>CM068354.1:8076330-8676330 GCA_034769755.1 Odontamblyopus lacepedii
CATTTAAAGCAGAGCAAACGACATATCCATAGAAACAGCCACACAGTGCATCTTTAGAACAATATTAGTTACTCCCCAAAAATGCGAGGAGATGGTATTTGAGCAGATGACTGAAAAAGCCATCTTCATTTAAATCTCGATAAATCAGGCGGGGGTTAAGTATCAACAAAAGCATCCTTGTGTAAAAACCTTGGATCCATTACATAACTGAAAAATGTGGTGTCTGGAGAAGCTACGTTATTAGAGAAACTTAAATCCAACTGTGACACAGAAAAAAGCTATAAGAAATGGATGGAAGTAAAACAATAAAACTTTTTCGATAAGTGAAAGCCTATAGGGCACATCTTATGCAAAACTGACTTCTTTGACCTTTTAACTACACTGTGTTGTATTGCTGACCCCTCTTTCAAAAACGTACGTGATATTTTGCTGCATTCTCACTTGTTTTAATAATTCATAAATCCCAAATTGTCTTCTTTTAGCCTGAAAAAATGCTGCCTTTGCATTTTGCCTGAATGGTTGTATCACAAGTAAAAATCTGGACCTCCTGCACAATTTTTAAGTCCATAAACCATCTCCAGACTCATTCTGTGGTCAAACTGTTAGCAATAGCATTCATGTTTACTAAGAGTTTTTTTTCTGCATTGTTCATTCCTGTTGCTGACAGCAGAGGGAGCTTCAACACCTAAATTCACTTTTTAAGCAGAGGTGTATTTTGTAAAGTTAGTAGATATTAGTGTTGTAGTCAAGACCGCACAAATCGAAACCAAGACCTGTCCGAGAACACAGGGTCCCAAGATAAGACCAAGATCTCTGAGGGTCGAGACTAAGACAAGACCGAGACTTTTAAAGGCCAAGACCGAGACAAGACCGAGACCACGGCCTAAATCAAGACCATCTTTGTCATTTTCAACATTTATTTGTATTTGACAATTATTTTGGCACAAATATCAATGTTTTTATAAATCTGTCTCCATTTTATCACTTGTTGAGTGTCAGACCTCCAGACCAAGACAAGAATGAGCCTAAGCGCCTTCAAGACTGAGAGAAGACCGAGTCCGAGACAAGACCGAGTCCGAGACAAGACCGAGTCCGAGACAAAACCGAGTCCAAATGTGATCGAGTCCGAGACAAGGCCCAGTCCAAGACAAGACCGAGTCCAAATGCGGTGTAGTCCGAGACACGACCAAGTCCAAACACGATAGGGTCCAAGACAAGACCGAGTCCAAACGCGGTCAAGTCCCAGACAAGGCCGAGTGCAAACGCGATCAAGTCCGAGACAAGACCGAGTCCAAATGCGGTCAAGTCCAAGAGAAGACCGAGTCCAAGTGCCTTCAAGACTGAGACAAGACCGAGTCCGAGACAAGACCGAGTCCAAACGTGATCGAGTCCGAGACAAGACTGAGTCCAAACATGATCGAGTCCGAGACAAGGCCGAGTCCAAACGTGGTTGAGTCCGAGACAAGACCAAGACCCTAAATAAATCGAGGCCGGTCTCAAGTACAACACTCGTAGACATTATTTTATGTTTGAAAATGTGAAGCACTTGGTAAAGGGTCCAAAGCATGTTTTAAAAGGAATAAAAGTCACAAGAATGCACAATATGTCTTCTTTAAAGGTGCATTGTGTAACTTTTCTGGGTGTCTATCAAATGCTTTTCTCTATGGAAATACTATTGTCTCGAATGTTACAGTGTGCTATTAACCCTTTCTATCTTCACGGAGCCCAAACCAGACCAAGTCACAGGTCAGATCTGTGGAGAGGCGACCCCGCTCCCGGTCAAAATGCCTGTTTTTTGAGGTATTTTTGAGCTCTAAAACCACCACCAATGTCATACTCTGGAACATTCCGGGCAGAGCAATGACATATCCATAGAAACAAGCAGGAACCCCAGCCAAAAAGTTACACAGTGCATCTTTTAGATCTTTTAGAGCTACTTTGTCACGTCTCATTTCCATAAAAACAAACAAACAAACAGAAACAGTTTAGTGCTTCATTAATTCTGCAGAAACGTGCTTTGTTTTTCAGTTCCTTGTGATTTTTTTCCATTCCTTTTTCCTTCTAAGCAGCCATATTTCTTTTGGTATGAACGCCATAGAAACAAGCAGGACCCCCAACCAAAAAGCTACGCAGTGCATCTTTTGACCGCAAACTGGCCCACAATCTAAGAAAATGTCTGCTTTGCTGGCATTATTTAACCAGTTAGGACTAATATTGCCATGATAGTAACATTTCAAACTCCATTTCAATGCTCCATTCTGATTCCGATACCATGTTGATGATAAAAAATTGTTACGCAGATCTATTTGCCCATAATGCCCACAGATAATAATGCAAAGTCCTCCATATCCGACTGTTTAAAGGACATAAATCATTGGCTATCCGAGAACATCCTATATCTCAATGAATCTAAAACTGAAAGCATTATTTTCGGTCACACTGGTCTCACAAACAACTCAATAATAAACTCTGGTCCGTTCACCCATTGTTTCAAACCTGCTATAAAAAATCTGGGTTTTATCTTTGATGAAAGCTTGCATTTTAAAAGACAGGTTGACTCTGTTGTAAAGATCAGCTTCTTCCAGTTACGTCTTTTCGCTAAAATAAAGCCATTTCTCTCATGGCACAACCTGGAACGCGCAATCCACGCTTTTATCAGCTCCAGACTTGATTACTGTAACGCACTATACCTCGGTATCAATCAGTCTTTAATCTCCCGCCTTCAACTCGAACAAAATGCTGCAGCTCTCCTCCTCACCAACGCCCCTCGCTATAATCACATTACCCCTGTGCTCCGATCACTCATACCTGTGCGATTTCGGATTGTTTTTAAACTTTTAATTTTTGTTTTTAAAGCTGTGCATCACCTGGCACCTGCTTATTTATGTGAGGCTCTCAACCCCCGCCGACAGACTAGACCCCTGCGTTCGTCTTCACAGTTTTTGGAAGTCCCCGTGGCCGCATATACAGTAAACGCTGGGGGGACCGTGCCTTTGCTGTGGCTGGTCCAAAGTTGTGGAACGAACTACCTCCTGTGTTACGCACTATTAATGATTTTACACTTTTTAAATCAAAACTCAAGACCCATTTATTCCACTTGGCTTTATCATTTATGTCTTATGTTTTATGCCTTTAGTCGTATTTCATTTATTGTTTTACTGATTTTGTTTGGGTTCTTTTGACTCCTGTAAAGCACTTTGATCATTGCCAAAATGTTGTAAAGCGCTATACAAATAAAGTTTGATTTGATTTGATAAAAAAAACAGTAGAATGTGATTTTCAACATTAAATCATAGTACTTTCTTTGATATTCCCATGTGGTCTTATTACAATCTGTGTAATCTCTCAGTGGTCCAGATAGGATTAGTATCGATACCTGCTAAAATGAGTATCTAGTTTCGTTACTGGTTTTCGTATTTGATTGTGATACTTTTGACAACCCTAGTTAGGCCTCATTTGCTATTTCTCTCCGTTCTTTGCAGTTCACTCCCAAGATTCGCCTCCCGCCCTCGACACAGCTCCTTAAGATTCATTGCGGTAAGTCTAATGATTTTATGTGCCAGCTTTTCTTATACAGCCGTCTAAACGTACGTCAAAAGCCCGATAAAAAGACAAATGCTCCGTCTTTAGCGTTCGCGTCTGCCTCCGGGCCTCTTTCCACTGTACATCCATCTACTGTTACCCAGCAGTGTTTGAAAAGCGCTGCTCTCGCTTTGATTCATCTCTTGTTTCTGCGGTGGGGGAACTCGCAGTTAACGTCGGCGCGTACGGAGCTAGTATGACCGGATTGACTGGAGACTGTATATATCGGAGTGGAGTTTACACGGCAATCAGTCATCTCGCTGACGCCTACATGCAAACTGAGACCGGCGAAAGTCTGAAACGAAAAGAAAAGAAAAGAAAAACGAGCGTGAATCGTCAGCATGTATAAAAGGAATGGGCGTGCAGTGTTTGAGAAGTGGTGCTGTAAGAAATGTTCATTCCGTTATCTTGTTTTGAGTAGATTGTGACCAATAGGTTCTTCAAATGCTTTAGATGTCATTACTCTGCCTGGAATGTTCCACAGTGTGACATTAAACAGCTCTATCTTACATTTATTCAGTTACAGATGGCTTTATGACTCTGACCTGTAACTTGGTCTGGTTTGGTCTCCAGGAAGATAGAAAGGTTTAATGCCATACTGTGAAACATTTCAGGCAGAGCAGCTAGAAGTTACACAATGCACCTTTAAAATACAAAAAAATAAAAATATAAGAAATATAAGAAATTAAATCACCTACTTCATACACAAGCAGTGAGAATTCTAACTGCTGTGCGTTTATACTCCCTGATGTATAAGTAGTCCGGCAACAATTAAATCACCTTCACATCACCATAGCAATGGGTAAACAAATGTTTTACTGCTGTGAGTAGAATGAGGGACCAGAGCCATTTAAAACAGTGAAATAACAAATATTTGAGACATTTACAGGCTTTTACAGACAAGACTGTATAATGCACAGCTCCTACTTTATTCTATTGTCATTTACAAGAAAAATGTGTTTTTAGGGGTGTAATGTGTAAGGATATTGAAGTCTCGCGATATGATATCATCACGGTCTGAACCTCACAGTATGATATTTATTGCGATATCGTGGGAAAGCTCACGATATGGTGCGGAGGCTCACGATATTACGATATTCTACGTAATAATAAGACTGACATTCTGAAATGCTTTTTCCTCTAAAAAAGACTTAATCCAAAGAATGAAGATTTCAAAGTGCTGAGAACAGTTATTTCTTCATGTCGTCTGCACTGAAACGGAACAAAAGGATCATGGTCTATGTAGTTCCCTCTGCTTTTTTTTTTTTTTTTTTTTTTAGCTATTTCTGCATCAGAACTATTCATTTAAGCAAAGAGACTTGGAATTCGATATATTGTGATGCTCCACGATATTATTGTGAGACCTTTGATGATACGATATTTTGGTTATTGTTACATCCCTAGTTTTTACTGATAATAATTTTAATTCATGTAAATATACTTTGAACGAGTTTTTAATCAATCATTTGAGTAGGTTTTATTTAAAGCCACAGTTTGTAATTTTTCACCCCCAAAAAGCATAAAGCATAAATAAAAGCATTTTTGACCATTCTGATTGTGTTTATTGCACTGAAAAACATCCTTACTCACTTTGTACCTGTGAGTGGGCTCGCATTTCCACAAACCTGACTCTCTTTTGGCCTGAAGGAGGCTCCTGCTTGTTTCCATGGAAATGCTGTTGCTTTGGCTATAATATTATATTATACACAGTATGCAAAATGTGTGTCTATCTCCATGAAGAATGTTCTGAAGAATGGTTTTGCAGGTGATAAACCACCTCCAGAAAGTTACATACTGTATCTTTAAAATAGACTGACATAACTTTCACTTCCATAAAATAAGAAATAAAATAAACGTCCATCCATCCATCCATCCATCCATCTTCTCCCGCTTAATCCGGCTGGGTCGCGGGGGCAGTTTGCTGCCCAGTACTCATAGCACCTGACCCCCCCTATGAACCCCTCTGCAGGTGGTGAGCCCACAGGAGGGTGGACAACATGGTCCTTGATGTTAGTTCATAGGGGTGCGGGCATGTTTTGGGTTGATGGGGGAAACCGGAGTACCCGGAGGAAACCCATCCAGACACGGGGAGGAACATGCAAACTCCACACAGAAAGGAGTTTCTGAACGTAAAATAAACGTAAATCAATTTATTCTATTGCCACTTTACAAGAAAAATGACTTTTTAGTGAAAGAAGAATTTTTTTAAATGTAACTTGACCCATGTTTATTCTTAGCTAGTGCATTTAAGCAGTAAATTGAGTAAGACTTAAGTGTTAGTAGTTGTTTTTGTTTCTTAGTACATTTTTTTTTAAAACATTTTGCCTAAAATCTAATAAAGACTAATTACGATCATTAAGAGAATTTACAGTGATTTCAGTTTTACAGAAATCACACAACAAGGCTGATGTAAGTTTTTGAAACACCTAAACTTTTGAAATAAGATTCCAAAGTATACCTTTTTTCCTGTGCGACTTGTTCAGGAATAGATCTGATTTCATTTGAAAGATGAAGGTCGCGTATGAATCACTGTAGACACTGAAATTACAAACAGTAGAAATGATCTGACATTTTCCTGGTTTCAAACAAAAGTTCATAATGTCACTGAATAATGAATATAGAGAACCGTGAACCAGGATTAGGTCACACTTTATCAAACCTGGATTTGAGTTAAGTACAATCATGTAGACTTTTAACTGTAAATATTTAACTTTTTTACTATTCTTGCTATATGTGTAAACTCTAATTGAACAGACTTATCCATTTCCAGTCTACACTTAAATACATGCACAAAAAAAATCTTCAGCTAGGTTCTTCTGACCAAACCTCAGCCAAGACCTGGAGGTAGGTCCCGAGGTTGTCCAACAGCTCTGAAGAACGAGTCGAATACATAGGACACATTTTAGCGCAGGAACAAAAAAATAAACCTACGTAAAATGAGAAATATCCTGAAATGAGAAAAACAACATGAAACAGGTCTTGGAAATATGGTATACTGGGTTTCTCTTCCTTGTTTTATTTTCATCACTCTATGCACATTTGGGTACTTGCGATACTTTTAAAAACATAGATTTATTTTCAAATCTAAAAATATGCAAATAAAAACCTCCAATGAACTTGTTTGTATGTGTTATAGAATGTATAATCTACATGTACCCAATTTTCCCATGTGTTTGAGCTAAATTTGGCCCTGTCGTGTACATATTATATTGTATGACCAGTCAGTTGTGTTCTGTCTGCATCTTATAAAGCGTTTCCTCTTTGTAAATCAGGTGCACTGTTAGCATGCTAGTTGTGAGCAGTAGTGTGACGGCAAAACTCCACTCTGGTCTCTGAAAGTTGTGAAAAGCACTTATAAACTCATCCTGGTGAATAACTAGAATGCTCAGAGCACTTACGGTAAGTGAGAAATAACTGTGAAAACCGTTAAACATGAATTTGTTCTGTTTTTCAAATTTTGTATGATTTTTGAATACAAGAAAAAAAAGTCAAATATTAGGGATGTAACAATAAACGAAATGTCGTGATATGCTATTGTCAAAGGTCTCACAATAATATCGTGGACCATCACAATATATCGAATCACAAGTCTCTTTGCTTAAATGAATAGTTCTGATGTAGAAATAGCTAAAAAAACAGAGGGAACTACATAGACCATGATCCTTTGCTCCGTTTCAGTGCAGACGACATGAAGAAATAACTGTTCTAAGCACTTTTACATCTTCATTCTTTGAATTAAGTCTTGTGAAGGCATTTTTAGAAGAAAAAGGAGCAGATTCACAGTCAAAATATTGTAATAAATCTGGTACGGTGAGATGTTTATGGTGAAAATATGGTACAGAGAGATTTGGATTTCGTTCCATCCCTAATGACAATAAATGTACCAAATAACTGGTCAAAGCATTTTAGAATGTCAGTCTTGTTATTACACTCAACAAAAATATAAACGCAACACTTTTGTTTTTGCTCCCATTTGTCATGAGATGGACTCAAAGATCTAAAATTCATTCCAGATACACAATATTACCATTTCTCTCAAACATTGTTCACAAATCTGTCTAAATGTGTGATAGTGAGCACTTTTGCTTTGCTGAGATAATCCATCCCACCTCACAGGTGTGCCACATCAAGATGCTCATCAGACACCATGATTAGTGCACAGGTGAACCTTAGACTGCCCACAATAAAAGGCCACCCTGAAATGTGCAGTTGTTGCTTTATTGGGGGTCTGGGGACTCAGAACCAGTCAGTATCTGGTGTGACCACCATTTGCCTCATGCAGTGCAACACATCTTCGCATAGAGTTTATCAGATTGTCAATTGTGGCCTGTGGAATGTTGGTCCACTCCTCTTCAATGGCTGTGTGAAGTTGCTGGATATTAGTGGGAACAGGTACGCGCTGTCGTATACGCCGGTCAAGCACATCCCAAACATGCTCAATGGGTGACATGTCCGGTGAGTATGCTGGCCATGCAAGAACTGGGACATTTTCAGCTTCCAAGAATTGTGTACAGATCCTTGCAACATGGGGCCGTGCATTATCTTGCTGAAACATGAGGTGATGTTCATGGATGTATGGCACAACAATGGGCCTCAGGATCTCATCACGGTATCTCTGTGCATTCAAAATGCCATCAATAAAATGCACCTGTGTTCTTCGTCCATAACAGATGCCTGCCCATACCATAACCCCACCACCACCATGGGCCACTCGATCCACAACATTGACATCAGCAAAGCGCTCACCCACACGACGCCACACACGCTGTCTGCCATCTGCCCTGAACAATGTAAACCGAGATTCATCCGTGAAGAGAACACCTCTCCAACGTGCCAGACGCCATCGAATGTGGGCATTTGCCCACTCAAGTCTGTTACGGCGACGATCTGGAGTCAGGTTAAGACCCCGATGAGGACGACGAGCATGCAGTTGAGCTTCCCTGAGACGGTTTCTGACAGTTTGTGCAGAAATTCTTTGGTTATACAAACCAATTGTTTCAGCAGCTGTCTGAGTAGCTGGTCTCAGACGATCTTGGAGGTGAACCTGCTGGATGTGGAGGTCCTGGGCTGGTGTGGTTACACGTGGTCTGCGGTTGTGAGGCCGGTTGGATGTCCTGCCATATTCTCTGAAACGCCTTTGGAGACGGCTTATGGTGGAGAAATGAACATTCAATGCCCGAGCAACAGATCTGGTTGACATTCCTGCTGTCAGCATGCCAGTTGCACCCTCCCTCAATGCTTGCGCCATCTGTGGCATTTTGCTGTGAGACAAAACTGCACATTTCAGAGTGGCCTTTTATTGTGGGCAGTCTAAGGTACACCTGTGCACTAATCATGGTGTCTGATGAGCATCTTGATGTGGCACACCTGTGAGGTGGGATGAATTATCTCAGCAAAGCAAAAGTGCTCACTATCACACATTTAGACAGATTTGTGAACAATGTTTGAGAGAAATGGTAATATTGTGTATCTGGAATGAATTTTAGATCTTTGAGTCGATCTCATGACAAATGGGAGCAAAAGCAAAAGTGTTGCGTTTATATTTTTGTTGAGTGTATGTAGAATATCGTAATGTCGTGACCCTCCCCGCCATATCGTGAGCTTTCCCACAATATTGCAATAAATATCGTATCGTGAGGTTCAATATCACATCATGAGAGTTGGATATCGTTACACACCTATCGAATATGTCTCCTTTAGTCATTAAAGGTCCAGTATTACACAAAATTGACTCTTGTGAGCGTGTTAGAACATTGTTACCTCCTCGAAACAGATCTAGAGTTGTGTTTTGTTTCATTCACACATTTGAGACACTTTATCACTCGAAGACCTACAACATCATATATGATACCGAGGAATATGTTTTATATAACTGCGCATAACTTTCTAACCTTAAAAGAGAGAAACTTACTTTTTCCCCTCTGAAAGTGCAGACATAGAGGTTTCCGTACATTTCTGCGGCTTTATCCTACGTCACACTCACGCTGTGTGATGACGTGCGCAAAACGAGTGTTCAATAGGAACTTTTTTTCTGCCAAACTCATGTGCTCCGTCCATTTTGATCGGCCAACACTTTGCCAAAGAGTGAAGTGAGTCAAGATGGTTGACTCCTCTGACTGTGTGTGTTTATAACTATTGAAAAAAACGCTCTAAGTGCAGTTTTTTCTCAAATAAATGGCAAATTACGCATCTTGGTGTGCATCCCTTGCTACTTTATTTGAAAGGTTTATTTCAGTCAAAATAAACAAATCCAAATGTAATAAACGTCATGGAAATGCAGAAGTGCTGTGGCTCTGGCCCTGGACCTGACAGGAGCTGTTTCCATGACTGGATTAGGAAAGTAATGGGGCCATTGCACTTTTTTTGTTTTTAGGGCAATAAGGAGATTTTTAGTTTACTTACAGACTTGATATTCTGCATTTTTTGTAGCTAAGGCCCTAAATTAAGCATTTTTTATGTCCAAAAAGTTGTTTATACATGTTTGCTGTGTGTTTTGTATAAAAGAGTGTGAATTTTATTTTCAGTTTTTTTTTCATCTCTATTTCTGGTCCTGTAGCTTTTATTACAGCCACATGACACAACTACAGCAGCAGATTGTGAAATAACAGGTTGTACTGAACAAAAGGAGGTAGAACACTTCATTATAGCGTAAAAGAGGCAGTTTTAAAAGCAAAATTAAGAAAAAAATCCAGGCGAGGAGAAATGTACTAAAATTGCCCTTAGGTCTTCAGGGGTTATTATTAGTCCATCTACATCTCCAAAGCTCAAAACGGTCTGTCATGAAGCAGTAGTTTTCAAGTTAACATCTACAGCAGGGGTGCCCACACTTTTTCAGCATGCGAGCTACTTATAAAATTACCAAGTCAAAATGATCTACCTACTACAAAAATGCAAATAATTTCTTTATTCATAAATATATTGAAAATCAGTCAATGTGGAACAGTACTTGGACTTAGGCCTTGTCCACACGTAGCCGGGTATCTGATAAACCGAAGATGTTTTGCTGCGTTTTGACCTGTCATCCACACGAACACGCATCAAAAACGAGTATTCAGGGAAAACTCCGGCCAAAGTGAAGATTTTTGAAAACTCCGTTTATGCGTGTTTGTGTGGACAGAGATAACTGGGGTTTTGCGTTTTAAAACATCACTGTCTGCGCCAAAAAATATGAATCTGCCCTGACGTCAAACGTGCGACATTTGTTTAGGCGACTGCAATAGCCAAAGCCAAAGCCAAAGCAGACTAAGGATCGGAGTCGTTTCTTGAGAGCTGTGTGTGTGTTGAGAGCAGAATTGCTCCTAAACTGTGTTTAGGAGCAATTCTGACTCCGAGTCTGTCCAGACAAAGGAGCTCGGCGCCCTGTTTTCTGTTGTTTAAGTTTAGGCGGAAGTGACAGTTAAGTGATGGAAATAACGCCATCTACAGGTTTGGAATGTGTATGAATGTGGTTGAAAACGCAGATGTTCGGTTATGTGTGGAAGGTATTTTTTTCGAAGACGAGGTGGTGTGGATAAAACTATTTTTATAAACGGAGGGGGGGAAATGTTCGGTTTTAAAAATACCCGGCTACGTGTGTACATTGCCTTAATGATCTTCATGTGGGAAAAGGCTGACTCAAATAAATACGTTTTTATAGATTTATCTACATTTCATCTGATAAATGTTAATTTAAGCTTAAAATAAGACAAACTGTACTGAACACTCTCTGCCCCTATTTGGACCCTCAACCACAGTTTGACAACCCTTCTTTAAGAGAACTTCCACTGGCACTTAACAGAAAACTGTGAAGAAAGTGTGTAGGATTTTTAAACCTGGAGTTACATTATTTTACTGGTTTTACAGTGATATTGAGCAGCCTCTGCACATTTACCAAATGCACATGTACAGATGCATTTGTGGCATTTCGTCAAACTCCACCCGTCGCGGTAGGTCTGCTTTGTGCTGTAGGCCTGCTCTGTGCCAACACAGTAACATAAATTTTGATTAGTTTTTGAGTCGCGTTTCGTCGCCCTTCGAATCAGCGCGCATTGAGGAGGGAGCCTGTGTGCGCTCTACTTGGGGAGGAGTGAGAGCGTGAAAAGGTGAGGCAGATGGACAGGTAGGATGTTTTAAGAAGTTTAACCTGCCTGGTGATGCGCACTGTGACACGCCCTATTACGCGAGGCCACACACATGTTGTGGACACGCTGCGCACACTGACAGTCCGTGTGGTGACGCGCCGCGCAGTGTCCCGCACACCGGTACGAATTTATTGCAGCGGCTGTAATGATCGTGCATCACTCGACGAGTGTCATATCTGGAGTCCGAGACAAGACCGAGTCCAAACGCCTTCAAGACCGAGTCCCAACGCGGTCCAAGACCTTAAAGAAACGGTCTCGAGTACTACATTACGATCTACCCTGGCGATCTACCGACACTACCTTGGCGATCGACTGGTCGATCGCGATCGACGTATTGGGCACCCCTGATCTACAGTATCTTTTAAATTTAGTTTAGAGATGGGCAATTCCAGGAGTGAAATTATACAAGTGATTCTAATGAAAGTGTGGACACTTTCATTAGAACCACTTGTACAATTTCACCCCTGGAATTTTACGTCACGAGGTGAAACAGAGTGTTTTCTGTTTGAGAGAAGAACATAAAGAGCCTAAATCTGCAGGGTTTGACTGTTGAATATATGCAAATGAAACAAAACACGATCCCAGCTATGTCTGTGATGAAGAAACAACATTAAAACAGAGAAAATAGTGTATTATGGGCTCTTAAAAAGTAATTTTCACTCTTGTTTAAACAGACAAACCCACATTCTAATCAAATCTGGCACATTTGGCTGACTCAGCAGGAGACAGACTACACAGACGCACGTCCTCTTTTATCTACTTCCTAGAAAACTGCAAGTACACAAGTGGTTTTTGTGTTCTAACATGGTGGAGCGGGCGTATACTGCAGTACAGAGCTCCCGTTGTGATGTGGAGTGACTGACAGAAACTTGATGCATGTGTTGACACAAAACACTCTCAGCCAGAATTTGCTGTTTACACTGATGGATTATCTCTGGACAAATGTGGTTTTAAGACTCAAGAACAGCAGATGGTTTGTTCAGAGGAGAGGCAGAGACATCCTCGATACGTGCGAAGTCTGACGAACGCCAGAGACAACAAGAAATGGGTAAATAAAAGGAGGAGATGTGGTCCTCAGTGTAGAGGCTGGTGGTGGTGGGGTTTGGATGTGAGAGATTTTAGAAACTTCTGAAATGCTGGTTTTGTTTTCACTGATCCTGGTTCAACCACACAAAAAACATGTCAATCATCTTTTACCTCTGCCGACTATTAAAAACTTAATCCAGACTATTTTACAGGATCATTACACATGCTTTTACCACTTATATTATTATTGTATTATTCTATTCAATAATTGAATCTGCAAATGTTTCACTGTCTCATGTTTCTGTTCACTGTTTCATGTTATGATTTACGTGTGAGTGTGTTCTGCTTGTGTTGTTTCATTCTGCCTCTTGGCCAGGTTATTGCAAATGAAAAGCTGTTCTCAACTGATTTACCTGGTAAAATATGGACTAAATAAAAAATACATAAAATATATTTAAAAAAAATCCTTCCTTTATTATTTAAAGGACACGTATTCTGCAAAATTGCAGTTTTTGAGCTTTTAACCAAGACCGTACCTGCAGTCGTATTTCACATCATTCACACTGGTTACAGGAACTCTCTATAGAAAGTCCTTTACCCTTGAGCCTCACAAAACACTATTTTAGTTTAGTCTTTATTTGATTTCCCGTATATATACAGTGCAATTAAATTCAGTCAGCATCAAGAGTACACACACACATTTACACACACACACACACCCACATACACACACACACACACACACACACACACACTCCCACACACACACACACACACACACACGCGCGCACACACACACACACACACACACATATACACACACACACGCGCACACACATACACACACACACACATATACACACACACACGCGCACACACACACACACACACACACACACACACACACACATACATACACACACATATACACACACACACACACATACAACCACACATCTCAACAAAGCATGAGATATTTACAAAATCATGAGCTTCATCTTATAAAATCCTTAACCTGCTATTTCTACATTTCACACGAGTCCATACTGTAGAAAAACACAATATACACCCCCTGACTGTGCTGTCACCAGAACACTCACAGAAGCCCTGTGCAGCTTTTAAGTCCATAAATCATCGCCTCGTTTTTAGTCTTTAAGCCGTCAGATCCTGGTCATTACTCCTGCGTGCTTACTGTCTGGGCATGTTGATCATACTGAGTTTAATTGTTTTCTCTGTGGTAATTCCCTCTGCTGCCAGTAGATGGCAAACTGCACCAGATCAGAGTACACTGAGCACTGTGGATGTGGAATGATGTCTGTATTTTTAATAGACATTATTTAAGTCATGAGATTTCAATAATCTTTGTCCTTTAAGGTTCACTTTGTCATTAGTGGCAGGTCTGACATTTGATTGTCTCCATGGAGATGCTATAGCTTTTCCTGGAACATTCTACATTATGGCATTTCATTTTTATCTTGCATTTATTCAGTTTTAAGTATTTTATACCATAAAACTACTCCTTGGACCTGTGGTGTCACCTGCTTGAGTCCATGCACATAGATAAGTTAATGCCATACTGTGGCACATTACAGGCAAAGCAATAAGAAGTCTAGTCAGAAAACCTATAGACCTCTGCAAACATTCTTGTATTGACTAGCAATTCATATTTTAGACAACCTCCACATCTACATTCTAAAACATATATCAAAATCAATGCTAAAACTGCAATGATATTAGCAGCTTGGAGTAGAGTCACTGTTCCATCATTGTGTAATAGTCCAATAAGGTTCATTTGGTCTTCTAATAATTTATGTTATTAGGTTCTTTTTCCAAAAAACAAACATACATCATACATAAAACATACACTGGGGAAACAGGGAGGGTGATCAGTACACGAAAAAAAGAACATTGGACAGAATACGAGAAGTAAACAACGAAGGCGAAACACGAGCAATAAAACACAAAACAGAACAGCTCAACTCAACTTGGCCATTTCTGACCACTGTAAGAGAGAGAAGCACATTATGGACTGAGATGGAGCAAACATCATCAGGACAGAGAACAACAAAGATCGACGCTGGATTAAAGAGGCAATCGGAACACGGAAACGTGTCCAGGGGACTATAAACCAGGACAAGGGGGCTTTTTTACTCTCACACACCTGGTATACTGTCCTGAAGAAGATGCAGATGGCGCTGTCATCCTGCCTCTACCAGTAGGAAGACAGCGCCAAAACCTGTAGAAATCAGCTGGTCAGACACATCACAGCAACATCACGTGACCACTCTGAAAAAGACTGCGAGTGAACAGTCCAAAAAAACTCTTAGTCTAAAAAAAAGAACGTAATAACATAAATCACACTGTGTAGTCTTGATTAAGTGATGATATATGAGGGATACAAGATCAGTTTTGTCCATGTACAAATATAGGACCAGCTCTTTAAATGATGGTTTAATCTAATTTTAGAACTGGTTTAGTCCTAGTTAAAGTCTATTGTGGATCTGGTTTAGACCTGACGGAAATCCAAATACAACTTTGATGATTCTTGGTGTGAAAAATCTGACAATCACTGATATTCTGATATGACGCTAACCCCCGCCAGAAGGGTTCAGCAGTGAAGCAAGCAATTCCTCTTTTTTTCATTCTTCTTTTTGAGTTGGCGTCGTGTTTTGATAGCTACTTTCACACATTTCTGTTTACATTTCAATCAAACCGGAGAAAACGAAGAACTTTCAGCCCGACCCTGCCCACGCACATATTCTAAACCCTGCTTAATGTTGTTTAGCTGTAATCCGAGGTGTGTTTCATTTCCTGGACCTGTCACTCTCTCGCAATGACCTCATAGCGCTCGTGCATGCACCTGTGTGTGTTGGATCGGGGGCCCCAGTATATGTAATTACCCAAGCGCCCTGTACCCTGAAATCTAATGACCATGAGAAAGGTATAGGAGCGTGGTTGCGGGTCAAGCTCCCTCCATGTGTGCTCAGACTAAACACTGACCCGCTCCGCTGTTTCTGCTGATTGGAGCTGCTTCATAATGAGGCCAATTAAACTCGGGCATGTTCTACACAGAGCAGAGACAGCAGGGGGTCAGGGGGGTCAGGGGGGTCAGGAGGGCAGGGGGAGGTAAGGGACAAAACTGTTTCTGGGTGAGTGGCTGCTAATGATTTTGATTGTGACCTAGTTCTGGAGATTTTTTTGTAACGTGGAGTTATTTTTAAAGGGTGGGTGCAAAGTGTGAAATGGGGGCAAAGACTGAGGTAAGACGTTCAGATTTCAATTCCACGCAGCGCCCCCACTGACCCACTTTTTACTGAACTGATTTTTTAAAGGGGACATATTATGGTTACATGTTTTAAATTAGATTTCCTGCATTTGTTAACGTTAATGAGTCTGTAATACACATTTGTTGGAATATAGTGGTTGTTGACATTTGGTATGCTGTTTTTTTATTTACAAATCTATTTTTAAATGTAAACACATCATGGAATCCTGACATCATAGAACTTTGAGATTCCATCTTCATGGTATCGCCATGAGGGATGAAGATATGAAGTTCTGGAGTGCACAAACTGGTCAGGTCTTCATTTGAACAAACCCTTCGACAGAGACAGTCTAGTTTCACTCGAGCTCGTACAAACACTGACTTTTGCAATGTCTGCATCAGTTTCCTCATCTGTCACCTGCCCTCCAGCAGAGGGCGCCCCACGCACATTCGGGAACTACACCGTTCTGGAGTTTCTTGGGGAAGGAGCATATGGACAAATGGCCAAATGCTTCAACACCAAAACCAAAGAGGTGGTGGCAGTAAAACTGTTTAAAGACGATTATGTGATGCAAGTGGAGCTGGATATCATCCAGCATTTGGGGAACATCCACCCAGACGAGGTAAATATCGTCAAATACATTGAGAACTTTTCGTGTAAAGAGTTCCTACCACTGCATTGTATATGAAATACTGGCCTGCAGCCTCCTGGACTTTTCCATGGATCGCCCTGGAACTCTTTCGGTCAGTGAGTTGAGGCCTGTTGCCCAACAGCTCCTTGTAGCTTTTGAAGCACTGAAGGAAGCTCGTATTGTTCATGCTGATCTCAAACCTGATAATATCATGTTAGTCAACCACCAAGAGCAGCCATTTAAACTAAAATTGATTGACTTTGGCTGTGGAGGTCGTTTCTCAGACCTAAAACAGGGCATGAATATGATGTGCGATGCATATCGTGCTCCTGAGGTGGTCCTGGGTGCTCCCCTGTCCGAGGCCCTGGAGATGTGGAGCCTGGGCTGCTGCCTGGGAGAGGGCCTCTTGGGCTGCCAGCTGTTCTCCAACATATCCAACTATGACCACCTGAGGACCATCATCCATCTCCTTGGACAACTCAGCGATGAGATGCTGCAGAGAAGTGTCTACGCTGATAAATACTTTCTCCAGACAAGCTCCCAGTGGAGATTCAAGAGCCCGATTGAATACCAGGCCACAAACTGGCAAGAGCCTGAGGTCTCTGGGTGTGAGATGGGCTGGTTTTCAAATCTGGAGGACGCCATAATGCTGCAGGCTGATGAAGGGGATGAAGATGCCATCTTGGACCAGGAGGTTTTCTCTGATTTTGTTAAAAGTCTTCTCCAGATTAACCCTGAGGAGAGGCTGACTGTCGGCCAAGCACTGAGGCACCCCTTCATAACAATGGAGCACCTGATCAACACTGACAGTGAATATGTCCAAGGTGCCCATGATCTAATGTCAGTAACCCTCAAGACCTCCACACCTGCTCCTGTGGAAAATACAGTGGAAGGAGATCCAGAGCAGGACTCACAGTCCTCTGCAGCTTCACTCGAGAGGCCAGGGTCTTCTTTGGCCTTTGAAGATGTGAGCTCTTCTCCTGATGACCACAAGATATCCTCTAAACCTGAGGAGCCAGAGGAACATGACAGCCCTTTGATTGAGACAAACAAAGACTGTTCCTTGAAAAATAATGATGTCTCTTTCATAATTCAGCCTGTGGATGAGACTAACCTCTGCATGGACACAAACAACACTGACCCTGATCTGCTCATGGACGCAGAGCCCATCCTGTTCTGGTTTGAGATGGACCAGAGTGATGAGGACAATTCCAACGTGAACGACGAGCGTACGGTTGGACCTGGAGAGGCTGAGATCACTGTTGGTGTTTCTTCAGAAGATCTCAAGGCCAATACAGTAGAGAACAGTGTGCACAAGAGCGCCTCCTTCTGGTCAGCCATGAAGAAAAGGTTTGGTGGTGGCATGGCTCGTCTACACCAAGCCATGACCCGTGTGCGGTGTTGCTACGCCTCCAGGAGGCGCTAAACGTGCCCTTGCAAACCCATTCAAATAAACAATAGTTCTTAAGCATTCAAATGTGTTCATGTATTTGTTGGTCGAATGGTTTCCTTAACAAATGTTTTTAAAATACAAATATATCATTTTAAATAAATAGACAAATACTCTAATACTAATATTTGAAATGTATTTTGCTTGAAATTGTTGAATTTATATCAAATATAACTACATACTGTAATTGGATTTGGCTGGTTATCTGCAAACTGAACAGCAACAAAGAAAATATGAATCCATATTATGCTAAATCTCCTGTTCAGCTCTTAAATGACCCTCAGTACAAAGATGATAGTAATACATACATGTTGCAGCAGTTGCACATTATGTTTTTGTGAACATAGAATATCAGGGCTTGGACCTTCAAGACTATTCAGCGGTGAGCTCATACCTCAGATACTCATTACACAGCCTGTACTTGAAATGTAATGTAGGTCTTCTGGCTGACGTCACTTCCGGGTGAGTGAATTCTGTTTGCGAGCTGTTTTGCGAAGCACTCTTACTAGCATCTCTCTACTGAATCTGTTAATCCACGAATCCATCTAAACTAGTGCCTGAGTACTTCGTCAAACCATCGAAGTTTATTCAGCATCTAGCGCTCCGTAATTCGTGGTCTAAGCCTCTCTCTCTCTGTAGTTTCAGCTTGTAGTTTCAGCCTGATCTAGCCTAGCCTAGCATCATGGCTAAAACTCTCGCCCCTCTTTCCTGCTCTAGTTGCAACATGTGGAGTGAGAACCCTGGCTTATTTGATAGTGACAGGGATAGTTGCGCTAAGTGCAGCGTGGTGGCAACGATCCTCGAGGCCAGGGTTACCAGAGTTAGAAGCGGATCCGCTCATTGGAGGCTCTCAAGCCGAGTTATAGTCAGGCAGTAGCAGGGACCCGCGGACCGCATTAGCAGCGTAGCTAAGCGAGAGCAGCCCCAGCGCATCCGTGCAGCCGGGACCAGACCAGGACAGTTTTGTGACATTTAGGCGTAGCGCAGGGCTAAGACCAGGACTGCAGATCAGGGACACATAGCTGAGCGCAGGGACTCCAGGAGACCAGGGACACAGGGCTGAGAGCAGAGAGCTCCCCGTCGGAACAGGTTCGCCCCCTTGAGCTGGGCGCGGGACACTCTAGTCATAGGGAGCTCCATAGTCAGGGGCGTGGAACTGCCTGCAGCTTCCACGGTGTTACCCTGGAGCCAGACTGGGTGACATCGAGGGAATCTTAGGCTTTTAAAGAAAAGTAAGAACAGGTACCGCCCGGATCGTTATACAGCGGGGGTAACGATACTCGTGTGACCAGTCAGAGGTGGTGAAGTTGCAGATAGCGGCAGTTTGTGATTTGGCTAAGTCGATGTCGAGTCCGTGTACTTCTCTGGCCCCCTTCCAAATTATGCCAATTGTGAAATGTTCAGCCGCTTTTTCAGCTGTCAACCAGTGGTTGTCCAATTGGTGCCCGCAGAATGATGTCGTCTTCATAGACAACTGGAGGGCATTTGAGGGGAAGCCCAGGCTTATCGTAGTGACGGCATTCATCCCACATGGCTGGGTCCTCCCTCCTAGTGCAGAATATTATGGTTAGTCTTAGATGACCATCAGGTAAGACTAGCACACAGACTAGCTCAGGAGTGTCAGTGACGCTAGGGAGCAGAGTAGACTAGTGAGGCACTGCTCTGTTAGCGAGAACAGCTCCAAACAGGCTGAGACTGTGTGCGCCACGTACAGGGGGCCTCCTCTGAGCCACCCTGCATGAACAATTCTCCCAGACCGGCTGAGGTTGTGTATGTCCCACGCACAAAAGCACAAACAAAACATACCTAAACTCTGATAGGAAAGGTATCAGATCTCCTAACTCAATAGAAATAAATACATGCATCGCAAATAAACAAAATAAATGCATAAAAGCACAAATAAAACTCAACTAAAGTCTGATAGGAAAGGCGTCAGGTTTCATAACTTAATAAAAATAAATAATTGTGTTGCAAACAAACAAATTAAGCATGTAAAAGCACAAATAAAAGTCAACTGAACTCTGATAGGAAAGGCGTCAGACCTCATAACTTAATAAAAATAAATACATGTGTCGCAAATAAACAAAATGATAAGTGTGGCAAAATGTGGACTGCTAAACATCAGGTCCCTCTCTTCTAAATCTCTTTTAATAAATGAATTAATTGTGACTTTAATATTGATCTTCTAGCTTTAACTGAAACATGGCTTCAGGAAAATGATTATGTTAGACTAAGCGAATCTACACCTCCAAGTCACGTGAACTTTCAAAGTGCCAGGAGCACTGGTCGAGGTGGCGGTGTGGCCGTCATTTCTCCTCCAGCCTAATTCTCAGCCTCAAATCTAATTATACATTCCGCTCCTTTGAAAGCCTCGCACTATCTATTACGTGCACCAACTGGAAAAACCAAAAAGCTGTTATATTTATAACAATCTACCGACCTCCTGGTCCTTATGCGAGTTTCTGACAGAGTTTTCTGACTTTATTTCAAGTTTAGTTTTGGAATGGGAAAGGATTGTTATAGTTGGAGATTTCAACATTCATGTTGATAACAGCAGTGAGTGCCTCAGCAGTGCTTTTGGTGCTCTCCCTGGATGGGATCGGTTTTACCCAGAGTGTGAACAAGCCCGACTCACTGTCACAATCACACTCTCGATCTCGTCCTAACTTATGGTATTGAGATTAGTGATTTACTTGTAATTCCTCAAAACCCTATACTCTCTGACCATTTTTAATAACCTTTCAATTAGGTACTAAAGACTATCAGCTCTGCAGGAGAAAACTATAATGAAAAGAACAATATCAGAAAAATCGGTAGCCGAGTTCAAAGAAATAATCGAGCCAGTATTAAATGATATGCCATGTGACAATGAGAACAACTTTAATCCAATTATCATGGATCAGTTTGTTGATAGGACAATGCTCACCCTAAAATCTGCTCTCGATGTTGCAGCTCCGCTAAAACAGAAAAGCATTAAACCAAGACCTCCGGCTCCTTGGTATACTCCAGAATGCGATCACTCAAACAACACGTAGGCACAGAGAAGCTCTGGCGCGCTCGCGCTCGAGCAGTCTCTGAAGGCATGGAAGCTCTGCCTGCTCTCTTATAAGGCCGCTCTAAAAGCACAAACCAGATACTATTCAAACCTAATAGAAGTAAACAAAAGCAACCCCAGATTTCTGTTCAGCACTGTAGCCAGGCTGACAAACTCGCATACTGCCCTGAGTCTCTTCTCCTTTGAAGTTCAGTTGTGATGACTTTCTTGAATTCTTAGATTACAAAATTATAACCATTAGAGACAAGATCAAGCGAAGCCACTCCAAAAAATCAGCCCCGAGCAAATTCTGCAAATCCAGTCTGTAACACCAATATCACATAAATCCTCTAACAGCATTAGACAAATTTACTCCTGTCGATGAGGTGGAGATTACCTCAGTCATCATGTCGTCCAAACCATCAACTTGTTTGCTCGGCCCTATTCCAGTCAAACTCCTCAAAGAAGCTCTCCACTTAATAATAGGTTCCATCCATAACATAATAAATATGTCATTAGAAAATGGCTTTGTTCCTCAGTCCTTTAAATATGCTGTAATTAAACCGCTTTTGAAAAAACCTAAGCTTAAATCCTGATGAACTAGCCAACTACAGACCTATCTCGAATCTTCCATTTCTCTCAAGATTCTGGAGCGAGTTGTGGTGAAACAGCTTTGTCACCATCTGCAGGGCAATAATTTATATGAAAAATTTCAGTCTGGTTTCAGAGCTCACCACAGCACAGAAACTGCTCTGCTTAAAGTGACAAATGATTTGCTACTAGCTGCTGATAACGGGCTGGCTTCAGTCCTGGTCCTACTGGACCTCAGTGCAGCGTTTGACACCATTGATCACAACATTCTACTGCAGAGGTTAGAATGTGACATAGGTGTCAGAGGACCAGCCCTCAAATGGTTTAAATCCTATCTATCAGATAGGTACCAGTTTGTTAGTGTAAACCAGTGCACCTCTCCCTGCTCTAAAGTAGCTTGTGGTGTTCCACAAGGATCTGTGCTTGGTCCAATCCTGTTTACTCTGTATATGTTGCCATTAGGTAACATTATCAGAAAAACATGGCATTAATTTCCACTGCTATGCTGATGACACTCAGCTGTACTTATCAATGAAACCTAATCAGACCCGATCAAATCGATAAGCTCAGTGCCTGTGTGAAGGACATCAAAACCTGGATGACCCTGAATTACCTCCTCTTAAACCCTGAAAAAACAGAGGTCATTGTTGTCGGTCCTAAAGGTCAGAGAGATTCTCTGTCAGACCAGATAATCTCACTTGACAATGTGAGTATAGCCTCTAGCTCTACTGTAAAAAACCTTGGAGTCGTATTTGACCAAAATCTCTCATTCACAGCTCATATAAACCAAGCTTGTAAAACTGCATATTTTCACCTGCGAAACATAACTAAAATCAGAAAAATTTTGACTAAAAATGATACTGAAAAACTTATCCATGCATTTGTTACATCCAGACTAGATTAATTTAATTCTCTGCTCACCGTCTGCACTAAAGGTACTTTAAGAAGCTTCAGTTGGTCCAAAATGCACAGCGGCCAGGGTCCTAACAGGAACTAAAAGACGTGATCACATCAGTCCTGTGTTAAAATCACTTCACTGGCTTCCTGTCGAGTTTAGAATTAAATTCAAAGTTCTCCTTCTGACATACAAAGCCTTAAACAATATGGCCCCATCATATCTTCAGGATGCCATTGTCCCCTATCAGCCAAATAGAGCACTTCGCTCTCAGAATGCAGGATTATTAGTGGTTCCTAGAGTGTCTAAAAGTACAGTAGGGGGAGAGCCTTCAGTTACCAAGCTCCTGTGTTATTGGAATCAACTCCCTGTTGATGTTAAACAGGCACCCACAGTCTCTTTATTTAAGACCAGGCTTAAAACCTTCCTCTTGAATAGCTTATGACCAGGTTACTTACTGTAGTTGATGTCACTAAGATAAGCTGCATGGGAGATAACAAGCTGGGGAAGTGTGGCAACCTGAGCACTGTCCTCTGTTTCCTCCTTTTTTCTCACCAGCATCACTCACTATGTTCTCATCTGTAGTTTGTTCATTGCTATTCACATGTTGTCCCCTGTCCCACTCCCCCTGTGGAGTGGAACTCTTTCAGACGCCTGATGGCAGCTGGACCTCTCTCCTCCTCCTCGCCTGGCTCCTCCTCTTCGCCTGGCTCCTCCTCCTCGCCTGGCTCCTCCTCCTCGCCCGGCTCCTCCTCCTCGCCCCTCTTCTCCTCCTCCTCTGGCCCACGGGCCTGGACATCTATTGCCTGTCCGTCCATGGGAGTGGATCCCTCCTTCACTGTAGTTCTCCCCGAGGTTTCTTCTTTTTCCCAGGACCCTGGGTTTTTTGGAGTTTTTCCTTGCTGAGAAGGAGGGTCTAAGGACAGGGGATGACTGGACAATGTTTCATTTGCTGCTTTACATGAATGTTGTTTATTCCTGTTTTGATATGTCTGTGTGTATGTTTTACTCATCCATATCTTGGAACGCCCTTAGAGGCTACTGTTGTTGCGATTTTGGGCGCTACAAAATAAATTGAATTGAATTGAATTAATCAGCATGAAATTATTTAATGAATATAATGTAATAATATAATACTGTTACATAACAGTTCATCCTTCAAGCTTATAACTAATGTTACCAACCTATGGTTCCTACCAGTTTATTGGTGGCATTGAGCTAATAATGATGGCAGTGATTAGCACTGTTTTTAGTGCATGAAAGAGAGTAACAAATGGCAAAAGAGAAATTCAATTTTGTCAACTAGACACACATTTTGATCAGACATTTCACGGCTTACCCAGACTTCTTCAATTCTGGTCCAATTGCTGGTGGACACTGCCTTATATCTTTCTGAAGGGAGGAGATAACTACCCTGAAACTACTCTGAAACTAACCCACCTTCTCCTTTACAGGTTCTGTTTGTTAGCTAGGTCTGTTGAACAACACTAAGTGTGAACTGTGCCTGATGGGTGCTTTCACACCTCTTAGCATACAAGCTATTACTAATGTAAAACATATTTAATTTAGCTGAAATGTGCTTATTTGGCAGAGTATAGTATGGAGTATCATGAATCCTTAAATGCTGATGCTGAACACCAAGAAATACAAGGAGTCAAATTTAAGATAAGAATGTCAGTATTTGACTACGGCATCAGTCTAGTGCAGATAGCATTTAGAGCCAGAGTAGGACAAGTTGCTGAGCCAATTCACACATTTCTGACAGAAATCAACCTTTCTACCCCAAATGTGGACCTGCTGCCATTTAGGTAGAATCTACATGTAGCCTTATGGACCATATACAGAACTGTCAATTTACTCAGGAGTAATGGATTAACTATGCCTAACCTTGAATATCCCCCCCAAAAAACTGAATAAACAGTCATCTGCACAGTTATAGATCATATGGTGTGTCTATATTTTATTCATTAGGCAACTGAATGAATCTTTTTAGAATTAATCTAATTTGCCAAAACCAAATGTTGCTGAATAAAGAAGTGGAAAAGAGAATATATGACATGCTAAAAAGAGTTACACAGGCATTGTCTTCAAAATAAATGGATTCTTCCACTTTGTGAAGCCCCTCCACTCTTGTGTGCTGTGAGGATGTATTGGTGTGATATGCTGTCATGTGTATGTGTTTACCATTGTGCCATTGGTTCACTCAGTCATGCTTAAAAACAACAATGACTTCAAATGTATTAAAGAACAGACCTCAGGGTATACCAGACCTCATAGGTGCTATAACAGTGGAATAGGCCTACATAACAATCAAAATAGGTGGTAAAGGAAGATTCCCCAGAACATAATTCACAGTTATTTTTAGAAATTACATGAACTTTCACATGTTCCCAAAAAAGGATCTTATTGTCTACCCCATGGTGCATGTAAATGGAACATTCATTTGGATAATCTGTGCAATGTGCTGGAGCAAAGTTTGAATCTGTGCAAATTGGTAATTGTAGTCTTCAGTTTGTTTTATATCTAGATATGCTACAACATCATAAATGAAAAGACCTAAAAGTGGAAAGATTCAATGTATTGTAAAAACTTAAAGGGAATTGTGAATAAAAAAGTTTCTATGTGCACTATATAATTGGTTGTCTCCTGTCAATAGTGCGGTCCTCACTTCTGGCTCCATTAATTTTCGATAAGAAATTAGGCAATTTTCACAAAATTAAATCAATATTTATTTATAACCAGACAGCAAGTTACGGATGGATATTCACATTCAGCATGTTAAGACCTTTATGTACAATATAACTACTTTAGCCGAAGAAATTTCTGTGTTTATGAAAGTAGGTATTTGTGTCTCGAACATGGATATATTTTAGCCAGGCCTATTTGCCATTGCTCTGTTTGTATTTTTATTCTTTAATAGTTACAAAAGTTTAGAAAGTTTAGAGGGATCATACTCTTTCAAACATAATATATCCTAGTCCTCTCTTTGGGCCTGGGCAGCCAGTCCTGACGTGTGTTGGTGGTTGTGGTTAAACTTCCTGTTGCCCGTGGGCTCAAAGGGCTTTTAGTCCCGGAAACCTCATTTTAAGCTTAGGGATCATTTGCAATTCTTTATTTTATTCTCGTAATGTTAAAGTAGTCCTGTCTTTTTCAGTTCTGAGTCTGTTCCTTTTCCCCTCACCTGGCCCCACCCCTCACCTCAGCTGGCCCCGCCCCTCACCTCACCTGGCCCCGCCCCTCACCTGGCTCCTGCAGCAGAAATTCATTATAAATAGCACAGTTATACACACTACTGACTACTGCATTAAGAGTCTACTGGCCTGGAAAGGACTTAATCATAGGACCATTGTTGTAATATAAAGAGAGTTGTGAACATGAAATTAGAATTAATTTTGTTACATAAAGAGAAAGACATAAAGTTTAGTTTCATTTTGACCACCTTTTTTAATGCATATCAGTGTATCAGGACATGTATGTGTATGAAAATATCAGTAGTGTGCAGTGACTTTTATGAATGAGCAGGCAGACGTGGACATTAATATTTAGCAGATAACAATTTAATAACACCATTTTATATGTGTACCACATTGCAAATAAGTATTTATTTTACAGGCATATTAAATGCATATATACTGAGCCAGTAAACGCTATATGGAGTCAAATTAAAGAGACCTAGACCAGGCGTGGGCACATTTTTTGGCTCGAGGGCCACAAAGTCTAAAATTTGCTGGAAGGGCCGGACCAGGAGCAGATGGATGGAGTGTTCTGGTGTGACTACATCAACCCAGCAAATAAGACGAAAGTAACTTGCAGCATCCAACGATATATATGTAGGCATATTCAAATGTCTCAATCAAAATGTGCACCATATTATGCTCAAATGTCTCGATTTAAAACTCTCAATAACTTAACAGCATCAAACTAAATACTGTAGAGGCCATGCAGGTATTTTCAAACTCCTACAATATCCATCATAGATCTATACAGTCCATCCGTCTGCCACTGTCTGCTGAACATAAGCACAAACATCAACATAACCAGCTTTTTTCTTAAAGAAAAAAAAAAGAAATTATGTGATTATTTTCTGATTTTTAATCATTCTTGACAAAATTACAAGTGATCTAGATATATACTTGGCCACAATGCTTTATGGGAAGATTTTCAGACCATGAGTGAGGAAGACGTGTTCAGGATATAGTTCTACCCCTGGGCCCTGTGCCCCAGGCCCATATGATAATTTGGCCTTCTGTATCAATGTATCTAGAGTGCGCCACCTATTGGGAAACGCCAGAATTGCAGGGAAAATAAAACTAACAAGTTTAATTACAGTTTATTCAAGTTAAGTGGGCCGGATTAAAAAGGTTAACGGGCTGCATGTGGCCCCCAGGCCGTAGTTTGCCCACCCCTGACCGAGATCTACATAGTTTATTAATATTTGTATACTGGACTGTATTTTACACTGTCTTTGTACAAACAGGGCTTTTTGTGGTAAATTTTTTTTACGCATATTGTCTTATTCCAACACCTTATTCGTCCAGCTGAGCCTTCACTACTCTTGTTGTCTATGTAATTATATTATTATGCATCTAGAAACCATATGAATGACATATGACAGCTCCACACAGGTGTAATGCACTACACAAAATGTATGTGAGAATACAACAAGGCCAGGGTGGCAATTATAAATTGAGACTTTAAACATTTTAGTTGGACATATTTTCAGTACTGAATGTAAAATGTGAGAATAATTATTTAGATAAGAGGATCAGACTGGAGGGCTGACTGATGGTTAGTGCTCCCTTGTGTAGGAGGGATATCAGTGATCAGTGTGATAATGCAGCCCAAGTGTTTTCAGCTCACAGAAACAGCGGTAGAGAGACAGCGCTGAAGATTAAAACACATAAACAAGTAAAAAGGAAACAAAACACAACTCTAGATGCATTTTTAACAAAGTCAAACACAGCAGAGAAGAACATTTAGCATTTTGTAGTTTAAAAAGGACATTCAATAGTTCTGTCATGTCGTATTTCCGATGTTGTGTTTGAGATGTTGTGTACAGTGAGATTGGTCTGTACGGCTCATATTTGTGGACTTCCTCAGACTGCTGCTTCTCTCGGAGTAAAGGCCAGCTCACCTCCAGCTCTCTGCAGTAAAGGTCACGCTGACACCTGCACAGGAAGTACAAATGTGAGGGCATTTTGTCAAACTGGTTATCACCACGGCAACATCTGTATGTGTCCACTCCAGCTGTCAGCTCATCTGCTCTGTGACGCCATCAGGAGCACTGGGACCTACTTACACCGGCGAGGAGTCTGCCACCTGCCCTTTCCATCAGGGGTGGAAGAACTACTCTGTTCGGTTACTTAAGTCAAAGTACAGATAGGAGCGTGGTTGCGGGTCAGATAAAAAACAACAACAAAACTCAAGTAATAAAAGTTAAATGATCACATGAAAAAAATCTACTGACGTAAAAGTATTCATGAATCCGTTTGAAAATGTACTTAGAGTATAAAGTAAAATTATTTTTGCGTAGAACTAATAAAGCTTCAAATGTAGTGATTTTGATAAAAATTGATACTGAATTTAAAAACAGAAACTAAATCAATAATTTTTTCCCCCTAATCATTTTATTTGTATATTTCTGAATGCTCAAACTACAAATGTATTAAAAATAAACCCCTCAGGATTTTCAGCAGGTCTCATAAAATATTATTAAAAAAATACTTAAAATTAAAAATGTAGTGAAGTAGAAAATAAAAGTAAAAGTAAAAAATATCTGCTTTAAAATGTACTTAAGTAAAGCACAGATACCTAAAATGTATACTTACTTTGTTATGTCCCACCACTGGTTTCCATGGAAATATTATTTCTTTGCCTGGAATGTTCCCAAATAAGGCATTAAACAGGCCTATCTCATTTATACATTGGATTATTATTCATTAAGGTGTTTACAGAAGTCTTCCTAAATACCGTTTTACACTTACTTGACTAATTCTTTTCACTAGTCTGTATCCCTAGTCTACAGTATCACTACTTGGTACTTTTACTTAATAATGTTGTGAAGGGACCCTGTTGAGTTTTTAGGATGTAATGGGCTCTATTCACGCTTACATCATAAACCAGGAAGATGTTTGGAAACATGCGATGAAACCTTCTGGTGTAGTTCCCGACACTGGGCTCGACCGACTGTGATCAAACCCACTGAAGTGTGATAAAACCATGGATTTAACAAACTTTAGCAGCGTCTTCACAACCTGCCAAAGGGATATGTGACTCGAATCGCATTTTTGATGTCACTGACAGGCAGCTCAAAACTAACAAAAGGCTACATGTTCTTTGCAGAAAAGTACTTGTTTGGCTACCAGGGTTAGTATTATTTGCCGGCAAACTGAGATGAATGCATTATAAATGATTGAGTATTTATTATTAAAATGATGAAAACTGAGGTATGGTTGTAAGTGTTGATGAGCCGAACATAACGGAATGCTACAATGACATGTTGATGAAGAAAACTGGACCATTTTCTCATGTTTCCTAGATTTTGTCAGACTTACTAGTGTGAACAGAGCCTGCCGGAAATTGTAATCGCATCTTTCCAAACCTTTTCCTGGTTTGTGACGTAAGTGTGAATAGAGCCTCTTGATTTTTACTGTTTTACAAAATGTGAAAAACAGAACTCCTAATTATTCACCTGCTATATAATACAATTTCACTATCAAGGAACAACAACAACACTGTGCAAAGAAGAAGTTTATTGATAAATGTACAAGGTGGAGCGGAGATGGCTTGGTTGAGACGCATGGGTGGGGGCTCTGTCTCAATTGTCAGTTGGCCCAGCCGGAACAGGACCCCCATCATAGGCATCTTATGTCTGAAAGACCAACAAGATAGGGGTTGGGATGATGAGATAGGCAACTACAAATAGGCTTCTGGGAAATTGAGGTGTGGTTGAAGTGAGCTGTGGTTCGCTGGTGAGGAGTAGAGGGCGGTTGAGGCGTGGTCCTGCTCCTGAATTTCAGTCAATCACATTAACTCCAGATAAGCTCTTTTTCAGAGTTTTTCCATGACAGTAAAGCTAACATCAGCTATCATGCTAACATGCACTTTCTGATTCTTGGACAATAAAATGCATGTCGTTAATATGATTAACTTAGGTTCAGGAGCAGGACCACGCCTCAACCACACCCTCGCCTCCTCTCCAGCAAATCACAACTCACTTCGACCACACCTCAGTTTCCCAGAAACCTTTTTATAGCAGCCTAACCTGGCAACCCATTTTCATCATGAAAGAACTCGACCCCACCCTCCCAACTCCGATCCGGTCACTTCCAGACATAAGACGCCTACAAGGGGGGTCCTTTTCCTGCTGGGCCATGTGAAGATTGAAACTGAACCCCCACTCTAAGTCTCAACCCAGCCAACCCGCCTCGTCTCAATATAAGAAACTCTTTTCTCTTCGCACGTGTTGTTGGTGTGGTCCTTGTTAGTGAATTTCTAGTTAGATGCAGACAGTACACATATTTTGACCTCAATATATCTGTCTGGGGAAAGACAAAAAACTGAAAAACTGGACCTTCTTGCTTTGTAATCTTGACCATTCCTAATATAAAAACACAACACGAACCTACATATGGACAAAAGTTTCAGTGGAAACTCATCCTTTTTCTTGTTCATTGCGTGATGAAACAGCTTCTTTGGAACTGATGAGCTCATACAACACCCTCTTCACCGCGATCTCAGCTGCAATTTATTAAAAACATGAATAAATCACACTCTTGTGGTCTGTGCGATTTCGCTTCATAAATGGTCTCAATGGGAGTCTGCAGAACGTTGCGCGCTAAATAAACAAACACAGTGTGATCACCAGCAGTTAGCAGCTATATTAAACGCTCGCTACATTACATTACACTGTGGCTCTCATAAAAATGTGCGTTTTATCATCACATGCTACATTATACTGTCTGTTATTTATGACTCAGACGTTCATATAGACAACATGGAGGGATTGTGTGTCCTGCTCCAGACTGGCCCGCAGAGCACAGCTGGAAAAACAAAGCGCTAGATAGATGTTTACAGAGAGCTGGGGAGTGTGGGGTGTGCAGTGAAAAAGGGGGCAGAGGTGGGTGAGGGGGTGCACGAAAAAAGAGGAGAGCTGGGGTCGTGCACGTGGGATGTGGAGGTGAGGGTGTGCACATGAAACCTGCGTGAAGTTGGCCCCCCATCAAACGCAGACCTACAAACACTCTGTCTTTGTGCTCCGTTTGTGCTGCAAAGAGTTTTGTTTGTGCTGCTTTAGTTTTGGAGATATTAACGATTCTTTTCTAGGTCAAACTGGGGTCAGCCCCACAGGAAGCTTCAAACAGCTCTAAAACGGCCCAAAATGGTCTCAATCGTTTGTGCTGTTTGGTGTTGCAAAAAGTTTTGTTTGTGCTATTATGGTTCTTAAAGCAGAACTAAGTAACATTTTTACCTAATTAAATGTCTCTAAAGCCCCTCTGATGGTCACATATGACATTCTGGGGTGTTTGAAGGGTTCACTGGTGCCTCACCTGCCTCTGGGCAGAAAAAACACACATGCAACTAGGCTCTTACATGTATTTTTACAAGAGCTTATGTATAAGATTGAAATCAATCACCATTACACAGAGTAAAAAGTATTACCCACCTGAGACACTTTAAAGGTGCATTGTGTCGCCTGCCTCAAAAATACCTAGAAAAACAAGCATTCTAACTGTGAGCAGGCTGCCTCTTCACAAATCTGATCTGTAATTTAGTCTGGTTTGGTCTCCTTGGAGATAAAAAGTTTTACTACCATACTGTGAAACATCCATCCATCTTCTGCCGCTTAATCCAGCTGGGTCGCGGGGGCAGCAAGCTGCCCAATCCTCATAGCACCTGACCCCCCCTATGAACCCCTCTGCAGGTGGTGAGCCCACAGGAGGGACTGTGAAACATGCCAAATGAATATAATAATATCTCCATGGAGAAAAGCAATTGATGAATCCTCTACCAGAAAAGTCACACAATGCACCTTTAAGTTTGGTATATTTGCGTTTTTTTTTTACTTAATTTCCCTTATTTTCCATGCTTTATTGTGCACCTGAACTATTGTTAACCTTGTCATTTTCCTTCTGAATCAATAGCAGAGAGCTGAGGGTGTGCACATGAGCGTTGGAGAGGGGCCATGGGCGTGCACGTGTTGGAGGCAGTTATGAGTTTCTCGTGTACTTGTCATGTCCATATACACAGACACGTCCACAGAACAGAGACGAGCTCAGACATAAGTGCTCTATACTCACCGCTGCTGCCTCTGTCATGGACATGTCAGGGATGGACTTCTACTCCTTTATTTTCACTATAATGGCAGAATAGTGCATTTTTGATGTTTGCTGTGTTGGTTTTTAGCGTGCACGTTTGCAGGTAGCTTTGTTAGGAATCTGTATCTCCATATTCAAGTTCAAATCAAATATAGCTTTAACTAGTAACAACTGTAATGCTGATTTGTTCTTAATTACAAAAACATTGGACTGATTGCCAAGTTATTTATGTTATAATTTGGGCTTTTGGTTCAAAGCAGAATGAGCCTCACATGAGTCTCTCATTTGCATTGCTAGTTTCAGTGTTGAAATCCAGTTGATTTTAAACTAAAATACCTTTCTGATCAAGATGGTCTCTATCTAAACCCCAGCTCTGACTGCCAGACATGAGTCAGTGCTAGTGCAGACTCTGCAGCTCAGGGAGGGGATTCTGGAGGTTCTGAGCTTTCACGTGAGGCCTGTCCTGTCCATATACTGAGAATGAAAGCAAAATGTTGTATTATTTGTACGTGGCCATACCGGCTTGTCAAAGTCTTATCCTGTCAGATCTCAGAAGCAGGGCCAGCCTGGTTAGTACTTGGATGGGAGACACTGGGAAATCAGGTGCCACAGGAGAGACACTTCACCCACATTGCCTCGTATGAATGTGGTGTGTGTGTGAGTGATGGTGCAGATTTGCTGCTGCGCTTCTGTCAGTCTGCCCCAGGGCAGCCGTAGCTAGAATAGTAGTTTACCACCACTAACTATGGAGTGAATGAACAATGATCTGTAAAGCGAAAAGTGAAAAGCGCTACATAAATAAATGCTTACTTATTATATTCATACAGGGATTGGCTTTTTGCCTAAATATACTGTATTCTTTTATTCCACTTAATGGACCTCTACCACTTTCTTTTTCCTAGAAGATTAAAGTAAAAAAAAAAAATCATGGTTGACCTGCCATTTTCTAATCTTGCCTGATGAAATAAAGCGATTATGATTCATTAAAAGTAAAAAGCTGCTACAGGGAGGTCCTGACACTGATCTCCTAGTGGAAAGATAATGACCTGCACTTGAACACAAACAAGACTAAAGAAAACATAATTGCCTTGATTAATGAGGAGGAGGTGGAGCAGGTCCCAAATTTCAGGTTCCTGGGTGTACAGATCAGTGAGGACCTGAGCTGGAGTCTAAACACCTCCAGCATTATAAAGCGTGAGCAGAAACACTCCGCCGCAATGGGGTCTCTCAAAAGCTGCTGATCAACTTCTACTTCTTCAGTGTCGAAATCATTCTGACAAACTGCTCCTTCATGTTACAGAGCGTCCACAGCTGTAGAAAAGAAAGACCTGCAGTGAGTCGTGAGAACAGCTGAGAGGACGGTGGGCTCCTCTCTCCTGAACCTTGACACAATCTACTCCTCACGCCTCCACACAGGGGCCTCCAGCATTGTGCAGGACCCCACACACCCTGGGAACTGCCTCTTCTGCTCTCTCCCCTCAGGAAGGCTTCAGACTCCCCTCACATAACAGACTGTGCAGCAGCTTCTACCTACGAGCAGTGGACGCGCTCCAGAAGCACAGGCGCAGATAAAAGGCCTGAAGGGACTCCATAATCTATTTATTTATTTCATGTTTTTATTGGTATGAATGTGAGAATGTGTCTGTATTTGTTCGTTTTTACTGCTGCAGTTTTGCTCTGTCGAAGTTTTGCTGTATTTTGTACAATGACAAAAAATCTAATCTAATCTAAAAGAAGCAATAAATAAAGTGAGTATTGGGACTTTGCAGTGAGGTTATGCTGGTGCATTTCTATGTATTTTTATGACGGAATGTTCATCAGTTACCACGGTGGCACAATGCACATGTTAGCAATATATTACCAAACAAGTATTTAGATTATCTGAAAACACAAGAAAAAATTGATTCAAAAAGCACATTTTCACGAGTCTGTGAGGATTTTCAACAGGCAAAATATTAGTTTCTATCGACCGTTTTCAAATATTTACACTGTCAGGTGCATAAATCTGTGTTTAACATTTATATTAAGCATTTTTAGTATTTTTTGTGTACATGAATTAGCTACGACCTTAAAAAATGTCATGTGGTGCAACCGAGAATAACCTTAACCTTTTATTTTCTAAAACATGGTTGGGATATTAATCTAAGTTCTGAGTCATATGAAGTGTATAGAAACAAACAGTTTTTAAGCATTTCTTTTAATTTTTAATCCATATTGATATTTTCTTTTGCTTCTGTCACCTGCTTGTGTTTAATGAACAAACTACTGCCCTGTAAAATGCATCAAATGAAGAAAAATGCCTAAAGAACCATTCACCCAAGTCGACTTTGTCTGTTATTCCAGCCATAGAATTCCTGCTGTTATTAGTCGCACCACATGATGCACGGTCGCACCACATGACATTTTAACACTTTAAGTACAAAAACATGCAGAAGAACTCATGATTTCTGAAAAAAATGACTTGGTTCCATGGAGGTCAGAGGTACTACAGAAATGTACTGAATTATTAAGAAATTTGAACCCTTTTAATAGAGGAAATTGCAATTGGACAGAAAATGTAGTCGTCACATTATTGACCCTTATATATATTCCTGTTTAGGTGTTGGATTTTCAACAAAAAAGGTAAGTAATTAACTGAAAAACATGTGGCTAATGCTCACCGGCCCCATCAAACTCAAACCTACACAAAAACTATGTCAATCGTTTGTGCTTCGTTTGTGCTGTTTTGTGCTGCAAAAAGTTTCGTTTGTGCGATTCTGGTTCTTAAGATATTTACAGTTTTATTTTGGGCCGATGACGTCATCCTGCCCCTCAAAATGTGAAAGAAAATTATAGACGTTTGTATTTCGTTTGTGCTGTTTTGTGCTGTGGCAGTTCTGTTTTGTGCTGTGGCGAGTTTATTTCTAAAATGATTCATTATTATTTCTGCTGTATTATAAGACGTCATTTCTGTTCATCTGACGGCGGCAAACTCCACAAAACTAGTGAAGCTAAACGATCTGAGGCTGTGGAAAAGTCTGTATTCTTATATAAAATATGAATCAAAAGCAAATGATTAAAGACTGTTACATATTTTTCCACAGCCTATTGTTTATTTTCACTAATTTTGCGAAGTTTTGCTGAAGTCGCTGCCGTCAGCTGAGCGGAAATGACGTCCTATAATTACCTCAGAAATAATAATGAATAATTTTAGAAATAAACTCCCACAAATAAAAATTGTCACAGCACCAAACAGCACAAATGAAATACAAACGTTTTCTATAATTTTCTGCCTGTTTTGAGGCTGTTTCACACTTTGAGGGGCTGGATGACGTCATCGGCCCAAAATAAAACTGCAAATATCTGAAGAACCAGAATGGCACAAATGAAACTTTTTGCAGCACAAAACAGCACAAACGAAGCACAAACGATTGACTCCATTTTAGATGTGTTAGAGCATTTTGAAGCTTCCTGGGAGCTGACCCCAATTTGACCTATAAAAGAATAGTTAATTTCTCAAAAACTAAAGAAGCACAAACGAAACTTTTTGCAGCACAAACAATTGACATAGTTTTTGTGTAGGTTTGCGTTTGATGGGGGCCGACTTCACGCAGGTACATTAAAGTCTAAGTGACAGAGCAGAGCCTCCGGTCAGGCCTACAGCTGATGACATCTGCTGCAAAGTATCAATAAATCCACATTTCTTGCCCACATTTTCCTACAAATTCAGATTCCGTGACAGCAAATGTCGTTCCACGTCTCCTGCATTTTAATCTCACACGATCCCCCATTGTCGTGACCTGGCACAAATTGGAAAAATGTTAAAAAGTTAAAGAAATATGCAAAACGAAATGATGTTTTTATGCTCCATTGGATGACGACCAACAGAAGACAACATAGCGCAGCGACGATAATTACAACCACATATTTATTCATTTGGACGCCGCATCATTTCTTGGCTCAAACTTTTCCATCTTTGGCAAACTACTGTACAAAAGTTCTCAGAAACTAGTGTGGGAAACTAGTCTAATCTTAATGTCATTATGTCTACGCTAGATTATTCTGAGCTATTTATAGTCAATTAATCCAGATAGAGTAGGACTACAGATTATTGAGCTAATCATGTATGAGTAATTCCTTATTCTAAAGCTCCAGTGTCCTGAGATTGAGGAAAATTATTATGAAACTGTATTATTTTCATACAGGGGCCTGATTTTTGATATTCTTTTATTCCTATCCATGGACATCTGCCACTTTTTAGGACGTTTAAAATAAAAAAAAATCAAAAATCAAAAATAAAAAATCCGTGTTGAGCCCCATTTTCTAATCTTACCTTTGTGCAATGTTGTCGTTTCCTTGGGCAAGACACGTCGCTCTCTGCACCCGTTCTAATCGCGTATCATGTATGCGCTCCAAAGCAGAGCAAGTTACAGGTCAGATCTGTGGAGAGGCAACAGTCACAGTCACAAAGCCTGGTATTTTTGAGCTATAAAACCACCTGTAATTGCATGAATGTAAGGTAGAGCTGTTTAATTTCACAATGGCAGAGCAGTGACATCTCCATAGAAACAAGCAGGTGACAGAACCCCACAGAAAATGTTACACAGTGCACCTTTAAGGAACTGGTTAGTGGTGATGCCCTGATGAAATAAAGGGATTATCATGTATTAAAAGTAAAATAAGCAATAAGTAACATTGGAGGTTTTCAGATTCTAAACCAGGCATGTCCAAACTATGTGGCCCTCAGACCAACTGTTTTGGCCCTCAGGCTTCCAGGTGAATTGGCCCACACTACCACAAGAAGTACTTTTTACTGCATGTTTGATCAACCAAATATACTGTTTCCTTTTGAGGGTCTAAGACTGAACAAAGCTCTAGTGGGTCATTCAAACCTGTTATAAATGCACAGATTTGAATTCCTCACTGTTTTGACCCTCAGTCTATGCCCCTCGATCGGCCCTCACACTGGTCTGTGTTTTAATATGCGGCCCTTGATGAAAAAAGTTTGGATACCCCTGTTCTAGAATGTGATGATGTCTTAAGCTCAGATGGCGGCAAGAAACAGCTTTTCCTGTTCATTATGTTGTACTTTGCCATGAAACATACAAAAACGTAAATGCACACATGTTGAATCTGATCATTTCTGTTAGTGACTTCTCCAGGGGTCGACAACCTGTGGCTCTAGAGCTGCATGTGGCTCTTTCATCCTTCTGTTTTGGTTATATGCAAAAAAGGCCTATCAAAAAATAAGAAAAAAATACAAATTTTGAGGTAAAAATGCCCTATTTTAAGTGTAATTATGTCAGTGCAGTAAGAAATTTTCACTTACCAAGTTTTCTTAAAACAAGATGAAATATGAATCTTTTTCTAAACAGAAAACACTAGTTTCAAGTATTTATGGCAAGATTTTTCACCTTATTGGTTTGAAAAGGAAGTTAAAGAGGCTTAAAATGCCTTGAGTTCATATAAAAAGTGCTTAGAATAAGTTATAGATAAATCTAGATAAGATATATCAGGATGAAATATCTTGAAACGAGTAAAAAAAATTCTCATCTTATTAAGAAAATCTTAAAATTGATCTTTTAAGATGAATCTGCTTAATTCAAGTCAGTTTAACTATGCTAGAAAATCCTTTTTTGTAGTGTACATGCAAAACTCCGTGTTCTCTGTAGTATTTCATTGATTTCATTGATAAATGCAACACACTATAATCCTTTATATAGAGCAGACAGGTAAAAAAATCATATGCAGTGTTCTCATTTCAGACATCAAAAGGCTCCGGGTGTTTTCTTTTCTGTGGGAGCCGCTCTGAATGGCTCTTTGAGTATTTAAGGTTGTCGACCCCTGGACCCATGAACTTGCTGTATTACAACAAAAAACATTTTAATATTATACATTATAGCTGCCCCATCTGTATTAAATAGAACTGTCTTATATAATGTAGTGACGTCATCTGAAACCCAGCAATACCAAAAAACATATTTATAGTCAATTAATCCACTCGGAGTAGGACTGCATATTATTTAGTTAATCTCGTAGCCGTCAGCGTGTGAGTAATTCCTTATGCTAAAGCTCCAGCGCACTGTAAAGCCATACCTCCGTGTCTGGGGGGATGAGGGGCCCTAACTAGCTCCGTCTCTCCCCCCTCTCCGTCCCCTCCTGGCTGGGTCTCTCGTGGCTGATTAGCCTTTAGCCGCGGGGCAGGCCTGGAGACACTGGGCCTGGGCACCCGAATCCAATCCTCCTGCTTCTATAGTTAGCGCCGCTCAGCAAATGGCCATTAAAGTGGAAGGTATCCTGAGGCGCTCATGGCTAAATGAAAATATTCGTCATCGTGCATGGGTAGCTGCGTTCTGTTAAGACGCTAACCAGCTTTTCCGACTGAAATGCTTCGCCGATACAAGAAAGTTTAAGTAGAATATAAGTTTATGTAAGATATTTAAAATGCACTTGTTTCACTCAAATATAGTTACTGTTGTTATATTTAAAAGTGCATTGCGCAACGTTTCTGGTGGAATGTCCATCACCTGCTTGTCTCCATGGAGATGTTATTGTTTTGCCTAGAATGTTCCAAAGTATGGCATTAAACAGCTCTACCTTACATTTATTCAATTACAGGTGGATTTACTGATCAAAAATACTTAAAAACACACAGATCTGACCTGTAACTTGATCAATAGTATTATCAATGAATGAAATGTAGTTGTAGAACAAAGTGCATACAGAGCTGTGTGTGTGTGTGTGTGTGTGTGTACTGGTGGTGTCAAAATGGAGTCTTGAAAATAAGTGATTAAAGTTTGCTCAAACATGCACAAATCACTCCAAACAGTCTTACTATAATAGTAGTACTTGTAGTAATATTAGTGCTCTGACTGAGTAAATGTTGAGGGCAAACAACCATGACATTGTTAAAAGCTGTGAAGTTGATTTTGCAGAAAAGGTCTGCTTTAAACTGCCAAAAAACAATTCAGATCAGAAGGAATTATTGTATTTTTGAGCAATAAAAGCACCCATAATGAATAAACGCTCGATGGATATGTTTAAAGTCACACCATGGAACATTCCAGGCAAATCAATAACATCATGGAGACAAACAGGTAGCAGACCCTCCACCAAAAATTCACAATTCCACATTTGCTAATGAGGCAAATGTGGAGTGTGTATGTGTGGTGGTGGTCGGAGGGGCTGATGGTGCAGATTGGAGCCTCATGTCTGTCAGTCTGCCCCAGGGCAGCTGTGGCTACAACAGGACTTTACACCACTGAGTGTGGAGTGAATAAACAATTGTAAAGGATCTTTGAATGTCCAACAAGCTCCATATAATGATCATTTGTATGTCTTGTACATGCGATGGAATTGACAAATAAAGGCTTCCATTCATTCATTCATTCATTCATTATTATTATTAACATGGATAGCCACTGTATAAGCTAGTTGAGTGAGGGGTGAAACATATTTACTTGAAAAATGTGTTGATTTTTTGAGTAAACCTTTTTTATAGACCCTGTCTGGACGGCTGAGGGATCATGTTTTCCTCAACCTCTTTCGTAATCAATAGAAACACACTGCAACAACTGAAATACAAAGGTATTGAGGTGGGAGCAGCATTCACATTTATATTATTTTTCTCTCTTTGTTGGGCAGTCAAAGCAAAGAACCACTCGTACTAGTACATTAGTGCCCACAGGCATGGTGGGTTAAGTGTCTTGCCCAAGGACACAGCAACTGTAAAGGTGAAATTGAAACACCAACCTTTGTATAAATGGACAAAATCTTTTCTAACTGAGCAACTATGGCCTGAAGCAAAATAGAGTTTGTTTAATGTTCAGGAAAAATGGTTTAAGATTTTACTGGTGTGGTCCTTATGTGAACTCATCTTTCCTCTTAAAATCATCTTCCATCATTTTAAATGAAAATGACAAAGTTTTAGCCAAAAGAGTGATCCAGCTCATGATTACAGTGCAGTCAATCTGAGAGTAGGATATAGATAAAATATGCCACTTCCTGTGACAAAAAGGTTTAAAAGGTGCACTGTGTAACTTTTCTGGTGGAGGGTCCATCACCTGCTTGTTATGTCATTGCTCTGGCTGGACAGAGACATCGGTAAGACATCTAATTTACATTATTATGTGTTTTGTGTACAGCACTTTGGTCAACTGTTGTTTTTAAAGTGCTCTAGAAATAAGTGGTTTTATAGCTCAAAAATAGCTAGAAAAACTGTCATTCTGACTGTGAGCGGGGTCGCCTCTCCACAGATCTGACCTGTAACCTGGTCTGGTTTGGTTCCATGAAGATAGAAAGTTAATACACAGCAAAAAAGCTCAAGATATAAAGACGTAAATCTATCAGAAAATGACTTAAAAGTCGTGAAATTAGATCATTTTACTTGACAAGTTTTCCTAAAATAAACGACCTCTAGACTAGAATGAATCCAAATCAGAAGTAGTAAGCCGATAATAAATCTGAAAACAAGATGAATAACCTGACATAAGTTTTAAAACTTTAGCCAGATCAGAGAAATTTGCAGTGCACCACATTGTGAAACATTCCAGACAAAGTAATAACATCTCCATGGGGAAAAGCAAGTGATGGACCCTTTTTACCAGAAAAGTTATACAATGCACCTTTAAAATGCTACAAAAGTTTAGAACATTTACTTGTAAATGGACTATCAGTTAGAGCCTGAGGTTGCATTTTTTTAGCAGCTTTAAAAATACCTTTTCTGATAATCCAGTTAGAGAAACAGAGGATGTGTGGGTTCACATACTTTTTTACTGACACCAAACTTCTTTCTGTTACAACTTTCTACACTTTAAAGGCCCTATATTACACAAAATTGACTCTTGTGAGCTTTTAACCATGTTGTTATCTCATCAAAAACACACTTGGAGTTGTGTTTTGTTTCATTCACATGTTTGAGTCATCCTGGTTCCTGTCTACATCTCCAAAGCTCAAAACCTCCACCTTGTGATGTCATGAAGCGATAGTATATGAGTTAAGCGCTTTAACTTTTATCTTTAGTTCAGTAGAGATTGGTAATCCTTTCACATGTGGTTAGTGATGGCATATCAGAAACCTTTAAAGAGTTGGAGGAAATGTTTGATATTTCATGATCATGTTTGATAATCATTCGATTGCGGATGTTTCACTGTATTTTAATAACCTGATTCATCAGCCGGTTTCACTTGGTGGAAACTGTCTGATCTCGCAGCATTAGGATTGGTTCGCTCGATGGTAGGCGGGGACTTTTATTTAACCAATCGCTGCAATTTGGTGGTGATGTCAGTAATGCGCCAGAACGTTCAGTGGTGTCCATGTAACTGCACAACAGCAAACAGAGCAGAGAGTGAACATGTCTGTCCACGAGCATTGTCGTTTCTGCGATGTGAACTTTGGAATTAAAGGTACGATAAAAAATGCGTTAAAAGTTATTATGTGACAAAGGAAGTCCAAAAGAGGATAGCATATGCAGTCGGCTATCGCAGCTCGGGTTGGTTCTGGCCAACACACCGCTTCTCTGATTGGCCAATGCGCCGACTACAACTTCCAGGGTTCGTACAAACCACGAGTGTGTTCAGATTCCAACTGAACAAACAAGATTTCGAACATACCGTAGATCAGAACACAGCGTAATATGAGCTCTTTAGCACGTCTTAACTCCACTTGACTTATCTCTCGTCCTGCACTTTACGGTAATCTCGTTTCTCCCATTCTGTGCCGGGGACATTAGCGCTGGTTTATCCCGTCACAACAAGCTCCATCCATTTGTGGAGCTGTCTGGAAAACCCTGGAGAGACGGATCCACCAACAGGGAGCTGGAAGTTTGTCTCCACGAGGACACAATGAGGTCTGAGTGTGGGGTTTACTCTGGAGGCTGGAATAACGAGCTCACCCCCTCCCTCCACTTTAGGGACGCTTGGATCATCTGAGCTCATCAACACAGACACACACACACACACGCACACACACACACGTTTACACATACACGCACGCATACGCACAAAGCAAATACACAGACACACACTCTCCCACATGCAGAAACACACACACACGTACATACACACACACACGCACACCTACACAGACACATGCACAGATATACAGTACACATAGACACACACATACACTCATTTACACACATACACCCATTTACAGGCACACACAGACACACACACACATACACACACGCACATACACACGCAAACACATGAATACACTCACACAAACACCACACACACACAGACACACACACACATGCACAGATATACAGTACACATAGACACACACACATGCACATACACACATACACTCATTTAAACACACACACACCCATTTACAGGCACACACAGACACACATACACACACACAAACACACGAATACACTCACAGAAACACACACAGACACACACACAAACACACACACGCACACCTATACAGTACACATAGACACACACACATGCACATACACTCATTTACACACACATACACACCCATTTACAGGCACACACAGACACACACACACACACACATAAACACACACATACATAAACACACACACACATACACTCACACAAACACACAGACACACGCAAACACATACAGACACACGCAAACACACACAGACACACACACAAATGCATACACATAAATACGTACACACACAGATACACTCACTTAAACACACACATACACACACGCAGACAAAAGCATACACATAAATACGGACACACAGATAAACACATGCACACACACTCACTTAAACACACATGCACACCTACGCACACATATACACACTCACACACAAACACATATACATAAACACACAGTCTCTCTCACCAAGCAAATGAACTCAAACAAGATGAGGCCACACAAATACAAACACACACATGCACACACCCCAATACACACACTCTCACACACACACACACACACACACACACCTGAATACACACACACACACATGCACACTGACACACACACACCTGAATACACACACACTCACACACACACACACACACATGCACACTGACACACACACACCCTCACGCACACACACACACCTGAATACACACACACACACACACACACACACATGCACACTGACACACACACACACCTGAATACACACACACACACTCACACACACACACACACTCACACACACACACCTGAATACACACACACACTCACACACACACACACACCTGAATACACACACTCACACACACACATGCACACTGACACACACAGTCTCTCTCCCCATGCATATTAACTCTAACCCCCCCCCACACACACACACACACAGACCCCATGTAGATTAACTCTAACAAAGTGAGGCCACACAACACACACACACTCCGTCTCCCCGTGCAGATGAACTCCCGCGCGGGGCCAGATGTTGCTGTCGCCCGGGGTGTGTGTAGAGTCGGGGGTTTGTGCGCCGCGGTAAACCTTCCCCCCCGCTGGCTCTGCGTTATCACCGGACACCACAGTTCCGCCTGCGGGCTCGTGTTGACCTTTACCGAAGGCGTGTGCGGACAGCGACGCCTTTGTGGGAAGATGCCGGTTTTATAAAAGGGGAGCGCTATAGCTGTGTCCGAGGTATTTTTCTCTACACACACCTCTTTGTACGGAAACCGGACAAACGCGGCAACACAACCAAAAGCCACAACACAACAAAAAAAGCCACAATGGAAGTGACCGGGACTCTATTTTCCGACAGACCAAGCGAGGAGGATCGACTTATGGTTCAATATATGAAAACTGGAACTATATTTTTTGGGAGTCAATATTTATCATGTTGAAGTACCATAATTTCCTCCATAAAAAACCCCAAAACAAAACAAAATCTACTTTCTTAATTTGCATAAAAACTGCACAAACATGTTCTGAAATGTGACTCTCGTATCAGTTTGTCAGTTCAGATTTTTGTCAGTTCTTCTGGATGTGTTTAAAATGTGAACTTTGAACAGAATTCAAGCATTAAAACATAAAAATCAAATCAAAAATTGCAATTAGACAACAGATTATAATAGATTACGAGCAAGATTCAGTTAACAACGCAATAAGAAGCTCAAATTTGAGATGGTAAACTACTCTAATACAAGAATCCCATGGATTTCAGAACACTTTTACACAGAATAAGACTCCATGGAGACACAGGGAGGGCATCTGACACACAGGGGCATGTTTGTAAAGATGTAAATACAGGGTTAGGAGCTTTGGCCTAGAATAAGATCCCATATATTAAAGACAAGATTAATATTTTGTAAGTAGTGGTACCGGTAGTCATTGTGGTTTGTTGATTTTAACCATTGAAACTGTGATTTTTAAATGATTTTTTTTTAAATGATTAGTGTCATTTTAGCATCAAACTGCACTAAATTATACGAATTCTTTGCATTCTATAGCCCAGTAATATTTAATACAGATTTTGTTGTAATGTATTAAGTATCGTAAGTAAGTTCTTGGGTCTAGTCAAAATGATCAGCTTCAACATTTGCAAATTTAATTTTTGGATATTTCATGGCAAAGTACAATGTAATGAAAGGGAAATCTGACTCTTGCCACATTGTAGATTCTGAAAATTTTCTGAAAATTTCGGAAAGATATAAATGTAAAGTAGAGCTGTTTAATGTCGCACTGGGCAGAGCGAAGAAGAATGTGAAGTTTTGTAGCCAGGATAGATGTAACTGACCGTCATAAGTAATTTCCTGCTTGTGTTAGATGAATTTGCTCTAAACAGGAAAAAATATAAATGGATAGAATGATAAAGGCAATATCCATCCATCCATCCATCCATCCATCCATCTTCTCCCGCTTAATCCAGCTGGGTCGCGGGGGCAGCTTGCTGCCCAATACTCATAGCACCTGACCCCCCCCTATGAACCCCTCTGCACCCCTCTGCAGGTGGTGAGCCCACAGGAGGGTGGACAACATGGTCCTTGATGTTAGTTCATAGGGGTGTGGGCATGTTTTAGGTTGATGGGGGAAACCGGAGTACCCGGAGGAAACCCATCCAGACACGGGGAGGAACATGCAACTTCCACACAGAAAGGCCCAGGCGACCCGGGGATCGAACCCGCAACCTTCTTGCTGTGAGGCCTGAGTGTTGCCACTCAGCCACCGTGCCGCCCTAATAAAGGCAATATACGTCACTGAAATAGCAATTTGAATTAGTTCAGACAATAAACCATAATGAAACTGTTTCATGTAATCGGCAGTTCACACTTCAGTATTAAAAGTAAAGTTCATTGCTGTGTATAAAATGTCACTGTGAACTGAATAATTAGAATGGAAATGAAAATCGACCTGCAACACTTATCAGGAAAACTCCTTTTTAGATTGTGCCATCTTACGTGTATAGAACAATAATGGAGGCAAAGGAATGCGAAAAGTTACATAGTTTGGCTTTAATTTAATCTACCAGCAAAACACCTTGATACATTACACTGTTATATTCATCGATCATTTTGGTCTATAAAAGCCTCCATGATCTTGCTTCACCCCCATTAAAAGAGTTCATATAGTTGAATTTAAATTAGGGCTGTCAACATTAAGGCGTTAACGCATGCAATTAATCACAAAAAAATATTGCACTAATGTTTTTTTAACGGAGAATAATCACACAATTTATTTTGAACGCACACGCTCCTCTATGGAAAGCGCGGAGGTTATTAGGTCAGTGATCAGGTCTGTCCATACGTGGATGTGAAGATGACAGATGAGACTGTGACTGGTGCTCAGCAGCTAATTTCTCTTCAAAAACTGAACTGATCCGTTTGACAGCATTAGTTTAAATACAAACAGCAGAGGAGACTGTAAAATCCCATTCAGAAAGACTTCATTAGGACAGTCGGCCTTTTCAGTTCATGCCGCACTCTCCTGGTCCCCACAGAAATAAAGAACATGACCTCTATCTAGAGCTGCAGTAGATCTGTGAAACAGCGGCTTCTGAACAGTCAGACATGTGAACAGAACTAATCTGTATGTGTTTTAACTAGGGGTTTAACAATATCCAAGTCTCACGATACGATATCGTCACGGTCTGAACCTCACACTACGATATTTATTGTGATATCGTGGGGAGCCTCTGATGATATTCTACATAATAACAAGACTGATGCTCTAAAATGCTTTGACCAGTCATTTGGTACAACATTTATTGTAATTAAAGCAGAACTAAGTAACTTCAGTGGTAGAGCTCCCCCTACAGGTCTCTTGTGAGAATGAACTGTCGTAAATACTCTCTCCCCCCTCCCCTCCCTGCTCATCTGCTCATGTTTGTTTACATAAAGCCCGTGAACAGTGTCCAACACAATGTCTCAGGTGGGTAATATTTTTTACTTTGTGTAATGGTGATTGATTTCAATCTTATACATAAGCTATCTTGTAAAAATATATGTACGAGCGCCCGGAGCTCCCGGAGCACCGTGGCTCACGAAGCATCGCGGCTCGTAATGCCCAGAGCTTGTCCATACGGGTGTGTTGTAAGCTCGGTTAGCTGTGTGTAGTTGATGTATCGTAGAGCAGTTTGGTTCTCCTGAGAACGAGAACAGACCCTGAGAGCTGAGATCCAGGTCGGTAGGAGCCAAGGTGCATGTGTGGTTTTCCGCCCAGAGGAAGGTGGGGGCACCAGTGAACCCTTCAAACACCCCAAACTGTCATATGTGACCATCAGAGGGGCTTTAGAGACATTTAATTAGGTAAAAATGTTACTTACTTCTGCTTTAAGGATGTAACGATATCCAAATCTCTCTGTACCATATTTTCACCATAAACATCTCACCGTACCAGATTTATTGCAATATTTTGTGGAGGCACAAAGCTGTGAATCTGCTATTTTTTCCTCTAAAAATGCCTTCACAAGACTTCCAAAGAATGAAGATTTCAAAGTGTTAAGAACAGTTATTTCTTCATGTAGTCTGCACTGAAACGGAGCAAAGGATCATGGTCTATGTAGTTCCCTCTGTTTTTTTTTTAGCAATTTCTGTATCAGAACTATTCATTTAAGCAAAGATACTTGTGATTCGATATATTGTGAGAGTCCACGATGTTATTATGACACCTATAATGATACGATATCACCATATTTCAGTTATTGTTACATCCCTAGTTTTAACATCACAGCAAATGTCTCTGTCTTATTGTGTGATTGTGATTTGTGTCTATTGTCTTTCATATGTGTGGTGTGTGTGCGTTTATCATGTTCTCATTTTACTAATACGACTACAGTAATATTCACTGATCTTTAATGTTTTTGTCATGTGTGATGGACTGAATTTTACACTGACACACACCCCTCAAGTAACTTATATAACTTGAAAATACGTCCGGACTTCATTATCTGTCTTACATCAGGTTTAATGTGTGAATATCTGAAATGATCCTGTAACTTTCTGATTAAGACACACAGAGGTGAGTTTTTCTAACCTGATTTCTCTGGCCGCAGGTCCTTGTCATGTTTCTGTTTGCTTAACTGAAACAGGACCTGAAGCGGCCGATCAGAGGATGACCTTTCACCTCTGTCAATCACCTGCCAAATACCCTCTGAGCCCGCCTCCCGTCAAAACAAGTGCAGGGTATCAATGCCTGCAAGATGTGTGTGTGGTAAGACTTTAGGAGTGTGAGTTTGTACGACCATAAATGGAAAAAAACCCTTACATTCTTCATTTTCATTCACAATTATAAACGATAAACTTTTGTAACATTATTATTAGTTGGACCGACCAAAAAAACCAAAGATCTTTAACTAAGAAAAAAAAAGGGATCGTATTTCTGTTAGAAGGTATATGGAACAAGACTATAAAGCGTTATGTTTCGAAAGATATAGAATAAATTATGCATAAAATTTTGTCTCTTGTATATACTGTAAGTCGGAAGTGAAATAGTAAATGCAAACTTACTGTTCATACGCAATAGGAAGTACTTTTTACTTCAGCCTAAACCCTTTCGGTCATGATCCATGGGGTTGTAGTCTGTGTAGTACTGCAAAATGACCGAATAAAATACTACTACTACTAAATACAGTATATCTATTCCTTGCCAATAAGAAGGTGACAACATCCAGAGAAGTTACACATCACTCACAAAACATAAACAAACTAAAGTCATAGTAATAACATAAAAATAGTAGATTTTTAAGAGCAATTAAAAACACTAGAAATGAAATAAATGCAAGTTAAGTAGATAAGTGTAATGCCATACTGTGGAACATTACAGAAAGAGCACCAACATTTCCATGGCGATAAGCACCTGAAAATCTCCACAGTGCACTTTTGGTGGGTTCATGTGTATTTTGATGAATCAGTTTAGGTCAGTTATCCAGTTAGATATGTAAAGTGTATACATTTAGACTGTATAAAGAAGTGGACTAATGCCGGGCGGACACTGTGCGATATTTTCATTTGTTTCACTCAGCTCCAGCTCAAACTGTACGACCAAATCTCAGGGTTTAAAAGTTCACAGCTCATGATTCATGTTCTCACATATATGAACTACAACAGTTCCAAACCCTCAGGAGAGGAGACTGGAGTTCAAACATATTTGATATTCTTAAGACCTACAATTCAGGTATTTATTGGTTTTTGTTACCCCATGTTTACTACACGAAGCACAAGACACGATTAAGCCAAAACTCAACCTCAAAAACAGTCGCCCGAGTGAAAAATCTGCTCAAAAAGGGCCAAAAATCACACAGTGGCCTAAGGAAGAGTGGCATCACCTGTAGTGTCCAGCTCCAGTCAAATGAAGCTCACTGATGCTTGCAGTTATAAGTGCGAATTCTGGGGCAGTGTTCCATGTCAGGAATAGAACTTTATTTATAGGTGCACTTTGTAACTTTTTGGCTGGGAGTCCGTCAACTGCTTGTTTCTGTGGATACGTCACTGCTCTACACAAGCACCTTTAACAACAAAATAGGGAAATAAAAGCACCAACATCATGTAGAACAGGTTAATATGAACATTTTAAGACCAAAATGAGGAGCCTGACAGCAGCAGTTACAGAGAGATGGGCGACAATTCCTGAATTGCCACATTTACATGATTTTTAATTTTGAATTAGTATAATTCTGAATAAAAATTTATTCAGCTTTAAAAAAAGCATGTAGCAGACTTAATTCCTAATGAAAATGATTATTCAGAATTAAACTTAATTCCGAAGTAAGTGGAGGGCTTATTTAAAGCTGAATGAATTTATTCCTCAATCATGTAAACCTTTATTTTTCTTAAAAATAATTCCGATCTTTCATGCTCGTTGGGTCGCCCTTCTGATCCGGCTCCACCAGTCGCCTCTTCAGACTTTCAAAAAGCGTGAGGAGTGAATTCTCCAGCTGCTGCTTCATTATCATCGGAACGACCGCGAAAAAAGTTTGGATCGTGTTTGTGTCGGCGGCGTAACGACAAACCAAGATGACAGAAAAGACGGGAGCAGCTAAAGTGTGTGTTTTCTTCCCAAAGACGGAAATATGTTTGTGCCGCTGTCCAATCAGAACCCTTCCCGACCTCCAGACGTGGAGCAGAATTAAATAAAGGCAATTTAACCTGTTTTTCATGTAAACCTTAATTCAGAATTATTATTTCTATGTAAACTCAAAGGTGAATACTTTAATTCCAAACTATTTAATTCAGAACAATGAATTCTGTATTTGAAAAACATCATGTAAACCTGGTCAATGTAAAGTCATTTGGAGCCAGAGTGGAGCCGGAAGTGCCCCCATGCTCACTTCCTGTTAGAAACATCTTCAACAGCTACCACGTTAGTTACGTACATTTATATATACGTCTATGACAAGTAACAGCACTGTTCTTAAGTGCACTTTAATTTCATATAAAAATAAACATTACACAATTTGAAAAGAATGTTTTATAGAAAAGATAATAAATCTTCAGTTCAGCCTCAATATCCCGTATTAATAACCAGACTCAGTGGACCACGCATGACTGTTATTTTAACCTAATTCTGTCAACTACATATTTGAAACTCATAGACTAATGATGAGATGTGTTCTGAGTCCAAGCCAAACACAACACGCACAAAGCTCCTGCGAATATATCCCAGTTTCAGTGAAGATTCAAGCAGCAGAGTCCTTAGAATGAGACTGTTTTCATGTAATTGCTTCATGAGTCTGTGGATAAACAAATGGTTGAATATAAAGACTCCCCGCTGAGCTGTCTGAGGAAGAAATAATGTGTCCTTCTGGAACATGTTAAGGGAGAGAATCACAAAGCACAGAGGTAACTTTTAACTCAACTTTAAAGCCACGGTGTGTGACTTTATAGCAAAAAATCAACTAAAGTAAAAGCATGAAAAATTAACTGAAAAACACGCATCCTTACTGTGAGCGGGCTTGCCTCTCCACAGACCTTATGGTAAATGGTTTTATACGGCGCTTTTCTACCTTGGAGTTAGTCAAAGTGTTTTACGTCAAGGAACTGACCTCTATGTGGAGAGGGGGGTTCAAACCTTCCAACCTTCAGACCAGTGGAGAAACGCTCTACCAACTGAGCCACTGTTATACTCATCTTGTTTGTATCCAATCCAAATGTTTATTCATCACCACGGAATGTTCCTTAGTGTGGTTTTAACTGAGGATGTTAACCGGTAACTGTTTGACTGGTGGTTGACCGAATCAATGTTAATGGGTCAAAATGTTTTGAAATTTTTTGACCGTTGGTTAAATAGAACCCTACGTAACTGTGCTTGAGAACGGCACGTTCTACAGACCAAGTGTGAGTCGCCCTAAATGATCATAAACAGGAGACTAAACGCACATTTACGTGGCATGTGGTCTCTGTGTTTGTTCATCCAGTCGACTTGGAGGTAACACACACTGACACGCCCCTTTTCACTTCAAAATACGACACCCTCAAGCCTCTTCTACAGGTGAGAAAAGATACCGTGCTAACTATGCTAACTGCGTTAACTCTGCCCCGCCAAGTGTTTTCTCTGTGTTTCTGTTTATCTCTACAGGCTTTAGTGCTGCTACGAGCAAGTGTTTGAGTTGCCACAGAAGTGCTTTTGTTGTGTAGGCGACTGTTGGATGTTTTGGCGTTTTATCCTCACGGTTTTGTGCGTATTGTGGACTAAAGTCATGACTGCTGGGTTAAACTGAGCCTTACGTGCGTGTCCGTGTATAAATGCTTCATGTGCGGTGTTGACAAACTTGTGCTCCACAGTCGATAAGCGACATCTTTTCGGAGCAGTCATTTTCTGAAATGAGCCATGACGATGTTTCAAATGAGCTTCTAACACTTGACTAAAACCTTCATCTTCAACAGTGTCGTAAGTGAGAGCCGGCGGCAGGCGCAGCTCGAGGCGAAATTATTTCAAATAGCGATTAGATTTAGAACCGATTTTAAACTGAACGGTTAACTGATTTTAACCAGTTAACGAGGCTCGGAGGTCAGTCGTGATTTTTTTTTGTTTTCGCCATCCCTCGCCATCCTCTAACCTTCTATTTCCATGGAACCATAGAAGTTACATCCTGCAGTGTTACAGACCCTGAAACTGTTTTACTGGTGTTTTGAATTGAATTATTTCTCTAATGACAGGATGTTGCTGTCTGTATGAAAGCAGCTGGCCGCTTTGAAATCTCCAGGGTTAATTAATAAAATGAATGAAGTTTTGATCTGAAGAGGAAAGGTAAAATATGCACACTACATTTTTCTTTTAAAGGAGGTGTCTTAGTAATAGGCTCTATTCACGCTTACAGGAAGACGTGTGAAAACATGCGGATGACGACTTCCTGTGGGATAACGACTCTGGGCATGTGATAAAACTGTGGATTCAGCAGCAGCGTCTTCACAACCTGACAGAGTTTTCCATGGAGGACAGGACTCTAATCGCAGCTGGTTGAAACTGTTGATCTGCCGAACATAACAGAACCTACAAGGACATCTTCTTTTTAGTTTTTATTAAGTCAGACAAATTGTAATACACAAATGAATAGACAATTTAGAAAAGGAAAAATGAAAGAATACAATGACATCTAAATGAAGAAAAACGGGCCATTTTCTTTGTTTTTGTCTTCAGATTTTGTCAGAGTTACTATCGCCAACAGAGCCCAAAAGATGTTTCCAAACGTCTTCCGGTTTTGTGACATAAGCATGAATAGAGCCTTTGTTTTGAACTTTTCTGACCTCCAGCTTGTCTCCATGGAGATCTTATTCTTTTTCCTGGTCTGTTCCAATGTGGCTTTTGCATTTCTTTTCCAAATGGCTGTTTTTGTTGCTCAGATATACCTTGAAAAACATTGTTACTGTGAGAATTTTCTGGCCTGGTGGTGTCCGTGGAGATTCATATTTAAACATATGAATCCCCCTGGACACCACAATGTCAGAAAATTGCTGTACTGTGGGACATTTCCATCTCAAGCAACAGGTAATATACCCTCAACTAGAGGTCTGCGTGGGGCACAATTTTCAGTCCTGCTCCCGCCAGAAAAGAATTGTAATTTTCATTCCTGCTCCCGCCGGCATCTGTGATATTTTGTCCCGATCCCGCCTGTGAATCAGGTTTCTTGATTGTTTGTACCTTTCTTTAAAGAACTTGCTTCTGAAGTGTGAGGTTCTCTAGAGGTGCTCTGTTCTTCCCTGCATGTGCCACCTGTGACAGAACATAACGGACACACATGAAACAGTCTGACCTCTGACCTCTGTCCCAGGCCCCTCCCTTCAGCAGGAGCCGCCGTCGCCACAACAAACCGGCTACAAAAGTTTATGTCGGTGTTACTGTCAAAGTGTAACCTCTGGAGAAACATGGAGACAAAAGAAACAAACAAATAAGACACGGCCCATGTACCATTCGTTCATTTGAATTTTAATCAAGAACGAAAAACAATAAAATGGGAAAACAGTTTGTTATTTCATTATTCAGTTTTAGTTTCAAACAAAAAAACAGATTTCGACCTCTAATTCTAATATATAATTTAACGTTTATTTTAAATAACACCAGTCATATAACAGTCATTGTGCTGATTTCAATTTGGTGTTAATTCAGTGTCAACATGGATCTAAAATACAAATTATTTTTATTATAGTTCTGTGGTGTCAACTAAACAAAGTTTGTCACCTCACTGCTTCCTATTTCCTGTCATGGAGTTCAACAATTACGATTTTTCAGGTAAGTCCTTGTAGCAGCAGAACTTCTGGGGCAAACAAACCAGAGAGAAGAAAATATGAAATTTGAAATAGGCACCGAGACTGTTTCTGATTGGTGTTATTTGAAAAAAAAGTAATTTAATTCAATATTAGAAATAGAGGTTGAAATCTGTTTTTTGTTTGACACTAAAATGGAATAATGAAATAACAAACTGTTTTCCCATTTTATTGTTTTTCGTTCTTAATTGAAAACAACAACAACAACAACAACAAAACGCAATTACATTTTTTTCTATATCTTTCAACTAATTTGAATTTCTTTGTGTTGGGGTTATCAGAGGCTGGAGATGTCATATAACAGTGCCAACACTGATTTTGAATTTTTTTTAGTTTTTGCACAATAGTCACACCTGTGGTCCTTTGTGACAAAAATGTACACCAGGAAAAAATACCACAATATGTTTATGCAATACAGATTTTTGCTCCACTTTTTTATTCCATTGCCTTCATTTACTTCTGCCCTAATTGTACATACCAAATACAGACCCTTTTTAAAAAAAGATGGCAACAGAAGTGTCATTGTTCCTCATTCATTCTGATTCATTCAGACTGAACATGGACAGAAGAAAATGGAGATAAAAACATTCCCAGCACCAAAATGTCTGGTTGTTCTGTGTGTGGTTGTCTGAATCGATATTCTACCGGCGGACTAAAGTTTGAAAGTTTTACTCACTGTTCACATAAGGAGCTGGCAGTTGGACACCGTTTGTCAAAGTTCAGTTTGTTGAGGAAATATTCTCGATCTTTTGACGATAAACCTTTCCCCAAGTTTCCCAAACTTCTTCCAGTTCTGTTGTACTTCTGTTGCCAAAATGCATGAGCAACTGCGCCTATGTCATCACTGTTTAACACTAAAAGGGTTTATTATATAATATTTAGAAATTTTAATCTCTTAAATGCCATTTTTGACAGCAAAAGTATCAAATTACAGTTATGTGCATGAAAGGTTTTTCTATACCCTCCAGTTAATTTGAATCAGTTTGTGTTGGGATTATCAGAGGCTGGAGATGTCATAAACTAGTGCCAACTAGTGTCATTTTGATATTTTTTTAGTTTTTGCACAAACTCCATAATACATACCAAATATTATCTAATAATTTGGAATGTTAACCCCTTAAATGCCATTTTGACAAAAATGTATTGATTTGTAACTCTTGTAACTCTTTATCTTCTTTTCATTAAAGCTTGTCAGGGTTTGGTGTTTGTGTTCCCCCTCCCTTCTGTGTCTGCCTGCTCCTCCCCTCGTGTGTGATTGCCTGCTCGGCCCTCCTGTGTGATTGCTTGCTCCACCCCTAATGTGTTACACCTGTGTCTCATTTGTTTCCCCACCCTTGAGTATATATAGGCTGAGTCTTCCCCTTTGTCTTTGTCAGATTGTCTTTTCTTTTTCCCCGTGCTTTTTCCCCGTGCAGATTGTCTCTTTCCCCGTGCAGCATTTATTGTGTCATGGAAATAAAACCACTTTGTTGAAGCCACGCATTTGGGTGTCCTGTGCGGAGTCTGATAGCACAATCTGACCAAGATGAACCCAGCGGGCTCGAAGCCACCTGTCCAGCAAAAGCACGGGCTCATCAGTGAAGACGAGGGCACTGCTCTCCCGTGCCAATTGCTTCTGGATCTGATGCTAACCTCTTGGACCATCGCTGGACACTGTTCTCCGTCTGGGGTGGTCAACTCCCTTCCTGGACCACCGCTGGACACTGTTCTCCGTCTGGGGTGGTCAACTCCCTTCCTGGACCATCGCTGGACATTGTTCTCCGTCCAGGGTGGTAGATTCCCTTTTTGGACCATCGCTGGACATTGTTCTCCGTCCAGGGTGGTAGATTCCCTTTTTGGACCATCGCTGGACATTGTTCTCCGTCCAGGGTGGTCGATTCCCTTTTTGGACCATCGCTGGACATTGTTCTCCGTCCAGGGTGGTAGATTCCCTTTTTGGACCATCGCTGGACATTGTTCTCCGTCTGGGGTGGTAGATTCCCTTTTTGGACCATCGCTGGACATTGTTCTCCGTCCAGGGTGGTAGATTCCCTTTTTGGACCACCGCTGGACACTGTTCTCCGTCTGGGGTGGTAGATTCCCTTTTTGGACCATCGCTGGACACTGTTCTCCGTCTGGGGTGGTCGATTCCCCTCTTGGACCATCGCTGGACACTGTTCTCCGTCTGGGGTGGTCAGCTCCCTTCCTGGACCACCGCTGGACACTGTTCTCCGTCTGGGGTGGTAGATTCCCTTCCTGGACCATCGCTGGACATTGTTCTCCGTCCAGGGTGGTAGATTCCCTTTTTGGACCATCGCTGGACACTGTTCTCCGTCTGGGGTGGTAGATTCCCTTCCTGGACCACCGCTGGACACTGTTCTCCGTCTGGGGTGGCCAACTCCCTTCTTGGACCATCGCTGGACACTGTTCTCCATCCAGGGTGGTAGATTCCCTTCCTGGGCCGCCGCTGGACACTTGTCTCCGTCTGGGGTGGCCGTATCCCTTCCTGGGCCGCCGCTGGACACTTGTCTCCGTCCGGGGTGGCTGTGTCCCTTCCTGGGCTGCTGCTGGTCGCCCCTCTCCATCCTGGGTGCCAGTTTCCCTGTGTCCCTCCGTCCAGGCCCCCTCCACCCTCCCGTGTTTGTGTTGTTGTTTGGGACGTCTGGGAGCCGTCCATTGAGGGGGGGTACTGTCAGGGTTTGGTGTTTGTGTTCCCCCTCCCTTCTGTGTCTGCCTGCTCCTCCCCTCGTGTGTGATTGCCTGCTCGGCCCTCCTGTGTGATTGCTTGCTCCACCCCTAATGTGTTACACCTGTGTCTCATTTGTTTCCCCACCCTTGAGTATATATAGGCTGAGTCTTCCCCTTTGTCTTTGTCAGATTGTCTTTTCTTTTTCCCCGTGCTTTTTCCCCGTGCAGATTGTCTCTTTCCCCGTGCAGCATTTATTGTGTCATGGAAATAAAACCACTTTGTTGAAGCCACGCATTTGGGTGTCCTGTGCTGAGTCTGATAAAGCTGAGCTGCTGTTACTTGCTGTTCTACATTGACATGTTATTTCTTTGCCTGGAATGTTCCAATCTTCAACACAGATATTTGTGAAAGAAATTACACTGAAGGATACTTCCTAACTGCCAGGGACAGACACTTTTCTCCAATCAGAGAGGCTGTTTGATGAGAACCTTGGGGAAACCATGCTCCAACCTTCCATTCATTCACTTTTTTACTTCTCAAAACACCTTGAAAAATAAATAATTTCTCTTGTGGATCAATAAAGTCTTTTTCTGTCTAAGTCTAACTCTAAAACCTGCATTTGGACTGTGAGAATGCAGCTTCCCTTTCCACAGATCTAACCAGTAACTTCACCTGCTCGTCTCCATGGAGATACTGTGGAACATTCCAGGCAAAGCATCAGCACCATCAGTAAAATCAGTACCGTATTTTTCGGACTCTAAGTTGCTCCAGTTGCACCAGCCAAAAAATGCAAAATGAAGAAGAAAAAAACAACATGTATAAGTGATAAAATCATAGACCAAGAACCAACATTCCATCTTGAAAGGCAAATTATAGAACTTATAGTAATAAAAACAACCACATAGAGAACAATCTGTGTAACATTCATTTTTCTATATAGAACCAAAAATAAGAAAACGAAAAAAACAACTCTTTTCTTTATTATTTGTCTCTAAAACAAAAAACAAAAAACAAAAAAAACATTCATTTTTTATTCATATACAGGATTCTTATATATGGTTTATGGACTGTCTGTGTGAAAAATGTAATATATAATGTAATATATAAGTCTATATATAGACTATACTATATAAGTGGTATAAGGAACCACCCAAACCCTGAAAAAAAGTGCGACTTATAGTATATATAACATCTCCATCTCCAGGAAGAGAAGTTAGTGGCCAACTCAGAAAAAACAGAAAAGTTACACAGAACACCTTTAAAATGCATTTCTTCTTCTTAAAAAAGTTTTTGTAAAGAAAAATAAAATCTAAATTCAATGTTTCAAATGTTTTTAAGCCTCAAGTTTGGTCATGTGTAATTGCAAGTTTGCAGTTTAATCTTTGTGTCCTTGTGCAAGTTAAACTAAATTAAGTACAGTTTCCATCAGTGAAAATGAATTGCCACAAAACAAGCAAATAATTTTTTATCATTTTTTAATTTTTCATGATTTATTCTGATGTTTCTTCTAACTTGTCGTTTTCTTCTATTTCCATGTGTCAATAGAAGTGGAGCTGGTTTGGAGTACACTCTGTGGGTTAGTGCACAGATGTTTAGTATGGCCAGAAGGAGGAAGCAGCTAACAGCAGCTCTGGACCCACTGAAGCCAGAACAAGGAGCTCTCCAGAGACTGCTGTGAAACCTCCGAGTCTATTAATACGACCAAGGAGAAGATACTGGACCTTGCTGGTTTCAAATGGAACAAAATACAACAAACTTACACAAACTTACAAACAGATCCCACGACACCCCAACTTTGAACAGGAAAGTATAAATCTCTCTTAGAAATAACATATTTTTATACAGGGTGTCCCAAAATACATTTCACAGGCCAATAACCTCAAATTTTCACAGAATGTAGAAAAACAGATCAAGATTTTATATTTAATGTTTTATTTTTGTTCTGTTTTCAGGTTGAGCCGTTCACTTGCAAACAGAAGTAATTTTGTGCTTTTGAATCTGCTCGCACACAATCACCCAAGACCGTTCAGCCTTCAGTGCAGAATTTGGAAAAAATTATCAACTGGCAAACAAATTTGGACTTGGTACCAGAAATTTAAAGAGGAAGGGGCTTATGCAGGGCTAAAGGATGTGGTAGAAGTGAACAAGAATGAACGGCTCGACTGATCAGACAAATCTTGATCTGTTTCTGTACATTCTGTGAAAAGTTAAGGTTATTTCAACAAGAATTGCCAAAAGTATACTACCAGGTCTAAATCAGGACTAAACTAGGACTATATGAAGTCTATTTCAGGTCTAAACCAGGTCTAAACCAGGACTAAACCAGGTCAATTTTAGGTCTAAACCAGGTCTAAACCAAGTCTATTTCAGGTCTAAACTAGGGCTAAACCAGGTCTAAACCAGTTCTATTTTAGGTCTAAACTAGGGCTAAACCAGGACTAAACCAGGTCTAAACCAAGTCTAAACCAGTTCTATTTTAGGTCTAAACCAGGTATAAACCAGGGCTAAACCAAGTCTATTTTGGGTCTAAACTAGTGCTAAAACAGGTCTAAACCAGGTCTAAACCAGGTCTATTTCAGGTATAAACCAGGTTTATTTCAGGTCTAAACCAGGTCTATTTCAGGTCTAAACCAGGCCTATTTTAGGTCTAATCCAGGCCTAAACCAGGTCTAAACCAAGACTATTTCAGGTCTAAACTAGGGCTAAACCAGGTCTAAACCAGTTCTATTTTACTTCTAAACTAGGTATAACAGGGCTAAACCAAGTCTATTTTGGGTCTAAACTAGTGCTAAAACAGGTCTAAACCAGGACTAAACCAGGTCTATTTCAGGTATAAACCATGTTTATTTCAGGTCTAAACCAGGTCTATTTCAGGTCTAAACCAGGTCTATTTTAGGTCTAAACCAGGTCTAAATCAGGACTAAACTAGGACTATATCAAGGGCTAAACCAGGTCTAAACCAGGCCTATTTTAGGTCTAATCCAGGCCTAAACCAGGTCTAAACCAAGTCTATTTCAGGTCTAAACTAGGGCTAAACCAGGACTAAACCAGGTTTAAACCAAGTCTATTTTAGGTCTAAACCAGGGCTAAACCAAGTCTATTTTGGGTCTAAACTAGTGCTAAACCAGGGCTAAACCAGGTCTATTTCAGGTCTAAACCAGGTATAAACCAGGTCTAAATCAGGTCCAAACCAGGACTAATCCAGGGCTACACCAGGTCTAACCTAGGACTATTTCAAGTCTAAACCAGATCTAAACAAGGACTAAACCAGGTTTAAACCAGGTCTAAACCAAGTCTAAACCGGGACTAAACCAGAGGAGCATAAACTGTATTTGTTTAGCCAAAGTCCAGCAGACTGCCCTTCTATATTTTGTCTCAGATTATCCACTGACCCATACGTGAGTCGAGAGTGGACGATGTTACACACTTTTTTCAGTTTTATTTATACTTACCAACCCGGGTGTGTCCCAGTTTAGAATTGGCTTGGCTTTGTGTGTAATTGACCGGGTGTGTCCCAGTTTAGAAAAGGCTTTTGACATGGTAAATCACCAGATTCTTTTATCTAAATGATCAAATTTTAATTTCTCTGAAGAGGCGCTGGATTGGTTTGAATCCTACTTGTCCCACAGACAACAATGTGTTTCCCTGTCTGGTTTTAAATCTCCCTACCTTCACTGTCCAACAGGGTTCCCCAAGGTAGCATTTTAGGACCTATTTTATTTAGTGTTTTTATTAATCATTTCCTGGAAATATGTCCAAATGTCAATGTCCAGCTGTATGCTGACGATGCTGTAATTTTCACACATGCTAAAACTGTACAAGAAGCATCAGAAAAGTTAACATCAGCCATGACTCAAGTCCAAAAGTGGGTCAAGAACTCATGCTTACAACTCAATATAAAGAAAACTGTTTGCATGTTGTTCAGTAAAAAAACAACTGAGCTGCAGCGGTCCAATGTTTTCCTGGACGGAGTAGAACTCAGTCTCGTCAAAGAGTTTAAATACTTGGGACTGACGCTGGACCCGACATTAACATTCAAGAAACACATTAAGCGCCTTACAAAAACTGTTAATTTTAACTTGGTGAATTTTAGACAGGCAAGACCCTTTATGACTCTATATGCGGCACAAATGTTTTTACACTCCATGATTCTGTCGCATATAGAGTACTGCATAACCACTTTAAATACTTTAAAAAATATTGGACAATAAACCATTCTCAGTCCACCACTGCATTATTTTAGACAAGTATAAATTGCTTAATTTTAATAATTTTGTTCATTTTAAAAATGGTTGTTTTATATATAAAGTTTTACATGGGGTTGCTCCTCCTCCGCTACAGGATTTTATTAAAACAAAGACTGTCTGTGGGATGGGAACTAGGGCCACGGCCCGGGGGAACTGTGAGGTCCGACACAGACGCACCACGTTTGGACAAACTGTGCTCACAGTCAGAGGCACCAAATTCTGGAACTCTCTCCCAGTATCAATAAGAGAAACTCCAACACTGGCCACTTTCAAATCACACTTGAAACAGTGGCTAAAGGAAAACCAGACTTGTGGACACTTCTAAGTTTTAATATTTTAATGTTTTAATGTTGTAATGTTGTAATGTTGCTGTTACTGTCACCTGTCATTGTTTTTGCTGTGATGTCACCTGCCTAGGGACTACAGATGGAAATTAGCAGTTTTGCTATCATCTGTCGTATTTACACTGCAATGTTGCAGATGTTCATTAATATGCACTGTCCCTATCAAATAAAGAATAAATAAATAAACAAATTTTGAGAGCCTGGCCACCCTACACATGTAGCGCAAACAGCCTGGTATCTCGCTTCCCACATTTGGAAAGGACTAACTATAGCACCCAATTAGCCAAAGTGTTAACTCATGTCATGTTTGTTAATTTCCGTCCATCTTTCTTCAGTTATCCAGGGTCGGAGGAGCACCAGTCTGAGCAGAGACGCCCAGACTCGCTCACCATACACCCCCAGAAGGTCAGAGATCATCCCTGGAACACTGCTCCAAAAAGTTATGATGGGAGTTTCTAAATCACATACCCAAACCAAGAATCAAATGTGTAAAAATCAGTTAAATATGAAACAGATCCTATGAAAATCAAAATGGTACCAGTACTACACTCTCAAATGTATGGGGTGCCAAGTGTAACACACTTAATTTCGTGGACGAAATGCCTTTCGTGCCACGAAATGGATAAAATGGTCACGAAATCGTAAATCATCACGATGCCTTTTGTCCACAAAATGCGCAAATCAGTTGCCATTGTGTCCACGAAATGATAAAGGGAGCACGTCATTTCGTGGACAAAATACAAAACAGGTTATTCATTACGTGTACTAAATTTACTGCTGACTTTTCCTTTTGTGGACATAAGGCTGGATTCACTACTTATTTTCGTGGACGAAATGAATTTATATTTGACAAAAGTAATGTTGTCCACGAAATGAATGACATTTATGCTTATGTGCCACTAAATGCATAACGTTTTCTTTTAGTGGGCCTGCAGATACTTTTCGTCCCACAAAATGCATTTTGTGATTCAGGAAATGCATTTCGTGATTTAGGACATGGGTTTTGTGGATTTAAATGCATTTTGTAAATCACTTAAATGCATTTTCGGACTAAATGCATTTCGTGATTGACAAAATGGATTTCGTGATTGACTAAAATGGTTTTTGTGGATTTAAATGCATTTTCAGAAATCACGAAATGTTTTTGTGAATTATTTAAAATGCATTTCAGTGGACGAAATGCATGTTGTGAGTCACAAAATGCATTTCGTGATTTACAAAATGGATTTCGTGATCGACGAAATGGTTTTTGTGGACAAAATCCATTTTGTAAATCACGAAATGCATTTCGTGACTCACAACATGCATTTCGTCCACGAATGCATTTAAGAATTACAAAAGCATTTCGTGATTTACTTAAATGGTTTTAGACGAAATGCATTTCGTAAATCACGAAATGCTTTTGTGAATCACTTAAATGCATTTCGTGGACTAAAATGCATGTTGTGAATTATTTAAATGCATTTCGTCCACCTAAATGCATTTTGTGGACTAAATGCATAGTTAGAGTCACTAAATGCATTTCGTGATTGACAAAATGGATTTCGTGAGTCTGCAGATGACTTTCGCTCACAAAAATGCGTTTGTGATTGACTAAATGAGTTTGTGGATCGAAATGCATTTTCAGTAAATCACTAAATGCTTTTGTGAATTATTTAAAATGCATTGTGGGACTAAATGCATGTTGTGAGTCACGAAATGCATTTCGTGATTTACAAAATGGATTTCGTGATTGACTAAATGAGTTTTGTGGATCTAAATGCATTCGTAGAATCACGAAATGCTTTTGTGAATTATTTAAATGCATTTTCGTGGACTAAATGCATGTTGTGAGTCACTAAATGCATTTCGTGATTTACAAAATGGATTTCGTGAGTCTGTAGATGACTTTCGTCCACAAAATGCATTTTGTGATTGACTAAATGGTTTTGTGGATTTTAAAATGCATTTCGTAAATCACGAAATGCTTTTTGTGAATTACTTAAATGCATTTCGTGGACTAAATGCATGTTGTGAGTCACTTAAATGCATTTCGTGATTTACAAAATGGATTGTGAGTTCAGTAGATGACTTTCATTCACAAAATGCATTTTGTGATTGACGAAATTGTTTTTGTGGATCTAAATGCATTTCGTAAATCACGAAATGCTTTTTGTGAATTGATGAAATGCATTTCGTGGACTAAATGCATGTTGTGAGTCACTAAATGCATTTCGTGATTTACAAAATGGATTTCGTGAGTCTGCAGATGACTCATTCACAAAATGCATTTTGTGATTGACTAAATGAAGTTTTTGTGGACTAAATGCATTTCGTAAATCACTAAATGCTTTTGTGAATTACTTAAATGCATTTCGTGGACGAAATGCATGTTGTGAGTCACTTAAATGCATTTCGTCCACAAACCCATGTCCTAAATCACGAAATGCATTTCCTGAATCACAAAATGCATTTTGTGGACGAAAGGTATCTGCAGGCCCACGAAAAGAAAACGTTATGCATTTAGTGGCACATAAGCATAAATGTCATTCATTTCGTGGACAACATTACTTTTGTCAAATATAAATTCATTTCGTCCACGAAAATAAGTAGTGAATCCAGCCTTATGTCCACAAAAGGAAAAGTCAGCAGTAAATTTAGTACACGTAATGAATAACCTGTTTTGTATTTTGTCAACGAAATGACGTGCTCCCTTTATCATTTCGTGGACACAATGGCAACTGATTTGTGCATTTCGTGGACAAAAGGCATTGTGATGATTTACGATTTCGTGACCATTTTATCCACTTCGTGGCACGAAAGGCATTTCGTCCACGAAATTAAGTGTGTTACACTTGGCGCCCCATACAAATGCTAATCTGTCAAAATGGCGTCTTGAAAATAAGCCATTGAAGATAACTCAAACATACTCGAATCACTTCAGATCCAACTTTGAGTGGGTAAAGGAGATCAGGAAACGACTATAACATAATTAAAAGGTCAGAATAATCGATTTTGCATCATAGGGCTGCTATAAAATGTGGAAAACAGAGCTAAATCATTCTAACACTGGACAAACTGCTCTCCATCATGCACACTCCTGCTCACCCACGACACCAGATCATTAGAGATATAGATAATACTCCCTACAACTGTACAACAATTCACCTTTATGGAACAGATAATACTCCCTACAACTGTACAACAACTCACCCACTGCACCGGACTATAAAAGGACAGAGGAGCTCATTCTACAACAGGCTCCAACAGCTCCACTCAAACTGTGAGAAATACAGGACTACATTCATACTATAATATTCCCTACAACTGTACAACAACTCACCCTCATGTAACAGATAATACTCCCTACAATTGTACAACAACTCACCCTTATGTAACAGATAATACTCCCTACAATTGTACAACAACTCACCCTTATGTAGCAAATAATACTCCCTATAACTGAACGATAACTCACCCTTATGGAACAGATAATACTCCAACTTATTTGTTCTGAATTAAAATATCGTTCTTCAAATTTACATGGAAATAATAATTCCGAACTGAGGTTTATCTGGAAAACATGTTAAATCGCCTTTATGTAATTCCACTCAACATCTAGGGGTGGGGAAGGGTTCTGATTGGACAGGGACACAAATGTATTTCTGACTTTGGGAAGAAAACACACACTTCAGCTGCTCCTGGCTTTTCTGTCATCACGGTTTGTCGTTACGCCGCGACACAAACACGATCCAAACTTTTTCCGTGGTCATTCCGGTGATAATGAAGCAGCAGCTGGAGAATTCTCTCCTCACACTTTACGTCTGTGAGCTGAGGAGGAGAAGGGAAGAGTGTCAGAATGTTCGGGACGCATGAACGAGGAACGGGGTGGGCGATATGGCAAAAATATCATACCACAATTTTTACAAAATAAAATCACAATTTCGATTTTATCACTATCTTAAATCTTAAGGGGCCTCCTTGGATTCTGCTCCATTTATTGCGCGGGGGGCATTCCGGGCCGGTTCTGAGTGTCGGGAGCCTGGAGGTTCGCCAGTGTAGATGAGTGCGAGCAAACGGACCTGTGTCCGAGCTCCGACACATGGGGTGAAGTGCGGAGCTCGGATACTACAGCCAGATCGCACTTTGCAGACACCCGCTCTGCTTGCGGTCTCGTCCACGGAGGTGCGGGAGGAACAGTTCGGGGGCCTGACCCGGGCAGGGAGTTGGTCCAGAGAGATAATAGTGAAGGTGTTTTATAAGTGTAGCTCCTCCGACATGTACAGTCATGTGAAAAAGTTTGGGCACCCCTGATCATTTTCAAGATTTTCCTTTATAAATCATTGGTTGTTCGAATCAGCAATTTCAGTTAAATATATCATATAGCAGATAAACACAGTGATATTTGAGAAGTGAAATGAAGTTCATAGGATTTACAGAAAGTGTGCAATAATAACTTAAACAAAAGTAGGCATGTGCATAAATTAGGGCACCCTTGTTGTTTTATTGATTTTAATACCTTTAGCACTAATTATTGGAACACAAAATTAGTTTGGTAAGCCCATTGACCCTTGGCCTACATACACAGGTGAAGCCAATCGTGAGAAAGGGTATTTAAGGTGGCCAGGTGCAAGTTGTTCTCCTCTTTGCATCTTCTCTGAAGAGTGGCAACATGGGAGCCTCAAAACAACTAACAAATGACATGAAAACAAAGATTGTTCAACATCATGGTTTAGGGGAAGGATACAAAAAACTAGCTCAGAAATTCCAGCTGTCAGTTTCCACTGTGAGGAACATAGTGAGGAAATGGAAGACCACAGGCACAGTTCTAGTTCAGGCCCGGAGTGGCAGGCCAAGAAAAACCTCAGATAAGCAGAGGTGAAGGATGGTGAGAACAGTCAAACTTAACCCACAGACCAGCTCCACAGACGTACAACATGATCCTGCTGCAGATGGTGTAACTGTGCATCGATCAACTATTCAGCGCACTTTGCACAAGGAGATGCTGTATGGGAAAGTAATGCGACGGAGCTTTTTCTGTGCACATGCCACAAACAGTCGCTTGAGGTCTGCTAAAGCACATTTGGACAAGCCAGCTTCATTTTGGAATAAGGTGCTGTGGACTGATGAAACAAAATTTGAGTTATTTGGACATAACAAAGGGTAGTATGCATGGTGAAAGAAGAGCACAGCATTCCAAGACAAACACTTGCTACCCGCAGTAAAATTTGGTGGTGGTTCCATCAGGCTGTGGGCCTGTGTGGCCAGTGCAGGTACTGGAAATCTTGTTAAAGTTGAAGAATAACTAACAATGTTCAAGAATCAGTGACAAAGTTGAAGTTGCGCCAGGGCTGGATACTTCAACAAGACAACAACCCTAAACACTGCTCAAATTCTACTAAGGCAGTTCATGCAGAGGAACAAGTACAATGTTCTGGAATGGCCATCTCAGTCACCAGACCTGAATATTATTGAAAATCTGTGGTGCGATTTAAAGCAGGCTGTCCATGCTCGGGCACCATCAAACTTGACTGAACTGGAGATGTTTTGTAAAGAAGAATGGTCAAAAATACCTTCAACCAGAATCCAGACCCTCATTGGAAGCTATAGGAAGCGTTTAGAGGCTGTTATTTCTGCAAAAGGAGGATCTACTAAATATTGATGTAATTTTTCTGTTGGTGTCCAAATTTATGCACATGCCTACTTTTGTTTAAGTAATTATTGCACACTTTCTGTAAATCCTATAAAGTTCATTTCACTTCTCAAATATCACTGTGTTTGTCTGCTATATGATATATTTAACTGAAATTGCTGATCCGAACAACCAATGATTTATAAAGGAAAATCTTGAAAATGATCAGGGGTGTCCAAACTTTTTCACATGACTGTATGTGCCTCTCTGTGCGTGTGAATCAATCTGTGGTGCTTGGTCATCAGTGTGTGTAGAACTGAGAGTGATAGAATGTGCCCAAGGCGATCTCTACAGTCTCTGCACTTTGGCAGATCGTCTACATGTTCTTATTCTTCACCATTTAATATCGTCAGATTGCACACCCCTATCAAGGAAGAAATTAATTCAGTTTTAAAATCAGAATACACCACCCACTTCAGAATTAAGTTTAATACCAATATATCTGTACTAAGGTAAGACTAACTTTGCTCAAATACATGGAAAAAATAGTGCTCAGGCCCTTAAGTCAGCGCTCCTCTCAAACACTTCCTTTTTGTGTAATCTAGTCTTCTGTATTTATTTGCCCTCAACTCTAGCTGCTCTGAAGAAAAATGACAGAGAGGGAGATGGAAAGTCGGGTTTCTGGTAATGGTCGGATTTAAAGATATATACATGGTCCACTACTCTTTAGAAGATAAATTCCATCGGCTGTCTCTAATGCTCAGACAAGGATCTCGGAGATACAAAGAAGAGGCTGGAAATACCTTTGGATCCCAGGTATTTTACAGGTTTTTTTACAGTATGGCTCTGGCACCGGAGAGTTCCACTGACGCTCATAAACCAAAGTGAACTCAGCTGTATAAATAGACCGAGGAAGCTGCAGTGAGAGCCAGGCGTGTTTGATGGTCTGTCTGTGGCCAAAAAACGAGATGATCGGACCTATATCTTCAGAACAAATGCCTGATACAACACGTGTAACTTGTACCGGTAATTAGTGGTGGGAATCTTAAACCACAATTGTTTTAGAAAGGAATTTTGTGTTTGTTTTTTGACTTCATGTCCGGAGATGTTGGAAGTTTGAGCGCGTATTAAACGGTTTAATCCGAACGACGTCCGATTAGAGACCGTACATGCACACACCAACCGCTAATTTGTACTTTTTTGAAGGGGAATGGAATGTTTTACAGTATGGCGTTAGACTTTTCTAGCATCAGTGTGTTCAATTTAGTATTATTTTCATTTGCTTAAAGACGGGGTATAGATCTGTGGGCCCTGTGGGCTGTGGGAACATAGGGCTGACCCCTTATAGCTCATCCATGCATGTTTGAGTAATATTGTGATCTCTCCTGGGTCCTATACAAACCCTCCTTATGGTTAGATGTACCAGTCTGTCCAAAACTCAGCCCCCAAGCCTATGGCTATGTTTAGACTACAGCCTGAAGTGACCCAAATCTGATTTTTTACTCTTATACGACCTGTATCTGATTCTTTAATGACCGTCTGAATGACACAGAGCTGATTTATTCAAATGCGACTCAGGCCTCTTGGATATGTGCTCCTAAAACCGACACATATCTGATCTTTTGACATGCGAATGGCCTGGTGACATTCATCCATCCTACACGATCAGCACGCGAGAGGTCGGCTATTGTGCTGTAACAAGAACCTGCTGTAACAAGCACCTGAGCCAATACAGCCCAACGCCAACGTGTTTGCTACTGAAATAGGCCGAAGACATGTTTTCTCCTGCTAGAGTGGCACGACAGAAACTTTAAAATCTCAATGCTGCATGTTTAGGCGACTTCCGTAAGCACTGAGCATGCTGCTGTGATGTCATCGTGTCCTCTAGTGCGCATGCGGGACACTTATGGTGCGTTTAAAGTTCACACTGGAGATCACAGACAAGTCGTATTTAATTAGAAATGTGAACGACCTTGCCAAAAAAATCGGATTTCACAAAAAATCTGAATTGAGCATTAAGCCCTGCAGTCTGAAGGTAGCCTTTGTCCCTCATGCTCCCACATGACAATTCTCCATAAATATACAAAAACATGATATAAAACAAAAGACAAACCTGCAGTAGTTTCATTAGTGAGATGCACCCTGATTGTGTTGCTCTGAATGGGCAGTGACTTAGGACGGGGGACTGAGAGCATCAGAAATGTATTTAGCCTTGATTGTCGACAAATATAGCATTTTCAAAACAATAAAAGGTGAAATTGTGAGGTAAATGTGTTATATACGCCATAGAAATGCAATCCCCCTCTATAAAAAAACAAACCAAAACATGTGTTGTTCCTGTGAGCGGCGTCGCCTCTCCACAGATCTGACCAGTAACTTTGCCAGATACCGTCACTATGCAGATAGAAATGTAATGCCATACTGTAAAACATTCTGTGCAGGTAATAACATTTTCAGACAGCAGGGACAGCAGAGAATGTACCCTCTATTACCTCTATTTGTAGCACCTGGAGAAGCAAATGATTTCATATTTTTTGTTTTGTTTTTGTTTTGTAGTAGTTTATTGTCCCCGTAGGGAAATTGTCCTCTGTATTTGACTCATCCTTCAGGAGCAGTGGGGAGCCGGGGACCCATCTCTGTGATCTTGATGTTGGGCTTGGTCACTCAGCCACCGTGCAGCCATATATTCTGTGAAATTGTAATAATAAAGTTTTTGTCATGCATTTCATGTTCTTTGAGTTCTTCTCTCAAATCAGTTGCCAGTCTCCACTGAACAAAAGAAAAAAAATACAGCTCTGGAAAAAAATAAAATAAGAGACCACTGCAAAATGATCAGTTTGTCTTATTTTACTACATAAAGGATTTTATTTGGACCAAGTTCCGGGGAAATTTCTGAAATCCCGTCCGATGGGAGCATGGGCGTTAACTAGAGCACGAACCTGGTCTATATGTTTTTCAATCCAGGTAGAGCTGCGTTGAGGAAGGAGCAGAAAAGATGCGAAGTGGACAAAGACAGGACATTGGAACCTCTTTCTGTATGTTTCTATATGCTTCTGAGGCTTATATAAAAGGATTGTACTCATATATATTGTCACGATACTCAAATTTCAAACTCAAATTTCGTTACTATGGAATAAACGTGATACTCAATGCCGAAAAAACTCTTTCCTTAGAGAACAGAATGTGATTTTCAGCATTAAATCGTAGTACTTTCTTGTATATTCCCATGTGGTCTTATATCTGTGTAATATCTCAGTCGTCCAGGTAACTTCCATAATGCTCCATGGATAATCTTAAAGTAAAAGTGTAGTACTGTCAATTTTAGGTATCTGTACTTTACTTAACTACATTCTAAAGTGGATAGTTTTACTTTTAGTTCACCACATTTGAGAGCAAGTGTCTGTACTTTCTACTCCTCTGCATTTTTGAACAGGACTGGACTAGTGTTTTTTTTTTATTATAGTTTGAGATCTGCTGAAAAGTCTGAGGGGTTTCGTTCGAACACGTGATATTCATAATTTGAGCAAATAAAAATATACAACTCTGGAAAAAAAATAAGAGACCACTGCAAAATTATTTTTGTTTTTTCAGATTTTACTACTTATAAATATGTGTTGAGTAATGTTTTTGTTTCATTCTATAAACTACTGACAACATTTCTCCCAAATTTCAAATAAAAATATTGTCATTTAGACTTTAGACTTCATTGTCCCTGAGGGGAAATTCATTTCCACGCACACAGAGCTTGTTTGACACACAGTGACAACACAACACAACAGAGAGACACATTACAATAGGCATTCCAGTGCACTCATCGGGGTTTATCGTTCAGAAACGTAATGACCGAGGGGATCAGACTTCTGCCAAAGCAAGGCCCTCCTGCACCTGAGCGCCCTGTACCTCCATCCTGAGGGCCAAGGGGTGAAGTGATCCTGGAGCAGGTGAGTGGGATCCTGCTCTATGGAAAGTGCAATGCGTCCGATGGCCCTTTTATTAACCCCTGAAGACCTAAGGGCAATTTTAGTACATTTCTCCTCGCCTGGATTTTTTTCTTAATTTTGGTTTTAAAACTGCGCCATTAACCCTATAATGAAGTGTTATACATCCTTTTTTTCAGTACAGCCTGTTATTTCACAATCTGCTGCTGTAGTTGTGTCATGTGACTGTAATAAAAGCTACAGGACCAGAAATAGAGATGGAAAAAAAACTGAAAATAAAATTCACACTCTTTTATACAAAACACACAGCAAACATGTATAAACAACTTTTTGGACATAAAAAATGCTTAATTTAGGGCCTTAGCTACAAAAGTGCAAAATATCAAGTCTGTAAGTAAATTTAAAATCTCCTTATTGCCCTAAAAACAAAAAAAGTGTAATCGCTCCATTACTTTTCTGGTGCCAGTCATGGAAACGGCTCCTGTCAGGTCCAGGGCCAGAGCCACAGCACTTCTGCATTCCCTGGTGTTTATTACATTTGTATTTGTTCATTTTGAGTGAAATAAACCTTTCAAATAAAAACAGAAAGGGATGCACAATTTCGCACACCAAGATGCACAATTTGCCATGCATGTGAGAATTAACTCCACTTACAGCGTCTTTTTCAGTTGTTCTAAACGTACACACTCGAGAAGAGTCGACCATCTTGACTCACTTCGCTCTTTGGCAAAGTTTGGGTCGATCAAAATGCACGGAGCGCATGAGTTTGGCAGAAAACAAAGTTCCTATTGGACACTCGTTTTGCGCTCGACATCACACAGCGTGAGTGTGACGTAGGATAAAGTCCCAGAAATGTACGGAAACCTCTATGTCTGCACTTTCAGAGGGAAAAAAGTAAGTTTCTATCTTTTACGGTTAGAAAGTTGTGCGGGGTTATATAAAACATATTCTTCGAAATCGTATATGATGTCGTAGGTCTTTGAGGGTTAAGATCTGCAAGGTTGGGTGTGGGGCGTCCTATGATTTTAGCAGCTGTGTGAGTTACCTTTGTGAGTTTAGTGTAAAAAGCAGGTGGAACAATACAACAAGATGGACTGGATGATAGATTTGTACAAACAATAAGTGTGGAAAAACATAGAGTCCTTTGATTTTTCTGATTATTGACAGTCGTTGATGGCTTCTTTTGTAAATGTGGATGATGATTAGTGGCTGTGGTGTGGGAGGGTTGAAGATAAGTTCCTTTGTTTTACTGGCATTGAGGTGGAGATGGTTGTCCTTACACCACTTAGTGAATTAGACCAAACAAACAAAAAATAGAGTCAAAACGAGCTCAGGTCGTGCTGTCCCAGCGGAGCAGGTGCCATCTTCAGATTTAGAGCATTTATTTGCAGAAACTGACAAAAAAAGATTTTTTTTCCGGAATATAAGTCGCCAAAAAATGCACAATGAAGAAGAAAAAAACATGTATAAGTCACATTATTTTATAAAATCAGAGACCAAGAACCAACATTTCATCTTGAAAGGCAAGTTATAGAAGTTATAGTAAGAAAAACAACAAAATAGAGAACAATCCGTGTATCATTCGTTCATTTTTTTAATATAGAGCCAATAAAATAAGAAAAGGAAAAATACAACTCTTTTCTTTATTATTTGTCTCTAAAAACAAAATGAAAAAACTGATGACGATTTGGTTTTTCATTTTTGATTCATATATATACGATTCATATATTTAGTCTATGGGCTGTCAGTGTAAAAAATGTAATATATATGTTGCACCTGAGTAGATGTCGCAGGACCCAAACCATGAAAAATGTGACTTATAGTCCGAAAAATACGGTAAATGTTTTCAGACCTCAAATAATGTGAAGAAAACAAGATCATATTCATTTTAAAACAACACAATACTAATGTCTTAGGAAGAGTTGAGAAATCAATATGTGATGGAATAATAATAATAATGATGAACACAGCAGTGGTTTTTCCCCTTTAAATCAGATGCTGGAACAGAACGGCCCAAACACATGTAGAGATGCTGATTTCAGAAAAAATATGCAGTGGGCTCTTAATTTTTTCCAGAGCTGTATATGCTACCATTTCATGGCATTGCACGGTGGAACAGAGCATTTTGAGCTTTGGAGATGTACACTGACTAATACACCCAGATAACAACATTCTAACATGACTCAAAGCTCACAGGAGTTATTTTGGTGTAATATAACACCTTTCACATGAACAAGTGACGTTCTACTCTCGTATTACTACCTCCAACACAGATTCGCGCATTTGTGTAGTTTGGCTGCTCCGACACTGTCCACCCCTCCAGTCTCGGGCCCCATTGACTCATATATTTCCAGTAATAACAGCCGTCTAATCAGGACCATATTTCACTGTTTGAAGGTGGCCACTAAAATAACTTGTCGCAACCTTTACCTCAATAACTCAAACTTAATAAGCTCTTTTGGTATGTTTATATTCCCTTTTTGCTGTTCAATTGTCCGAAAAAGTCTGTATAAATCAATCACAACCACTCTGTTCATTTAAATTCCTTATCTTCTAATGTAAATAATCCAAGGTGTTTCCCATGTGGACAGGAATAGATCCAGAAGATATCTAAACGCAGAAAAACAATGATTCGGAGCGATTGGGACTAATCTTAAACACATGTGTGGACCAGCTCTTATCTGGCTAATGTAAACAGGCCAGTGTGGAGATGGTGCTCCTCAGGGATCGATTGTGGCCCCCCTCGTATTCCTTTGTGTGTGTATGTGTAATATGTGTGCGTGTAAATGTGTGCATGTGTATGTGTGTAATATGTGTATGTGCGTAATATATGTGTGTATGTGTATAATATGTGTGCATGTATGTAATATGTATGTGTGTGTAATATGTGTGTAGGTGTGTAATATGTGTGTAAGATGTATGTGTGTATGTATGGAATATGTGTGTGTGCATGTGTGCAATGTACGTGTATTTGTGTGTGCATGTGTGCGGTGCATGTGTGTGTATGTGTGTAAAATGTGTATGTGTGTAATAGTGTGTATGTGTGTAATATGTGTGTCTATGTATGTAATATGTGTGTATATGTGTGTAATAGTGTGTGTAATATGTGTGCATGTATGTTTGTAATATGTGTGTGTATGTGTGTAATATGTGTCTGTGTAATATATGTGCGTGTATATGTGTAATATGTGTATATATGTGTAATATGTGTAATGTGTGCATAATATGTGTGTGTGTATGTGTGTATTTGTGTAATACATGTGTAATGTGTGTTTGTGTAGGGCGTGTGTATGTATGTGTAACATGTGTGTGCGTGTGTGTGTGCATGTGAGTAATGTATGTGTAGGTGTGTATCACATGTGTGTACATGTGATATAGTGTGTGTATGTGTATAATATGTGTGTGTCTATGTATGTAATTTGTGTATGTGTGTAATATGTGTGTGTGTATTTGTGTAATAGCGTGTGTATGTGTGTAATATGTGTGTAGTGTGTACGTGTGCATGTATGTGTGTAGTGTGTGTATGTGTGTGGGTAACAGTGTGTGTAATATGTGTGTGTATGCGTGTGTGTGTGTGTGTGCATGTGTGTAATGTGTGTGTGTAATGTGCATGTATGTGTGTAATCTGTGTGTGTGTAATGTGTGTGTGTAATGTGTGTGTATGTGTGTAATCTGTGTGTGTGTGTAATGTGTGTGTGTAATGTGTGTGTATGTGTGTAATCTGTGTGTGTGTGTGTGTGTGTGTAATGTGTGTGTCCAATCTTGTTGCTCTGCCTCACACCACTGCTCACAGATCCAGTGCTTCAGGATTTATACATTTTTGCATTAAGAAGATAGTTTTTTATGAGATTTGCAAAGAGCTGGTGTAATCCAGTTAGCAGCTTTGGTGGATCCATTAGGATGCTTTGTTTTATCTGTGCAGTCATCAAAAATACAAGAATTAAAAAGAAAAAAAATCTATGTTAAAGGTACACCTTTAACATAGATTTTTTCTTTGTGTTTCCGTCTTTAACGTTTTTAGTTTGGGTGAAATGAAGCTAAGGAGGCTGAGAGTTTTGCAACTGCGGTTTTAAGCAAAGAGTTGTGAAAATACAGTAAATACAATAAAATCCAGTCTATTGTAGCTTGTAGCTCTATTGTAGTTCACATAGAAACTCACCTTGTGAACTTTTGACAGAGCCCAGGCCACACCCTAGAGCTAAAACGTGACAAGAAAAATATGAACTCAGAACTTTTAGTCCGTAACTTTTGTACAGATGGGTGGGGCTCTGTCACAAAATACAAATGGGAATGCGCAAGAACCTCAGGCTTCAAATCATCAAAAACTGAACATTAATGAAACCTTTGTCTCATGTTTGGTTATCCAGAGTTATGTAGCATCAAACATTCTGTTACGTATGAATGAAACATGGGACAAATTCCCATATAAAACTAGATTAGATGTTTATTACATAGTGTTTATTTGGTCTCATTAATAACACATTAAAAAGGGGGGTTATATATATCTTGCCTATTTCGTCTTTGTTCTAGTAGCCCATTTCAGCAAGAGTCCAGAAAAGCATAATAATGTGTATCTGTTAGCAAAGGCTGTCACTCCTATATACATATTTAGAATAGCATTGATACGAATAGTATTGACATCATGTTGGGGGTAGGCCTGGGCAAAAAATTGGTTTAAAATAAAAATTTAGTTAGCAAGTCAAATCGATTTGTTTTTCCAGAAAATCGATATTTAAGATTTTTTTTATACAGCGCGTGCATTTTGCATTCGCCAAGACTTCCTGTAGTCTTTCCGTAGTCACTTCCTGCATCTCTCACTTTCCCCGAGAACAGCACAAGCACAAACAAATCTCTGTCACAGAAAGAACGCTCATATAATCCACTGAGTCGTGTCCTTTAGTCCGACAGAAGCTGAAGCATCAGCACAAGGAAAGAGCTGCTTGATTCAGCGTTTACAGTTTATGCAAATGAGCCATGCAGCTTTAAGTTTAGTTTCTCTAAAACATAAACAAATGTGGGCAGCACGGTGGCTGAGTGGCAACACTCAGGCCTCACAGCAAGAAGGTTGCGGGTTCGATCCCCGGGTCGCCCGGGCCTTTCTGTGTGGAGTTTGCATGTTCTCCCCGTGTCTGGATGGGTTTCCTCCGGGTACTCCGGTTTCCCCCATCAACCCAAAACATGCCCGCACCCCTATGAACTAACATCAAGGAACATGATGTCCACCACTCCTGTGGGCTCACCACCTGCAGAGGGGTTCATAGGGGGGGTCAGGTGCTATGAGGATTGGGCAGCACGCTGCCCCCGCGACCCAGCTGGATTAAGCGGGAGAAAATGGATGGATGGATAAACAACATGTGCCAAAGCTGCATTAAACACATTCTGATCTCACACGGGCTGATGTGGCTCTACAGTGGTTTATATATTGTAAAGTTTATTTACGCAGATGAGTATTAGTAATAATAATGATGACAATTTTAATATAAAAATGTTAATGATTAATCAGTAATCAACAATTTCATTAAATGCCCATCCCTACTCTGCACCATATGAAATGCTTCCAATTTATTTGGTGGAGAAGAGGTTTTCACAACATGGTGAAAGTTTTGGATGCTGCTATACGGTCGAATCAAATTGAATCATGAATCGAGTTTTTTATTTAGAAAATCTAAGATTACCCAGCTCTAGTTGGAGGTGTACTACATGTAGTTTTGGCAGAATGTTCACCAGTTACCATGGTGACACAATACACACATTAGGAAACACAGCAAAAAAGATTGTCTGAAACTCAAGAAAAAAACAACAACAACATATATATACATATAACACACACACACACACACACACACACACATACAGTATATATATATATATATATATATAAACACACACATATATATATAACTATAACTATATATAACACACACACATATATATATATATACATTTTCAAAAACGGACAAACTGAAAAACTGTTGGCTAATGTTATTTGAGAGAGATTATTTAACAGCACAAATGAGCCCACATGTTGTAGTTCCAACCAACTCAGCTCTTTCTGGTCCGACTGTGTTAAAACAAAGCACAGACTAAAATCTAACAAAGCCTCAGACAGAACAGTGCCTACAGTTAGCCTCACACCCCAGGAAAGTTGAGAACCTCAGCCGCAAAGTATCAATTATTAACCCTCTGATACATGAATTATGAAAGCCTTGGTCAAGATGTCTGTAGTCCTCAAGATGGCGCTTTAAACAGGAAACAAAATAGCTTGAAAATAGCCCAGGCCCGTCCTCCAACATTCCCTCATGTGTCAGGTTCTTTACGGGCGTATTGTGAAAAGCAGCTGGTCCGTTCACAAGAAAAACGTCTATTTGTCACATTGTAGAGCTCTGAGGAAACGGGGGGACATTCTTTTACTGTTTGGGTTGATGCACACTTCCTCCCATTCAAACAGTAGCAGCACACACACAAACACAGTGACCCCATGACCTTTGACTTCCTGTAGAGGCGATGGAAACTACTGACCGCTCCACAGCTGGACAATGGTCGGTCCAGCTTGAATAGACAAACGTTAATGTGTTATGACAAAATTGGGAAAGGTCACAAAAAAAAGCGCAAGAAAAACTTTGAGTTAAATGGAAAAAATATATAACTTTGGAACCAACCTTTTGATTTGACATAGTGCTCACATTGACCTTTGTCACAACGGACAGAAGTGCCTCGCTGTAGGTTTGCGGATCTTTTGGGTCATGGTTTTCTGTGGCAAAACGTCTGTGGAAATGTCTGGCATATTCTCCACCTGCCCCATCACCAAATCTTCAACCAACAAGGTCCACAAAGGATAAACATTCTTCCATCAAGAATTTATCCACAACTATCAAGGTAAGAAAGACGAAAACTTAAAGGAAAACAACAATGAACATTGGTGAACTGCTGAGCAACACTAAAATAATGGTCATGAAGTAACTTGTTCACTCAGACTGATTCTACAATTAAAATTAATAATCAGTTTCATGATGTCTATATTACCATATTTTCCAGACTATAAATTGCTCCGGAGTATAAGTCACACCAACGAAAAAAAAATACCTAATGAAGAAATAAAAAACATATATAAGTCGCATTGGATGATAAGTCGCATTTTGGGGGGAAATTTATTTTATCAAATCAGACACCAGGAACAGACATTTGATCTAAAGGCGAGTTATAGTAATAACACTAGAACAGAGAAGAACAGGCTGAACATGTGTCTGGTGTGTTCACGTCACATATGAACAGTTATTCACAAAACTAGAGCAGAAACAACAGAACAAGTTTACCAAACTCTCCATCTCACTCCAAATCACTAAATCCACTGAATTCTTCATCCTCAGTGTCACTTCTGAGCAACTCCACCAACTCCAGGTAAATCCAGCGTTTTCGTCCCTCGATACAGTAAAGGACTTTTAATATATTCAGTCGGTGCCTCGGGTTTGTACCTTGCCCATGTTTACATTTTCCAGTAAGGAATATTTCTTGTTTAGATGTGAAATTATATATTTCATTTATAAGTCGCAGGACCACCCAAACCATGAAAAAAGTGTGACTTATAGTCAAAAAAATACGGTAGATAGATTTGTGCAATTGGAATGCAAGACATCCCTAGGAGACCATAGTACCACAGTTTTGCTCAGTACTTCACTAATGCTCGTTGTTTCCTTTAAGCTTTCATCTTTCTTACTTGATAGTTGTGGATAAATTCTTCATGAGGAATGTTTCTCCTTTCAATCAATCAATCAAACTTTATTTATAGAGCGCTTTTCATACAAAAATTCAACACTACGCAAATGTTTCTCCTTTGTGGACCTTGTTGGTTGAAGATTTGGTGAAGGGGCAGATGGAGAATACGCCAGACATTTCCACAGACATTTTACTTCCATTAAGTGGAAGGTCCTCTAACCTACAGTGAGACTCTTCGGGCCATTGTGAAAAAGGCCTCTTGTAGTGAAATACTTGGGTTCTTTGCTAGTTGGTACATTTACCACTATAGTAAATACAAGTCCATTCCAAATAGTATTTGATTAACATAAAGGTGCATTGTGTAACTTCCGCCAAATACTTTTCTCCATGGAGATATTATTGCTCTACCTGAAATGTTTCACAGTATGGCATTTCTATCATTATGGAGACCAAACCAGACCAAGTTACAAGTGAGATCTGTGGAGACACAATCTAAGTATTTATTTCCAGGTATTTATAAGCAGTAAAACCACCTGTAATTGAATTGTAAGGTAGAGCTGTTTAATGTCATACTGTGGAACATTTCAGGCAGAGCAATGACATCGACATGGAGAAAAACATTTGACGGACCCTCCACCGGAAAAGTCCCCAAAAATTGACATCATTTCGCAGGTTAATAATTTTGGTAATTCTTGTTGCAATAACCTCATATTTTCACAGAATGCACAGAAACAGATCAAGATTGAGCCATTCACTCCCAAAGAGAAGTCATTTTGCATTTTGGAATCTGCTCCACACAGTCACCCAAGACTGTGCAGACTTCAGTGCAAAATTTGGAAAAACTTCACCAACTGACAAACAAAGTGCATTAATAATAATAATTTTCAAGATAATTACTTTTAAAATGATGTCAAATTTGTTGGGAGACTCTGTACATTGTCCTCTATAGGTAGTTATAATGACACCGGTCTATGAAACCTGTGGACATGATGTTATATCTTTTGGCATTTTAAATTCCAATATTGATCCAACACGACAAATCTGTGGAAAAATGTCAGAGCCCAATGGGAGCCAAAACACCATCACAGCAAAGAGCCTGTCAGTTGAACCGCAGTGTCCACCTCTTCCACAGAAAGCAGCAGGTCATTTTAAAAATCTGTACCAAAATGACTAAGCAACACTGCCGAATCCCACGTATATCACAATTACAAAAATAAAACTGGAGTGCGAGGTGAGCGCAGAGCAGTGGGCGTGCTGCGACAGGGAAAACAGGGCTAAACTGGAGCCATGACGCCTCGAACACAGGAGAACATGCATAATTCACACGCATGAATCACTCTAAACACACTTTGGATATAAGAGTCCTTTAAAACTGTTCTGTCACAAGTTCTGAATATTCAGTTCAACTCAAGTTTATTTATACAGCACATTTCAAACAACTTCAGCTCACCAAGGTACTTCACAAATGCAAACTACAACGCAAACTACAATAAAACACCAAGATAACCTGCCTAGCTCGTATTAAATGTCAGGGAGAAAAGGTGAGTTTTCAGTCTAGTCTTAAACTGCGTTACAGACTGAAGGGATCTGACAGGAAGATTTTAAATTGCACCCGATATAAGACAGGGAGTCAGTGCAGGTCTGATGTGTTCTTGTCTCTTGGTATTTGTCAGCAGATGAGCTGCAGCGTTCTGGACATGTGTAAGAACTGCAGTAGTTAATATTGGTACTGTATTTTTCGGACTATAAAGCGTACCGGATTATAAGGCGCAATATCAATGAACGGGTCTATTTTCATAAGGTGCACATCAACATTGTGGGTTTTGTCATGGAGAAAATTTCAAAGGTAAATTTGTCGGGCTGAACAGAGACAAGGCACAGAAACTGTTGACATTGGTCTAAGTCAGGGGTCTCAGACTCGCGGCCCGGGGGCCAAGTGCGGCCCGCAGTACAATATTTTGTGGCCCGCACCTTAATATGAAAGTATAATATTAGTGTGGCCCGCGGAGAAAGTGGACCTCCGAAGGGCCAATCAGCCAGCTCCCGCGCGCCATCCCTGGTCGGGGCCAGGCTAAGCTACACCAGCTTCGTGCACTTTACACTTGCAACAACAGCACGGCGTGTAATGAACAGTCAGACAGCAGTCGCCTTTGCGCTTGCCATCTATTGTACTTTCTACCCCAAATGTCATGATCGAGCGCAAAAAGAACGGTGACTGTTACCGGGCTGTTTATCGTCTACGCTGCTGTTACAGATAGAAGCGTGTGACGGAGCACCTGTAGCTGCCCTGACATTCCCCAACCGGCGCCTCTCGCTCTGGCTCGAGAGCGCGGCAGAGCGCACGGAGCGCTCTCCCAGTTAAGAGGCACTCCGTCACAAAGCGTTAAGACGTTCTCTGTGCGCAATTAGCTAGCTAAACACTTGTTTGAAACGTGAAACAAGAGCGCCACTAAGCGGAATCAATTAGATTTTATCATACCCCAGTCATGTCTTCATCAAAGCCTGCAGTGAAGAGAAAGGTTGGTGACCAGCACAGACAATTTCAAGAAAAGTGGGAGATGCAGTATTTCTTTGTTGAGCACAGGGGCATCCCCACATGTCTTATTTGCACAGAGAAAGTTGCAGTGCACAAAGAATACAACGTTAAACGCCATTATTAAACTAAACATGCTGAGGAATGTGCAAAATACCAGGGGGATGAGAGAGCCAAGTGGGTTGCCAGTCTGAAAGCATGTCTACTGAGGCAACAAGATTTCTTCAAGAAAGCAACCAAAGAGAAAATTGCAGCAGTCGAAGCTACATGGTTAGTGAGTCTCTGGCAGCAAGGAGTAGGTAAGAGAAGCCATGTTCAGAAGAACCGTTCATGATTTTCACTCAATGTTCCATTCATGTTCAGGACACTTTGTGTTCAGAAGAAATCATTAAAACTGTTAATGACATTTGAGGACTTTTTTTTTTCTTTTACTTTTTTTTGTGTGGAATCCCTTATGCGGCCCATCCTCACCCAGACTCTGCCTCCAGCGGCCCCCAGGTAAATTGAGTTTGAGACCCCTGGTCTAAGTGAAAGACCAATGTCAACTTTTTTCACTTCTAGACGACAGTCCCTCAGCCAATCGGGATTCAGAATCCAATGCACTGTAAAAAAAAAAAAAAAAAAAGCATAAAAAATTCCACGAAACAGCAAAGCTGCAAAAGGTGAACCGCATCATAATGAGGGTTCACTGTATCGCGATACTTCATTTTGTGATTCTCGTATCAATTCAAAATGCATCTGAATCGTCATTTTCTTCATGAAAAAATCCTAAATTTCATTCAATTTTGGTCTCATGATGTGCAGTCGACCATAATATTATACGTAATTATTGATAAATTGCAATATATCGTCCTGTGTTTTAGTATTGGGATATATAATGATATACTGAATTGTAACAGGGATATCATGACATGTATCGTATTGCCAGATTATTGGTAATGCACACTCCTATTACTATTACCATTACTCCACCAGGCTCCTGACTATAGCGGCTGTAATGCTCCAACAATCTATCAAGCAGTGCGGCTTTGTAACTTACCAAAGTTGTACGAAAACATTTTGACAGATTTTTGAGCGCTGTGTACCACATAAAATCAGTTCAAGGTCAGTAAGCACAACCAGAATGAATACATAATGCACAATGGATTATAAGGATTTTAAGTGCACCTTATAGTCTGAAAAATACAGTAATGTTAAAAATCCATCCTAAGTTTCGTGGTCCGCTACCCCAACCCCCGGTCCTAAAGTTTTACTGTGGGCCGAATGGTGGGGGAAAAGTGCGAGGCTGTTTTTTGGTCCGGTCTGCTGGACATGAGCTAATGTGCTTGTCCAGTTTGAACACAATCACCCCAAGATTCCTCACTGCAGGAAGACAGTAGGAGGACTGAGGACTGATCATGTCCAAGCAGTGGGTCAGTTTGCCCAAACACCACAGTCTCAGGTTTAACAGCAGAATAGCACCGTCTTGTAGCATCACCTCGTCTTTATGTAGCGGGACGCCCATGGTTTATGTAAGGGCCATCTACCAAAAGAAAAGAAAAATAAACTGGAGCATTCTGTAGCCTCTAGCAACAAAACCACTGTGATGGGAATTTCTTACTTTGTTAAGCTAAAGAGTGTGTTCTATGGGTTTACCGTATTTTTCGGACTATAAGCCGCTACTTTTTTCACAGGCTTTGAACCATGCGGCTTTTAGTGTGGAGCGGCTAAATTTAGATTTTTTCTTCCACCGCTAGGGGCGCTCTAACCGGAATTTCAAAAACAAGATAGACGGAGAAGAATATGCTACTTTTTATTTAGCAGATATAACACGCACGACAAATTACTAACTGGTAATTATTTTCAAATCCTCACCCCTTCATGAAAAGCACACGAAGGAGTTTGTATGATGCAAGTTTTAAATTGAAGGCATCGATCTTGCTCCAGGAAGGAAACCACTGTAGAGCCATGCACCCGCGGGACCCAACACAAAACAGTGAAAGAACATTCTGAAAGCTTATTGCGGGCACGGGCGGGAGCAGTACTGAAGAATGCGGGAGTGGGACTGAAAATTGTGTCCCGCGCAGACCTCTACCGTGCTGCTGCACGTAAGCTTGGGTCAATGGTTTAGCGGAGAGGATTAATGTGACTTGTGGTTTCACTGCACAGGAGAAATGAAGGTCAATTACCGGTTCTTTTCTGTTTTTGACCCGTTCAGCACAGTTTGTTTGTTTGTTTGTTTATTTGGGTGGGACAATGCATATTCATGAACATACAGTTTGTATGAAATCACACATATTGATGTAAATACGCCGGATTTAGCACAAGTGCTAATTTCCATCTGTAGTCCCAGTTGCTGCCGTGTTAAAAGGCACTGTTCGGAAAGAATCTGTTCAGGTACATAAATGTACATTTACAGAACAAAATCGTTCTGTATATGCAGTAAATATCTCATTTTTCAACATAGATATCAGCGGCTTATAGCCCGGTTGCGGCTTGTACAACTTTTTTCTTAATTTTTTTAAAAATAGTGTGGGTGCGGCTTATATACCGGTGCCTCTATAGTCCGGAAAATACGGTAGATAACTGTAACTCAGAACTGCTAAAGCATCTCTGTATCCCTGCTCACATGCAGGAGTGTGACCTGTTGTGTCTGGACTGTCTCTGGGCAGGTCACTCTGCTTTGTCTTTATCCATCGTGATTTAAACAAGTTGTTGTTCTATTCATTCTCATTTAGAATTATTTGTCCCCTTAGGTTCAAGCTACTCGATGCCCAGTTGACCCAGACAAGTCTCCTTCTGAGAATTGTTTAGATCAATCCAATCGTATGTTTTACCTCATGTTGATTTCATGACGTTCGTCGACTGTATAAGAAGCCTGTTTTTTGTTTTGCCGTTCAGATTAGGGAAAGACGGAGCTCGCGTGAGGGACAGAAGGTTTTGTTTTCCTCATTTCTCTGTAATTGTGCACAATTGCTTAAATAAACCCAGACTCTTTGATTTAAGACAACTTTTCTCCAGTTTTATTCTTCTCAGATTTAGAAATCCACAACAACATCATTGTCATTTTTAAAGATGCACTATGTAACTTTTTGGTTGTGGGTGCGTCGCCTGCTGGTTTCTATGGACATGTCATTGCTCTCATTTATGAGATTACAGGTGGTTTTATAGCTCAAAAATATCTAGAAAAACAGACATTCTGACTGTGACGCGTCTCCACAGATCTGAGTTGTAACTTGGTCTGGTTTGGTTTCCATGCTGATAAAAAGGTTTAATGCCATACTGCGAAACATTCCAGACAAAGCAAGAACAATTCCATGGAGTAGGGTGACCAGACATCCCTATTTACCTGGGACAGTCCCAGCATTGAGCCCGTGTCCCCTGTCCCTGTGGATTTATCCAAAACCAGTGATTTATCCCAGTTTTATACAAGAAATGTCAAAATTGTAACCATTTCTGACCAATTTGAGCCCCAACAACAGTAAAGAGATGCATATATTGTCATTTGTTGAGCTAAAATATAAAATCAGTGCTTGAAAATGAAATGAAAATGAAAATCCCACAAGTGAGACAAGTGAAAATCCCACAAGTGAAAATCCCACAAGTGAAATGGACAATGTTACGTGCTCTTTTCACCATTTTTATACCAACCATCCCAATCCCAATGTGTCCCAGCTTTTAATTCTGAAAATTTGGTCCCCCTATCGCTGGAGAAAAGCATTTGAAACAAGTTGTGTTTTCCTACTTTCCTAAGTACAAAAAAAAGTCTTCTTCCATTTGTAGATAATTTTACCTGTCAAGTGAAAATAACTCAACTCATGATAAAACTTTCTTAATTAAAGTCATCTTAACTTGCCCAGATTTTGGTTTTTGCAGTGTGGGCTCGGATGGCTGGCAGGCGGGGATATTTTTTCCTTCCTTTGTTCCTCGCAGGCAGCCGTATTTGTTATGGATGGACCATGGTCGTGTTTCACTGTTTCAGGGTGGCCACTAAAATAACTTTGGGATCTGTCTCAGCCTTTACCTCATTTACTCAAACTTAATACCATTTTTATGTTGTTTATGTTTCATTTTTATGGTTCAGTTGTCCGAAAATGTCCTTACAAATCAATCACGTTGTATATTTGTACTGGCAAAGTGTTTGTTCTGGATCCCGGAGAAGATATTGTCAAAAATGTACCAATATTTTATACAACCCAAACCTCGAGCTATTACATTTTTGAGGAGGTAACACTATAACATGACTTAAAACCCAGGGTGGAAAGTGCAATTACATTTGCATTTGGAATTACATTTACTCATGTTACTGTAATTGAGTCGTTTTTATGAGTAATTTGTCATTTTTTAAAGTAGTTTTTCAAATAGGTAATTTTAGTTTTGCATTTTGAAATATTTTACTTCATTGGAACCCACCCTCATAACTGAGTAAAATCCGATTGATAAAGAAAAAAAAAACAAAAAACTGGGCTTTTCCTTATTTCTTATATCAGCGGTCAGTGTGCAGTGTGTGTTACATTTTCGTTTTGCATACTTTGATTTTGGTTGAATTTTCTTTCTTTTTTATTGTAGTGTTGTGAGTTTTTAGATAGATAAAGGTTTGTACTATAATATACTAAACATATACGATTCTACTTCAGAGAATACAGAAGAATGTCCCTGTTGACTCTTTTCAATCACATATACCCAGACCTGCTGCTTGAAAACTGTTTTCTATGTAAAACTGCAGCAGGGTTTCATAAGCTGTATTTTAATGGCTGAGTCATGTACTTAAAATTCATACTTAGAATTCACACTTTTTGTTTCTTATTTATGCATGAGTTTGATTGTCATGGCCAACTTAAAGTGCCTGGAGTGCAGCTACTTTTTTTCCCTTTTTTTTTTTTTTTTTTTTTTTACAAGACCACAACTTTATCCAGAGTTTGCTATTTCATTTTTCACGTTTTGGAGTTATTCTGGGGAACCTTGGCGCTGAATAGATGATACTTCTTATTATCATTGTCAGATAGGCCTTGGAGTGAAACATGCATGAACACAAGCACTTTACCAGGTGTGAGGAGGAAATCAAGGGTTGTTGTCATGGAAACAAGATGATGTGGACAGATCTGATTATAGGTTGTGATTATGGCTCTTCTAAGCTTGTTAGTTTTTATTCTACAATGGGGGTAGGCAATGTTTGCATAAATTAGTTTCTTAATATTTTTTGGATTATCCTGATAACATAAATCACTGGTACCATCTTTTTTGTTTGAATGATTGATACTTTGCAGTGCATCGTGCTGGGGGTGTTCTACATGTATCTGTATTGGCAGAATACAGAATACTTCCCATGAACAGTTCACATGGTGACACACATTAGCAAAAACTGCCCTTTTTAAAGAATTATAAATGGTAATATTTTTTTTATACAGAGCATTTCCACCTTCAAGGCACTCGAAGCGCTTTACTTCAAAGAAGCACTCGCACATTCACACACACATTCATACTCCCGTGTACACACACTAGGGGCGAGGAGTACAGGAATGTAGTGGGCGTCCAGCCACTTCTCCCGATGTGAGATATAAAAAAATAACAAATATAAAATAGCCACAACTTAAATGTCCCTGTGACACCTGGAATTCCCAGTGTCTCCCATCCAAGTACCACCCAGGCTCTGCCCTGCTGAGCTTCTGAGATCTGATGAGATCAGGCTTTGACAAGGCCATAAACCAGGACTAAACCAGGTCTAAACTAGGACTACACCAGAACTAAACTGGCACAGAGCTCCGCAGAGACCTGGTTTAGTCCTGGTTTAGTCCTGGTTTAGTCCTGGTTTACACTGCAAAAAAGGCCTATCAAAAAATAAGAAAAAATACCAATTTTGAGGTAAAAATGCCCTATTTTAAGTGAAATTATCTGCCAGTGCAGTAAGAAATGTCCACTTACCAAGTTTTCTTAAAACAAGACAAAATACGAATTTTGTTCTAAGCAGAAAACACTAGTTTCAAGTATTTATGGCAAGATTTTTCACCTTATTGGTTTGAGAAGGAAGTTAAAGAGGCTTAACCTGGCTTGAGTTAATATAAAAAGTGCTTAGAATGAGTTGTAATATCTAGATAAGATCAATATCAGGATGGAATATCTTGAAAAAAGTAAAAAAAAATAATAATCTTATTAAGTAAAAAAATCTTAAAATTGATCTTTTAAGATGAATCTGCTTAATTCAAGTCAGTTTAACTATGCTAGAAAATCCTTTTTTGTAGTGTAGTCCTGGTTTAGTCCTGGTTTAGTCCTGGTACAGTCCTGGTTTAGTCCGTATGTGGTGCAGAAGTCCGGCATCTCGATCGATGTTTCTTCTGGGACACAAGCTAAAGTTCTCACAGCTTCAGCAGTGCAGAGGTGGAGGAGGTGGAGGAGGTGGTGGAGCTCCGAGAGCTTCACTGTTCATAATATGGACGGAAGACATGTGGAAGAGGAAAAAGGCGCCTATCCCTGGATCGACGCAATGATTCAGGAGATAACAAGCTGGGGGAAGTGTGGCAACCTGAGCACTGTCCTCTGTTTCCTCCTATTTTCTCATCAGCATCACTTACTATGTTCTCATCTGTAGTTTGTTCATTGCTATTCACATGTTGTCCCCTGTCCCACTCCCCCTGTGGAGTGGAACTCTTTCAGACGCCTGATGGCAGCTGGACCTCTCTCCTCCTCCTCGCCTGGCTCCTCCTCTTCGCCTGGCTCCTCCTCTTCGCCTGGCTCCTCCTCTTCGCCCGGCCTCCCCTCCTCGCCCAGCTCTTCCCCACCTGGGTAGCTGTGGCCATACCGAACTGAACCACGGGCCTGGACATCTATAGCCTGTCCGTCCATGGGAGTGGATCCCTCCTTCACTGTAGTTCTCCCCGAGGTTTCTTCTTTTTCCCAGGACCCTGGGTTTTTTGGAGTTTTTCCTTGCTGAGAAGGAGGGTCTAAGGACAGGGGATGACTGGACAATGTTTCATTTACATGAATGTTGTTTTTTCCTGTTTTGATATGTCTGTGTGTATGTTTGGCTCATCCATATCTTGGAACGCCCTTAGAGGCAACTGTTGTTGCGATTTTGGGCGCTACAAAATAAATTGAATTGAATTGAATTGAATTTATGTTCTGTATCTGATTATAAATGGCATAAATGTTAATAACATTATTCCACATCATTTTGTGTAAATGATGGTGCCTTTATCAATCTACACCACTGGTTAAGTGTCTTGCCCAAGGACACAAAAACTGTATTCATCTGTGGGAACTGGTATCGCTCTGCCAACCTGTAGATCAGAGGCTCTCACCGCTCAACCAATGATGTTTATGTCAAGAGCGAGTTTCACACCAACCTGAAAACTCAAGAAACATACAAAATGGATTTAATCAGCACATTTTCAGGAGTGTGTGATCAGTACGAGCGTTCATGGCCCTGTTTAGGAGATTTTCAACCAAAAAGGTGAGAGTGACTAAGTGAAAAACTGTTGGCTAATGCTATCTCGTGTAAGTTTACATGTGAGAGACTTAGCAGCACAAATCAGCTCACCTGTTGTAGTTCCAGCTAAGTCTGTTCTTTCTGGTCAGATTGTGTTAAAATAAAGCTCAGATTAAGTCTATCTTGAGTAACAGAGCTTCAGGGAATGTTGATAACATCAGCTGCAAAGTATCAATAGACAGTGGACTAAATATTCTAATGTTGCTTATGTTTTGAGACAACAGTTTTGATATAATCGATATTCAAAGTGGGACTAAACACCTAAACTCCGCTTACAGCCACATTCCAAATAGAAACTGGGCACTACTTGGAGTATTAAAGGCAGGGAGCCCACTCTTTTTCACTGACACAATTTAAAAACTTTTCCATGACTTTTTCATGAGCTAAAGTGAATTTTTCATGACTTTACGGCACCTACATGTATAGAACTGGGCACTTTTAGGACTAAATATGAATATCTGAACCCTTTTCTCTCATTTATGGTTTGGTATTATAGTTTTTTAACATTCAAAATACTATCAGCGCATTTATTGTGTCTATTTTAAACAAAAAATAATATTTGTGTATTGTCCTGAGCAGCTGGTGCAGACGTTCAGAAATAATCCGAATAGATTCATGAGAACTTAACAGAACATTGTAGTTGTGTGAAAGAGATACTAAAATTCCATGACTTTTCCAAAACTTTCATTGAGTTTACAAAATTCCATGACTTTTTCCAGGCTTGGAAAATGACATTATCAAGGGGGAGGAGGGGTCTGGAAGTATTGGTGGGTTTCAGATGACATCACATCATTCTATAGACCAATGCTATTTAGTACAGATGGGGGGCAGCTAAAATGAATATAGTTAAAATGCAGATTTGTGTTGTAATACAGTGAGTTATTGTATCTAGACACTGATAGAAATGTTCAGGTTCAACATTTGTGCATTTACCTTTTGGATATTTCATGTTAAAGTGCAGTGTAACCAATAGGAAAAACTCCCTGTGACACATCACATTCTAGAATCTGAAAAGCACCAAAAAGGAACAGTGTGATTGGTGTAGCACACAGGTGTCAAACATGCAGCCCAGCGCCCTCCAAGACCTTTAATCTGGCCCTCGGCTAATTTTCTATTAAAATATTGAAATTTTTCAGATTTTTCTGGTAATTTTCTGTGCCTTTTAGCATAGCAGCGTCTCCAGCGCTTCTGTGCGGTGCCTCCCACCAGAGCAGCACAAATGAAGACCTGCCTCTTTCCAGACGCTCTTACAGGACGATCGTTTTGATTGTTGACTGTGACGCCCTCATCAGCAAATTGTCAAAAATGAGAAAAGTGGAGCTGAGTGCAGGATTTTCCAAGAAAAATTGACTAATTCTTATTTGTTCACAGAGGTGAATGGGAAACCTGTGCTCGGTGTGTTTGCAACAAGTGGTGATGCTCAAGGAAAATAATCTTAAACGCCACTACGAGACACTGCGAAAAACACAATAATGAACAGAGAATTGTGAAGACAGAAGATAAATGAATTATTGCTATGACTGAAGAAACAGGCATCTGTTTTCACAAGAGGTTAGTGATGCTGCTGTGATACCTGATCACTAGCATAATATTATAATATTGTGTAAAATAAAATCAAATAAAAAAGATTTCTGTAATAGATTTGCATTTCTCTGCACAAATATTTGGACATTACTATTTTTGGGGTATATAAAGTAGGTGGTATACGCCCCCCGGACCAAAATGAGTTTGACACCCCTGGTGTAGCAGGTCTGCACACCTCAAGCTCCGCCCCAGCAGCCAGTTTCGTGTTTGTAACCAGAAACTCCACGGCTGTAATCGGGCAGTCCTGTGGGACGTCACTGAAGGCAGCTCACACTTAGATTTACATGGATTTGAGCAGAAAGCTGCAAATTTACTAAAGTGGACTAAAGTTGCCAAATAAAAATAAAAAAGATTAGAAACAGTATCAACACACCAGACACACAGTTTAGAAGCATCCTGCCAAAATATTGTTCCCGGTCATTTCACTCATAAAAAGTTCTCGTATCTCTTTAAGGTGGACTGAGGTAGATCTGACCTGTAACTGTGCCACTTGGACCCGCTTGTTTCCATGGAGATAACGCCATACTGTGGAAAACTGTTGTCAAAGCAATAAACCCTTTTAGTCTTAGTAAACCGGGATGACGTAGGCACGGTTCCGCACACATTTCGGCAAAAGATCGCGAATATTTCCTCAACAAGCCGACTTTGACAAATGGTGTCTGATGACTGTCAGATCCTTGTGCGAACAGTGAGTGAAACTTTCAAACTTTAGTCCGCCGGTAGAATGTCGATTCTGACAACCACACACAGAACAACCAGACATTTTGGTGCTGGGAATGTTTTTATGTCCATCTTCTTCTGTCCGTGTTCAGTCTGAATGAATCAGAATGAATGAGGAACAATGTCACTCCCAGCTTTTTTTTTTATCACTTCTGCCCTAAAACATCTATGTCACTCACTGCCAGCTCAGTTCTTATTATCTTAGCCTATGTCATAAGAGTCATAAGAGTCATAAGAGGTATAATACTCCCTACAACGGCAGCATAGACAGACTGCACTGCAAAAACTCAAATCTAAAGTTAAAATGATTTGAATTAAGAAAGTTTGATCATGATTTGTGTAAATGTCACTTGACAAGTACAATTATCTACCAGCAGAACCAGCCTTTTTGGACTTAAATATGAAAATACATCTTGCTTCACCTAAGATAAGAAAAATGTTGCTTGAAATAAGAAAAACACACGGTAGCACTTTAAAATAGTGTCCAGGACTTACTAATTACTTATGGTGGTACTTACTGTGGTACTTAGGCTGGTAATGATACAAACTTATTCCACTGGTGGATCGTTTTGCTTGTCAAGTTGAATCTGCTCAAAATAAAGTAAAATGTTCTTAATTTGAGTCATTTTAACTTTGCACGATCGCACTGTCTTGAACTTCTGCATTCCAACTCCGGCGTCACGTCTCTTCTCTTCAACTTTCAAGGTACAATTTATTCAATTTGGTCCACTTTTTTTCTACAGCACATTTCATAAACAAACCAAAGTGCTGCACAAATACACACTAATAACAACAATAATAATATAATGATAAAGTAAACGCTTAGATTTAATTATACTAGTCTTAAAATGATAAAACCAGTCAAATAAAATAAGAGAAAAAAACACAGAAGAGCAATAAATACATAAAACCGATAAATGAAATAAAAGACACAGAGGAGCACACAACTCACGGGGTGTTAAAAGCCAAAAGTTGGGACGTGGCGTACGGCCAGGGCCAGTTCATTCAAAGCTTTAGAAACAAACAATAGAATCTTAAAATCAGGAAGACGGTGCAAAGACGCAGGGACTGGGGTAATGTGCTCTATTCTTTTGGTTCCTGTTAAAAGTCATGCCACAGAGCTTTGGACTAAGTGTAGTTGGTTTTGTGAGATTCTGGAATAAAGTGCACTACAGTAGTCCAGGTGTAAAGGCGTATTCCACACGGGGAAAAAACAATATCTAAGTAAAAATGACTTAAATAAAATAAAAAAAAAATCGCAGTGTAGCAAGATGTATTTTCATATTTTAAGTACAAAAGGTCTTATTCCACTGGTGCATCATTTTACTTGTCAAGTGAAATTTACTCAGATCATGGTAAAACTTTATAAATTATAGTCGTTTTAACTTGACTAGATTTTGTTTTTTGCAGTGTACAGCTATCTCCATGGCGACAATAGCAGGTTCCACACTGCAAAATATACCCCCCCCCCCCTTAAAACTAGAACGATCCATTTGTTTTAAGTTAAAATACACAAGAAACGAGTGCAATGATCTTCCAGTGCAGTGAGTGAAAATCACTTATCAGGAAATCCTAAAATAAGAAAATATATCTCAGCCTTCAGAAATCTCAACATGAGATAAAATCACTTATTCTAAGCAAAAATCAAAGTGCTAAGTGATGTAAAATAAAGCACAAAACACTAATTCTAAGAATAAATTAAGATGAAAATCTTACATCTAGAATATAAAGCTTCTTCTTGACAGTTTTATTCTTGGTTTTAGTTCATGAATCTTAATGAAATTCTTTATTTTCTTACATACTGACAAACTGCAGCACTCTCCTAAAACGTTTCAATCTTTTCATCTTTCCACCTTACAAGCACACTGCAAGAAACTAAATCTAGCCAAATTCAGATCACTTGAATTAAGAAAGTTTTACTATGATTTGAGTAAATTTCACTTGACAAGTAAAATGATCTGCCAGAGGAACAAGACTTTTTTATACTTAAAATATGAAAATACATCTTACTACACTTAAAATAAGAAAAACAACAACTTAAAATAAGAAACAAAATCAAATGTTGCTTGAATTAAGAGAAAACACTTATTCCATTGGCAGATAATTGCACTTGTCAAGATGAATCTACTCAAATAAAGTAAAATGTTCTTAATTTAAGTCATTTTTAACTTACCTAGATATCGTTTTTTTTTCCAGTGCCGAAGGTTCATACTGGACTCGACTGATTTACATCCATAAAAATGTCTTAAACTCCATCTTAACACTTGTTTTGCTTGTTTTGTGCGTATTCTAACTAGTTTATAGAAACAAAAACTACATAAGAAAAAAAAAAAGAAATGTTTTCTTGAAATAATCCTAATGATCTTACATATTTAGCAGTCATTTAGTACATATCCCTTAAAACAAGATAAATAAGATTTTTGGCCCAGACTTAAAAGAATAAATCTTTTTAGTGTTGATGACATTTGCAGTGAGGATTTTCAGTGTCAGTGTCGCCTCTTACATAAAGATTATCTCCTGTATCTTTACATTGTGAGCCCATTGTGTCCTTATATGGAGCGGCTGGAGGTAAAGTCCAGCTCACGGTGAGGTCACAGGTCTGAGGCTGTGTCACGGCGAAACACGTCCCTCCGGAAACGCACAACAATGGAGCACCTGACGCACTTCAAAGAGCCGGCTTATCTACAGCCTCTGTGACATTTTTACTGTGGATCATTCGTTAAAGTTTGTCCAGTTTTTGGGAAGGGCCTTGTCATTTCCTTCGGTTACAAACCAGGAAAAAGCAAAGATGGTGTTGTGACTAAAGAAGTCTGTTTTATGTTTAGATCTCCAGCCTGAGCTGTTTCTGCAGCCTACCACACTGCAGATTTCTGATCTGGACAAGATTTTAAAACTTATATCAGGTTATTCATCTTGCACCGCAAAAAAGGCCTATCAAAAAATACGAAAAAAATACAAATTTTGAGGTAAACATTTCCTATTTTAAGTGAAATTATCTGCCAGTGCAGTAAGAAATTTTCACTTACCAAGTTTTCTTAAAACAAGATGAAATATGAATCTTGTTCTAAGCAGAAAACACTAGTTTCATGTATTTATGGCAAGATTTTTCACCTTATTGGTTTGAGAAGGAAGTTAAAGAGGCTTAACCTGGCTTAATTTAATATAAAAAGTGCTTAGAATAAGTTGTAATATCCAGATAAGATAAATCAGGATGGAATATCTTGAAACAAGTAAAAAAATCTCATCTTATTAAGTAAAAAAAAAAAAAAAGGTCTTTTAAGATGAATCTGCTTAATTCAAGTCAGTTTAACTATGCTAGAAAATCCTTTTTTGTAGTGTGTTTTCAGATTTATGATTGACTTACTAGTTCTGAGATGGAGTCATTCTAGTCTAGTGGCAGTTTTTATTTAAGAGAAGACTTAGACTTAGACTTAGACTTAGACTTAGACTTGACTTTATTGATCCCGTTGGGAGGACCCTTCAGGGAAATTACATTTCCAGCATCTGACAAGTGAGAATAGAACAAACAGTAAGAATAAGACAAACAGTAAAGATAGAACAAAAGAACTCTTAATATACAAAATAGGGCATCAGTACGATACAAAAGGAGAATATATAAACTCGAATAGTCTAAAATAGAATAAAATAAGATAAATAAATAAAATAAGATAAAAATAGAAAATAAAATAAATAGGGTAGTATGGCACAGTTGACGTTACAGTATTGTAGTGAGGGTGACCAAGTGAGATATTGCACATTATAAAAGACTATTGCACTTAATACAGTTATTGCACTTACTGCATGGACAGATCATTTCACTACTTTTAAGTCATTTTCTGATCATTTAAATGTTTATATCTTCAATTTTGGCCAAGCGTTTGTGCTGTTTTGAGTCTTCATTCGTGGTATTCCAGATATGCTTTGTGATTCTGAAGGAACTGTACATAAAAGGTTGATTCTAAATGCCACAAACACGACCGAACTGTGTCCCCAGATATGAGGTAAACATACTGTAAAACAGATTTATTCTGCAGGAACTTTGGTGTGTAAAAACATACATAAAACATAAACACAGTCATTTAAATTTGTTTTCCTAAAGTTCACTATATTATAAAGTGCTTCTTATCTAGGTGCTTATGTCTGATTGTAAAGAAATGTATTAAACTATGATAGCAATGATCTCCCAGTGCAGGAAGTGAAAATTACTTATCAAGAAATCTTAAAATAAGAAAATATATCCAGGCCTTCATAACTCTCAAAATAAGATAAAATCACTTATTTTAAGCAATAATTTAAGATTGAAGTGATCTAAAATAAAGCATAAAACACTAATTGTAAGAATAAATGAGGGTGAAAATCTTAAAACTAGAAGATAAAGCTGTTATTGACTGTTTTATTCTTGATTTTAGTTCATGAATCTTAATGAAATTCTAAATTAAGTTATTTTAAGACTAACTACCACTTACTGACAAATTGCAGCACACTCCTACATTTTTTAAATCTTTGAATCTTTCCATGTTAAAAACAGAAAGTACAGAGATGATACTGTTCACCTGATTTACATCCATAAAAAAATTGTCTTAAACTCCATCTTATCACTTGTTTTGCTTGTTTTGTTCGTATTCTAAATAGTTTATAGATGTAAAAACTACATAAGAAAAAAAGTAATATTTTCTTGAAATAAGCTTAATAATCTTGCATATTTAGCAGTCATTTAATATATATCCCTTAAAATAAGATAAATAAGATTTAACTAGAATAAGAAGAGAATAAATCTTGGTTAATTTGATGAAATTTGCAGTGTGTGAGGGACAAACTACGAAATAAACCAGACAAAAGCTGATAAGACAAGTTTATTTGTAAAACACAATTCAAAGTGCTTTACAGAATAAGAAATACATTCAAATCACAACACAAACAAATCAAAACATGTATAATCATCCTAAAATTAAAAAGACAAAAGAGAGACATTAAATTCGAGAGAATACTGTAGTATCTGTGAGCAATGAACAGTGATTTTGTCATGTTTCCTTTCACTCTAATTCCACTTAAGACATGTTTGCTGAGCTCGTACTGTATTAATGTGCGTAAGAAGACTTATTTTTGAGTACACACAGGCTGGTAGGGCATCTGGCATAAAAACCATCGCACTGTCAAAACCGACCAAAAGCCCGTGTTCCTCCGGTACAGGCCATATTCTGTTCGAAGTGTTTTTACAACTCTCCCGTAGTCGCCCTGATTTATCTCCTCCAGCTATTTCATCCACTTCTTCCCTATTTCCTTTTTTCTCCCGCAGTGATTGGATTCATCAAAATTGCCTTCGAATTTCATCATAACCTCCCTGCCATCTCCGCACACGCACCCGCACACGCACCGGCTCCGAAACTACTCTTCTACATAACAATCTTAGCGAAACTGTCGAGAACGCAGCCAAAACAACAGAATTCCGCTGTTTGCAAAAAGCGGAGGAAATATTTATTGAGGCGTCTAAATCGACAAAAGCGCCGGGCGGAATGGAGAGATAAGACGGAGGAGAGGAAAATGCAAATGCAGAAGGCGGCGTTTCCCCCCCTTCCGGCCCTGACTTGCAAAAACACAAACCCGAAAAGGCAAATTTGACGAGCAGGTAGGAATTCTAATCGTACGGCACGAGTCTGGCAATCTGCACGGGGCGTTTGAGATTCGCCGATGTGTTTTCGGTGGAAGAATTTGCAACATTTACAAACTGCGGCGTGTTTTTTACAGTTATTTTAAGTCGACGTCGTGAGGCGTGGAAATGTAAACAAACACAGAACGCTCCAAATGCCAGTTAATCTCATCAAGTCCAATATTTGCCTCAGCAGAACAGACACAAAACAAGTGGAGGAAATTGGCGGTTTATCAAAATGTATGTGCACGGTTTGGTGAAAAGAAAAGATTAATTCTATTGTTTCCTTTAATTTCACCAAGTATTTGAGCCACATCTCAATGACAAATATGGTGTGTTTGACCTTACTTGGTATTTACAGCTCCAGGTGTAAATATGCACATATATTTTTACGCCAAACACTTCAGAACTGCTCTTTATCTTTTATTTATACTTTTACACCAAACTGTTGTATACTTGTAATGCTCACAAGATTGTACTATAGATGCATTGTGTAGAAGTAAATGTATTTGTCTTGATCAGGGGTGGGCAATTCTTTTTCCATGGGGCCACGTGAGAAACAGAAAATATTATGAAGGGCTAAGCCAACATGCTTAACCCAATTCTGCTTAATATTCATTGTATTTATTTATAAAAAGCAGTAAATCTCATTGTTTTGACGTGCTGGTCAGACTGGTGAGAGTTTATGTTTTGACTCAGCAATGAAAAAGTGAGGCTGCCCCCCTGAAGACCTAAGGGCAATTTTAGTACATTTCTCCTCGCCTGGATTTTTTCTTAATTTAGCTTTTAAAACTGCCTCTTTTACGCTATAATGAAGTGTTCTACCTCCTTTTGTTCACTACAACCTGTTATTTCACAATCTGCTGTTGTAGTTGTGTCATGTGACTGTAATAAAAGCTACAGGACCTGAAATAGAGATTAAAAAAAAACTGAAAATAAAATTCCCACTCTTTTAAAACACCTACAGAACATCCAGAACGCTGCAGCTCGGGTCCTGACTCGAACCAGGAAGTACGAGCACATAAGTCCTGTGCTCAGGTCTCTGCACTGCCCCCTGTGGCTCAGAGACTTTAAAGCAGCTTTGATTGTGCACAAGTCTCTCCATGGCCTAGCACCAAAGTGACATGTTAGTGCCACATGAACCATCTGCACTCTGAGGAGCTCAGGGACCGGCCTCCTGCTGGTCCCAGAGTCAGGAGTAAACTCGGGGAGGCAGAGTTTCAGACTCATGCAGCGAAAACCTGGAACAGTCTGAACATGTGAGACAGACTCTACTGTGACTCTGTTTAAATCCAGACTAAAAACGGTTCTGTTTAGCTGTGCATATGACTGAAAGGTTTTCATTTTCCCTTCCGCACTGTACTCTTCTGTCTAATTCTCTCTAATTTAATGTCCCATCTCTATTTTAAAATTTTATGATGATTATTTATGTTTTGATTGGTTTGTATTGTGATTTTAATGTATTTCTTATTCTGTAAAGCACTTTGAATTACTTTGTGTACGAATTGTGCTGTACAAATAAACTTGCCTTGCCTTTTATACAAAACACACAGCAAACATGTATAAACAACTTTTTGGACATAAAAAAGGCTTAATTTAGGGCCTTAGCTACAAAAATGCAAAATATCAAGTCTGTAAGTAAATTAAAAATCTCCTTATTGCCCTAAAAACAAAAGAAGTGCAATTGCTCCATTACTTTTCTGATCCAGTCCTGGAAACAGCTCCTGTCAGGTCCAGGGCCAGAGCCACAGCACTTCTGCATTTCCATGACGTTTATTACATTTGGATTTGTACATTTTGAGTAAAATAAACCTTTCAAATAAAAATAGAAAGAGATGCACAATTACGCACACCAAGATCCGTAATTTGCCATGTATGTGAGAATTAAGGCAAGGCAAGGCAAGTTTATTTGTACAGTACAATTCGTACACAAAGTAATTCAAAGTGCTTCACAGAATAAGAAATACATTAAAATCACAATACAAACAAATAAAAAAATAAATAAATGTCATAAAATTTTAAAATAGAGATGGGACATTAAATTAGAGAGAATTAGACAGAAAAGAAGAGTCCAGAATGAAAAATGAAAACCTTTCAGTCATATGCACAGCTAAACAGAACTGTTTTTAGTCTGGATTTAAACAGAGTCACAGTAGAGTCTGTCTCACATGTTCAGACTGTTCCAGGTTTTCGCTGCATGAATCTGAAACTCTGACTCCCCCAGTTTAGTCCTGACTCTGGGACCAGCAGGAGGCCGGTCCCTGAGCTCCTCAGAGTGCAGATGGTTCATACTGTCACAGTTCTGCCTATTGTCTACATGTTCTTCCCCAGTCCAGCTCCAGGTCTGTTCCAGTCCTCGTTTTGCTCCCTCCCTGTTCTCCGACACCTGTCTCTCATTCCCTAATTATCCCTGGGGAGCCTATATAAGCTCCTGGTCTTCACTCAGTCTTTGCTAGATTGTTGACCTGAGAACATCTATTTCTCAAGCTCTGTATCTGAACCCTAGTATCTATATCTGTTGTTTGCTTTGAGCAATTCTGATTAAAGTCCCTGATTCTGAGTTTTTCCCTGCCTGTTTCCTTATTGAAGAGATTCCCAGTTTTGGAGGATATTTTAGTTCTTTACAAATCATATAATTCCTTTGTTGTATCTACCTGCCTTGCCATTTAGGCCTTACCTTTTGTAGGACACTTTCTGTTGTACCGAAATAATACTTTATGTTAGACGGCATTCTTTGTGTTGCATTTGAGTCCTGTGCTCCTGCGTGATAGTACAATCTAGCCAGTATGGACTCAGCACATATGAAAGCCCCATGGAGAGGCTTGCTAGGGCTAGAGGAAAGCCTACAGAAACAGCAGGCCGAGTTAGCATCTGCTGCTAATGCTGCTCAGCAGTCAACTGCAGCTAATGAACAGAATATTGCCACTTTAACGGCTCAGATCCACCAACTGGCGGTCACTGTCACCCAGCTAGTAACTGCAGTTACTCCTGCTCCTACCAACCCCGCCCCGCCACCTTCTGTTGAAGTGCTGGCACCTGGACCAGTTTGTGAACCCAGAGTAGGCACTCCTGAACGTTATAAGGAGACCCTGAAGGGTGCAACTGCTTTTGACCAACTGCTCCATTCTCTTTGCCTTACAGCCGCACACATTTTCCACAGAAAAAGCCAAGGTGGCATTTGCCATCAACCACCTCACAGATAGGGCTAGGCTGTGGGGAACTGTTGAATGGGAGCCGCCAAACCAATGCCTGTGCCTCTTTTGACGCTTTTGCTCAAGAACTACGGCAAGGTGTTTGGTGCCACGCCATCTGACCTGATGCAGCCGGTGGTCTAATGGGCCATGCGACAGGAGCCCGGCACTGTTGCAGATTATTCTATTGAATTCCGAACCCGGCCCTTCAAAGCCAGTGGAATATGGCAGCTCAAACTGATGCCTACCTTTGGGTCTCAGTGACTATGTTAAAAGATGAGTTGGTGTCGCTTTGATCTCCCGCCTGATCTTGATAATTTGATTGAACTGGCAACTAAGCTTGATCACCGCATTCAAGCTCGGAGACACGAGAAGAGACTCAGACTTTCTGAACGACAACATTTCACACGCCCGCCTCTTTCTTTTAGAGTCCCTTAGGCACACTTCATCTCCTCATGATGGAGGTCCTGAGCCCATGCAGGTGGGCAGAACGAGTCTTTTCTCCTGAAGAGCGAGAACGCCGCCGCCAGAGGAATCTCTGTCTCTATTGTGGGAAGCCTGGCCATTTTGTTTCTGTGTGTCCAGTAAAAGGGCAGGCTCATCATGCAGAAAGGGGAATACTGATGAGTCTTTCCTCCACACCTTCCCTATAAAACGTCCTCATTTTCAAGCCCGTCCTGTTGCTTGAGAGCGGTACTCACACAGTGACCACTCTAATTGACTCTGGTTCTGACATCAGTCTTATTGATGAAAGCCTGGCTCTGCAATTAAAGATAAACCTTGTTCCTCTCCTGTACCTGTGCCTGCCAATGCCCTGATGGCAGACTTCTGGGTTCCATAACACATCGCACTGTTCCTGTTCTCCTGCTAATGGCTGGCAATCACCATGAGTCAATCCAATTTCACATCCTGAAAACTCCACAGCACCCAGTAGTCCTCGGCTTCCCTTGCCAGCTTCTTCGTCACAATCCCCAAATAGATTGGGCTACAGGTTCCATTTCTAACTGGAGCCCATCTTGCCATCAGATTTGTCTCAAGCAAGCCGTCCCAGCAGTGCTACCCAGTGACAATACTAGTCCTCAACCAGACTTAACAGGTGTTCCTGAAGAGTACCATGACCTCAGAGAGGTTTTCAGCAAGACCAAGGCTACATCACCCCCACATCGTCCGTATGACTGTGCCATTGACCTTCTGCCTGGAACTTCTCCCCCACGTGGTCGTGATCTATTCCCTCTCTGGACCAGAAAGAGAAGCTATGGAGAAATATGTCAATGAGTCATTGGCTGCAGGAATCATCCGTCCCTCTTCGCCTCCTGCTGGGGCGGGTTTCTTCTTTGTTGACAAGAAAGACAAGACACTTAGACCTTGCATAGACTAATGAGGGCTAAACAATATAACTATCAAGAACCTGCTACCCTCTGCCACTCATTTCTTCTCGGCATTTGAGCTCTTGCAGGATGCTGTTATTTTTACAAAGCTTGACTTGCGCAACGCTTACCATCTCGTCCGGATCCGTGAAGGGGACGAAAGTGGAAGACTGCCTTTAACACTCCGACAGGCCATTACGAGTATCTTGTCATGCCTTTTGGTCTTACCAATGCCCCTGCCGTGTTCCAGGCACTTGTCAATGATGTCCTCCGTGACATGCTGAACAAGTATGTTTTTGTTTACCTTGACGATTTACATTCTGATTTTCTCCAAGTCCAAGGAGGAACACGCCTATCACGCTCAGACTGTGTTGTAGCGCCTCCTGTCTAACTCACTCTTCGTCAAGGCAGAGAAGTGTGAGTTCCACGCCTCGTCAGTTGCCTTCTGGGGTATATCATTAGTCAGGGAGTGTTTCCATGGACCCTACCAAGGTTGAAGCTGTTACCTCGTGGCCTGTTCCTGAGTCCCGCAAGATGCTACAGCGCTTTCTGGGGTTTGCAAATTTCTACAGGCGGTTCATCCGTGGATACAGTTCGCCCGCCGCCTCCTCTTACAGCCCTCACCTCCTCCAAAGTGACCTACAAGTGGTCACCAGAGGCAGACGCAGCCTTCAATACCCTGAAGACCCTCTTCACCACAGCTCCTATCCTTCGAGTTCCTGATCCTGAAAGACAGTTTGTGGTCGAGGTGGATGCCTCAGACATAGGTGTAGGAGCCGTTTTGTCACAGAAGGCACCTGATGACCTCAAGTTGCACCCATGTGCCTTCTTTTTCCGACGCCTAGTTCCTGCTGAAAGGAACTATGACATTGGAAACCGAGAGTTGCTGGCTGTGAAGTTGGCTTTAGAAGAGTGGAGACACTGGCTTGAGGGTTGCAAGGTTCCGTTCTGGTATGGACAGATCACAAGAATCTGGAGTACCTCCAATCTGCAAAACGCCTCAACTCTCGACAAGCTAGATGGGCCCTGTTTCTCACCAGGTTCAATTTTACTCTGTCCTACCGTCCTGGTTCTCTGAATGCCAAGCCTGATTCTGTCTCGCCAGTTTTCTACCTCTGACAGCATTGAAGAACCTGATACCATCCTTCCCCATTCCCATATCGTGGCAACTCTCACCTGGGAGGTTGAGGAAAGGGTTAAGGCTGCCCTGAAGATCAACCTGGCCCCAGTACATGCCCCAGTAATCTCCCTGTATGTTCCACAACATCTCAGGTCGGATGTTCTGCAGTGGGCCCACAGTTCTAGACTTACCTGTCATCCTGGGATCCAGCGAACTAAGGAGGTCCTACGTCAAAGATTCTGGTGGGGTACCCTGGATGAAGACACCAGAGATTTTGTTAATGCCTGTCAAGTCTGTAACCAGTCTAAACCTACTCACCAAGCACCTGCTGGCCATCTTCTTCCTCTCCCTGTTCCCCACCGGCCTTGGTCCCATATATCCCTGGACTTTGTCACTGGCTTACCTGTTTCCAATGGACACACCACCATCCTGTCTGTAGTCGATCGTTTTTAGCAAGATGGCCCATTTCATTCGCTGGCCAAACTTCCATCTGCTAAGGAAACTGCTGAGCTTATGTTGCAGCATGTTTTTCGATTGCATGGGCTCCCCACTGATGTTGTTTCCGATCGGGGTCCACAGTTCACCTCCATATTCTGGCGTGAGTTCTGTTCTCTTTAGGAGCCACTGTTAGCCTGTCATCAGGCTATCACCCTCAGTCCAATGGCCAAACAGAGAGAATCAATCAGCAGATGGAGACAGTGCTGCGCTTGTATGGCATCAAGGAACCCATCCTCCTGGTCCCAGCAGTTACTGTGGGTTGAGTACTGCACAACACACTGAAAAGCTCAGCCACAGGTCTTTCCCCATTTCAGTGTGCTTATGGTTACCAGCCACCCTTGTTTCCTTCTCAGGAGAAGGAAGCATCCTGTCCTTCTGTTCAGGCCTTCATCAAGCGCTGCTTACAAGACCTGGAAACGGGCTCAGGTCCACCCTTCTCGCACCGCTCGCATTTACTCTGCTTCCGCTAACCGTCGCCATCAGAGACTCCTGCTAACCAGGCTGGCCACATGGTTTGGCTGTCCACTAAGGATCTGCCTCTTCGGGTTGACTCCAAGAAGCTGGCTCCTAAGTTCATTGGGCCCTTTGAAATAGAGAAGATGGTCAACCCAGTGGCTGCCCGCCTCAAACTACCCAAAGCTATGCGGATAAATCAAACATTCCATGTGTCGAAGTTGAAACCTGTCTGTGAAAGCCCTCTAGCTCCTGTCGTGCCGCCACCACCGCCGCCACGCCTGATTGATGGGGAACCTGCAGATACTGTGCGTCGTCTCCTGCGCCCCGACGCCGTGGTCGAGGTCTCCAATACTTGGTTGATTGGGAAGGCTATGGTCCAGAGGAGCGTTCATGGGTGCCTGCTAGCTTCATCTTAGACCCTCTTCTTATTGAGGCCTTCCATGAGCAGCACCCAGAACAACCTTCAAAGTGCTCTCGGGGTTCTCATTCTGTCCCTTCTGCTACCCTGAGAGATCCGGCTGAGGACAAAGAACCTGAGTCCAGCTCTGACTCTGATCTTTCTGAGGAGTTTTGACCCTCCTCCAGGCCCCCTCCTCCCACCCATGCTCTGTCTTATTTTTTAGGACGTCCAGGAGCCGTCCCTTGAGAGGGGTTCTGTCACAGTTCTGCCTATTGTCTACATGTTCTTCCCCCAGTCCAGCTCCAGGTCTGTTCCAGTCCTCGCTTTTGCTCCTCCCTGTTCTCCGACACCTGTCTCTCATTCCCTAATTATCCCTGGGGAGCCTATATAAGCTCCTGGTCTTCACTCAGTCTTTGCTAGATTGTTGACCTGAGAACATCTATTTCTCAAGCTCTGTATCTGAACCCTAGTATCTATATCTGTTGTTTGCTTTGAGCAATTCTGATTAAAGTCCCTGATTCTGAGTTTTTCCCTGCCTGTTTCCTTATTGAAGAGATTCCCAGTTTTGGAGGATATTTTAGTTCTTTACAAATCATATAATTCCTTTGTTGTATCTACCTGCCTTGCCATTTAGGCCTTACCTTTTGTAGGACACTTTCTGTTGTACCGAAATAATACTTTATGTTAGACGGCATTCTTTGTGTTGCATTTGAGTCCTGTGCTCCTGCGTGATACATACGGCACTAACATGTCACTTTGGTGCTCGGCTATGGAGAGACTTGTGCACAAGCAGAGCTGCTTTAAAGTCTCTGAGCCACAGGGGGCAGTGCAGAGACCTGAGCACAGGACGCATGTGCTCGTACTTCCTGGTTCGAGTCAGGACCCGAGCTGCAGCGTTCTGGATGTTCTGAAGCTGTTTTACAGCTTGTTTGGAGAGGCCAGTGAGAGGCCGTTAGAGTAATCTAACCTACTGGAGACAAACGCATGGATAAGTCTCTCCAAGTCTGCTTTAGACAGTAGACCTTTGATTTTTACTATGTTTTTTAGATGGTAAAAGGCTGCAGATGTTATTAACTCCACTTAGAGCGTCTTTTTCAATCGCTATAAGCAAACACATTCGAGAGGAGTCGACCATCTTGACTCACTTCACTCTTTGGCAAAGTTTTGGCCAATCAAAATGGACAGAGTGCATGAGTTTGGGGAAAACAAAGTTCCTATTGAACACTCGTTTTGCTCATGTCATCACACAGCGTGAGTGTGATGTAGGATAAAGCTGCAGAAATGTACGGAAACCTCTATGTCTGCACTTTCAGAGGGGAAAAAGTAAGTTTCTATCATTTATGGTTAGAAAGTTCTGTGCGGTTATATAAAACATATTCCTCGGTATCGTATACGATACTGTAGGTCTTCAAGGGTTATTAAACCGGGCATAGACTGCCATATTTTCGATTGTGTCTCTCACCAAATCTCAGGGTTTAAAAGTTCACAGCTCATGATTCATGTTCTCACACTATAGGAACTGATGCACACTGTACGTCCACATCACGACCGGACTTCTTGTTCCAGAAGTACAAAACCACGGAAGGTGCGGAGAATGCTGCAAAACACAAACATGTTACCTTGGCAATCTGTGCCCTGTGGATTTCAAACAGGTTTGATATTCTTGCGACCGATTGGGAGCTGATGATGGGGAATTAATCAGTTCTCGTTACCCCATGTTTACTACATGAAGCATGACACACGAATGAGACAAAACTCAATCCCAAAAACAGTCGCTCAAGTGAAAAATCAGCTCAAAAAGGGCCAAAATTTGCACAGTGTGCACCCGGCCTTACAAAAAATGTAATTTAAAAAAACACCTTAAAATGAACAGTAATGCTGCTTTAGTCCATGCATGAGGTAAAATGATAAAGTAATATCAAGTTTATTTTGTTATTCTAAATGAGCTTAAACAGGTCGGTCAGAGTGAACCAAAGGGCCGTATGGGGCCTGGAAACTGGACCATCCCCAGGTCTGGTCTTGATGGTCATGTTGTTTGTGAATTGTATTTCGAGGATAATAATACTAATGAATTTAGTAAATGTACATTTTAGTGGACATGAATGAGTATTTTTAATGCGTAAATAGTTTTCTTAATGTATTTTGTACCTAAGGACTACAAATGGAATTGTAGCTAAATCTGGCACCGAACATCTTTTCTCTGAGTCTAATGTTTTCTCTGCACTATCCTTGTTTAAAAAAAAAAAAGCTCAAGTTTATTTTGACAATTTTGACACCACCCGCCTATTTCCGTCTTTTCCCAGGCCGCGCTGTATGATTTCCTCCTAGACAAGCAAGTAGCGGATCCCTTCACCCAGAAAAGCCTCACGGAGCAGTTTAATTCCTCCTGATATTTACCACATTATCAAATGCCCCGAGGACAAGCTTTAATTCGGATTCAGTATTTTTCCGAGACAAACAACCCCCCCGACAAACCCCTGGGCACAAGTCATTGACAAAACCGCACATTTTACATACCAATTAGCTCTGGCTCCATTCATCAAACCTCGAGCTGCCTTTTATTTCTCTCCATCAAATCCAAAGTATTTCCTTCTCGAGCCCATTTTCCACTTGTTTTAGGCGTTTGGAGGAAGCTTTAGTCTCGGGTTTCCTCAGGTCGAGTTTAGACGGAAGGTTTAGCGAAGAAAAAGACACTTAAATGTCTCCCTTTTTCTCCCTCTTTCTCTTTGTCTTTCCCGATAGAGTAAATAGTGTAAATACAGTGAATAGAGTAAATAGAATAAATAGAGTGAATAGTGTGAATAGAGTAGAGTAAATAGAGTGAATAGAGTAAATAGTGTAAATAGAGTGAACAGAGTAAATAGAGTAAATAGAGTGAATAGAGTAAATAGCATGCCCGCACCCCTATGAACTAACATCAAGGACTATGTTGTCCACCCTCCTGTGGGCTCACCACCTGCAGAGGGGTTCATAGGGGGGGTCAGGTGCTATGAGGATTGGGCAGCACGCTGCCCCCGCGACCCAGCCGGATTAAGCGGGAGAAGATGGATGGATGGATAGAGTAAATAGAGTAAATAGAGTGAATAGAGTAAATAGAGTGAATAGAGTAAATAGAGTGAATAGAGTAAATAGTGTGAACAGAGTAAATAGAGTGAATAGAGTGAATGATGTGAATAGAGTAAATAGAGTAAATAGAGTGAATAGAGTAAATAGAGTAAATAGAGTAAATAGAGTGAATAGTGTGAATAGAGTAGAGTAAATAGAGTGAATAGAGTAAATAGTGTAAATAGAGTAAATAGAGTAAATAGAGTGAATAGTGTGAATAGAGTAGAGTAAATAGAGTGAATAGAGTAAATAGAGTAAATAGAGTGAATAGAGTAAATAGAGTAAATAGAGTAAATAGAGTGAATAGAGTGAATAGAGTAAATAGTGTAAATAGTGTAAATAGAGTGAATAGAGTGAATAGAGTAAATCGTGTAAATAGTGTAAATCTATGTCATGTAAATACTTTTTATGTAAATAACATGAGGTGTGGAGGGAATTCAATGCAAAATGTTTTGGACAGACATAATAAACTCAATCAATCAAATCTCTCTGCCTTCCCTCCCTCCCTCCCTCCCTCTCTCTCCCTCCTCTGACTTCCCTCTCTCTTTCTCTCCCTCTGACTTCCCTCCCTCCCTCTCTCTCCCTCCTGACTTCCCTCTCTTTCTCCCTCCTCTGACTTCCCTCTCTCATTCTCTCCCTCTGACTTCCCTTCCTCCCTCCCTCTCTCTCCCTCCTGACTTCCCTCTCTTTCTCTCCCTCCCTCTGTCTTCCCTCCCTCCTGACTTCCCTCTCTTTTCTCCCTCCCTCTCTCTCTTTCTTCCTCCTCTGACTTCTCTCTCTTTCTCTCTCTTCCTCCCTCTGACTTCCCTCTCCCTCCCTCCCTCCCTCCCTCCCTCCTTCTCTTCCCTCCTCTCTCCTTCCCTCCCTTCCTTCTTCCTGCTCTCTATTTACCCTCACATACCCTTTTCCCAATCTCTTTTCTTCTTTCTCTCTCTCCCTCTCTTCCTCCAACTTCCTCTCTTCCTCCAACTCCCTCTCTCCTTCCCTCCCTCTCTTTACCCCTCCAGTACCCTTTTCCCCATCTCTCTTCTCATCTTTCTCTCTCCCCCCTTTCTTCTTCTAACTCCCTCTCTCCCTCTCTCTCCTTCCCTCCCTCTTTCCCTTCCTCCTTCTCTTTCTCCCACCCTCCTTCCCTCTCTCCCTCCCTCCGGCTGATAAACAAGTGGGTCAGACTCGGGCCGGAGCTTCAGGGAGGACACGAGGACCAACTCCAAACATCAGAACATGAGAAGCACAAGAGAGGAGAAAAGAAGAACAGAAAAGAAAAGAGAAAAGAAGAGAGGAGAGCAGAGGAGGCGGTAATGAGCAGGAGACGCTGACTTTCCTGACAGCAGAGAACACTCACTGTACAAACATCCAGCTCACCCCGACTTTATGCAGCTGCTGTTGCGTAATATTTCCTTAGAATTCTATTTTTCAGGGATTTCTTGGCATTGGAATCACATTTTTAAAAGTTTCCTCATCAAAAACAGACCTGGAGTTGCGTTTTGTTTCATTCTCACATGTTTAACACACAAATCTTGCATATTTAGCCCGAAAACACCCTTCTCTACAGCGCATATATCAGTCATCTCTGTCGTTATAATCTTGAAGTTGCTAATTTCTCTTTTGAAAATGTGGCCTCGCACCTGTTCACAAAAGTATTTCAGGATTTAAATCCAAAAATGGACTAAACCTCTAAAGCTCTAGTAACGTTTGGGTAAAAGTACATATCCCCTTCTAGTGATTTTGCTGCCTCCATCTACATTTGGCCGCTCGAGTATGTAATTTTGCTCATTTGCATAATTAATTTGGCATAGGTTTGAGTTTGGATACAATTCTTTCTGGGAATCGAACCAGCTCGGAGCGGGCGCTGGCTCGTGACCCCCGTGGCTCACTGGGTTATCAAATAAATTCAGTTTGTTGTGTAAAAATATCGTTATTCTTATCAGCGGGAGAACTCTTCGGCCGGTAAATACGGGGCCAGGTAAGTGCTATTGTGTGGTGACATTTGGATTACGTTTTACGCTAATCCGAGCGGAGAATCGTACTGGACAAGTCGGAGCCAGGGAAGAGCATCTGGCTTTACGGCGTACGGTCGGGACTGGCCAAATCTTTATTCTTTATTTGGAAGATTTTTGGTTGTTTGGGGCCAACACGTGGATAAACGAATATATTATCGTTTTTTTCCTTGTTGGTTTTGCTTGCGTTAAAAGGTACTAAAGGGTACTGTAACTTTCCAGAGGTAGAAAATCAGTAGGAAATCATACTCCAGAAGATTCCCCTGTGGAGACAGATGAGTTTCGCGCCATGCTGCGGGATATTACAGCCAAAGGAACAATATTTCCATGGAAACAAGCAAAAGAGGTCTTCCTGCGGTCCAGAGAAGAGTCGCGTTTGGGGATGAAAACCCTCTCACGGTAACAGCATTTGCCGGTCAGCCAGAGCCACACGTTTTGACGAAACTTGACAAAGACGAGTGGGTTTCGGAGCTGGATCCTGTCTCTCCAGTTTCAGAGGAGTGATTGACAGCCAAACACAAACCGGTAAAACACATGGGCCGTCAAAACAAACACAGAGATGTTAAGAAAAAGGGGAAAAACCACAGAGGGCTGACAAAAACGGACGCAATAATTGAAAAAATGTAACGTAAAATCCCCTTTAACTACCGGGTGCAGGTGTAAATTTTGATAAATAGCCGTCGGTTCCAAATACCGTATCTTCTGGACTATAAGTCGCTCTGGAGTATCTCTGGAGTCGCACCAACCAAAAAATGCACAATGAAGAAGAAAAAAACATATAAGTCGCACTTTTTGGGGGAAATTTATTTTGTAAAATTAGAGACCAAGAACCAAAAATGTATCTTGAAAGGCGAGTTATAGAAGTTATAGTAATAAAAAAAACAACCCAATAAAGAAGAATCTGTGTATCATTCGTTCATTCGTTTTTCAATATAAAACCAGGAATAAGAAAACGAAAAAACAACTCTTTTCTTTATCATTTGTCCATAAAACCAAAATGAGAAAACAGATAATGATTTGCTTTTTAATTTTTGATTCATAGATAGGATTTATATGTTTGATCGATGGGCTGTTAGTGTGAAAAATGTAAGATATAGCTTGTACCACACAAACCCTGAAAAAACTTATAATCGACTTATAGTCCGAGTCTAATGTTCGTGCTGGAAGACAGAAATCGTGCTGCAACAACAGGAGCAGGACTGATGCTCGCATTGTCTCTACACAAACCAAACTTAAAACCACATGCCTCATTTGCATAAACTATAAGCACTGAAAAAAACAGCTCACGCCTCCTGATGTGGTGGATGAACGTTCTCACTCTGCTTCTCCACACTTTTGTTTTAACTTGCTAAAGAAATGTCTGCATGTTGTGGAGGGTTTTAATGACTTTTTGGAATTCGGGAGTCGCTTTCAAATGTGGGAAACTCTCCGCTCCGTAGATATTTTGTTGGAACATTTCAAGAGAACTCGCCTACGTCTGTATAGAAAGTCGCCTAAATTATAGTCGTACTGGTTCAAAGAATTTGAGTGCCACATTTACCCAGTTTTGTGACAGAGGAATGAATTGTCCGCCCCAAGCTCTGATGGACTGGTCCAGGTTAGGACAGAGGTTTGAAGTCCATATGGTCCAGACTCTTCTGGATTTGAACAGAATGAAACAAGTAAGAACACACATGCAATAAAAACAAGCAAAAACCCCAAAGCAAACTAACAGACAAAACTTTTATTTTAGTATATTTTGTTCTAAAGGGTTGCATACTGTCTTACATAAATGTTTTCATCCATCGGTCCCTTCATATTTGAATATTTGAGTGTTGAGAGCCCTGGTCTAAAAGGACGGCACTGGTGGGTAGCAGTGTAGCTCAGTTGGTAGAGCGTTTGTTCACTGATCTGAAGATCGGCGGTTCGAACTCAACTTCTACATAAATATCATTGGTTGAGCGGTCAGACCCACTAAGGTGAGATCCACAGGTTGATGGTGAGATTCCAGCTCCCACAGATGAACGCTGTTGTGTGTATGTGTTTCCTTTTTGTAAAGCGCTTTGAGTGCCTTGAAATTTAATGTAGAAAAGACGTCGACAACGACCTCATTTGGACTCGACTTAGCCTCATCTGGAAGTCCTGGGAACATCAATACTGGACGTCCAGAAGACGGTGGAAAAAAGACGTCATCTGGCGTCACAGTCTGCACCTTCAGTGGACCCAGATTGGATGTAAAAAATTACCCTAAAAAGACGTAGTTTCAATGTCACTTTGCACAGTGGGTATGTAATGAACAGGGGAGGGTTCATCAAAGTTTTTTCTTCTTCCTTTTTTTCTTCTCCTTTTCGAAAAATGTGCTTTTCTGTTGTTTACTATGTATATGTGTATGATTATTGTTTCTCTCTGGGCACAAACTCGAAATAAAAACGAATCAGTCAAAAAAAACAAACAAATTACACGAACTCCTCTAGTACATGCATAATAATCAGATCTTAGCACAATACAGCACCATGTTGTTTCCAATCCATAGAAACCTGCTAGAGAGCGTTTGTCCACTAGAATAGAACAGAACAGAATGCCTTTTATTGTCACTATGCATATGTACAATCTACACTATACACATGCACAATGAGAACAACTCAGCCTCCAATACAGTGCACTAAAAATAAAAACAGATAAACTACTAATACTAATACTAATACTAATACTAATACTAATACTAATACTAATACTAATACTAATACTAGTATTAGTGCAAGGCATTAAAAAAAGCTGGGACACCCAAGACTACACCACTCAGTCGAGCAAGATATTGCGCTGCTTTAAATATTGCACTGATCCGAAGGTGGATCGAATTACACTTTCGACATAAAAAAAAAAGACTGGTTGAGTGGTCAGACCCACTGACCAACAGGCTGATGTTGTGATTCCAGCTCCCACAGATGAATACTGTCATTGTGTCATTGGGCAAGACACTTAATCCACCTCACCCCAGAGTCTGCGTACTGTGGAGTATGAATGTGTGTGTGAATGCTTCCTTGTTGTAAAGCACTTGGAGGGCCTTCAAGGTGGTAACGTGCTATGGATGGTTTTCAGAGTCTAGAATGTGATAATGTCAAACCTCCAGATGAATATTTTCCTTTTACCATGTCCTACTGCACCAGCTTTATTTATGAAGCACTTTAGAACCTTTACAGCTGTACACAGACTGAATAGACAAGGACAGTCACAGACAATTCAATTCAATTCAATTTATTTTGTAGCGCCCAAAATCGCAACAACAGTTGCCTCTAAGGGCGTTCCAAGATTTGGATGAGTAAAACATACACACAGACATATCAAAACAGGAATAAACAACATTCATGTAAAGCAGCAAATGAAACATTGTCCAGTCATCCCCTGTCCTTAGACCCTCCTTCTCAGCAAGGAAAAACTCCAAAAAACCCAGGGTCCTGGGAAAAAGAAGAAACCTCGGGGAGAACTACAGTGAAGGAGGGATCCACTCCCATGGACGGACAGGCTATAGATGTCCAGGCCCGTGGGCCAGTTCGGTATGACCACAGCTACCCAGGTGGGGAAGGAGCCGGGGAGGAGGAGGAGGAGCCGGGCGAGGAGGAGGAGAGGGGCGAGGAGGAGGAGCCGGGCGAAGAGGAGGAGCCGGGCGAGGAAGAGGAGCCGGGCGAGGAGGAGGAGCCGGGCGAGGAGGAGGAGGAGACACAGTACAACTACTGAAGTACTGCATGTGTTAGACAAGGAGGGAACTAAAGTACTCTCAGAAGTACTCAGAATTTAACAAAGAAAAAATGCTTCATTCAAACACATGGTTCAAGGGAATAATGCGAGAACTGATAAAAGTGAGATTGAACATCTTGAACAGCTACGTGTGGTTGGCCTATTTATTTACTATTATTAGTTTTGGTTGTGGTAGTACCGTATTTTCCGGACTATAGAGGCACCGGTATATAAGCTGCAACCACTCTATTTTAAAAAAGAAGAAAATATAGAAAAAAGTTATACAAGCCACAACCGGGCTATAAGCCGCTGATATCTATGTTGAAAAATGAGATATTTACTGCATATACAGAACAATTTTGCACTGTAAATGTACATTTATGTACCTGAACAGATTCTTTCCGAACAGTGCCTTTTAACACGGCAGCAACTGTGCTGATTAAAACAAGGTCAAAAACAGAAAAGAACCTGCTAAATCTGCTAAACAAAAGGTAGCAAATTCTTCTTAGCATTAATTTTCCGTCTATCTTGTTTGAAATTCCGGTTAGAGCGCCCCTAGCGGTGGAAGAAAAATCCACAGATTAGCCGCTCCTTTGTAAAAGCCACATGGTTCAAAGCCTGGGAAAAAAGTAGCAGCTTATAGTCCGGAAAATACGGTATGTACTTTATTATTAGTTTTGGTTGTAGTAGTATGTACTTTACTATTATTTGTTTTGGTTGTAGTAATATGTACTTTACTATTATTAGTTTTGGTTGTAGTAATATGTACTTTACTATTATTAGTTTTGGTTGTAGTAATATGTACTTTACTATTATTAGTTTTGGTTGTAGTAGTATGTACTTTACTATTATTTGTTTTGGTTGTAGTAGTATGTACTTTACTATTATTTGTTTTGGTTGTAGTAGTATGTACTTTACTATTATTTGTTTTGGTTGTAGTAGTATGTACTTTACTATTATTTGTTTTGGTTGTAGTAATATGTACTTTACTATTATTAGTTTTAGTTGTAGTAGTATGTACTTTACTATTATTAGTTTTGGTTGTAGTAGTATGTACTTTACTATTATTAGTTTTATTTGTAGTAGTATGTACTTTACTTTTATTAGTTGTGGTTGTAGTAATATGTACTTTACTATTATTAGTTTTATTTGTAGTAGTATGTACTTTACTATTATTAGTTTTAGTTGTAGTAGTATGTACTTTACTTTTATTAGTTGTGGTTGTAGTAATATGTACTTTACTATTATTAGTTTTAGTTGTAGTAGTATGTACTTTAGTATTATTAGTTTTGGTTATAGTAGTTTGTAGTTGTAAAGTAATAAAGTTTTGGTAAGAAAATTAGAGAAAAATATGAAAAATAATAATCATTAGAAACTCGTTTTTCCTAAACAAACAAACAAACAAACAAACAAACAAACAAAGAAATATTAAAAAGCACTGTACATTTGTACAGGAAAAAACAATATCTAGGTAAGTTAAAATGACTTAAATAAAGAATATTTTACTTTATTTGAGTAGATTCATCTTCACAAATTATCTGCCAGTGGAATAAGTGTTTTTTTCTTAATTCAAGCAACATTTGATTTGGTTTACAAAGTACAAAAAGTTGTTGTTTTTCTTATTTTAAGCATAGCAAGATGTATTTTCATATTTTACGTACAAAAATCTAATTCCATTGGCAGATCATTTTACTTGTCAAGTGAAATTTACTCAAATCATGGTAAAACTTTCTTAATCAAGTCAGTTTAGCTCGACTAGATTTTGTTTTTTGCAATGTGTGATTTTTCCTGTCTTAAAAACGTGAAAAACAGACCTAGAACAGAACAGTTTGCATTGTTATTTATAAAGTTATTCCTCATTTTCCTTCATTCGGCGCATGCAAATTATTCACTGCAATTACTTTCATAATAATAATGATGATGCATTAGTGTTCTGTAGCGCTTTTCCCGACGCTCAAAGACACTTTACATTTCCGTGCATTATTCATTCACTCCACACACAGCGGGGAAAGTAAGACACAGTTTTTCCTATTGATTACATTGAACTTTGCCATGGAATATTAGAATGGTACATTCTCAAATATTAAACCTGATAATTTCTTTTATTGACTAAACCCAAGACCGTGCTGTATGACAACACAAATCTGCACAAATCTGAACAATATTCTTTTTAACAACAATATTGGCCTATAGAATTCTGTAACCCAGCAGTTGTAATGGAAATTGATATTGTGGAAAGATTTCTCTCAATCTGTTTTGGTGTAACTGAATGTGCACAAGTCACTCTGCTTTGATAAGTATGTAACTTGTATTTCTGTATAAATGGCGCCTTCACGTCTTATGGTAATTATTGTAAATACCAAAAAGTAACATCAAAATTGCACATGAACACCCGCTCGCGTCGTAATTACCACTGGAAAGCAGGAAGATTTTTATGATAGACGAGCTGCCAAGAGGAGAGAAACTTTGACCTTTCAACGTGGAGGAGAGCGGCAAAAGTTTCATGACTGGTAAATGCTGACTTACAAACCCTAACCTACCCCAACCTTAACCCTTAACCCTTGACCCTAATCCTACCCTAACCCTAACTCTACCCTAACCCTACCTCTTATCCTAACCTAACCCTACCCCAACCTTAACCCTAACCCTACCCTAATCCTAATGAACCCTAACCCAACCCTAACCCTTATCCTACCCTAACACTACCCTTACTCTAACCCTACCCTGACGCTAACTCTACCCTAACCCAACCCTTACTCTAACTCTACCCTAACCCAACCCTTACTCTAACTCTACCCTAACCTAACCCTACCCTTACGCTAACTCTACCCTTATGCTAACTCTACCCTAACCCTACCCTAACCCAACCCTAACTCTAACCCTACCCTAACCGACCCTAACACTACCCTTACTCTAACTGTACCCTTACGCTAACTCTACCCTAATCCAACCCTAACCCAATCCTAACACCATCCAAACTCTAACCCTACCCTAACCCTACCCTTACTCTAACTCTCCCCTACCCCATCCCTAACCCTTAACCCTAACCCTACCACAATCCTTACCCTACCCCAACCCTAACCCTAACCCTACCACAATCCTTACCCTACCCCAACCCTAAACCTAACCCTACCACAATCCTTACCCTACCCCAACCCTAACCCTACCACAATCCTTACCCTACCCCTAAGCACTGCACTGTGTTAAACGTTCTCTGCTGCTGTTAGTTGGTGAGTTTGTAGCCTACATAATGCTGTTGTGGCAGACATCATTTTAATAACATTACCATTTACTCTTATTGTCGTTTTAAAAAATAATTTGAATCATTATTTTTATTTTAAAAATGCATTCTCTTCTTGCTGTAACAGATGAATTAGCAAATCTAAAACTGTTTTACCCAAGTAACAGGTCAGGATAAACTCTGGGTCGGCCATGTTTCGCTTCACTACGACACCAAAAGCACATTATTTTCACGTCATCTTTCCCTACGTGAAGGCAGCAAGATCCTCCGATGTTCTGGGGGAGATGGAGGGAAGAGGGGACTGGAGAGAGGAGACACAGGAGAGGCTGTTGGTCTGTCCAGGGCAGGCCTAGGCCCGGTCCATATCTGTAGGAACAAGAATGAACTTTAGTCTGTATTCCACAAACTCACCGGGCTTCACAAATTGATTCATTATTTATCATGAAGAAATACATCACCTTTTGACCTGTTACCCTCCACAGCCCTGTTTTAGTAGCAGCTGGATAAGAGAACTGTGTAGTCGTGTTTTGCGCTGTACCCTCTTTGCACTAGCATTCAAATGAAGCTTTAAGTGTATATTTGAGGGAGCTGCTGGGCTCAAACTAAAGATCGACTTTTTCCTGGAGATTTAAGGCCAAATATCAAGAGCTGCTTATAGAATCTACCTGTACTGGGGCAAGACACATTCAAATACACAAAAAAACCTGGTTTAGTCCTGGTCTCGTACCTGGTTTAGTCCCGGTCTAGTACCTGGTTTAGTCCCAGTCTAGTACCTGGTTTAGTCCTGGTCTAGTACCTGGTTTAGTCCTGGTTTAGTCCCGGTCTAGTTATGCTTTAGTCCCGGTCTAGTACCTGGTTTAGTCCCAGTCTAGTTCTGGTTTAGTCCCGGTCTAGTCCTGGTTTAGTATTGGTTTAGGTCCAGTCTAGTCCTGGTCTAGTCCTGGTTTAGTCCCGGTCTAGTCCCGGTCTAGTCCTGGTTTAGTCCTGGTTTAGTCCCGGTTTAGTCCCAGTCTAGTACTTGGTTTAGTCCTGGTATAGTACATGGTTTAGTCCTGGTCTAGTCCTGGTTTAGTCCTGGTTTAGCCCTGGTCTAGTCCCGGTCTAGTCCTGGTCTAGTTCTGGTTTAGTCCTGGTTTAGTCCCGGTCTAGTCCCGGTCTAGTCCTGGTTTAGTCCTGGTTTAGCCCTGGTCTAGTCCCGGTCTAGTCCTGGTCTAGTTCTGGTTTAGTCCTGGTTTAGTCCCAGTCTAGTCCCGGTCTAGTCCTGGTTTAATCCTGGTTTAGTCTTGGTTTAGTCCTTCTGCCTCTTTTTACTGTCATAGGGATCAGATTGGTCAAAAAGAAGGACATCTGGGACATTTATTGTATAAAACTGGGACAAATCAGTAGTTTTGGACAAATCTGCTGGGACAGGGGACACAGGGCTCAAAACTGGGACTGTCTGATCACCCTAAACAAAATGAGTGTGTTGAAAATGCTGTCGAGAATTAAGCCACTGCAATGAAAATAAATGAATCTCTTTTTTATAACAATACTGTAAGCCCGCTGAGATGTTGCAATACTCTGAAATTTTTTGGACCGTTTTCTGTTTAAAATTTAACCTTCGAACCTGCATGATTCATTGTGTTGTCTGCGCCGAGAGCTAAACGGTAAATAATCAAAACGGACAAGTACACGCGGAGGGGAGGGCGGGGTGGGTACGGGCGGGTCGGCGGGGCGGGTTAGCTCGGCGGGGTAACGGGTGAGGGGGGGTTGCATCATCAGACGGCGCAGGAGATCACCTGCCTCTCACTTCAAAATGCTTTAACCTTGATGTCGGCGGCGGCGGATCAGAGCGCAGCGGCAATCACAGGCTCCTGACCTTCACCACCCTCCGCTCCTTTCACGCCCGACGCCAAAGGGACACGCGAGCTAACGTGGCGCAAGATCCCAGCGTTATATCGTCATCTTCGGCGGAGGAGATGGAAAGGGCCACGTTTCGAGTAGAGGATCCGCCACCTTTTTGACACCGTGGAAAGGTTATTGCTTTTGTCTAGAATGTTCCACAGGATAGATTCATTTTTAAATCTATTACATGGGAGAGCAGATTTTCAAAATAAAAGACTCGGACATTCCTGGTTTGGGTTGGTTGGTAATAATACAATTGTGGAAAATCGATATGCACTCGATATAGTCAGTACAGTCACATTTTCTTTGTGTTTTTGTCTTTTTTAAGCAGCTTTTCTGTATTTGACCTAAACAAATGATGATTTATGCATCTCTTTACTGTTGTCTGGGATCAGATTGGTCAAAAATAGAGACATTTCTTGTATAAAACTGGGACAAATCACTGGTTTTGGATAAATCTGCTGGGACAAGGGACACAGGGTTCAAAACTGGGACTGTCCCGGGTAAACAGAAATGGGAAAGATTTTATTGCCATATGTGTGAACAGATTTACAATATTAGGAAATTGCTGCGGTACTTGGAGCAAGACAAAGGCAAACACTAGTAAACACGCAATAAATAAAATAAAGTAGAAAACAATAAACTCTATAATGTAACACAAAAAAATACAAAATTACAAGAATATAACAGTGCAGATAATGATCAGACAAAATAGACACGTCTGGTCACCCTATGCAAAGAAATAACTTCATCGGAAAACTATAAAGCACTTGGTACTAATATGAGTCAGTATAGTCACATTTTTTGTGTGTTTTTTGTCATTTTTAAGCAGCTTTTCTGTATTTTACCTAAACAAATTTCAATATATGCCTATCTTTACTATTGGCAGGTATCAGATTGGTCCAAAAGAGAGACATCTGGGACATTTCTTGTATAAAACTGGGACAAATCACTGGTTTTGGATAAATCTGGGACAGGAGACACACAGCTCAAAACTGGGACTGTCCCGGGTAAATAGGGACGTCTGGTTACTCTGTGCTAGCCCGCCGCTCCACATAAACAGAGTACGCAGAGTGCGTAGGGCCCCAACCACCTAGCGGGAACTCCCCAAAATTAAGATTGATGAAAAAATGTCATGATAGTTACTACATTATTACACTGCAAATGAATATATATGGATTAGTTATGAGTAGGACAATCGTTGCCTCCAAAACCTTAGCAGCGGCCCTGATCCTATGCAAAGAAACTTAATATGAAACTAAACCTACTTAACTTAATATGAAAACTATAAAGCACTCAGCACTAATATGAGTCTGTATAGTCACATTTTCTTTGTTTTTCTCATTTTTAAACAGCTTTTCTGTATTTTACCTAAACAAATGACATTTTACGCATCTCTTTACTGTTGGCAGGGATAAAACTGGTCCAAATTAGGGACACCTAGGACATTTCTTGTATAAAACTGCGACATATCACTGGTTTTCAATAAATCTGCTGGAACAGGGGACAAGGCGGCACGGTGGCTGAGTGGCAACACTCAGGCCTCACAGCAAGAAGGTTGCGGGTTCGATCCCCGGGTCGCCCGGGCCTTTCTGTGTGGAGTTTGCATGTTCCTCCCGTGTCTGGATGGGTTTCCTCCGGGTACTCCGGTTTCCCCCATCAACCCAAAACATGCCCGCACCCCTATGAACTAACATCACTAACACCATGATGTCCACCCTCCTGTGGGCTCACCACCTGCAGAGGGGTTCATAGGGGGGGTCAGGTGCTATGAGGATTGGGCAGCAAGCTGCCCCCGCGACCCAGCCGGATTAAGCGGGAGAAGATGGATGGATGGATGGATGGATGGAACAGGGGACACAGGGTTCAAAAGCGAGACTGTTCCGGGTCACTAGGAATGTCTGGTCATGAATCAGTATAGTCACATTTTCTTTGTGTGTTTTGTAATTTTTAAGCAGCTAAATAGGGACGTCTGGTCACCTCAAGTACTATGTTATATTACAGGTCAGAGCTGTGAAGAGTCGCCCCTATTCACAGAAGGAATTATTGTATTATTAAGCAGTAGAAACACATATAATGAATAAATACTAGATGGATATGTTTATTCAGGGTATCCCCAGGTCTGACTACCCCTAATGTAAGACTTTTTAAGACCACTTAAATGCAAATTAAGACCAACATCGCCCCCATTATGTGGGTGAAAAACACCAGCCCCAATTCTAATAATGACCATTACTCACTGCTTTAAATAACAAAAAATACTTTTATGATAAAATCTCATTCAGAACTCATTTATAGTCGTATGCTTTGCTTGTAAAATGGCCAAAAATCATTTATAACACTCTAACAAGACAAACAAAGCTTTCACATTGTCTTGTCTCACATTGCACTGCAGCCCAATTCAGTAAACAAAAAACACAGTGGCGGCTGGTGAATAGAGGGCGCAAGTGCGCCACATTCCCTAACTTGACCTCGATAAAGAAAATAAATAAATAAATAAATACAATAATAATAATACATTTTGTATATATATATATGTATGCTATATGTTTAATATTTTGTTTAAAACTGAACATGTATCTGCATAGACTTATTTTTATCATGTTGATGGAGGTTTATGGGACAGGCTGAACTTTTCAGAAAATGTGACGTGATTACGTTGTTTCTGCCCATTAGTTTACATTGCAGCCCCTGAAAAACGTTGTAGTATGCAGAGTGGGGGCACACTCAACTCAAGTGATTGGTCTATAGAAACATTATCACAATTCTGACCTATGAGGATTCAGCTGCTCTGACCCGCCTCACCCCAACTCTGTACTGGCGCCAGGCTAATGCTACAGGCTAATGCTACAGGCTAATGCTACTGCCACTGGCTAATGCTACTGCTACAAGCTAATGAATGGATAACTACAGTGCTATACCGTTATGGCGCGTTCAACTTCAGTAGACATGGGCAAATTCTAGGGATTAAATTACCCAAATGATTCTCGTGAAGGTGTGTAGAGTTTCAAAACACAGTGAAGAAATTTCTGTATGACCACGTGACATCACAAGGTGGAACAGAGTGTATTATTTGAGAGAACTCGGCCTAAAATATGCAGGGTTTTTGTGATAAGCAGTGAAAAAGTTAAAAGAGAAAGGGGTATTTTACTGTGGGGTATGAACTACTAACACATCACATGTTTAGATCAACATGTTAAATTTGATTGTTTTGAAAATGTTATATTAGCCAAAAAGAATTAACTTTTGAGTCCCTCCTTCCCTTTGCTCTCTTCTCTAAGTCACGCCCCTTCAGAGTGGTATCACAACACAATCAAAGCTGAGTTTAGTCCCAGTTGAGTCCTCATTTAGTGTGTTCAACATCAGATGCATGTTCCAGATGTTCAGACTGAAAAACAAGGAGCAGTTTGCCGTTTTTGTTGGCATGAGCTCTGTGTACACGTTTGCAACAACCTGCACAGAACAGGACATGAGGGAGCAACTCAGGGGAATAACACAAAGCCAAAGTACTGTATGTATGAACAGCATGGAGAATAAAGAAATCCCAAGTGTGGTGGATACTTCAGCCTGCACTACAGTGTGAGTATTATTTCATTTCATTTACAGTTCCATAAAGTGAATTACAGCACAGATGCAGTAGTTTTATTGAATTCCTTTATTCAGACTTATATTTTTGAATTCTGCACATATTTTACTTTCAGTATTTTTCATACTATACATTTTTTCATGGTTTGGGTGGTTCTGACTTATACTCAGGTGCGACTTATATATGAAATATATAATTTCACATCTAAACAAGAAATATTCCTTACTGGAAAATGTGAACATGGGCAAGGTACAAACCTGAGGCACCGACTGAATATATTAAAAGTCCTTTCGAGGGTCGAAAATGCTGGATTTAGCTGGAGTTGCTCAGAAGTGACACTGAGGATGAAGAATTCAGTGGATTTAGTGATTTGGAGTGAGATGGCGAGTTTGGTAAACTTGTTCTGTTGTTTCTGCTCTAGTTTTCTGAATAACTGTTCATATGTGACATGAACACACCAGACACATGTTCAGCCTGTTCTTCTCTGTTCTATTGTTATTACTATAACTTGCCTTTCAACATGAAATGTCTTTTCCTGGAGTCTAATTTGATCAAATAAATTTCCCCCCAAAATGCGACTTATTGTCCAGTGTGACTTATATATGTTTTTTTCTTTTTCATTACGCATTTTTTGGCTGGTGCGACTTATACTGACACATCACACGTGCTTGCATCAGAATACATCCTCCTGAGTTCAGGCAGGAGGCTTAGGGCACCATTATGCAAATATTGTCATTGTCTGTTGTTGTGTTATCCCCTTCCAAGACAAATTTCTCCTACGGGAGACCAATAAATATACCTTAACCTTAACTCCAGAGCGACTTATAGTCTGGAAATACGGTAATATAAGTCAGAATTATTTACCTACACTTGCTCTTTTTTTTGTTTTGTTTGAGTGGCCAGATGGAGGACCAGTAGGAGTCGGCCATCCACCAAACAAAGGGGGAGCACTATTTAGTTAATTTGTTTAAGGTTATTATCACTTTATTTTCTGTATTATAATGATTTGCTTTCTTGTTACTTTGTTTAAGTTAGTAGTTTTAGTTCATTCTTTAGTGTAATTCCCCGCTCTCGTGTTCAGTCACTACTCCTGTATTTAAACACTCTTCTTTCATTATCATTATCATTACACCATATTTTATTTTGTTTCCATGTGTAGAAAACATTGTAACTTTGTTTAGAAAGCCGCTGTATAAACAAATTATCACTATATTATAATAAGAAATTTACACTGTTGCCTGTGATATAAGCGTTAAATATTATTTCACTAGCAAGGACCAACAATGACATTATGTGAAAAAGTGTAAGAAGTGTATTGATGAGTGTACGAGGCGGGGATGAGATGGCTGGGTTGAGACTCATCAGAATCAGAATCAGAATCATTTATTAATGGCCACACAACAAGTTGGTGGAATTTGTTTCCAGTACAGCAAGAAATGCTCACATCTTCTGTGTCTGTTGCAGAACAAAACAAATTTACAACATACTTGCATAATACAACACACACAACAGATAAATATCCAGTTATGAACAGGATTGGTTTAGACTCCGAATGGCAGCGGGAAAGAAACTATTCTTGAATCTGACAGATTTGGATATGATGGACCTGTAGCGCCTCCCGGAGGGCAGGAGTTTGAACAGATTATTGGCAGGATGTGTGGGGTCTGAGGTGATTCTTTTGGCTCTCTGTGTGATGCGTCTATGATAAAGTGTGTCTATGGAGGGGAGAGTGTGACCAATGATTTTAGATGATTTGTTTACAATACGCTGGAGTTTGTTTTGTGAATGTGAGTCCAAGTTACCGAACCAGACTATGGGTGGGGGTTCTGTCTCAATCGTCAATTGGCCTGCCCAGAACGGGACCCCCTTTTGTCTTATGTCTGAAAGACGAACGAGATAGGGGTTTGGGAGGGTCGGGGTCGAGTTAGCCCAGACAAACTGGGAAGATGGGATAGGCAGCTACAAATAAGCTTCTGGGAAACTGATGTGAGATCAAAGTGAGCTGTGATTCGCTGATGAGGAGGAGAAAGTGGTTGAGGCGTGGTCCTGCTCCTGAATTTCAGCTAATCATAATAACTATATATATTTAATATAAAGATTTCAGTGTTTCCACTCATTTCTTTCTCTTATACAGTGAGAGCCTTATTTGATAGAAGATACCGGCCTGTCGAAATGAGCTGCCTCTCCACATATTCATATAAATGAGCAAATAATGTTCTACAGTGGGAGCATTATTCGATGGTTAATTTGGCCTGTTGATATGTGCTCCTTTACTCAGAGCCTTATTTGATAGAATAATACGACTGTCGAAACGAACTACCTGTGCATATTCACATAAATGAGTGTAAATTGTACATAACTAAGGCGTAAAGTGTGATCCCAGTGTGCAAACAGCATCAAACCTGCTGTCTCTAATCCAGAGAAATATGTAGTAAAACTGGGAAGGTTCACTTTATTAGATCTATACAATTATAAAAGGAAAAATGTCAGGTCGCTTATTTTGACGGGGGAGCGTGAATTGATAGACTGTCGATTTAGGCTGTGGGAAGCTCACTCCGACGGGGCAGCCCATTTCGAAAGAACACCGGTTTTTTGTTGATTATTTACCTAATTTGACCCTTTGTTAATTAAATATTTTAACTTTAATTAATTTAAACATATTTTTACCCTTGTCGTTGCCTTTCTAGAGGTAGCTCATTCTGACAGGCCGATATATTCTGTCAAATAAGGCTCCTACTATACAAGAGAAGGAAACGACTGGAAACACTGATATCTTACTCACTTACTTACGTTACTGAAAAAAGAGTTTAAAAAAGGAATAAAACATCTTAAAACAAGTCTAATCTGAAGTACTCCTCTGTGTTTTTAAAGTCAATTCACTCTCACCAGTCTCATTCTAATCTCATCAGTGCTGAATCCTCTCTAACCAATTTAGCCGCCATTAGTATATATCATCATTTACCCTTCTTTAGCAGATTAAAGAAGATTTTTGCATAATCTGTCTCCTTTAGATCGACGTCCAGATTCTTTTGACGTCTTTTTCCGTTTTAATCCATTTGAAAACAGCAGCCATCCTAACCGCCTTAAGCTTCATTTGCATGTGAAACCTAAACATAGATCAGACATTCTCCGACCCGCCCCAGCCTTCAGTGAAAGCATTGTCTTGCGTGTCCGTTTTAAATTGCGCACAGATGTAAAAACCTCCCCGGCTTCGCGATTTGGACGAGAAAAACAGAGCAGAGGAGGAGAGGAGGGGAGAGCGTGCCCAGCATTTTTATTCCTCCACAAGCGCCGGCAGCTCTTTCTTTTGAACACATTTTCCAGCGCTCTGTCACTTCATTTGAATTCAGTCAATTGAGAAAGCTTCTATGGCCTCTCTCTGTCACTTTCCCTTTTGTGGCCCTTCCGGAGCCCTTTCGCGCTCACCTTGTTTGCTCAATGTTGCGTCTACATTCAAACAGACAGAGGTACATGTCGCTTTCTTCCTCTTCTGACGCTGGTGTATTTCAAAGCGTCGCTCAGCTCTATCCTTCTGCATGTGTTAGACAAGGATGGAACCAAAGCAGTCTCAGAAGTAGAAAAAATGCTTCATTCAAACACATGGTTCAGGGAATCGCGCCAAAGCAATACAACAGTCGGCCAATTTAGTTTCGATTAGTAGTTTTGGTAAAGTATTAGCTGTTAAATAATAGATTTTTAGTCAGTAAATGAGTACAAAATCTGAAAAAAATCTTAATAAACCTGTCTTTCCTCAGTAAACATAAATCTATTGAAAATACATTTGTGATTTACACTGTCTTAAAAGCAATTCATTCTCATGCATTCAGCATACTGTAATTAAGCACCACAATGACTAGCAAACTGCATAAATAAATACATGAATTACAAAACATATATGAGATAACAAATAACTAAAGTCAATCCACAAATAAAAACAATAATAAATCAATACAAAAATCTAATCAAAATATTCCCAAATTTGGCCAAAACAAGGATCTATCCCAATTCTCATGCGCCCACATCTCTTTTTTTAATGCACCACACTGTCTTTTTATGCACCTCACAAAACTAGGAATGTGTACACAACTGCACACTGAAAGAAAAAAAAAACGTACACTGTCATTTAAAGTGGAACTCCGGTACGTTTGAAGCTGAAGTCCATCACTAGAGGAGGTCGAATTCTGTCGGAAGCCAAAAAACGGCACAGATCAGTGTTGCCTCGGCGGAGATCTCACTGTGGCAGTGAGTCTGTCAAGACAACAAACTAGTGTAGTGATGGGGGCAAGTTCTTAACTTCCACATAAAACACCAATTTGCTTCACACTGAAGAAGTTTAACACCACTTTAACCCATCTTACACCAGCCACGAGTCTAACAAACAAAACGCTCTGCCTGGTTCACTCATTAGTGTCTGGAAACGTTAGAAAACAACTTTATAAGCAGACGTAGCATTAGCTTTGTTGATTTCCCACTGCACATGTGAAAGCCCAAAAGACTCGATTGTCGACTCCAGCGGCGGCGAGAGACTCGAGCCGCCAGAAGCAACAAGTGAATATCGACTACTGACGGTGAAGAAGAAGAGAAACTGAAAGTTGTTGAAAGAAAATGGTTCGGCAATGTATTTTTTTAGCGTTTTGTAAAAATATAATTCAGTCATAAATAAATGTGATTAGAAATGACATCGGCAGTCGATTCTTTTGGGCTTTGGCCTGTCCAGTGGGAAATCAACCAGGTAAGGCTAAGGCTGCTTATAAAGTTGTTTTCTAACGTTTCCAAACACTAATGAGTGATCCAGACAGAGCGTTTTGTTTGTTAAACTCATGGCTGTTGTAAGATGGGTTAAAGTGGTTTAAGCTTCTTCCATGTGAAGCAAATTTGTGTTTTACATGGAAGCAAAGAACTTGCCCAATTCTGTACACTAGTTTGTTGCTTGACAGACTCACTGCCACAGCGAGATCTCAACCGAGGCAACACTGATCTGTGTCGTTTTTTGGCTTCTGACAGAATTCGACCACCTCTAGCAACGGACTTTAGCTTCAAACGTGCTGGAGTAGGTAAGGTAAGGTAAGTTTTTTTGGGAACACGACTAAATGGGAGGCTTAACACCAGTAAACATAACAAGGCTCCCCCACCTCTTTCTTTTCCCACTTGTAACTGTACAGACCGGCATTTGTATTGTTATTATTTCCATAGTTGTCGTTATTCTCAATACAATCCACTGTTAAGAATCTCTGCATAATTACATAACTAAACACAATTAGTCATTTCTATATACTGATGCTGAAACCTCACACTCTAACTCACACATACACTCTTACACATACACAGAGGCACAAACTGCAAATGAAATAGATACATTAAAAAAAGACTTTCACGTTCACCTTGTTTGCCATACCATACCAGCTTCATTTCTAAAGCACTTGAGAAACTTTACAGCTGTACAAACACAGAATAAACAAGGACAATCAGAGTCAGTGTCACAATACAAGTACAGAACTACTGCATGTGTCAGACAAGGATAAAGTTCAGGCTGAATAGATTTTCAGAATTCCAAACTGTGACACCCGGGTTGGAATGGTTGGTATAAATAAAACAGTGAAAAAAGAGCGTAACTTTAACTCACTGTCCGTATATAACTTACTTTGTGGGTCAATCATAATCTGAGGGACTTCTGACAGTGATTTTCTTTTTTTTTTTTTTCTTATGGTCATTTTCAAGCAAAATGTTCTGTATTTTAGCTAAACAAACGACAATATATTCTCCTCTTTACTGTTGGTGGAGATCAAAGTGGTTCAAAATAGGGAGACCTGGGACATTTCTGGTATAAAACTTGGACAAATCACTATCCATCCATTTTCTGCCGATTATCCAGGGATGGGTCGCGGGGCCAGTAGTCTAAGTGGGGACTCCCAGACTTCCTTCACCACAGACACTTCCTCCAGCTCCTCCGGGATGGTCCCAACGTGTTCCCAGGCCCAGAGACATAGTCCCTCCAGTGTGTCCTGGGTCTTCCCCGGGCCTCCTCCCGGTGGGACATGCCCGGAACATCTCCTGAGGGAGGTGTCCAGGAGGCATCAGAACAGATGCCCTCCCCTCAGCTGCTCCTCTCAACGTGGAGGAGCAGCAGCTCTACTCCGAGCTCCTCCTGTGTGATTGAGCTCCTCACCCTATCCCTAAGGGAGCGCTCATCCTGTGGAGGAAACTCATTTTGACCGCTTGCATCGACGATCTGGTCCTTTCGGTCATTCCCCAGAGCTCATGACTATAGGTGAGGGGAGGAACGTAGACTGAGGTAAATTGAGAGCTTTGCCTTTCGGCTCAGCTCCCTCTTCACCACAACAGTTCCATACAGTGACCGCATCATTGCGACGCTGCACAAATCACTGGTTTTGGATAAATCTGCTGGGACATGGGACACAGGGCTCAAAGATGGGACCGTCTCGGGGAAATAGGGATGTCTCGTCACCCTACCCAAGTAATCTCAGAAGTACTCAGAATTTAAAGTAGAAAAAAATGCTTCATTCAAACACATGGCTCAAGTGAATAATGCGAGGATGGATAAAAGTAACACTGAACATCCTGAAAAGAGAGCAGTTGGTCTATTTACTTACAATGAGTAGATTTGGTAAAGTAGTAGTATGTACACTAGTAGTATTAGTTAATAATCAAGTTTCAGTAAGTAATAATGAGTACTATTGAGGAAAATAGTTCAAAATTTCCTCTCATGTTTATTAACTTATGCTTAGATAAAAAAATACATTTGAAACAGAAATAAAGTCCAGACAATTTACTTATTCAAATACTAGAAAGCCACACTTGTACAAGGAGTCTGTGTCAACATTCCCATGCAGAGACTCAATATTTACGCCTATATAATGACTTTTATCTGCAAACTATAGTGGGAGAAGACCATGGTTTAGACTTAGCACCTCTCTTGCGCTCTCTTGGCTTATTGCACAGTCCTATCATTTGTCTTGAGCTGTATCTATGAGTCTCTCCTTATCTGCACATAACCTCGGTACACTAATGAACTATAGAAGTGGTTATACAAAATAGCTAAGCCTTGTTACTTATCCTAGCAGTACAAAATCTGAAAAATAATTATCAACTTGTTTTTCCTAAATAAACACACAAAAAACATTTAAAGCCACTGTGCATTTGTGATTTATACTGTCTTAAAAGCATGAAAAACAGAACTGGCTCATTTTAAACAGTTTGCAGTTATTCCTCACTTACTTTCTACATTCAGCACATGCAAATGAGTCACTGCAATTACTTTAATAACAATAACGATGCATTAGTGTTCTATAGCGCTTTTCCAGACGCTCAAAGACTCTTTACATTTTCATGCATTATTCATTCAGTCCACACACAGCGGGGTAAGTTCTGCCCCGGGGCAGACTCACACAAGCAAGGCTGCCACTGGCACTTCAGCAAACACTCACAACATATACTCATGCTACGCACTGTGGGGAAGTAGTAGTAGTTGTAGTAGCAGTAGTAGTAGTTGTTGTAGTAGTTGTAGTAGTAGTTGTAGTAGTAGAGTAGTAGTAGTTGTAGTGGCAGTTGTAGTAGTAGTAATAGTTGTTGTAGGAGTTGTTGTAGTAGTAGTTGAAGTAGTAGTTGTAGTAGTTTATTCAGTCATTTTGTAGCAAAACATAGACCACAAGAATCATGACCGAAAAGTTTAGTTTGCATTTACAGTTTCACTTTACTACTGTATGAGACAAAAAAAAAAAATATATATATATATAAATATATATATATATATATCTATATATATATATATATATATATATATATATATATATATATATACATACACATACACACACACACACACACACACACACATATATATATATATATATAAACTCATTCATTCCAGAGCTCTATATCTTTCAGAACATAACACTTTATACCCTTTTCAAAGGCTTCAACAGTGTTGGACTTTAAAATCATCACTCAGATTGTTCCATATCCCCTCTAACAGAAATACACTAACTTTTTCTTCGTTCCTATCTTCATTTTTTTTTAAAGATACCTGTTCTTCTAAGGTTATACTGACTCTCTCTCAGCTCTCTTGGCCTTGTACAAGCTCTGTGCTCAGGTCGACAAGACCAAAAAATTTAAGTACTTTTAGCTTAACATAAAGAGGATTTGTTGGTGCATAGTAATTTGTATGATTAATAATCCCAATAAGCTTTTTCTGGAGTAGAACATTTTTTGTAATATTTGATTTATAAGTATTCCTCTGCATTTCCACACAGTAGTTTGTCTTGCCTATGGACACAACAACAGTTTTACCCCTGGTGCCCTGTGATACCTGGTATTCCCAAACGTCTCCCATCCTAGCACCGGCCCAGGTCTGCTTTAGCTTCTGAAATGTGACGATGAGGCTTTTACGGAGAGCTTTAATTTCATCAACACTTTGTACAACTTTCAGACTCTATAGTGTAGAGTTTTGCCAAGACGAGATAGCTGCCAGAAGTATTCGTGTGCGTAGGATAGAAATCTGTGCAAGTCCGGCATCTCCACTTGCTGATCCTGTGAAAAAGCTTCGGTCACATGACGGTCAGTGACACTTTAGACCAGGGAAGCCTGTACCAAGATGGCGGCCCGACCGATATATCAGCTGGCTGATATTGGCACTTGGAAACATATCGGCTACGGGCCTCAATATGGCCGATATGGGCCGATATTCCACGTGGACATGTTTTACTTTGTTGTAAAGCTCAGACTCTCTGTATTATGTCAATTTAACCCAATTTACAGGCAGATATATGAAGAGCTGCATCAGGATTTATCTGCGTCATTTGTCTGTGACGTCGGCCGGCCCCTAAACGCACCCCCATGTGCGCTTGTTGACAGCCGCAGCCACAGATCCATGTGCACAACACAGATTCTCTTGTTTTTCCGGACACTCAGTGTGAGTGTGGATTAAAGGACAGTTCTTAGTGCAGACTTGTGATCTGAGAGGAGCCTGTGTGAGGCTGGGTGTTGAAATGTGTCGGTTTTGAAGCTCGTTTTGGTTCTTTCTCATTGGTTAGCGATTAGCTGCTGTAACTCGCACACATAAACAGGCTGTTTTCTCTTCTATTAGCGACTGTAAAGTGACTATAGTGGCCGTATACATGTTACTGGACACACACTGATATGTAAATGAGCTGTGAATAGACTGGTGTGAATTATTGGCAATTAGCAGATCATTAATTACCGCGGCGCACACGCATTTATTGCTAAAAGCTAATAGCGACAGTTTACTTACAGTACTTTCTTTACAGGCTAGAATATCATACAAAAATGCCATTAGGCCGAACTACTGTTTTTAAATATGACGTAAAAAGGCAGAAGAACAATAAATGTTGCCTAAATAAACCCAATTGAAAATTCAATAGAGCCAAACCTAAGTTTTATAAACAACTAAAGATTTACAGTGAATTTTTACGTCATAAATATATCAGTGATTATATCGGCAGCTCCAATTCCCATTTTATCGGTATCATATCGGCCGCAACAAAATCCATATCGGTCGGGCCTTATTCTTAACTTTTCATTTCGTAACTGTAATTCTTGATGTCGTAACTTTTCAATTTGTATTCTGATGGATAAAATACACACAACACATTTTATGTTCGACTGGACTCATTAGAGAGTTTATGAATATTTATTTTATGCTCAACTACAGCCAAATATGCACGGATTTCTATCGTACGCACAGGAATACTTCTGACAGCTATCTTACTCCATAGTATAAAGCTAACAACAACTAGCATGCTAACTCGCACTTCCTGATTATCGGACAATAAGACGTTTTCTAATTAGATGCAAACACGATGCAGACTTATTTTGAGATGCTTATACAATAAATGTGCACTGTGACAGGACATATTTTGCTCAAATAAATTGGCTATGAGTTCTTTAATCATTTGTGGAAAAAAGTGCAAAAGGAATCAGAATTTTTCTAACGAAAGGCCTTTGCTGTATCCTACTGTGATGTGTTGGTTAAGTAGCCAGTTAGCCTTTTACTTCAAAGATAATACCACGTAAAAAATAAAAAATATGCTGTAATTGACTCCTGGAGGTGGAATTTACCGAGCCTCATAACTCACAAACACATGAACAAGACAAATGGATTCAGTTTGGCTTTGTAATATCCACCCGGTATCAAAGTGAGGAGAGCTCTGAAATTACCAAATCTGTTATCACAAAGTACATCTGTAAAACAAATATTATCAGGTCTCGTTTGGGGGAAAGAGAACAAGTCGTAAAAACATGCATTACACTTCCCAGAATTCCTCCGTGGGGTTTTTCATTAGAACTCAACTCTGTGATGGATAACAGCTCCACTCTCATTCCACAGAAAACTGCTCAGCCTCCCGTGTGCCAGAAAATGTTCGTTTCTTAACCTAGTTTGCGCGGTGCTTTTTTTCCCACTCAGAGGTCTGCAATGAGGTTGGAAATTGACCCCAGTGCGACTAAATATAGATGAAATACTCAGATGGCCGAAGGAATTCAGACTAGGACAACATACAGGCAAAGTGGAGTGGCAGGAACTGTGTGAAGAAGTGGACTTAAAGGGGAACTCCGGCACGCCTTCAGCTTGTCTGTTGTTAAAGGTGGTGGAATTCTGTCAGAAGCCAAAAAAAACAGCACAGATCAGTGTTGCCTCGGCGGAGATCTCACTGTGGCAGTGAGTCAGTCAAGACAAAAACTAGTGTAGTGATGGGGGCAAGTTCTTAACTTCCACACTACAAAAGAGGATTTTCTAGCATAGTTAAACTGACTTGAATTAAGCAGATTCATCTTAAAAGATCAATTTAAAGATTTTTTTTACTTAATAAGATGAGAGTTGTTTTACTTATTTCAAGATATTCCTTCCTGATTTATCTTATCTAGATATTACAACTTATTCTAAGCACTTTTTTATTAACTCAAGCCAGGTTAAGTCTTTAACTTCCTTCTCAAACCAATAAGGTGAAAAATCTTGCCATAAATACTTGAAACTAGTGTTTTCTGCTTAGAACAAGATTCGTATTTTGTCTTGTTTTAAGAAAACTTGGTAAGTGAAAATTTCTATATGCACTGGCAGATAATTTAACTTAAAATAGGACATTTTTACCTCAATTTTTTTTTCTTATTTTTGATTGGCCTTTTTTGCAGTGCACGTAAAATTATTAGCACACAGCAAGTTTAACACCACTTTAACCCATCTTACAACAGCCACGAGTCTAACAAACAAAATGGTCTGCCTGGTTCACTCATTAGTGTCTGGAAACGTTAGAAAACAACTTTATAAGCAGCCTTACAATTACCTCTGTTGATTTCCCACTGCGCATGTGAAAGCCTAAAAGACTCGATCGCCGATGTCGTTTCTAATCCCATTTATTTATGAGTGAATTATATTTTTCTGAAAAACGCAAAAAAAAATACATTCCCGAACCATTTTCTTTCAACAACTTTCAGTTTCTATTGTTCTTCACCGTCAGTAGTCAATCCGCACTTGTTGCTTCTGGCGGCTCGAGCCTCTCACCGCCGCTGGAGTCGACAGTGGAGCCTTTTGGGCTTTGGAATGTGCAGTGAGAATTCTGCTCTCTGGCTCAGATCTGCACCTCGCTGTCAGAGGAGTGGCCCGTGGCTTTAAGGTGGAGATGTACATCAGATTGGGGTCTACTCTGGCTTTCTCGTCTGTGCTGGTACATCCTCTTGTGTAGTGGGGTAGCTAACTCCTCCCTTCAGGCAGATGCAAGTCAGTGTCCTCCAGCATTCTGACCAGAACTGAAGAAGCAGCTTGGATGAGCAGCGAAACGTCTTCTATCAAAATTCAGCTCTACCCTTTACCTGTTTTGTGATACTTTTGAGTTTGTTTCTTTGGCACAACTGGTATGGGCCTCCTCCCGCCATATTTTTGTTTTTGTACACCCTGTCTCCTTGTCTTAATACTTAATACTTCAAAAGTCACATATTCATGGGACAGAAATGAACCTTTCCTGAATAGTTTTAGAATGATCTTGAGCTGTATCAGAATAAGTATAAGAGCACAGAGACTAGCATACGCCCATGGACACTATGGAACCTACCTGGACCACTGAGGGATTACACAGATATAAGACCACATGGGAAAAAGAAAATACTACAATATATTGTAAAATCCCATTCTATTGTCTAAAGAAAGTGTGTTTATTCTGATCACTGTGGTATCATAATCAATATCGAGTCTGTTCCTTAGTATTGAAATCAAGTTTGGTGTTTTAGTACTGTCACAACAACACGACTCGTGACGTTCTTGCTCTTGCATAAAAGATCGATGCCCCAGCCACCTGTGATCAACAAGAAAAACATCACGCATCTGTGTGTTAGATAAATAATTGAAAGGTTCTGTATTATGCATGGATTTGGAAAGATTCGGAAGGATTTTTTGAACTACATTTGTACACCTTAGCGAGCTCGCCTTGACATTTTACTTTTTATAACTTCAAATAAAATATGGAGTAAACAAGTAGGCTATAAAGACTTCAGATGTACAAGCATACGGACTGTCTGGAGCATTAAGGAGTGATGCAGCATAAATGAGACAAAAACTCAGCTTCACAGTTGAAATGAGTTATTTGGATTCTGTCAACAATGAGATGAATACAAAGACTATGTTGTATTATGATATATTTTCTAATAGCGTCTGACTCGTGCTTTGATTGCCAGGCAGAAAATCAGCTCAGACTCCCCAAAGCCTCATATGCCCCAAAATTACATGTTCGTCAACAATAAAAAAAAAAAAAAGATTCATACAGGTCGCATTTTGACCCAACTAATGATTTTATTCAGATTGTACAGATGTATTTGAGAGAACAGCAGAAAGGAGATGTGAGTGAGTTAAATTCAAGTTCTAAAGGTTTATTGTCAATTCGTCATAAAAAAACATATAGAATCGAAATTTGTTTCTTTCTCTCGTGTACAAATAGATAATAATAAAAGGAAAAGTCCAAGTGTTCTTTGGGGAGTTCTCTTCTTGGGGAAATGCAGATTCCTACTTCCTGGTTGCCGGGTGTTTAGAGAGGGGCGAGAGTTCAGCATCCTAACAGCCTGGTGGAAGCTGTTAGTGAGTTTGGTGGTGCGGGAACGGAGGCTCCTGCACCACCTCCCGGGTGGTGTATACGGTGAGGGGGGGTGGTGTATAAACGTGAGGTAGGTGGTGTATATGCTGAAGCGGATGGTGTATAAACGTGAGGTGGGTGTGTATATAGTGAGGGGACTGGTGTATACGGTGAGGCGGGTGATGTATACAGTGAGGCGGGTGGTTATATAGTGAGGCGGGTGATGTATACAGTGAGGCGGGTGGTTATATGGTGAGGGAGGTTGTGTAAGCGTGAGGCGGGTGGTGTATATGGTGAGGCGGGTGATGTATACAGTGAGGCGGGTGGTGTATACGGTGAGGTGGGTGGTGTATATAGTGAGGCGGGTGATGTATACAGTGAGGCGGGTGGTTATATAGTGAGGCGGGTGATGTATACAGTGAGGCGGGTGGTTATATGGTGAGGGAGGTTGTGTAAGCGTGAGGCGGGTGGTGTATATAGTGAGGCGGGTGGTTATATAGTGAGGTGGGTGATGTATACAGTGAGGCGGGTGGTTATATGGTGAGGGAGGTTGTGTAAGCGTGAGGCGGGTGGTGTATACGGTGAGGCAGGTGATGTATACAGTGAGGCGGGTGGTTATATAGTGAGGCGGGTGATGTATACAGTGAGGCGGGTGGTGTATACAGTGAGGCAGGTGATGTATACAGTGAGGCGGGTGGTTATATAGTGAGGCGGGTGATGTATACAGTGAGGCGGGTGGTTATATAGTGAGGCGGGTGATGTATACAGTGAGGCGGGTGGTTATATGGTGAGGCCCGCAGTGTATATGGTGAGGTGGGCGGTGTACAAGGCTGGTGTATATGGAGGCAGGTGGTGGTGATGCCCTGATACTCAGTCCCAGCACTTGTAAAAATGCCCCGCTAACAGTGAGAGCGCCGGTTCAGATCCATTCATCTGTTTAAGAGCTAATGTCAGAGCGTCTCGAAGGGCGTCTCCCGTAACAACAGGCCCTGTTCACCGAGCCGCCTGGACAGTTCCATTTCTCTCAAACTGCGGAGCCGCATTTCTTGCTCCATTCATCGTGTATTAGAAATTCGTCGAGTGGTGCTAAAATAAATCTATATTTAAATATTAGACAGCGGACAGCAGGTCACAGATAATCACAGACCTTTGCTACGATGTAAATATTTCACTTCACTGAAATGAAACTGAATTAGTGATGTTTATGTGTGTTTAAGAGTGCTACACGTGTCATTAGATGTATTTTCGTAAAGCTGCTTTGTGGTGTATTTTGAGATTTACATGAGGTATTAGCTTTTAGACACCTATTTTTATACACGCAGATGCTTCCTCTGGTGAAGTACTTCAACTGTCGTAAAAGTCTGAACCCTATGTCTGTGATTATGTAGTGTAACCTGTTGTTCGCTGATTTTTGAGCATGACTTGACTAATGCTCAATACACAATGAATGGAGCAGGAAGTGCAGCTCCACAGTTTTGGAGAGAAATGGAAATAGCCAGACGACTCTGCGAATACACCTTTTTCACAACAGCCAGAAGTGTCGCGCTGTTCGGTCGCAGAACTTCAGATTAATGGTTTTCTATGGCAAAATGTCTGTGGAAATGTCCCGTGTATTCTCCACCTACATTTGTATTTGTATGTATTTATTAAAGGGACAATGCGTATTAAAAGACAAGATAATGCAAGAAACAAACATTTACTTGTTATGATATTGGCCGCCACATCATCACCAAGTCAACAAAGGACTTCCACAACTATATATACAGTCTATGTATTAGACATGTAGTTCAATATTAGGCCTGGGCAAAAAATCGATTTAAAATAAAAATCGAGTTGGCAAGTCAAGTTGATTTGTTTTTTTTTGTCTTCGGAGAATCGATTTAAGATTTGATTTATACAGCGCGTACATTTTGTATTCTCCAAGACTTCCTGTAGTCTTTCCGTAGTCACTTCCTGCATCTCTCACTTCCCCTGAGAACGACACAGGCACAAACAAATCTGTCACAGAAAAAAACGCTCATATAATCCACTGAGTCGTGTCCTTTAGTCTGACAGAAGCTGAAGCATCAGCACAAGGAAAGAGCTGATTTTTTCCAGCATTTATAGTTTATGCAAATGAGCCATGTGGTTTTAAGTTTAGTTTCTGTAAAACGTAAACAAATGTGCCAAAGCTGCATTAAACACATTCTGATCTCACACTGATGTGGCTCTGTAGTGGTGATGGTTTATATGTTGTAAAGTTGAGTTTATTTATGCAGATTAGTAAGAGTAATAATTATGATTTTAATATAAAAATGTTAATGATTAATCGATAATCGATCATTTATTCTCCTGGTGAATCGATTAAGAAAATTTATCAAATGCCCATCCCTACTGTGGACTATATGAAATGCTCCAGTTTATTCGGTGGAGAAGAGAGGTTTTCACAACTTGGTGAAAGTTTTGGATGCTGCTATACGGTCGAATCGAATCGTGAATCGAGGTTTTTATTAAAAAATTAAATATCACCCAGCTCTATTAAACATTCTGTTTTATACAAGTGCAATACCCTGAATGTGTTTGAAAAAGAAGTTCATTATAACCAGGCACATCCTGACGCATGTACTGCAAATTAATGTAAATTGGAATATGTGTAATTGCTGTAAGGCCGCTGCACACCTCATGCGACAGAGACAGTGTAAAAGTGGTGTAAATGAGGGGTAAATGAGAGTAAAGATACAACTTGTGTAAAGAAAAAGAGCAGGTTCTACTGTGCCTTTTGCCATGAAGAATATTATTATAATATTTGACTGTACAGCTCAACTTCTGCCCCTTCTCTGCTGCTGTTTACCTTCTCCTTGTGTCTGCAGAGGTTTAGTTCAGACAGTACATTTGTTTGAGGTTGTGGAGAGCAGAAGAGCACAACCTCAGATCTGTACAGTGCACATGCAGTACTTTTGTACTTTAGTAGAGTTTGATCTCTGGGTGTGAGTGCGGCATTGAAATGTTCCGGGCAGAGGTTTCGGGCACTTGTCTTAAAGGTTAGGCCCCAGAATAAAGTCATGTACTGTTCATATGCAGTAGATTGTTTTATATTAAGCCTATTTCGATGTTGAATTTCTTCAGAGTAAAGTTAATTAAGTTGCCTTCAAATGTTTACTCTGAGTTCATCTCCACATAACACATAATTAACTCTGAGGCTGATGGTTTCATGATCTTGTTATTGTGAACAAACACCATCTTCATCTTCAGCTTGACAAAAACAAGGTTACAGGTTATTATATATAGAACACAAAAGCACACTTTGACTCCTGTTATCAGAGCCAACAACAAGAAAATCAAAGTGTATAAATAGTTGTTTTGCGGGTGTAGATACACAGAAACATGTCATTTTGAGCGCTTTTGCCACTCCCTTTTTAAGACTTTGACAAACTTTTACTGGTCCACACGGGACATTATTTGGCCACAGTAGCTCAAACATCACAATATATTATTACAACAAAGAGCAAAAATATAAATGGTAACAATAATACTAGCAAAAATACAGATCTGTTAAAGCAAAATGGACTCTTGTGAGCTTTAAGTCATGTTATAATGTTGTTACTGCCTTAAAAACCTACCTGGAGTTGTGTTTTGTTTGTCATTTTTCTGCCTTAAACAGCTCTACCGCACATTTATTCAATTACAGGTGGTTTTATAGCTCAAAAATACCTAGAAAAACAAGCATTCTGTCTGATACCGGGGTCTCCTCTCCTCAGATCTGACCTGTAACTTGGCCCAGTTTGGTCTCCATGGTGATATGGATGTATATACCGTGATCCAAAGCAAGAAAAATGATCTGACAAAGTTTTTCTTGCCAAAACGTTATTTAAAAATTAAAAAAAAAGCTTTTGGACATTGGCCATCTAAGATAGCATTTTTTCACTTTTACATTGCTGTTCCTTGCATTTGCAACTGTACAAGAACTTTTATGTGTATTTTTCATTTCTTTTGAGAAAAACTGAATGCCATAGTGTGATGTATTCCAGACAAAGCAATAACATCTCCACAGAGAAAAGCAAAAGTAGGAGGCAGATTTCAACAAAAAAGCATCTTTGAGCAGACAAAACATGATTTAAAACAGACTTCTATTGTTTAAAATAGATTAATGACAAATAAACTGGTCAAACAAGCAGAAGTACAGAAGTCATTTCGCCCCGTAATTGCTTTCATACCCCCTGCAGGAAGTACCTCTGGGTAAGTATGATTTTCTTTACAGGCACTTTCAAAAGTCGAAAGCTAAAGGTCTTCTGTCTAACTATAAGTCCCCTAAAAGAGTGTGTTGAACATAAACTATAGAAACCAAATGCACAAAAATAGGATGACCAGATTTTCTGTGGTGGTTGGTAATAATAAAATTGTGAAACGAGGTGCGGAATTAAGGAAAAGTTCTGCACTCGGACAATTTGTGACTAACACGTGGTCAGTATGGTCACATTTTCCTTGTGTTTTGGTCATTTTAAAGCAGCTTTTCTGTATTTTACCTAAACAAAAGTCAATGTATACCTCACTTTACTATTGGCAGGGGTTAAATTTGTCAAAAATTGTGAAACGAGGTGCGGAATTAAGGAAAAGTTCTGCACTCGGACAATTTGTGGCTAACACGTGGTCAGTATGGTCACATTTTCCTTGTGTTTTGGTCATTTTTAAGCAGCTTTTCTGTATTTTACCTAAACAAAAGTCAATGTATACCTCACTTTACTATTGGCAGGGGTTAAATTTGTCAAAAATAGGGACAATTCTTGTATAAAACTGAGACAAATCACTGGTTTTGGATAAATCTGCTGGGACAGGGGGGACACAGGGCTCAAAACTGGGACTTTCCACAAAAAAAATGAAACAAAACAGAACTTAAAAAGCTCTCCCCTCCGCTTGGCCCAGCCCATGACCTGCTCCCAAAGCTTTAAAACCAGTCGACATGGAGCACGCCCGCTTTTTTATGTGTACCATGTAGAGCTGCAGCTAAGTACAGTGAATAAGGCCGTAACTGAAATGAATGAACAAATAAAATAGTATTCAAATGAACGATGTTACGTGATAATTAACTCATTAACAAGTCTGCGAAATGAAGCAGAAGTGGACTCCTCTCCCGATAAACCTCTGCCACTGCCATGATCGAAGACCGTGTTGAAATGTTAACTCGCCTTCAAATGTTAACGCCGGGTTCATCTCCAGGTTCCATATAATTAGCTCCTACTCCGAAACTGACGCGTTCACGGTTGTGTTACTGCGAACAAAACACCACCTTTGGAATCGGCTTGAGAACATAAGGGGGTTACAGGTTATCGCCCTTGACACATGCTCGCACACGTAAACAAGGCGGCGCTCCATCCCTGACCTCGCTAAACCGTATTCTCCACTCATGTGTTGGCATAAATGCGGCATCGTGGGGTTGGTGTTTGACGGCGATGAGGAGCGACTGTGTTAAAAGCATTAACATTTTCAAAGCCCGACTCACTAATCAGGATGTTGTCTCTGGGAGGAGAACCTTTCACTGGAGCTATGCATTATTTAGCACCCGCAACATCTACGCTGCGGAAAACAAGCGTCAATGGAGTTAGAATGGTGCGAATTCACTGTATTGTTTTTGTATTTATAGGCATCTTAAAATATGTACTTACTCTAGGTTTACTTTTGTTTTACTATTTTGACTATTTTGACTTTGGATGTTTATTTTATTTTAATCTTTGAGTTTTAGTCAACCAAAATTTGTTTTAGTTGACTAATTGTTATATTAAATGATAAGAATTTATAAGGGACAACAGAAAGGAGAAGTGAGGGAGTTAGCTGGAGATTTTGTATTTTTTGGCATTTATATGTAAATGGACAAGTTTAATCTCTATAAATACATTGTTTACTAGTATTTTTACAAAAATACTACACTCACAAGACTGTAACAGCACAGGAGTTCATGTAGAAACGATAAAAAATTTTCGGCGGCCAGTCATTCAGGCAATTCTTGCTGAAATAACCTCAAATGTTCACAGAATGTACAGAAACAGATCAAGATTTTCTATTTTAACGTTTTATTTTTGTTCTGTTTTCATTCACTTCACTTCTGATGTTCATGTTGGACTACCAGATCCCCTGCATAAACACCTTCCTCTTTACATTTTTAGTCCAAAATTTTTGCCAGTTGTTTGCAAGTTTTTCCAAATTCTGCACTGGAGACTGCACAGTCTTGGGTGAGTATGTGCGAGCAGATTCCAAGATGCAAAATGACTTCTCTTTGGGAGTGAACAGCTCAGCCTGAAACCAGAACAAAACTAAAACATTAAATAGAAAATCTTGATCTGTTTCTGTGAAAATGTGAGGTTATTTCAACAAGAATTGCCAAAATGATTGGCCTCCGAAATGATGTCAAATTTTTTGAGACACCCTGTATATCATTTCTGCATGATCTCCTGTGCTGATATAGTCTTGTGAGTGTAGTATTTTTGTAAAAATACTAGTAAACAATGTATTAATAGAAATTAAATTATGAATCGTAAGTTTATTCTGCCCATTTATATATAAATGCCCCAAAATACAAACTTTTTTTGGGACACCCTTTACAGTATATACTGTAGTTTGTGCATGAACTCCTGTGCTGGAGTAGTCCTGTGAGTGCAGTTTGAGTGACATACATACAGTAAAACGTGTCTTTAGTCGACTACAGCCCTTATACCATAGGCTATAACTGAGGGTTTGCCACTTGTTCCACCATGGAGTCATGTTATTCTGTTGTCAGAAATGTTCCACAGTGTAACCATGGAGACAAGTAAGTGATGCCATCAGGCTAAGTTACAGGTCAGATCTGCAGAGATATCACCCACTCACAGTAAGACTGCATGTTAATAATAATAATAATACATTTTATTTATTAGGCACCTTTCTGGACACCCAAGGTCGCCTTACAACAACATATACAAATTAAATATGATTAAAACATACAGTTAAAAGCCTCCTGTTAAAGTAGGACAGTATTTAAGTGATTGATTGTATTTAGTATTGTATTTAGTATTGTATTTTATTAGTTTTTAGTAATGTATTAGGTAAGGTAGGGCTGGGCGATATGGACCAAAAAATATATCTCGATATATTTTGCTATATCTCGATATACGATATATATCTCGATATCTTTACAGGAAAAAATACAGCCCCCCCAAACTACTGCAAAAACAAAAAAACAAATTTTATCTGATTAATATTCATTTAGTTCTGCACTTAAACACTCTTGACACCCCTTTTTGGACCCTCACCCACAGTTTAAGAACCTCTTCTTTAAGAGGACTTCCACTGACACAAAACTGCTTCAAAGTGAATAAAGTGTGCAGGATTTTTAAACCTCTATTTTCAAATTCCAAACTGGAGTTACGTTCTCTTGTTTTAAAGTGGTATTTAGTCTCTGCACATTTACCAAATCAAACGCACAGTGTGACAAACGGATTTATTTGGCATTTGGCACAGGCTGCAGAGAGAAGCCCCGCACGCTCCGCGCTCCCGCGCTCCCGCAAGACGCTCCCGCAAGACTCCCGCGCACTCCCGCACGCCGGGATGAGTTTATTGGCAACAGCAGCGGCATTAATGAAAATGACCGCACTCAGTATTCAGACCTTGAGTTCATGACAAGACCGAGTCCAAATGCGCTCGAGTCCGAGACAAGACCAAGACAAAAGCCAAAGCTCTCGCTTTGTCCAGCGGCACGCTGGTGTCTGTGAGTGGTGGGGCAGGTGTGGGTCCTGCTGCGGGGCCCTCGTTTAAGGGGCGTGGGTGTGTTTTGAAGCGGAGTTTGTTCGTGATATCTGCACACACGCGGAGCTCGTGTGCTGGGGTCGTGCGCGATCGGAGGTGTCATGGTTCTTTCGCGCTGGGAAACGTGCATTTAGAAAGTTTAACTCGTCACGTTGCGTCTGTGCGCAGCTCCTTATTGTGGCTGCAGAAACACTCGCACAGATGCGCCTGTTTGGTTTTCCACGTTCGACGACGAAATATTTGCTCGCAAATGCGAGTGAAATGGGCGCACTGCAGAGCCCTGGTCCTAGTCCTGGTTTAGTCCGTGGCCGAGCCCCGGGCTTTGCGGCGCGTTTTAGTCCTGGTTTAGTTCTAGTCCTGGTTTAGTCCGCTGCCAGGTCCGGGCTCCGCGGAGGAGCTCAGGGACAAAAGCAGGAGGCGGAGGCAGCGCACGGAGAATGCGAAACAAGCGAAGCGGCGAAACCAGAAGTAAACATAAGCATTATAGCGATATATCGATATGTCAGAATTCATATCGAGTTTCAAAAATATCTCGATATATTTTAAATATCGAGATATCGCCCACCCCTAAGGTAAGGTAACTTTATTTCTATAGCGCTTTACACAGACACATGTCCCCAAAGACGCTGTACACAGAATTTTACAGAGCATTCTTCATTCACTCCATACCCGGTGGTGGTAAACTACTGCTGTAGCCACAGCTGCCCTGGGGCAGACTGACGGAGGCGCGGCTGCCAAGCCAACCGGTGCCAATGGTCCCTCCGACCACCACCAACACTCACTCACACAACTTTCACACCTACAGTGCATGTTTTGAGTTGATGGGGAAACCGGAGCCCGAAGGAAACCCATCCCCCACGGGGAGAACATGCAAACTCCACACAGAAAGGACCGGGCGACCCGGGGATCGATGGGATCAATATCTGAACCCATTTTAGTTAAACAAAGCATATGTCGAACTCAGTCATAAATACCTTCACTAAATAAAATTATGAAAAACTTAAAACCTCTGACCTATAGTGCAAAATGGACTTTTTAGACTTTTTACCCATGTTACAGTTGTTATCTTCTCACTGACCTTTTGAAAGTTGCACTGAGTGAGTCATGCATATTTGAGTCATCTGTATTCTCCGGTATTCAACACATCATTGCTCGTTTCAGTTATCATTGTCACTGCTGCACACCCACTGGTCTGTACTACCACTGTTCAGTTTTATTTTCTTGGTTTGCGCCGCCTATTCCGACATCCCTTCATTACGACATGCTTCTATTTAGACATGACACTATTACGACATTTTTTAGTATGGCTATTCCGACACATCTACGTGATGAAATGAATGAAGCACAAAGGGCCCATGCAGCTTCAGGCTTAGAGATATTTTCCTGAAGATTGGCCTTTGCTCTTTTTTAAAATGCATGACTGTTTCTGCTCTCAGTTGGGACATTTTCCCACTGTCTGATATCCTCTGTGTCAGTATTCTCTGATCAAGCATCTTATTATATATGGGAGGGCAAAGTATAATAGGCTATCGCATTAATATTATTCATGTCGGAAAAGCGGAATGTTTGAAAAATATTAAAGACGATGAAAAAAAAAGTTTAAGTAGTGGGACAAGTTGAATAATAATGTTTATGCTGATACTCCGACAATTAGACGTCAGTGTTTAAATAGCGGCATGTCAGAATAGCAGCATGGAACCTATTTTCTTAAATGTAGTTCATATTATTAACTTCAGGAGCAGGACCAAGCCTCAACCACCCTCGACTCCCCTCCAGCGAATCACAGCTCACCTTGACCAGACCTCAATTTCCCAGAAGCCTGTATGTAGCAGCCTATCCCGGCTACCCAGTTCATCCCGAATAACTCGACCCCACCCTCCCAACCCCAATCTGTTCCCTTCCAGACATCAGATGCCGAAGAGGGGGGTCCCGTTCCTGCTGGGCCATGTGAAGGTTGAGACTGAACCCCCACCCTGAGACTCAACCCAGCCGACCCGCCTCGTCTCCCTATAATAAAGGCTTTTCGCTTCGCACATGTGTTGTTGGCGTGGTCCTTGTTAGTGAACATGTGATTTCTGTAGGATTCTGCAGTGTCACAGCCAGTTTGGTACAAATGAAAAAACATCTGCTACTCGCTGACGTGCAGCTGTCCATAGGAGCGGCTGACGGCTGCTCTTTGTGGTGAGGACGTTTAAGGTAGAGATGTCCTGATCAATGTTTTTTGGCTTCCGATACGATTTAAGGAGTGCTCTTTCTGATACAGATCCAATACCGATCCGATACCATTTTTTATAGCTCTGGTAACGCCGTCTCTCCAAAAAGTCCATTAGACGATGAAAGCCTTACCGACCTTATCTTCTTTGAAATGCCTCTGCCAGTGTTTGCTGCTGTGGCTTTGTCATCTTGCACTAGTAAATCTCAAACTCGTCTGGATGATTCTTTTGTAAGTGACAAATCAAATTGGTAGTGTTAAAGTGGCTCTGCTGGTTCCTCCACCAGAAACTTGTTTGAAGCAATTGCGTCGCTGTTTGACTCTCGTTTTGTTGTAGTGGAAAGTCCCACACAGCGACATGATGCGTTTTGATTTACAGCTGTAGTGTCCGATGCTCATAAAAGAGTGGTAGCTGATACCAATACTGAATATCAGATAGGGACATCCCTAGTTTACAGAGATGTCAACTCCCATTGGGCACCTCAGTTTTCTAACACTGAGTCAATGGATTTGTTTCTTCAATTAAAGGTGCACTGCGCAACATTTCTGGTGGAGGGTCTGCTAATTATTTGTCTCCATGGAGATGTTATGGCTTAAACATATCCATCTAGTATTTATTCATTATGGGTGTTTCTATTGTTCAAGAATACAATCATTCCTTCTGTGAATAGAGGCGACTCTCCACAGATCTGAACTTTAATGTAGTATAGTGCTGTAACCTGCTTGCCTGCCTCATGATAGACAGGTTTAATCTATATTGTGGAACATTCTAAACAAAGGAATAACATTCCCATGGAGACAAAAAACGTTCAAATTCTACCCGAATGATCCATGTGTCTCATAGATTCTAACACACAAACAGCAGCACAATATGTCTTCTTTAGTTTCCACACTGTCAGACACCACGTTTGTCTTTTGGATATATTTCAGAAGAGCAGATGAGAGGAGGACATTAAAGAGGCGTCTTCGTCAAAAAAACCTTTCCGTAATGAGATGTCTCCGTACACAGTCTTCTCTATTTGCGTGTAAAACCACCGTGAGCCGTCTGGGCATCGATCGAGTCTGCGATAGGTTTGAGTGTGCGGCGCTGGAGTGATGAAAGGCGGTGTTAATGGGACAGAGACAGGTGGTTAGGAGCGGGGGAGGGGCCCTCAGGTTCCACCGCTCTTATCTGCGACGGGGGAGGGAGGCGCTGTAATTCACCAGTGCACCGCCTCAGTATCATTACGTCCAATATGTCACATTCGACTAGAGCGAGTCGGAAGAATCATTTTAAACCTGGATGTGAGCGCCAGGAGGTGGGAGAAGAGCCAGAAAATGTAAGAGAATTAAGTAAGAGAAATAATATTACCCAATTACTGGAAACAAACAAAGTGAGAGTAAGTTAAAGGATCCTTATAATGTTGTTTCCTCATAAAAAATATACCCGGAGTTGTGTTTTATTACAGTACAAAAGCAAAATTGTACAGCTGATGAATACTGATTTCAAAAAACAAAACTACAATCTGTGATATTTGTCCTGGCAGAAAAGTATTAAAGGGGAACTCCGGCACGTTTGAAGCTAAAGTCTGTTGCTAAAGGTGGTCAAATTCTGTCAGAAGCCAAAAAATGGCACAGATCAGTGTTGCTTCGGTGGAGATCTCGCTGTGGTAATGAGTCTGTCAAGGCAACAAACTAGTGTAGAGATGGGGGCAAGTTCTTAACTTCCACGTAAAACACCAATTTGCTTCACACTGAAGAAGCTGAACACCACTTTAACCCATCTTACAACAGCCACGAGTCTAACAAACAAAACGCTCTACCTGGCTCACTCATTAGTGTCTGGAAACGTTAGAAAACAACTTTATAAGCAGACTTAGCATTAGCTTTGTTGATTTCCCACTGCACATGTGAAAGCCCAAAAGACTCAACTGCCGACTCCAGCGGCGACGAGAGGCTAGTAGCTGCTAGAAGCAACAAGTGAGGATCGACTACTGATGGTGAAGAACAATAGAAACTGAAAGTTGTTGAAAGAAAATGGTTCGGGAATGGATTTTTTAAAGTGTTTTTCAAAAAATATAATTCACTCGTAAATAAATGGAAACGACGTCGGCGATCGAGTCTTTTGGGCTTCCGCGTGTGCAGTGGGCCTCTTCTGTGCAAATTGGTGTTTTCGTGGAAGTTAAGAACTTGCCCCCATCACTACACTAGTTTGTAGCTTTGACAGACTCACTGCCACAGTGAGATCTCCGCTGAGGCAACACTGATCTGTGCTGTTTTTTGGCTTCTGACAGTATTCCATCACTTCTGGCAACGAACTTTAGCTTCAAACGTGCCAGAGTTCCCCTTTAAGGGAGTGCTTGCCCATCAAAGTGCAGTCTATTGTTGTGGTGTCCCTGGGCAAGACACCAGTGTATGAAGTATGACTGTGGTATAGAAAGGCAGACACGTAGGTTCTATTCACACTTACGTCACAAACCAGGAAGACTTTTGGAAACAAGCAATGACGACTTCCAGTGTAGTTCCCGACACTGGGCTCGACCGAATGTGATCAAACCCACTGAAGTAAATGTGATGGTTGGTAAAATTAAAACTGCAGACGTATGTGCTGTTTGGAATCATCTTGAATTTGGCCCCTCGTCTCTTCTAATCGCATGTACCCAGGGCGCTCGTAGTTGTGCGTCAGTGGGGAAATGATGAAAACTGAGGTATGGTTGGAATTGTTGATGAGCCGAACATAACGGAACACTACAATGACATGGAGATAACGGGGACATTTACAAATTTTTCCTACAGAACAGAGCCCGTTGGAAGTTGTCATCACATGTTTCGACTGTGACGACTTTCTGATTTGCGACACAAGTGTGAATAGAGCTTAGGAAAAAAAATGGAAAGATTGATAGATCGTGAGCTCTACTTAGGTGGAGCTCGATGATAAGGCATGCTCATTTTAATTGACAGGTCTACTGCTAATCATGTGGCAGTAAGAGCGTGTGGACCTGACGAGGATTTAGTCTTATTTAGATCTTATTTAGGAAAAAACAGTCTGAGCCACAACATCTGTTTATGTCCCCTCATGTGTTCACAAGTTTATCTGCACAGTTTGAGTAGAAAGTCCTGTCTCTCCCTCTGCCTGAGTGAGTGTGGTGCCGTCTGACCAAACTCGTCGCCCCTCCCTCTGATCCAGCTGCAGCTCTTCACCTTTTCTCCTCTTGGAGCTTCTCATCTTTATAAGCCAAGTTTTGAAAACTAAGCCACTGTTTTCTAGTGATAGGAATTCCAGCTCTTTTTAGAGAACTGGCTCTTTCGGCTCGCCTCACTAAAAAGAGCCGGCTCTTTTGGCTCCCAAGCAGCTCTTCAGGTTGTTTTGTTGCTTTAATTAATTTACTATTAACAACAATATAAAATTCTGCACAAAATGAATTGCTAATGTAAAAAAGTGATTTTATTTATATGTTTATTATATTAATATGCTTTTATTGATTCATTCCACATAAAATGGAAAAAAACGGTCCTCTCTACTTCCGCTCAACATACACATTGAGTAGTAATGTGTTTAATGCAGCTTTGTGCACATTTGTTTATGTTTTACAGAAACAAAACTTAAAGCTGCATGGCTCATTTGCATACAGGATAAGTGCTGATAAAAACAGCTCGTGCGCTGATGTGGTCAGATTCAGTCTCAGATTCTGTCAGACTAACTACTGCCCCTGCCCCCTCTGGTCGCACAAACACAAGGCACAAACACATATTGACCAATCACGTGCAGCATGAAGAGAAAAAAAGTGTGAGAAAGATGGTGAGAAAAAACAAAACAAAAACACGGCTCTCAATAAGGAACCGGCTCCCGTCGTTCACTTCAAAGAGCCGGCTCTAAGAGCTGTTTCGTTCACGACCGACCCATCACTACTGTTTCCTCGCCTTTTTTAGTTACAGATGCATTTATTCAGCATTTCTCTCAAAAACACAACACCTTGCTATTGATAATTTACAGATTTACACTTTTGCGATGTATAAAATGAATAAAATATACTTTGAATGTGAAATAAGGCAGAGAAAAACAAAAATGTATCCAAAATAAACTCTATATCCAGCTGTTCTACAATCTCTGTTTAAAAAAAATAAAATAAATATACTTATCTATATAAAAAAATATCCCAAAATGAACTTTGGTTTCAACTCCATTATATAAGTTTGGAGATCATTTGACACACAAATCGAAATCACGATCAAAATTCAATGAACTGCACAGATCCTAAATTAAACTATAAGACAAAGTGGTGTAGTATTTTTTTCAGTCTTGCGTACACTGCCTACAGATGTGCAGGATTTCTAAAAGGCGGAGACACACGTTTTAGTTATTGACATTTGAAAAAGGCCGTCGCTATAATAAATAATGCATAAATACTGAATAACAGCTTGTACCATCTCCTCTGGCTTTGAGCACAAAACCTGCGCAGTGTTGTTTACAGTCTGAACATTTCAAACTGTCTCGCCCACGCTACAAACGCCCAAATATTATGTGAACGGCGCCAATATTCAGGTATGTAAACAAAAGCCGTGCTGGAAGAAGTCCTCCACTTTGTTATTGAAATAAAAGAGCAAGAAAACACTAAAAGTAAAAGTATCACATGAAAAAACAGCGTAAGTAAAAATATTAAACGTGAACTATGTAACTTTTTGGTTGGCTATTCATCGCTTGCTTGTTTCCATGGAGATGTCATTGCTTTGCCTGGAATGTTCCACAGTATGACATTAAACAGCTCTACTTTACATTTATTCAATCACAGTTGGTTTTATAGCTCAAAAATACAAAGAAAAACAGGCGGTCTGACTGTGAGCGGGGTCCCACCTCCACAGATCTGACCTGTAACTTGGTCTGGTTTGGTCAGACAAAGCAATAATATCTCCAAAGAGATGAGATTATGACGGACCGTCCACCGAAAAAGTTACACAATGCACCTTTTTTCAAATGATCAAATATAAAGATAGACATACTCACAGATGTCACAATTCTGCAGATCTGGAAAAAAACAAAACATTCAAAATGCGAGTCCAGGTCCACATGAAGAATGGCAGGTGCAAAAAATAATGATAGACAAAAAAAAGTGCAAAAATACAAGAAAAAAAAGGGAAAAAAAGTGGCATAATGCTCCTTTAAGTACCAGGGAATATGTTTTATATAACCACGCATACCTTTCCAACCGTAAAAGATAGAAACTTACTTTTGCGGAAAACAAGTGACCAATAGACTAGACTAGTGAAGTATTCTCCACGGGAGTTGCACTTAGAACTAACTTAGTGCAATCAAAGTGTCATTAACTCTTAAACCAAAAAATATACGCTCTTAAAATGTATATTATACATAAAAATAACATTAAATTTTATGCGATCATGAAAACAAATTAAAATAGTTTGACACATTGCATACATTTAGTATGAGAAACAGACCAACATCAGGTTTACCTTGTCATTTCGTTGATATTTTGAGATGACACTTTCCTTTCTCTATCACAATTGTTGCCATTGTTGCTTCTATGAAGACTAATTACATAGAAAAAGTGAAAAAATGATTGAGAGCCTGATTGAGAACCGCGACGCAATGCCAACTGGAAGTAAGTAGGGCAGTAGTGGTTTTACAACCGGAACTGGCATTTGCTAACATGAAACTAGTCCATCAGAACTTTGTTTTCCACCCAAAGCATGTGCTTCATCCATTTTGATTGGCCAATACTTCGCCAAAGAGTGAAGTGAGTCAAGATGGTCGATGCTCTGAGCGCCTGTGCTCATAATAATTGAAAAAGCCACTCTAAGTGCAGTTGTTTCTCAATAAATGGCAAATTACATATCTTGGTCTCTGCATCCCTTGCTCTTTTTATTTGTAAGGTTTATTTAACTCAAAATGAACAAATACAAATGTAATAAACATCATGGAAATGCAGAAGTCCTGTGGCTTTGGCCCTGGACCTGACAGGAGCTGTTTCCAGGACTGGACCAGGAAAGTCATGGGGTGACTGCACTTTTATTTGTTTTGGGGCAATAAGGAGATTTTTAGTTTACTTACAGACTTGATATTTTGCATTTTTATAGCTAAGGCCCTAAATTATTTTTTATGTCCAGAATGTTGTTTGTACATGCTGTGTGTTTTGTATGAAAGCATATGCATTTAATTTTTTCATCTCTATTTCTGGTACTGTAGCTTTTATCACAGCCATATGACACAACTACAACAGCAGATGGTGAAATAACAGGTTGTACTGAAGGAAAGGATGTAGAACACTTCATTAGGGGGTAAAAGGAGGAGTTTTAATAGCAGAAAAAAAAATCCAGGCGAGGACTGAAATTGCCCTTTAAAGCAGTAAGTAATCCTGCGCAGATTTTGAGATCTAATAAAACTTCAAATGTAGTGATTTTGATACAGATTTGTGCTGAGTTTTGTTCAGCAGAAACAATGAAATCAAATGTTTTTTCGTAGATGTTTTTATTTGTATAATTTTGTTTGCTCAAATCATGAAAGTGACAAAATAAACCCTTTTCAGCAGGTCTCACACAATCATAAAAAATACTTCTTAGCCCTGTTCAAAGATGTAGTAGTGTAGAAAGTAGATACCTGCTCTTAAATGTTTTTACTACTTTTACTTTGTTACAGGAAAATAGCGCGGTAAGTACAGCTTAAGTCGCTAATTCGCCAACACGTTTCTCTTCGCGTATATAAAAACCATCTGTCACGGAGGATCACTGGAACTATTCTGAGAGCCCCCCCCCCCCGTGGTTAATGAGGTGTCAATCTGAGCTGTCAATCAAACTCACTTTGTACAAAACAACATCAGGGCTCAGAGGGAGTAATGAAGCCATCGTCGCACACAAACGCTTTTCAAACCAGTGTCCAGAAAAGTTTTTAATATCCCGCTTCAAAAGTAGAGAATCCTGTACATAATTGATCTGCTATAGTAAGAGGTACTTAGTGACATCGACGGGAAGGAATTGTACTTTTCAGAGCCCATACTTTTACTTCTACTTGAGCAATATATCTGAGTGTAGCAGTACTCTTACCTGAGTCAAAATGATGGTTTCTCTTCCCACAGCGAGTAAGTCTACAACTGACAAAAGCTTTATGTTGACAATATTTAAGGTCCTATATTGTGCAAATTTGAGCTAAATCAGAATTTATTTGTCATTTCAGTATAAAAAATACACAGAAATGAAGCAGCAGCGCAAATAAATAAAATATTGTATGTTAAATATAAGTCCATGTGCTGGATGGGTGGAGTTCTCCATGATGCTGTGGGCTTTTATCCTGCAGTTGCTGATGTAGATGTCTTCAGTGCAGGGCAGATGTAGCTGCAGAGGTGCTCAGCAGCTCTGCAGATACTTTCCTCTCTGCCATGGAGCTGCTGCTGAACCACACAGTCATGTTGGAGCCATAGACTGTATAAAAAAGTGAACTCAGTGAGTGTGACGTCACCCATAGTGTTCAGTTCTGCTCAAATGAGGCTCGCTTAGTTACAGGAGTGAATCTGGAGCCAGGCTCTATGTTATGAATAAGATTTTTTTTACAAACAAAAATGAGACAAAAAATTCAGGATCATGTAGAGCGGGTTCATATTAACCTTTTAAGACCAAAATGACGAGGCCACAGCAGCAGTTAGAGAGAGAGAGGTTACAAGATCCCAGTGTAAGTCAACTGGAGCCAGAGTCAGAATCAGTCAGCAGAAGAGCCTCCTGGAGCACTTCCTGTATGGCATGCGGCGGCTAACGCCTTAGCTATGTTCACTCATATATACAGTCTATGGTTGGAGGTGAGGATAGTCTCCACCGCAGCCCTGTAAAAGGCCGTCCAGACACAGGGGCCCAGCCCTACTTTTCTGAGGCGCCTAAGAAAGTCAATCAGTCAATTGTCTATCTTCATTCTTACATGTAATTTGAAAACATGTCGGAACAGGAGCATGGTGAACATTCTACATAACCAAAAAAAAGTTACCATCTGTCACGTCATATTTTTACAGTACATTTCTATAACTTCTATGGTTTTCAGTTTTTATCTTTTTGTAGAAGTGTTTAAAGAAGAACATAAGCCCTTTATTCTTGCACCCAGGGCCAGCTTCTGTTCGGCAGTTCTTGCAGCTTGTTCTCGACACCTCAGTTGAGCAGTTCGGCAGCGCTGTCCGACATCTTCGCTCTGATTGGTTATTTATGAAGTCGCACACAGCCAATAAAATAATAGTGTGGCAGTTTGTAGGTTCTGATGGACAGATCCAAATTTCCAAATACTAATTTACAAGTTTTTCGCTACATCAGACTATTAATTAAAATCTTCTGCTTAAATAAACTCAACTTTACAACATATAAACCATAACCACTATAAAGCCACATCAGTGTGAGATTAGGATGTGTTTAATGCAGCTTTGGCACATTTGTTTACGTCTTACAGAAACGAAACTTAAAACCACATGGCTCATTTGCATAAACTATAAGTGCTGAAAAAACAGCTCCCTACTTGTAATCAGTTTCTGTCAGACTAAAGGACACAACTCAGTGGAATATGAGTGTTCTTTCTGTGACAGAGGGATGTTCTGCTGATGGTGAGTCTGTTCTGTGCGTATGTCGCGTTGGAGATGGTTCATGTTTCACTTGTACGGTTGCAGGTCATACGTCATTTCACTCATGTACCGTCACTTTATTTACATCAGCTACCGTTGTGCTGAAAGGTTTAAATAATTCTCATTAGACTGGACAGCGCAGTAGTGAAGGGTGGCACTTGTTATAGTCCGTGATAAGAAGAAGGAAGGACGTGGAAGGAGGTATTTTTGCGAGGGGGCAGGGCTGTTCAGTAGCAGAACATCTTTTGAAGTATAAAATATCAGAGCCCTATGGATTTTGTTCTTGTTCTTCTCACCTCAAGAACAGTTTCACTTCCCAACGACAACAAGACCTGTTTGTTTTAGGGAGGTGTGAGCAAAGGTGCACCAAAACGTCCTATTCTCCTGCTGCTGCTTTCGGTGACGAGTGTGAACTTATTAGCAACATGTTCAGGTACCAGTTTATTCTTAAAACAGACCTGGAGTTGTGTTTTGTTTCATTCACATATGGTTGAGTAACACAGGTTTATTTATTAGTCTGTCTCTTGCATCTTTGTCATGAAGTGGTGGTTTTCAAGTTATCATCTCCTTTCCCCTTAGTTGTCGATATGTGAATGAAACAAAACAGCTCCAGGCATGTTTTTAACAAGGAAACAACATTAGAACAAGGATCAGAACATATGGGCCCTTTAAATAATGGGAACATTTGTGTTGAGTCATTTTCGAGTTTACTCTTTGAAAATAACACATTTTGAGTTATATATTGTGTTGTCCTTTCAATTACATTTACTTCAAATGATAAATCAGATGTTCCTTAAAGGTGCACTGTGTAACTTTTCTGGTGGAGGGATGTCAGATCTGTGGAGAGGTGAGCCCACTCACATTAAGAATTCAAGTTTTTAGGTCAATAAAACCCTGCATTATTAAAGGGCCACTAAACACTAAAATCACTTTTTTTCTACTGATTATCTGTGTAAATGGATCTAAAATAGAAGTGTATCCCTATCCCTGACCTTATTTTGGAATTTTAGTGCATATTTGTTAAAAATCTAGCTTTTGGGTCAAAAGCTGTGTCTGTAACGGCCTCTTTAGGATCAACTACGGTCAGGACATTTGAATTTCTCCGCTCCTCGCGTGGTTCCCAACTCCTGAGACTCACCCTTGGAAACCTGCTCCAATAAAACTCATTACAATCTTACTTACAATCTCTGGTCTATTTTTTGGGCCCCTCTTGTTGACCCACACCACTCCACACAGAAAGACCCGGGAATCAAACCCGCAACCTTCTTGCTGTGAGGCATGAGTGCTAGCCACTCAGCCACCGTGCTGCAAATGCAACAAATGCAAGCAAAAAATAATAAATAAAGAAGAAAAAGAAGAAGTTTTAAGAATAGATGTGCCTTGTTTTTCAAAGCACCATATGTTGTTTCACAGTTTCATAAATTCCATGGAGATCTGGGGCTTTGGGCTTTTTCTAAAATGTAAAAAGAGAATATATTTTTGTGAAAGGAGATTAACAGACAGATTTTCAAACACCTGCAGCACTGTGGTCAAAGTTTAATTTAGTTTGGAGTAAGATCTGTTCTTAATTTATGTTTTTACTTTTTTCTAGCTCAGGGTCAGAGGAGTGTGAGTTTCCTGCAGACCGGTGGGTGCTGCTGTAAATATTCTGGGGCCACATCAGAACGGCTCCTGGGCTGTTTCTGGGGCCCGATCAGGTGGATCTGAGTTAAGAGTTCATACACTTCTTTTGTGTTTTTAGTTATGATGAGTTAGCTTTCTTAAACTGTTTCACCACTTCTCACACTCACCAATATTCTTATTTCCATGGTGATATAATTGCTTTGCATGAAATATGACACAGTAAGGCATTAAGCATATCTAAGACCATGGAGATGAGCAGGTGACCTGGACTTCTTACTACAAGTGTTTGGACTGGACTCTTCATCACCACGTCAGGATGTCTTTTTATAGCTCACCACAGTGACAAGTGGAAAGTCACCTACATAACACTTAGTATATATGCACCTTTTATAAAAGAGACACCAGGTCTGTGGAGAGGCAAGCCACCTTACAGTAAAGTCCACTGTGAGGCGCAGACACAATGGGAGGCGTTTGCAGCATTTGTGTGGCATTCTAACTTTGGCCCAGGAGCCAAATGTGGCCCTCAAATCAAACAAGTGTGGCCCTCAGGCCTCTGGCTGTAATGGCCCCAATGATAATCAGTGGTTTTAACAGCACATTTCATTATTTGTACGACTATAACCTTAACCACATCACAGTGCATGAGGCACAGAGCTAAAATGAGCCTCAGTGAAAACAGTCTGGACAGCCCTGCTGTCGGCTTCTGTCCATGTCGCAGTAAAGGACTTTTATCACAACATAACTAAAGTGCCCCCGACACTGTGACTTTTGCACTGTAGGAAAATACAGGTTTAGTGCCAGTCGTGTTGTATGATCACAGTTGTGTTTACATGTGAGCAGGAATAATAGAGTGGAAATGCTCCTCCTCTCCTCCAGCAGCTTCCTCCTTTCTTCCCTTTGCCTCGGGCCTTCAGCCTCTGAGGCTCTGAGGTTCAGAGGAGCACGAGTGCGCAAAGGAAATATGAAAACTGTTACAGATACAACAATCATTTTATCTAGTATAAACACTGTCCACTGTTAGAGACTGTTTGCCCAGTGCTATTTCTTCACATTTGCCTTTTTCCAATTCTCCTCCAGGGATGATTGATTAAATCCTGATGCCACTGATCTTTGTCACCATAAAGACAAGTAGAATAGTACACAGTGTATGTAGTAAATAGTGCACTTTAAAAACAACTAAGCGGTTGAACTGATTTGGAAAATTGTATAAAAAGCTAAAGGACATGTCTGGAGAGAGGAAAGACCTGAAAACTGCCTCCATTCCACCAGAATAAATGGCAAAACTGTAGCATGTATTTTTTTTTATCACACCTTGGGCAAGACAAGACACTTCTCCTCTGGGCTGGTCTGCAAACAGAGAGAAAGGAGGTGTCTGGGGAGTTGGAAGCCTGGATCAAAACACCATGTGAGAGGCATGCTTCTACTTGAAACCAGTACACATGTTTGTAATAGTCACATGTATGCAAATGATTGTTGTAGAGAAGAGGAAGCTGAGAGCGAGGGAGGCGAGCTGAAAGGATGGAAGTGTTAAAGTGGAGTTGTTGTGCAAACTGGACTTTTCAGAGCTTTAACCATGGTTTAGTTCTGATGTTTTAGAGTCATTCATGCGTGTTTGAGTCCTCTTGTTTTCCTGTCTTCAAGGCTTCATTCCTCAGATCCGCTCCTATTTTCAGCACCTCCAGCACAAACCCACTGCTCTGCACTTCATTCTCCAGTTTAATTTTCTTAATCAGTCATATTTTGGTACGTGCAGAGGTGCTAACAGCTGCACAGCTCTTTGTTCTGAGTTGTTTTTTTATTAAATCCTTTTAGATGAATATTGTGATTTAAAATGTGGAAATTATAACAGAATAATCCACAGGCGTCATAGATTAAAGATTTAAAGCAGGCACAAGCACAATCTAACCCTAACCCTAATCTGCATTCGTGGGACTTTTGTAGCATTTTTATGTCACTAAATACAACATTACGTTTGTTTTGCTGTTCATGTCACTTTATGGTTCAGTTTCAAAAGTTTTCTTAGTTTGTTTTAAGATAATAAACTTCTCTTCATAATAATTACTTCTGATTGAATTGTTACTTCAGTTTTCTTATTGTGACAGACATACGTGGCATAGTTGGTTGAATTATCACTCACAAACGGGAGCGGGAGGGTAGTCTTTTCCCAAATTGCGTCTGCCTTTTGTGTAGGGCGACCAGGTGTCCCTGTTTACCTGGGACAGTCCCAGTTTTGAGTCCTGTGTCCCCTGTCCCAGCAGATTTATACAAAACCAGTGATTTGTCCCAGTTTTATACAAGAAATGTCCCAGGTGTCCCTATTTTTGACTAATTTGATCTAAACCAGGACTAAACTGAGATTAAATCAGGACTAAAACAGGACAGATCACAATTTTTAACTAATCTGATCCCTGTCAACACTAAAGAGGAGCATAAATTGTCATTTCTTTGGCCAAAATACAGAAAATCGTGTTTGTGAATGACAATAAAGCAAAAAAAACATGCAGCAGAAGTCCCTCAGATTACGCTGCAAATTTCTATGAACTGGCCAAGATTTTAAAATTTATATCAGGTCATTCATCTTGTTTTCAGATTTATTATCTCCTTAATAGTTCTGAGACTGCACAATGTAATTAAATAGATTAAATTGTGTATACTCAAAGTTTTAGAAATAGTCCTATACTAACCTAATTCTTCTTTTTGAGTAATTTTAACCAACATTTTTTGAGTAAAGGGTTATCAAAAGGTACAAGTAACGAGCCATCCAATCTTTTTAGTTCTGGAAGATTGTGACTTTTAATTTCATCCACTTAAAATTAATGCTGTCAATTGATTAAAATACACTCAACAAAAATATAAATGCAACACTTTTGTTTTTGCTCCCATTTGTTATGAGATGGACTCAAAGATCTAAAATTCATTCCAGATACACAATATTACCATTTCTCTCAAACATTGTTCACAAATCTGTCTAAATGTGTGATAGTGAGCACTTTTGCTTTGCTGAGATAATCCATCCCACCTTACAGGTGTGCCACATCAAGATGCTCATCAGCCACCATGATTAGTGCATAGGTGTACCTTAGACTGTCCACAATAAAAGGCCACCCTGAAATGTGCAGTTGTTGCTTTATTGGGGGTCGGGGGACTCAGAACCAGTCAGTATCTGGTGTGACCACCATTTGCCTCAGGCAGTGCAGCACATCTTCTTCGCATAGAGTTTATCAGATTGTCAATTGTGGCCTGTGGAATGTTGGTCCACTCCTCTTCAATGGCTGTGCGAAGTTGCTGGATATTAGTGGGAACTGTTACGCGCTGTCGTATACGCCGGTCAAGCACATCCCAAACATGCTCAATGGGTGACATGTCCGGTGAGTATGCTGGCCATGCAAGAACTGGGACATTTTCAGCTTCCAAGAATTGTGTACAGATCCTTGCAACATGGGGCCGTGCATTATCTTGCTGAAACATGAGGTGATGTTCATGGATGTATGGCACAACAATGGGCCTCAGGATCTCATCACGGTATCTCTGTGCATTCAAAATGCCATCAATAAAATGCACCTGTGTTCTTCGTCCATAACAGATGCCTGCCCATACCATAACCCCACCACCACCATGGGCCACTCGATCCACAACATTGACATCAGCAAAGCGCTCACCCACACGACGCCACACACGCTGTCTGCCATCTGCCCTGAACAATGTAAACCGAGATTCATCCGTGAAGAGAACACCTCTCCAACGTGCCAGACGCCATCGAATGTGGGCATTTGCCCACTCAAGTCTGTTACGGCGACGATCTGGAGTCAGGTTAAGACCCCGATGAGAACGACGAGCATGCAGTTGAGCTTCCCTGAGACGGTTTCTGGCAGTTTGTGCAGAAATTCTTTGGTTATGCAAACCAATTGTTTCAGCAGCTGTCTGAGTAGATGGTCTCAGACGATCTTGGAGGTGAACCTGCTGGATGTGGAGGTCCTGGGCTGGTGTGGTTACACGTGGTCTGCGGTTGTGAGGCCGGTTGGATGTACTGCCATATTCTCTGAAACGCCTTTGGAGACGGCTTATGGTGGAGAAATGAACATTCAATGCCCGAGCAACAGATCTGGTTGACATTCCTGCTGTGAGCATGCCAATTGCACGCTCCCTCAATGCTTGCGCCATCTGTGGCATTTTGCTGTGAGACAAAACTGCACATTTCAGAGTGGCCTTTTATTGTGGACAGTCTAAGGTACACCTATGCACTAATCATGGTGTCTGATGAGCATCTTGATGTGGCACACCTGTGAGGTGGGATGGATTATCTCAGCAAAGCAGAAGTGCTCACTATCACACATTTAGACAGATTTGTGAACAATGTTTGAGAGAAATGGTAATATTGTGTATCTGGAATGAATTTTAGATCTTTGAGTCCATCTCATGACAAATGGGAGCAAAAACAAAAGTGTTGCGTTTATATTTTTGTTGAGTGTACTTAATCACGATGAATCTCATGAATGTCATAGTTAACTCGTGATGAATCGCAAATTAATCGCACATTTTTTTGTCCCTTGAATCATCATTTTGCTACTCTTTTTGTTTTTTTGTTTGTTTTTTTTTTTTACTGCAAACCGGAACAATCGTCACATGGCGATGTTTGCAGGTCATGCGGCGGAGCTGGTGATTGTGGTGGAGAGGGTGGGTCCAGCGGCATGAGGTGTCTTTTGCGTGGTGTGGGTCCTGCTGCGATGCACGCTCCACCAGGGGATTCTGCTGTCGCTGTCCGCGGTCCTTGTCGTGGATTTGCCATATGTTTCGTGTTTTCTGTTTTCTTATACAGTGGACTTGGTTTCGTGGTTTGTCTGGATAGTATCGGTGCTCGTGGATGTGCCGTACTTTGGCCCAATTCCTCCAACTGGGTCTTCTCAGTTTTGCACAAATTGTTTCTTTCCTGTTTACAGCCAGATCCTGTAGTTTTTCTAACGTTACAACAGTGGCCACAGCAAAACTAGTCCACTGGGTCACAAAGAGCGTTAATCTCGCGATAAAAAAATGAACGCTGTTAAAATTGTTTTGATTTAACGCGTTTATATTGCAATATTCTACTTAAAATCAAATACATTTTTTTGAGTTCTGGTAACTTCTTTGGGTTTACAGCGTAGAGGCAGTTTATTTTAAGATAACTCGTCAAGTAAAATGATCTCGTTGCGTGGACAGATACAGTAATTTCACTACTTTTAAGTCATTTTCTGATAGATTTAAGTGTTTATGTCTTAAATTTTGACCAAGCTTTTTCGCTGTGTATGACTGACGGGAGAATGCACAATGTTCCACTCTCTTTTCACAGTTTTATATATTATACCAACCCGTGTGTTCCAGTTTAGAATTTTAAAAATGTACCCACCCTATTTTGTAACTCAAACCAGAGTCCTGCACGGGTCTGATTTTGACAAACTGCCCGTACCCGTCATACCTCAATCTGTACCTGATCCGACCTGCTATAAATCATATTTCAGCTCCCCGCGAGTCACTTTGAACAGCAGGACGTCGCATGTGTGGTTTGAATATGGAAGTGGCCGAGATTTGTGGGAATTCGCGCGTGCAGGAAAAGCATTTTACACTGAATCATCATGTAAAAACAGTGGCATTTTTGCATTTCACTAAAATACAGCCCTGTTTTTTGTTCGCACATGATGTTTTGTAAACCGTGCGCCCCGACCTGAACCCATATCCGACACAGCACAACATTTTTCACCCGTTTCATTCAAATTTGCAGTTCACCCGTCGGGTATCCGCAGGTACCCAAACCCGTGCAGGACCCAAACTGAAATAAGTGTTCAAAATAAACCTCTACGGCGGTGGCGGGATGGAACTCAGCCTCATCAAAGAGTTGAAATACCTGGGACTGACGTTGGACCCAACAGTGATATTTAAGAAACACATTAAGTGCCTCACAAAAATTGTTCAGTTTAACTTTTAACTATTAATTTTAATTTTAAGATCCTTCATGACTCTATATGTGGCACGAATGTTTTTACACTCCATGATTCTGTCTCATATAGAAGATTGTAGAACCACATGGTCCTCCAGAACTGCAGCTCCTTCAGAACTCTGCAGCCCGCATCCTAACAGGCACCCCCACTGTCCATCACATCACCCCCATCCTGCAAGAACCCCACTGGCTCCCTGTAAAACAACGAATCAACTTCAAAATACTCATTGCAACCTTCAAAGCAATCCACAACCTAGTCCCATCATACATCTCCGACCTCCTCCACACTGCCGCTCCTGCCCGCACCCTCCGCTCCTCCTCCTCCCTCCAGCTCACAGTCCCCTCTGCCCAACGTGACCATGGGGAGCAGAGCCTTTAGCCCCTCTGCTCTCCAGCTCTGGAACTCTCTCCCTCATGACCTCCGCAACTTCCACTCTCTTCCACTCTTCAAATCCAGACTCAAAAATCCCATGTTCAGACGGTCCTACTTCTCATAACCAATCACATGTCTTTTATCAACCTGATTTTGTCATGTTTTAATGCATTTGTGTGTGTGTTTTTATTATTATTATTTATTAACTGTACAGTGTCCTTGGGTGCTTTGAAAGGTGCTTAGAAATAAAATGCATTATTATTATTATTATTATTATTATTATTATTATTATTATTATTATTATTATTATTATTATTATTATTATTATTATTATGGTCACTTCTGGCACAACACTCAAAGCAGTTCAATCCCTTTTTTAAAAAGCTGTAAAAATACTGGGCAAGAAACCATTTTCTGTTCACCACGGCACTATTTTAAAAAGTGCAACTTGGTCAATTTTATAATTTTGCTCATTTTAAATATGGATGTTTCTATATAAGGTTTTGCATGGACTTGCCCCCCTCCATTACAGGATTTTATTAAAGCAAAGAGTCAGCAGGAACTAGGGCCATGCACCGGAGGAACTGTGAGCTCCACACAGACGCACCACTTTCGGACAAAGTGTGGCTCAGTCAGAGGCAATAAGTTCTGGAACAGTCTCCCATTATCAATAAGAGACACTCCAGCATTGGACGCTTTCAAATCACACTTGAAACAGCGGCTAAAGGAAAACCAGACTTGTGGAAAACTTTTACTTTTACTCGCTATTGTCACTTGCTTTTATTTTGCTGTTAAATCTGTGGTTCACCTGCCGAGGGACTACAGATGGAAATGAGCATTTTTGCTATCATCTGTCATATTTACACTGCAACATTGTAGATGTTCATTAATATGCACTGTCCCCATTAAATAAATACATAAATAAATAAAATATATGTAATATAACTGTATTCTGAAGCTCACACGCATTTTGGCTGCACTGGGCGTCTCCATTGCTCTTCAGAGCGTGGTGTAAATACTATTTGTTTTGCTGTGCTCCTTTTGTTTCCTCCCTCCCTCCCTCCTGCCCTCCCTCCCTCCTCTGCCTCTCCCTGTCTCTGTCTGTCTGTGCACTGCCCCAGGCTCTTCTCCACATTACCATGAACATCAGTCACTGCCGTTCCTGTAAGCGCACCTCCTCCTCCTCCTCCTCTTCGCGCTCGTATTAGCAGGCGCGTATTTACCGCCGTTAGCTTAGCCATGCGTTATGACAGCCTGACAGACGTTAATGGCTAAAACGTGTCCCAAAAACATCCGATTCACGACATGTATATGTGTGTAAAAGCTTCTATGACACACAAAAAGGAAGCACGGTGGAACTTTTTGGTTTGGAGGTCCCTCGCCTGCTTTGGATATGTCTTGTCTGTTTCTATGGATATGTCACTGCTCTGCCTGGAATGTCCCGCAGTATGGCATTAAACACTTTACATTTATTCAACTACAGGTGGTTTTACAGCTCAAAAACACCTAGAAAAACAACATTCTGACTGTGAGTGGTGTCGCCTCTCCACAGATCTGACCTGCAGCATGGTCTGGTTTGGTCTCCATGAAGATAGAAAGGTTTAATGCCATACTGTGAAACATTCCAGGCCAAGCAGTAATGTCTCGATGGAGAAAAGCATTTGACGGAAAAGTCCACCAAAAAGTTACACAATGCAGCTTTAAGCCATGTTATACTGCTCTTACACACCAGGAGACTTTGTTGTCCTCCTTTATTACTGGTCTGTCTGCATCTGCAAAGCTCAAAATGGTCAGTTCCACCTTATGATGTCATGTGGTGGTAAATGGTCACATTTTTATATAGGCTTTTATAGGGTTCCACCTTCATGGCCTCAAAGCGCTTTACAAAGAACCATGGCAAAAGGAGAAATTTAATTTGTCAACTGGACAAAAGTTTATTTTGGTCATCCAAGCTGACCAGATCTGAAGAAGCAGTTTGGATGAGCTGCGAAACATATTCAACCAAAATAAACTTTTATCCAGTTGAAAAATTGAATTTCTTCTTTTGCCTTGGATTCTACCTGGACGACTGAGGAATTTTACCCACAACAAGGAACCACTCACCCATTCACACACACATTCACACACCAGAGTACGCAGACACTGGGGGAGAAGTGGATTAAGCATCTTGCCCAAGGACACAACAACGACATTCATCTGTGGGAGCTGGAATCACAACGTCAGCCTGTGGGTCAGTGGATCTGACCACTCAACCAGTGGTAATTTCCATGTTAACACCTTTTACCTTTTGTTCAGTAGAGATTGGCAATTCCAGGGCTGAAATTATCCAAATGATTCTAGTGAAGGTGTATGTAGTTTAAAAACACAGTGGAGCACTTCCTTACCACATGACATCACAAGGTGGTACGGACTATTTTCTGTTTGAGAGAAGAACTCGGCCTAAATACTGTATGCAGCGTTTGTGTGTTAAATGAAACAAAACACAACTCTAGGTCTGTTTGCGATGAGGAAACAACATTATAACCAATCAGAACAGAGCGTCATGTGAGCCCGTGAAAAAAAAAACAAAAAAAACAGACGTAAGTGATGTTGACAGCGACCCTGCTATATTTAAAGGGCACACTTCACAAGATATCATTGCCTATTTGAGTGTCCTGGGGCTCGCTCTGTCTATTTACACTCGCCGCAGTAGGACGGGGGATTACATCGAGGGGATACTGTCCAAATCAAATCCGTAAAAAACACTAGAAATGACGTATTTTCGCCCGGGCTACACTAGTTATCCGCTTTAGCCCCAGTGGAGTTTTCACAACATTTTAGCGCTCTGAATATGTCATGACCAGGTACCACGAGACTAACAAAACACCAGCAGGGGAATGTAATGAAGTAAAATAGTAAAGTACTGTGCGTAAAGCTGCACTGTGTAACCTTTCTGCTACCACTTTTCTCCACTGAGATGTTATTGCTTTGCCTTGAATGTTCCACAGTATGACTTTAAACAGATTTACCTTACATTTATTCAGTCACAGGTGGTTTTAAAGTTCAAAAATACCTAGACAAACAACTGCGTGGCATCGCCTCTCCACAGATCTTACCTGTATCTTGGTCTGGTTTGGTCTTCATGAAGAGGTTTAATGCTATACTGTGAAACATTCTAGATAATGCAATAAAAATTGCACCTTTATGTATATTTTGTTAGGTATTTGTACTTTACCATATTTTTCAGACCATAAAGCGCACCGGATTATAAGGCGGGCCTGATACCTTCGCCCAGGCGTCCACGATCCATTGGCAGATCGTGGTGTAACTCGCCCGGCGTTGCCTCCCTGTCTTGGTGAATGTGTGTTCACCTTCTGTCGTCCAACGCTTCCACACAGCTGCAGTTTAACTTTGAATGACCTGGTGACACCGATATCTTGTGGGTTGGAGTTCTTTGGTTAATCCACCCAGAATGATCCCAAGCACTGAATTAGTTTGCTTTAATCGGGCACGTATATATGATGTTGTAATATGATGCTGAAGCACAGTATGTATCACTCTGCAAGGCTCCTGACTACGGGAGCCGTAATGCTCCAACAGTTTGGACCACGAAGGTTTTCGAAGGTGTTCGTGTGCATGGGGTGGAAATCTGTGCATGTTTGATTGAAGTTGAGCACAAGATGGGTGTCCATAAACTTTCAAATGAGGTGCACAAAAGGACAGGATAGTCCTGGTTCAGTTCTGATTTAGATCTGGTTTAGTCCTGGTTTAGTCTCAGTTTAGCGCTGGTTTAGTCCCGGTTTGGACCTGGTTTAGACCTGGTTTAGTTCCAGTTTAGTCCTGGTTTGGACCTGGTTTAGTCCCAGTTTAGTCCCGGTTTGGATCTGGTTTAGTCCTGGTTTAGTCTCAGTTTAGTCCTTGTTTAGTCCAGGTTTAGTCTCAGTTAAGACCTGGTTTAGTTCTGTTGTAGTCCTGGTAAGCGCCGCAGTAATCATAAGTTTTTATTTGGTGATTGTAATTCTTGATGTCGTAACTTTTCAATTCATATTCTGAAGGATGAAATACACATGTGACAGTCCATCCAGCGGTGCGGTTTCGTCGCTTACAAAAGTACTAAAACATTCTGACAGATTTTTGAGTGCCGTGTACCACATAAAATCTGTTTGAGGTCAGTAAGCACAGCCAGAATTAATACATACATAAAGTGCACCATCTTATAAGGCTCACTGACGATTTTTGGGAAAAATAAAGGGTTTTAAGGGCGCCTTATGGTCTGAAAAATATGGTACTTCAGTTCATTTTACAGTGCATACTTTTTACTTTTACTTCACTACATTTGAGAGCCGTTATCTGTACTTTCTACTGCACTATATTTTTTAACTGGGCTGTAAAGTGTTTTTTATTATAGTTTGAGACCTGCTGAAAAGGCTGAGGCTAATTTTTATTTTTTTTAACACATTTGCAGTTTGAACAAACAAAGATCTACAAATAAAAATTGCGAGAACAAAAATGATCACTGCAGCTGAAGCTTTATTAAATATCAAAATCTGCACAAAAAAAACTTGACTTGTAAAAAAGCCTATATTACACTATTTTCTGATCTGTTCTAATGTTGTTTCCTTATCGCAAACAGACCTGGAGTTGTGTTTTGTTTCATTCACATATGTTTAACACACAAAGCTGCAGATTCTTCTTTCAAACAGAAAACACACTGTTCCACCTTGTGATGTCACCTGGTAATACTGTGTTTTTAAACTCCATGCACCTTCACTAGTATCATTTGGATGATTTCAGCTGTAGAATTGCCAATCTCTACTGAACTAAAGTTTAAAGAAGCTGTTAACTGCCACTTTATGACATCACAAGGAGGAACAGAGAATTTTGAGGTTTGGAGATGTAGATAGACTAATAATAAAGTGTTACTCTGACATGTGTGAATGAAAGAAAACAACTCTAGGTCTGAGGAGGAAACAGAACATAGATCAAAAAATAGCGTAATGCAGAAGAGTCAGTGTTGTGTAATATGGGACCTTTAAAGGGACCGTTCTGAATTTTGGGCCTCATTTCCTTGTGAGCCAGAGTGTTGGAGACGTGTGGAGACACTTTTTGAAATCTTCCATCCAGGCTAGTGCATGTCAATGGCCATAGTCGTCCTGCCACTAAAACAGTCTGACCCACTCCACAGACCCGAGGAAAAGTATTAGAACTCCAGACTGTCCATGTGAACATCTGTGTGGATAGAATAATGTTTGAAAAAAAATTAACCTTGCATCACATGAATCGTCGCATGTTGAGGGACTATTTTCTCATATATCAGTCCGCCGCTACTGAGCTTTCTATCAGGAAGTACAATTCACTGCTGCTGCTCAGACAGAAATCCTTCAAATGCAACGTTGGTTTTACTTCTAAAATGATTCTGTGGACACAGACGTTCACATGGACAGTCTGGAGGTGATAATGTTTGTCACAGTTGTCACATCTCTTTATCTCATATCATGCGGCCCTTATAAAATGGATCAGACTACACTTTGCATTCAAGTTTATTCTATGGAAGGCTGCGTGATACTTTGGTTCTCCATCCATCTTCTCCCGCTTAATCCAGCTGGGTCGCGGGGGCAGCTTGCTGCCCAATCCTCATAGCACCTGACCCCCCCTATGAACCCCTCTGCAGGTGGTGAGCCCACAGGAGGGTGGACGTCATGGTCCTTGATGTTAGTTCACAGGGGTGCTGCATGTTTTGGGTTGATGGGGGAAACCGGAGCCCGGAGGAAACCCATCCAGACACGCAACATGCAAACTCCACACAGAAGCCGCAACCTTCTTCCTGTGAGGCCTGAGTGTTGCCACTCAGCCACCGTGCCGCAACTTTGGTTCTCATATATAAAACATTATAACATCAACCAACAGTGATTTTGTAAGTTTGGCTCCTGCTCCAATTGAGTTTGAGGCCCTTGGTCTAACAGAGCTTCAGACAGAGCATGTCTACAGTTAGCATCACACCCCAGGGAATGTTGACCACATCAGCTGCAAAGTATCAAGAGTGGAAAAACATGGATTCTTACTATGAGCACTATATTGTCACCTCTCCACAGATCTGACCTGTATATTGGTCTAGTGCTGTCATCTGCTTGTCTCCATGGAGATACATATGCTTAACACCTTACTGTGGGAAAATGGCTACAGCAATCATACATAGTACACAGCGAAAAGTGGAGTGTTCAAATGGACTCACAGAATCCATTTCAAACATTTCTCAGAGTTTCTATGAGTCCAGTCTGTGCTAGAGTTAATTTAACATTTTTGGAGTTAAGTTACACTAATTAAGTAACACTGGATCAAAGTTCCTGTTTAACTCTGAAATTAAGAGTTATATTAATGTTTGGACAGTAAACAGATAACACTTGATGATAACCCTCCACACGTCTCCAACACTCTGGCTCACGAGGAAATGAGGCCCTATGTCCAAAATTCCAAACTGTGCCTTTAAGTACATTTAATACTTTTGTGATACTTTTACACGAGTATTTCTGCTAAACCATTGCTAAACCCCATAGCGTACGGCAGCTCGTCGACACCTGCAGCTGTTTCGAAGGGCTTCTGTAATAATAAAAATGTAGCGCGCTGGTAATTAAATGCAAGATTAATTACGTCTCTGGAGATCTGCTGTGATTGTTGGGAAGTTGATAAAAAGGTAATGTATTCCTTTTGCTGCAGACAAGTTGACAAAATACAAATTTGTATGCGAGCTTTGTATGTCAAGGTCAACTCTTAAGACTTGAACGCAAATGAATTTATGTCAAAATATAAACAGCACCTTTCAATATTCTGGTTGTATTTTTTAAAGATGCACTGTGCAACTTTTCTGATGGAGGATCCGCTACCTGCTTGTCTCCTTGGAGATGTTATTGCGTTACCTGGAATGTTCCGCGGTATGACTTTAAACATATATCTAGAATTTATTCATTACGGGTGTTTCTATTGCTCAAAAACACAATAATTCCTTCTGTGAATAGGGGCGACTCTCCACAGATCTGAGCTGTACCGTAGCGTAATGCTGTAACCCGTTATGATAGATAGCTTTAATCTATACTGTGGAACATTCTAGACAAAGCAACAGCGTTTCCATGGAGACTAGAGGAGCTTTTTACCATGTTTTAACGTTTTCTTATCCAAAACACACCTAAATAAGTTTTATATGTCAACTGTGCATGTTTGAGTAATCTAGTGATCTCTCCTGGGCCCTATTCGAACCCTTCTTACAGTTCACTGTACGATTCTGTCCAAGGCTCCGCCCACAAGCCTATGTCACCCACCCTCCCACGCGACAAATCCCCATAAATATACGAAAGCGTGATACAAAACTGTACAATATGACTTCACAAACCCGATGCGATGATAGTTTCATGAGCGGTTGGTCGTGGTGTGATAGTGCTCTGAAGGGGGAGCGAGTAGGAGTGAGAGCGAAGGTAAGGAGGACTCAGAGCATCCAAAACTAAAGTGAAGCTTAAAGGTTGTATGGAGAAAACGTGGGCTATGATATCGCTGTAGTAGTGACTTACGGCGTGGTGATCGCTAAAAGATGTATTTTGAAACTGTGGAAATGAAATTCTCCACCTCAGTTCGAAGCCTGGCTCAGGGAATTCATGGGAGTGCTGCAGATTGAGAGACTGAGGGATGAGGTGTCAGGTACTCCTCAAAAAATTTAGAAGGTGTGGAAACCCTGAACCTGTAGTGAACCCCTGAAAAAGAATGTAATAATGTTGTCAGTTGATGTACGTGTGGACATTTAAACTCTGTACTTTTTTGTATAAACTATGTATACCCCATGGTGTGTTTATGTATTTGTTTTGTTTAATATTTCTTTTTATTCATTTTTAGAATTTTTTCTCTTTATTTTTTTTACATTTCTAATTTTGTATCTATTTTATTTTATTATTTTTATTATTATTGAACTACTTTATTTACACATGTTTCTGTCATGTAAGTCATACTGTATAGAATTTGAATTTATTGATTCATTTTTCATTTAATTTATATTCTTTTTTTATTGTATGTGTTGTGTTGTGTTGTTTATACATTTGAACGTCAAAGCTTTCAGTTTCAGGTGAATGAAAGTGTTGAAAACCATGGTTGAATCTCCATATTAAAAATTTAAGAAAAAAAGCTCCTGGTGACTGTGAACAGCGAGACAAGCAGTAACTGTGTTTGAGAATAGAATATTTTCAGTTATTCAAACTCTGCTTGGACCAGAGATATTCACTGTCTTATGAAAGGAATGCTCTTTCTGTCGAAGTAACATTACACTTTATGTCATGCAGTAACTATTTCAGTCAGGCTGCCAGAAAGTTCCACATTTATGTAAAAAATGCCAAGTTTCTTTTGTTTCTCTATAGGTTTTGTGCTATTGTGAACCTCATAAAGAAAAGTACTGCTTAAAAATTCAAACAGAAATCTGCAGAATGGAGAAGAACACAGCATAAATAAGAATGAGATAAGTGACCTTTGCAAAGAGCTCTGAGTGCGTGGCTCATTCATCTGCACTACAACACTGAACTTCCACCTCCAGGTCAAACATGACAGAGTCTCCACATGAACTCTAGTCTTTACCAGAGTCTTAAGTCTTCCACGCTTTTAACTACATTTTGGAAAAAAAAAAAAAATAGCTTCTTGTTCAAGACATGATGTTGACTCTTCATTTTCTTGTTTATATATATATATATATATATATATATATATATATATATATATATATATATATATATATATATATATATATATATATATATATAAACAAGAACAATATCAGAAAAATCGGTAGCCGAGTTCAAAGAAATAATTGAGCCAGTATTAAATGATATGCCATGTGACAATGAGAACAACTTTAATCCAATTATCATGGATCAGTTTGTTGATAGGACAATGCTCACCTTAAAATCTGCTCTCGATGTTGCAGTGCTGCTAAAACAGAAAAGCATTAAACCAAGACCTCCGGCTCCATGGTTTACTCCAGAACTGCGATCACTCAAACAACACGTGAGACGCACAGAGAAGCTCTGGCGCCGCTCGCGCTCCGAGCAGTCTCTGAAGGCATGGAAGCTCTGCCTGCTCTCTTATAAGGCCGCTCTGCGAAAAGCGCAAACCAGATACTATTCAAACCTAATAGAAGTAAACAAAAGCAACCCCAGATTTCTGTTCAGCACTGTAGCCAGGCTGACAAACTCGCACACTGCCCCTGAGTCTCTTCTCCCCTCAAAGTTCAGTTGTGATGACTTTCTTGAATTCTTCGATTACAAAATTACAACCATTAGAGACAAGATCAACGAAGCCACTCCAAAAATCAGAACCGAGCAAATCCAGTCCGTAACACCAATATCCCACATGAATCCTCTGACAGCATTACACAGATTTACTCCTGTCAATGAGGTGGAGATTACCTCAGTCATCATGTCGTCCAAACCATCAACTTGTTTGCTCGACCCTATTCCAGTCAAACTCCTCAAAGAAGCTCTCCACCTAATAATAGGTTCCATCCATAACATAATAAATATGTCATTAGAAAATGGCTATGTTCCTCAGTCCTTTAAATATGCTGTAATTAAACCGCTCTTGAAAAAACCTACCTTAAATCCTGATGAACTAGCCAACTACAGACCTATCTCGAATCTTCCATTTCTCTCAAAGATTCTGGAACGAGTTGAGGTGAAACAGCTTTGTCACCATCTGCAGGGCAATAATTTATTTGAAAAATTTCAGTCTGGTTTCAGAGCTCACCACAGCACAGAAACTGCTCTGCTTAAAGTGACAAATGATTTGCTACTAGCTGCTGATAATGGGCTGACTTCAGTCCTGGTCCTACTGGACCTCAGTGCAGCGTTTGACACCATTGATCACAACATTCTACTGCAGAGGTTAGAATGTGACATAGGTGTCAGAGGGACCGCCCTCAAATGGTTTAAATCCTATCTATCAGATAGGTACCAGTTTGTTAGTGTAAACCAGTGCACCTCTCCCTGCTCTAAAGTAGCTTGCGGTGTTCCACAAGGATCTGTGCTTGGTCGATCAAATCGATAAGCTCAGTGCCTGTGTGAAGGACATCAAAACCTGGATGACCCTGAATTACCTGCTCTTAAATCCTGAAAAAACAGAGGTCATTGTTGTCGGTCCTAAAGGTCAGAGAGATTCTCTGTCCGACCAGATAATCTCACTTGACAATGTGAGTATAGCCTCTAGCTCTACTGTAAAAAACCTTGGAGTCCTATTTGACCAAAATCTCTCATTCACAGCTCATATAAACCAAGCTTGTAAAACTGCATATTTTCACCTGCGAAACATAACTAAAATCAGAAATATTTTGCCTAAAAATGATGGTGAAAAACTTATCCATGCATTTGTTACATCCAGACTAGATTACTGTAATTCTCTGCTCACCGTCTGCGCTAAAGGTACTTTAAGAAGCTTCCAATTGGTCCAAAATGCAGCGGCCAGAGTCCTAACAGGAACTAAAAGACGTGATCAGTCCTGTGTTAAAATCACTTCACTGGCTTCCTGTCGAGCTTACAATTAAATTCAAAGTTCTCCTCCTGACATACAAAGCCTTAAACAATATGGCCCCATCATATCTTCAGGATGCCATTGTCCCCTATCAGCCAAATAGAGCACTTCGCTCTCAGAATGCGGGATTATTAGTGGTTCCTAGAGTGTCTAAAAGTACAGTGGGGGGCCAGAGCCTTCAGTTACCAAACTCCTGTGTTATGGAATCAACTCCCTGTTGATGTTAAACAGGCACCCACAGTCTCTTTATTTAAGACCAGGCTTAAAACCTTCCTCTTCGGAATAGCTTATGACCAGGTTTCTTAGTTGATGTCACTAAGATAAGCTGCCGCAGGAGATAACAAGCTGGGGGAAGTGTGGCAACCTGAGCACTGTCCTCTGTTTCCTCCTATTTTCTCATCAGCATCACTTACTATGTTCTCATCTGTAGCTCGTTCATTGCTATTCACATGTTGTCCCCTGTCCCACTCCCCCTGTGGAGTGGAACTCTTTCAGACGCCTGATGACAGCTGGACCCCTCTCCTCTTCCTCGCCGGGCTTCCTCCTTCTCGCCCGGCTTCCTCCTCCTCGCCCGGCTCCTCCTCCTCACCCGGCCTCCTCCTCCTCGCCCAGCTTCCTCCTCCTCGCCCGGGCTCCTCCTCCTCGCCCGGCCTCCTCCTCCTCGCCCGGCCTCCTCCTCCTCGCCTGGCTCCTCCTCCTCGCCCGGCCTCCTCCTCCTCGCCCGGCCTCCTCCTCCTCACCTGGCTCCTCCCCGGCTCCTTCCCCACCTGGGTAGCTGTGGCCATACCGAACTGGCCCACGGGCCTGGACATCTATAGCCTGTCCGTCCATGGGAGTGGATCCCTCCTTCACTGTAGTTCTCCCCGAGGTTTCTTCTTTTTCCCAGGACCCTGGGTTTTTTGGAGTTTTTCCTTGCTGAGAAGGAGGGTCTAAGGACAGGGGATGACTGGACAATGTTTCATTTGCTGCTTTATTCCTGTTTTGATATGTCTGTGTGTATGTTTTGCTCATCCAAATCTTGGAACGCCCTTAGAGGCAACTGTTTTTGTGATTTTGGGTGCTACAAAAATTAATAAATAAATAAATATATATATATATATGGCCTAGCTCCTCCTCCCTTGGAGGAATTTATTAGACATAGAGACGTAATCTCAGGAGCAGATCTGCCTCCAGAGGGACTGTGAGGGTCCATTTAGATGAACAGCCACAGGACAAAACCCATTTCTGTTCAGGGCTGCATGAACTGGAATAGTCTCCCAGATCTATACGAGAGTTCCACCCTTATGGCTTTCAAAAAAGAGCTCAAAAATGGCTCAAAATCAATCAAACCTGTGAACATAGGTGAAGTTTAATGTGTGAAATATATTGTATGTAGATTGTTTTTTGTAAATTGTAAATGGTTTCTGTTGCTGTATGTCTTTTGTCTGTAAATGTCCGAGGACGACGGATGGAAAGTAGCTTCTAGCTAAATCCGGCATATTTACACAATGTTATGAATCTGTACAAAGTGTAAATAATATTATTGAATTAGAGCCAGAAATAATGACATGACATGTTTAAAGAAGCTGTTAAAGCTGTTTAATAGAGGTGAGATTAAAAAATAAAATATTAGCAACAGAAAGTCTCAAGTTAAGATTTTGGCTTTAAAGGTACAGTATATAACTTGGTGCTGGCACGTCACCTGTATGATTCCATGAAAATCCAAAGTTTAAAGCCTCCTCCAAATCCAAAGTTTAAAGCCTACTCTGGAACATTCTCAGTAGAGACAGATGCATTGTCTGCCCTACAGTGCTAAATTATAGTCAAAGGAACATTTCCATGGAAACAAGCAGGAGGAGGAGGCCCTGCTTCAGGCCAAATAAGAGTCAGGTTTTGGGACATGCAAATCTCAGAAGCTCAAAGTGAGGACACATGATTTTCTAAGATTTTCAATGCAATAAAAACATCCTAAATCTTTTATTTTTCTCTATTTTTCTTCTATTTTTTGGCAAAAAAATGACATACGCTAGCTTTAACTACAGCACACAGGTGAACGTTATCACACCAGCTACAAGGTCACAGTCAGACTCACACCAGCGCAGACTGTTGTTGTGCCACGGGGCAGGACACTTGGCACAGCGCAGTGAAAAGAGCAGTGAAAGAAGAACACATGGACCTGAGACCAATGCATTTACAGTGAGCCGTCGCTATAATGCGGTTCACCTTCACTGTTTCGCAGATTTTTTTTAATGCATTTTTTTTTTTTTTTTTTTTTTTTACAGTGCATTGTGTTCTGAATCCTGATTGGCTGAGGGACTGTAGTCTAGAAATGAAAAAAGTTGACATTGGTCTTTCACTTAGACCAATGTCAACAGTTTCTGTGCCTCGTCTCTGTTCAGCCCGACAAATTTACCTTTGCAAATTTTCTCCATGACAAAACCCACAATGTCGATGAAACGTTCTGCACGACAAAGGCAAAAGGCCGAGGAAGATGCAAACTATCGCAGAAAAAGTTTAACTTCTGGACATGCTGAAGGAAGGTAGAAGCTGTGCGGCTGTAGGCGCCATTACGGAATAAATGAATCTTCGGTTTGTTCTGGGAAAAAGACGCCTGCATCACAGCCTCCAGCAGAAAAAGACGCTGCAGCAGAGTCAAAAAGAAGAGGCACAGTCAGAGGGACTGTGAAATACGCCTGAGTCACAATGTGTCCAACCTCCTATTCATTATTAAAATGATTATTTGCCAGTATTTTTTAAAAACTATCATAGTTATTTGTAAGAAAACGTTTATATTTTTATTTCTTAAACAAATGCTTGGGCCTGAAAACAGGTTTTGATCTTTGGTTTCATTCTATAGTACAGTATTGTATTGTATAATAATTGTAAAAATAAAGCTGATACTTCATGGATTTTGCCTATCGCGGGTTCTTTTTGGAACATAACCTCCGCGATAAACCAGGGTTCACTGTGTACTGAAGTAAAACTGACCATGGCTGGTGTGACTAAAAGTGCAAATGGACCTCACCAAAATGAAATCCACTCCTGTTTGATACGCCCTGGTTCTATCCAAAAATAGCTCTGAAACCCCTCAGTGTCAGTGCGTCTCCAGCCCTTTTATATGAGCTCATTGGTGAGTCTCTCCCAAGGACACATGGAGGAGTCTAGAGCCTCTCCTCCTTTTTCTTCTTCTGCCTGACATTCGTTCTTCCTTATCTGCACGCTTTTGTCATATTACGCCACATCTCTCTTCTTCTGTGTACATCTCACAGCCAAGATCTCTCCACCACCCAAATTCCTCCTCACGATGATGCAAACCCCGGTCAAACTCCAGCAAGAAAGGCCCCTAATCCTGCAGCCCCGGACCTGTAATCACTCCGATAGCAGATATGAAGAGGGCTCAGAAAAACGGGAGGCAACCTGTAAAACTGATGTGGATATATGAGACAGGATTACAGATGGGAGGAAAGAATCTGCAACAGGCAATGTTCATCTAGAGAGCGATGGGCTGATAGAACGTTAGAAGATACAAAAAGACCGATGCATGAAGCAAATCATAAAGAAGCAGCATGATGAGAGCTCTTAAGATACTGAGAAATGTTTGGAAGTCAAAGAAATATATGTTGTCAAAGAAGGTGAAGGAAAGTATTATTCGCGTTGGGATCTTACGCTTTACAACTTAAAGGTCCTGTATGACGCAAAATTGACTCTTGTGAGCTTTAAGCAGGGTGACCAGATGTTCTCATTTGTAAACTGGGACACACCTGAGTTGGGACGGTTGGTGTAAATAAAATTGCGAAAAAAGTGCGTAACATTGTCCATTCTCGACTGATACACAAGCGCTTTTTCTGTATTTTGGCTAAACAAATGCAGTTTATGCTCCACTGGTTTAAAACTAATACAGTCCTCATTTTAGCTCTAGTTTAGTCCTGGTTTAGACCTGGTCTAGACCTGAAACAGTCCTGGTTTGGACCTGGTTTGGACCTGGTTTAGTCCTGGTTCACTCCTGGTTTAGTCCTTGTTTAGGCTTGACATAGATCTGATATAGTCCAAGTTTAGTCCTGCTTTAGACCTGAAGTAGTCCTGTTTTAGTCCTGGTTTAGCCCTAGTTTAGTCCTAGTTTAGACCTGGTTTCTACCTAGTTTAGTCCTGGTTTAGACCTGGTTTAGCCCTAGTTTAGTCCTGGTTTAGTCCTGGTTTAGACCTGGTTTAGCCCTAGTTTAGTCCTGGTTTAGTCCTGGTTTAGACCTGGTTTAGCCCTAGTTTAGTCCTGGTTTAGTCCTGGTTTAGACCTGGTTTAGCCCTAGTTTAGTCCTGATTTAGTCCTAGTTTAGACCTGGTTATAATTGAAATAGACTTGATATTGTCTTGGTTTAGTCCTGGTTTAGTCCTGGTTTAGACTTGGTTTCTACCTAGTTTAGTCCTGGTTTAGACCTGGTTTAGCCCTAGTTTAGTCCTGGTTTAGTCCTGGTTTAGACCTGTTTTCTACCTAGTTTAGTCCTGGTTTAGCCCTAGTTTAGTCCTGGTTTAGTCCTAGGTTAGACCTGGTTTAGACCTGGTTTAGCCCTAGTTTAGACCTGAAATAGACTTGATATAGTCCTGGGTTAGTCCTAGTTTAGATCAAATTGGTCCAAAATAGGGACACCTGGGACATTTCTTGTATAAAGTGGGACAAATCAGTGGTTTTGGATAAATCTGCGCGGACAGAGGACACAGGACTCAAAACTGGGACTGTCCTGGGTAAATAGGAACGTCTGGTCACTCTGGCTTTAAGCCATGTTAGAATGTTATAACCACATCTTTATTATTAGTCTGTCTACGTCTCCAATGCTCAAAATGCTCTGTTCCACCCTGTGATGTCATGAAGCTGTAGTTTTCAGGTTAAGAGTGACCTTACAGAAATACCTAGAAGACTCGATTCACTGTCTTCACAAGTAAAGCACAACTATAAGGTAAGGTAAGGTTTATTTATATAGCGCGTTACACAGACACATGTCCCCAAAACGCTTTACACAGCAATTTACAGAGCTTTTTTTTTTCATTCACTCCAGACCCGGTGGTGGTACGCTACTGTTGTAGCCACAGTTGCCCTGGGGGCAAACTGACTATGAACTAAACACATGCTTTTCTTTAACATTTTCTTCAACATTTTCTTTAACACTACCTTTTATTTTGATACGATCATAAACGATTAATTTTGTGCCTTCTTCGTCATTATTATTAGTTTATACGACTATTGTGAGGGTTTCTACAGGTTTCTTCAAGTTAAATTTAAGTCTTTTCAGGACCTTTTTAAGACCATTTGTATAAAAAGTTAAGACTTATTTCACGGCCTATTTCACAGAGCTACCGGCAAAGAAAAATTTTATTCTTGAATTTGTGTTCATTTATTTCTCAAAGGAATCTGGGGAGTAGAGACTCTTCACCATAACTGCAGTATGAAATGTGCCGCTCAGTAACGAAAAACCAGTGTTAAAAACAACATAAACTTGGTGTTCTGCTCAGATTGTCTTTGATTTTACTCTTCTGTAGCGCGTGATCTTCAGTGATGTGTTCGGAAGATTTTAACCCAGTTGCGTTCTCAATTATTGTTTCTTTATTTAGGCGATGTTATTTCACCAAATAATGTTGTTTGACAAATTAAGCTTTTGAGGAAAAATGTGTGTCAGGGACCAAATAGAGAAAGCAAAAGACAAGGTATAAAAAGTGAAGTCCAAAATAATTTAACACAGGCAAACCATCAACAAAAAAACTGGGCTCAAACTGAGGGAACTTAAAGTCAACTGAACACAACCAAAAAAATCCCCCACCAGACAGGGACAGGTCTTCTTAAACAGCCCAGGAGCCAACGAACTGAACACAAAAAACTAACTTAATTAAAGCAACACAAAAGCAAATCATTATACTACAGAAAATAAGTGCATGTGAAGTAACATTAAATAAACTAACTTAACAAAACAAACTAAAATAGTGCTCAGCGATGGTCTGGTCCGTCCAGCAACTCAACCGAAAAAGAAAAAACACGTAAGTACAGTGTAAGTAAATTAAACTATGGACAATGATTAAAAATGTGAATATAAACTTAATGAAATACTGACACTGGAGTGGTGGCAGAGGTATCCACCACAATGAAGTTACGTACTGCACACATTTTAAGACCCAGATATAAAAACTCAAGATTTTTTCCAGTGTTTTGAAGGTATTATTTCCATATTCATAAATTCAATGCTTTTAAGATGTTTAAGACACTGTAGGAACCCTGGATCATAAACAATAAACTTCTGTGCCGTCCTCACTATAACGTGGTTCACCTTTCGCGGCTTTTAAAAAAAAATTATTTTATTTTACAGCATTGCGTTCTACGCTCTGATTGGCTATTCAGCGTAATCAAAGGTGCATGTCTGTTTGTAAGAATCTTTTTGTGCAGAAGAAAAACAGCGCCAACAACTACCCATAACTACGTTCTTCACGCGGAAAAAGACCCCTGCACCAGTTTAGATTGTGGAGCCTGTTTGAGAAAAGTGTATAAAGTGTGTGGTGAGGGATTTTGTAGCCTTAAAACAGTGGTTCTTAACCTAGTTGGAGGTGCTGAACCCCACTAGTTGCATATGCACATTCACCGAATCCTTCTTAATTGGGAAAATAAAATGGTTTTTTCAAATTCAAAACATAGGTATATATATTTTATTGGTGCACACATATAAATCCATATTGCACATATTCCTCCGACCACTTTCTTCTTTTGCTCGACATAGTTCGTATTAAGGGAAAATACTAAGAAAGAAATTACACGACACCATCACGACCGTCACAAGACGATTGGGCGCACAAAATTTCCTACAGCCAGTAACGGCCAAACAGGGCGAGTCATCATGAGTCATATGAGTTGGATGTGAGTCTGACTCACTCAAACCCAGGTTAAGAACCACAGCCTTAAAACATATATAATAAATGTAAAAAATAAAGCTACTACTTCACGGACTTCGCCTATTGCGGGTTATTACGGGTTAGAACGTAACCCCGCGATAAATGAAGGACCACTGTACAATATAAAAAAATGTATAAAGTATATTTAGTATGTCATTTATTTTGCAATATGTAAATATTTGTAAAATTTCATCATCAATGTGCATAAGCAACCACACCATTTCTGATTTTTTAAACTGTCATAAACAGGGGTTAATATAAGTTTTTTTTCATCCCACCTCTTTTCGAGAAATGTGCTTTTCTGATGTTTACAATGTATATGCAGTATGTGTATGATGATTATTTCTCTCATGGCACAAACTCAAAATAAAAATGAATCAAATCAAACCTTTTTCCTTTGTTTAGTAGAAATAAGAAATTTGACGGCTGAAAAGAAAAGCCGTCACACTGAGGCAAAAACAATGGCTGCTTGTTTTGAAGAACACACAACTTTTAACCCCAGCCGAAACATGTCAACAAGGTAAAAATACACTTGGCTACATTGTCTTAGAAAGGAACCTAAGAAGTTAATGCATTAATAAGACAAAATGAATATTTTTGGCGTAACTTTTAACCCTGTTAGAGCCGTGTTCCCTCATTCCCTCGTGTTTTGCCTCATTCACACCGGGTTCAGTAATCCTCTGCAATAAAGTCATTTGAGCCTCACAAAACACTCACTTTAAATTGTCCTGGGATTGTGACGTCATAGACAGTCTAAAGTCTAAATATCATATCTAGACCCATTTTAAGCATTTTTGTGAATAACTCGTGCTCATTACTGCAGCGTGCACACACTCATGTCCGGACATGCTCCTCATTACGTGGTTTAATTGTTTTCGCTGTGGTCATTCCCGCTGCTGCCAGTAGATAGCAATTTTTTTTTTAATTAGGCATCATTATAAGACCTGTGGTGGGTCAGAACAGGGTTCTATGGACGCTTTAAATCAACACTATGAGTTACTGAATGTTAATAAAATGTTAAATAATGATCTATGTATGTTACTATACCTGAAAAAGCATCAAAATCTTTATTCCAGTAAAGTTCCTGCTAGTTCTTATTTATGTGATTGGATTAAGTAGCACTAGGGATGGAACAATAAACAATAATACTGTTTATTGTGATAAAAAGGGTAGAAAATAATAATTTGTGGGACATTTTATAGACTTGTGATAATCGCCAACACAAATAATCACCATTTTACCCCCAGAATGTGCAGAAGAAGGCTTAACCATAAAGTTCTCTGCTGGATCATTGTTGTTTTCAGTTATAACAAGTACAATACTATAACAGTTGATTAAATATGGAACTTATTTATTTATAATATTAAAATTATGATTATTCATATCCTTAAACATATTTGTACTGCAACACCCTTAAAAAGAGGTCTCCCTAAAAGTCAGTTCTTCTGCCTCAGACGGATGTGCCAAACTACAGAGGATTTTAGAGAAAAATCAGTGGTGATGAAAACAAAATTCACTGAAAGAGGTTACACTGCAGTTTGTAGAAGAGGCGTATCCCACCGTGTTATTCAGTGTTAAAGGAAACTAAAATAGAAAGACCATTCTTGGTGATATTGAACACAGTGTACTCACCCCAGATCCATAACATCAAATCAGTCATTTTAGAACACTGGCACATATTAAAGTCGGAATCAGAATGGTCCCAGATATTTAAAGATCCACCTCTATTTATCTATTCAAGAGGCAGAAATCTGTGGTTGGTACATTCAGACTTCTCCCACCAAATGCACCAAATGCACAAACTCTCCTTGCCTCTATTCCTAATGGAAATTATAGATGTGGTCGTTGCACCCAGTGCCATAACAGCACAAAGATGTCTCATTTTTGTCACCCTTCTAGCGGAAAATAGTTCCCCATTAGGAGCGTCATTACATGTGCGTTCAGTCATGTAGTTTACCTGCTGCGCTGCCCATGCCGTCACACTTATGTTGGGAAGACCATATGAAAACTAAAAACGCACATAAGTGAGCACAAAAGCGCAATAAGACACCAAGACCCAGACTCTCTAGTCGCTGTTCACTTTAACCAACTGAAACATGAACCAGCCATGACCATGATCAGGCACTAAAAAGACGTGAAGCCTGTATATATATATATATACACACACACACACACACACACACACACACACATATATATATATATATATATACACCCTCCCTCTGAGCCACGGGGAGGTTCATGTTAAATTTTGTATCATGAAACGTAACTTTTTAATGTCTTCATTTTTTTCTAATCTAATTTTTATCCTTGTGTTTTAATCCACAAGAGATTGGTATATAGATTATTGGGGTCTAATTGTAAATGTATTATTTTTCACTGTTATGTTTGGATGATGACTCTTGTGAGGGGGGGCGTCCCTTACCTCATATAAGTGGAGCTGAAGGGGCTTCTGAGAGGGACCTAAACATCACATTAATAAAAGAAAAACCAGGAGTGAGACAGTGTGCAGGAGTTCTCTTGAAAAGCAACTAAGTGCCTCTCCTCCAACGCACCTGTCACCAGTCAGATGTGCAGAGTCTACACAGAAACGAGTCCTGTCAGAAACTTAAATCGCAATTATTGAGGCCATGAAAATCGTGAGACCAAATTTCAGTATCGTCCCAAGACTTTTTAGTACCCCAGAACCATCAACAACGTGAGCCTGGTCTAGCTCAGCTCATCTGACTCTGGCACTTGTGTAGTTTACAGTTGGTGGTTTTGTGGTTTCTCTGTGTGATCCTGTCTTGAGAGATCAACCTTTAAAGGTACATTATGGAACTTTTCCAGTGGAGGCCCCGTCAAATACTTTTCTGCATGGCTATGTTACTGCTTTGTCTGGAGTGTTGACAGTGTGGTATTAAACCTTTTTATTATCATGGAGACAAATCAGACCAAGTTACAGGTCAGATCTATGGAGAGGCGACCCCATTTACAGTCAGACTATGTTTTTCTTGGTATTTTTGAGCTATAAAATTACCTGTATTTAACTAAATGCAAGACAGAGCTGTTGAATATCATACTGTGGAACTTAGACAAACTTTATTGATCCATAAGGAAAATTGCTTGGAAACAGTAGCTCACATCGCAATATATTGTAATAACAAAGAGTTAAAAAAATTTTTTTTAATGTAATAAACTTTTAAATAAGTAACAGTAAAAAATACCAAGAGACTGGCATTAATAAGACATACATTATATAAACGTATGTAAGGGGAGTAAAACACAAATGTCGTAATTAGTGCTGTCAATTGATTAAAATATATTTAGTCACAATTAATCACAAATTAATCGCACATTTCTGTTCCTTGAATAATCATTTTAATACTCTTATCAGTGCAGAAAAGTGAATAAACTTTGTGCAAATGTTTGTGACAGTTTGTCACCCCAACACTGCTGTGTTAAGGCGAGGATGTCAACACACGGCGCTGTTTGTTTACATGTTGCGCAGCGGAGCTAAGGCTTTTAGTGGAGAAAATAAGTCCAGCGGCAGAAATATCTATTAAAAAGTGGGGCAGATATGAGTCCTGCTGCGATGCTCGGAGCAGTGAGGACAGCGGGAGGAGAGAGGCTGCAAAACGTCACGTCCTTATTGAAGTAAGCACGGATTTGCCATGTGTTTTGGAGAGGACTTTATTTTGTGTTTTCATATGAATAACATCAGCGCACACACAGGGATTCTCAGTTTCATACAAATTGTTTTGCTTCTTGTTTACAGCCGGATCCTGTAGTTTTTATAACATTACTAGCAGAGGCCACAGATAAAGAAAAACTAGTTCACAACAAAAAAAAAGAAAAAAAAGAATGCAGTATAAAAAATGAATGGCGTTAAAATTGTTTTGCATTAACTCGTTAATAACACGATATTTTTTACAGCACTAGTCATAATATAAATACAGAACACTCCAGGCAGAGCAGTGATCAGGGCCGGCCCCCCCATTAGGCAACATAGGCAAATGCTAAGGGCGCCGCCGCTCCACTAGGGGGCGCCGAGCGCAAAAATCGGCGATGGGGGATAAAATCCTTCACTGTCTAAAACATCGTCACTATGAACTGTTTGATTTCTTGTGAGTATCTGTACTCTGGCAGTATTTTTTATTTTTTTTGCAATCCAAGGGGCGCCACCTGAAATCTTGCCTAGGGTGTCAAAATGGTTAGGGCCAGGCCTGGCAGTGACATATCCATAGAAACAAGGAAGCCCTGCTGAACTCAGACCTAACCACCCAACCAGATGAACCCAGTCACCTGTATAGAACCAAATATAATCTCTACCTTCTCATTGATGAGTTAAGCAGTTGCCCCTTTTGAAATGTTTTATGGTACAAATGACAAGTAGCTCTCTTACGCTCCATTAGATTGTCAGCTCATTTTCGGATTATAGTGAGATGTGGTGCTATAACGCCAAAAATAGTAGCTGCTAGAAGTGAAGTTGGTTTGCAATGTACTGAGGGCAAAGCACAGATGTCTTACTGAAGTACACGGACTTCAGCACACAGTAGAGACAGTGGAGCGCTTCCTGAATTACCACCGAACGACTAGTGTTCTAGTTTAATTTGAAATACCACAGATATTCTATTTATTTATTTTCGCCTGTGATGACTGTCACTGTTTTGATCTCAAGCTTTTTTTTCCAAGATTCAAGATTTTTTATTTGTCATATGCAGCTTCAACACAAGGTCAAAAATGCAATGAAATGCTCAGGATGAGAAGAACCGTTGACTCGCTAATATTCAAGAAGTACTAATAGCTGCATTAAATAGTACTGTTAAAAAGTGTTTGCAAATACAAGGGAAATAGTGAACAATATAGGAAAAATATAAGAAAATACACGTGGGTTGTGGAGCAGGTTATTGCACAGATAACAGTGGCAGTGTTAGTGACATCCATGATACATACGTATAGTGTAGCAGTATTTATTTATTCCATTATTTATTCATTTATGCATCACAGACAGTAGTTTAGTGCAGTGTTATTGGGAGTTCAGTAGTCTGACAGCGTGGGGATAGTAGCTGTCTTTCAGTCTTTTTGTGCGTGCTGGCAGGCTCCTGTATCTTGTATCTTGGGGGGCCGGTCAAAGGGGCGTGGTGGGCCGGAGTCAGCCCGCGGGCCTTAGTTTGATGATTCTAAAGTGATTCAAGAAAGCTTCATTTTTGTCATGTGAATGGGACTTTTTTAGTATCAGTACTTGCTCAAATAATCTAGTTTCGATACTAGTTTTAGCATCAATTAGTATATGATTTTCAATACGATACTGAGCTCTGGAGGATTACTCAAACATGTGAATAAAACAAAAGTCCTGGTATTTTGTATGTGGAAAAAAAAGTTGAACGTTCCTGTTAAAGGTGAATTGCGCACTTTTCTTGAGGAGGCTTGCTTGGAGATGTTATTGCTTTGTCTGGAATGTTCCATGATATGACTTTAAACGCATCTATCTAGCATTCATTATGGGTGTTTCTATGGCTCAAAAATATAATAATAATTCTCTCTGTGAATAGGGGCGACTCTATACAATAGTTGTCTCCCATGCGATAGATGGCTTTAATGTGCACCGTGGGACATTTAGACAAAGCAATAACATCTCCATGGAGACAAGCATGTGACTGACCTTCCACCAGAAAATTTGCACCATGCACCGTTGACGTTGATGGGTCTTATGACCGTCGTTAAATATCATATAAAACTGAGCAGAGCCACTTTGACTGTCTGGATTTGAGTTGTGTGATTCTCTGTGTCTTTTATTTATTTATTTAATTCATTGCGTTATCATTTTTAGCTTTATGCATTTTAAGACTTTTATTTATTGTTTTTATCTGTGATTTACCATCTTTTATTATGTCAGGTTTATAAAATGTGCTATAGAAATAAAGTGGATGGATTGGAAGTTTTTTGTCCCATAAACCTCTTAATTACAATACATTCATTTTAAAGGGGCACTGTGTAACTTTCCTGATGGAGGGTTCGTCAAATGCTTTTCTCCATGAAGATGTTACCAAACCAGACCAAGTTACAGGTCAGATCTGTGGAGAGGCGACCCCACTCACAGTCAGAAGGTCTATTTTTCTAGGTACTTTTAAGCGCTAAAACCACCTGTGATTGAATAAATGTAAAGCAGAGGTAAGGGATGTAAGTTTTTTTAAATTGTGAATTCATTGTTCTGAATTAAATAGTTCAGAATTTTTTTTTCTATTTATGTCTTTGGGAAGAAAACACACACTTCAGCTGCTCCTGGCTTTTCTGTCATCTCGGTTTGTCATTACGCCGCCGACACAAACACGATCCAAACTTTTTCCACAGTCGTTCCGATGATAATGAAGCAGCAGCTGGAGAATTCTCTCCTCACGCTTTACGTCTGTGAGCTGAGGAGGAGAAAGGAAGAGTGTCGGAGAAGGAGGAAGAAGACAAACTGAGTCTGAGGCTGCCACACCTCAGCCCACTCCCACATCCCGCTCACAAATCCAAAGAGCAGTGGAGGAAAGTCCGAAGAGACGACTGGTGGACCCAGATCGGATCAGAAGGGTGACCCAATGAGAATAAACAACCGGGATTATTTTTAAGAAGAATACACATTTACATGATAAAGGAATGAATTAATTTGGCTTTAAAATCCGAATGAACCACCCACTCGGCATCCTTTTTGACTCTCATCTCAACTTCCACTTTGTTTCCTCCACCTCCGTACAATTAGCAAAATCAAAACTAACCTCTCCCGCCCTGATCTCGAAAAAGTCATCCACGCACTCATCTTCTCCCGTCTAGACTATTGCAGCTCCCTCCTCTCCGGCCTTGACTCCAAATCCATCTCCCGCCTCCAACTGGTTCAGAAGCAGCAGCTCGTTTCCTCACCGGTTTGAACAGACATCAAACAATTCCCCCTGTTTTACTTCCCTTTACTGGCTCTTGTGTGTTTTAGAATTGATTTTAAAATTTTACTGATCACTATCTAAGCTTGTTTAGGTCTTGCACCAAGTTACATTTCAGAACTTTTATCCCTGTACGAGTCTCCCGCAGCCTTAGATCCTCAGGCAGGTCCCTGTTAGCTGTTCCAAAGTCCAAGCTCCGGACGAAGGTGATGGAGCCTTTTCAGTCCGCGCGTCTCGGCTTTGGAACGACCCCTGCCTGAGGAGATAAGGCTTGCACCATCAGTATATGTAGTTAATATGATTAGCTTAGGCTCAGGAGCAGGACTACACCTCAACCGCCCTCGCCTCCTCTCCAGCGAATCACAGCTCACTTCTACCACCCAGAAGCCTATTTATAGCAGCCTATCCTGGCAACCCAGTTCGTCCCGAATAAATAGACCCCATCCTCCCAACCCATATCTGTTCATCTTCCAGACATAAGACGTCCCGTCCTGCTCGGTCATGTGAAGACTAAACCCCCACCATGAGTCTCAACCCAGCCGACCCACCTCGTCTCAATATAAAAAATGCTTTTCGCTTTGCACATGTGTTGTTGGCGTGGTCCATCTTTTAAATCACTTAAAACCTATTTTTTTGGTTCTTTTTATTCCCTACTTCTTTTTTATTTATTTATTAGAATTAATCTGATTTGTTGCATCATTGACTGTTTTTTTTTATTTTATGTGCTATTTTTATGTGTTTTGTATTGTTCTTTGTGGCTTGTGACTTTGTAAAAATTGTTTTTAAAAGTGCTTTATGAATAAAGATGTATTATTATTATTTTTATTACTTACTTTGCATTACTCATTTTCATTAGGAATTAAGTGTTCACATGGTCTTTTTTAAAGCGGAATTCATTTATTCAGAATTCAAAATCATGTAAACGTGGCAACTCTGGAACATTCCAGGCAGAGGAACGACATATCCATAGAAATAAGCAATGCACCTTTAAGTAAGCATTGCCATAACAAGTTTTTAGGCCCGTATACCTCATAACTGTCTACATCTGACAAGCAACAGTTTTTTAAAGGCCAACCATACATCACCTCTTAACAGGGCAGAAAGGAGAAAACCATACACGAGAGCTTTTAGATAAAGTAAATGCCCCTTAAATCCACAAGTCCACACCGCGGCACGAAGAAAAGTCCGAATCCCATAGTTTGCTATAAATAGGTCATCGCAAATAGCTTTAAAAGGTCAGTTCACTTAAAGGCCAATGGCACTCTGAGGATTGAAACGTGACATTTGAAAGGAGCCGGATCTCCACAGCATTGTTGTTTCATTCGAAGCCTGAGAGCATAAAGCACCAAAGGGGAAGGCAGGCGCAAGTACATGCGGTGTTAAGTGGGATTAGACTGGCAAAAGGCTCAAAGTGGCTAAAAGTGTCCAAAGAGCTGTCCAATACTCTCTCTAAAGGCTCCATATTCAGCTCTTTTCTGATCTGTTATACAGGTGTTTCCTTATCTAAAACATATCCAGGGCTGTGTTTTGTTTCATTCACACATGTTGAACACACAAGCCCTGCGTATTTAGGCTGTTCTAAAATTCTCTCAAACAGAAAACCCTCCTTGTGATGTCATGGGGTAATACAGGAAGTGCTCCACTGTGTTTTTAAACTCCATATACCTTCACTAGAATCACTCGCATCATCTCAGCCCTGGAACGTATCCGCATCTAATCATAAAGCGATTTGCTGTCCGATAATCAGAAAGTGTCTGTTAGCATGCTAGTTGTTGTTACCTTTTGGTCTCTGATAGTTGTGAAAGTCAATCATAAACTCGTCATGGTGAGTACCGTATTTTTCGGATCATAAGGAGCACTTACAATCCTTCATTTTTCTCAAAAGTCGTCAGTGTGCCTTATAAGTCGGCTTCCTGTATTTAAGTATAAATTCTGGTTGTGCTTACTGACCTCAAACAGATTTTATATGGTACACGGTGCTCAAAAAATGTTGTACTTTTTTAAGATACAAAGCCGCACTGCTGGATGGATTGTCGCATGGAGGACAGAAGCCCTCAGAAACACTCGTGCATAGTACAGAAATCTGAGCGTATTTGGTTGCAGCTGAGCATGGAGTGATACGTACTGTGCTTCAACATCATTTTACAGTGTGTGTTTAAGGACCTGAAATGGCCCCTGTTCAGAGACTTGCTGACTTAAGTGCCCGATTGAAGCAAACTAAAGGCCAAATTATAGTGCGTTGACTCAAAGCATCGACTCGAGGTCGAGGTCCGTTCACCGCAAAGTAATTCACCATGACAACTCTAGAGGGCGAGGATTTAAACCGGCCTATGCTACTGTAGATGTATAATCTCTGAAAAGTTCAACATGAACCATCTCCAACTGGATATATACACAGAACAGACTCACCGTAAGCTCCCATCCCTCTGTCACAGAAAGAACACAAATAATCCACTGAATCGTGTCCTTCCAACAGAATCTGATCACATCAGCGTGCAAGCTGTTTTTTTCAGCACTTATGCAAATGAGTCATACAGTTTTAAATTTTGTTCCTGCAAAACATAAACAAATGTGCGCAAAGATGGATTAAACACATTATTACACAATGTATATATAAAGCAGTGTAATTTAGTGCTGCCATCATTCTGAGTGGATTAACCTGTCAGTTTTCTTCTGGAGGCGACCTCAATCAAGAGTCCAGGAGACTTAACGCAGTTTCACAAATAGATCTCTTTATTTGGCTCAAGCTGATACAGGTCTTGATTAAATTGTCTCGACACATCTCTATTAGTACAGAGATGAGAGTGGCTTATATACCTAAACATCCTGACAAATATAAACTCATTATGTAACTTGTTGACGTATGCATGTCAAAGTACAATAACACAAGTACAGTTCCACGTTGGAATAACACAAGTACCATGTCAAAGAACAAGAAATCAAAGTACAGTTCCCTGTTGGCTTCTTAATCATTAACCCCTTTAATATCATTAACACAAAGAGAATAATTCTTACAATTCACAAACCAAAGAACTCCAACCGCTAGATATGGGTGTCAACAGGTCATACAAAGTTAAATTGCAGTTGTGTGGGAGCGTTGGATAACGGAAGGTGAACACACATTCACCAAGACAGGGAGGCAACGCCGGGCAAGTTACACCACGACCGGACTAAGGTCTCAGTCTCACTTAATGTGCCTTATAACGCAGAGCGCCTTATGATCCGAAAAATACTGTAATTAGGATGCTCTTAATGCATAGGAGAGGAATAACAGTAAAAATCACGTACAGCTTTTAAGGACAACCTGCCTTCACAACGAAGCCAAAACTTAACAAATTCAAGTTCATTATTGTAAATTGAAAAAAAAATTGTAAAAAAAAAAAAAAAAAAAAAATCAGAAACATGGCTAAACAGTGAAGCAAAGAAATGCGTCAACTTTCATTGAGCGATTTTCAAATAGCAAAGGCATTAGGTTTGCAAACCCACTCGACTTTGCGAAGAAAAGAGAATTGTTCAGGCAAAGCAATTTAGCAGCATCTCTTAAATGTGAGTTTGGCGTGGCCTGGTGAGACCTTTAAAGAAGTGGAAGAAATGTCGAGGTGGTGACCTGCAGAAGTGGAAGAGCTGGACGTGCTGGTTTTGCCTTTTCTTGATATAATGGTTCATCTTTCACTTCTGATTTTTGGCTTTTAAAGAAATTGTTACAGGATATGTTTTTTTATTCTGAATTTTCCTTTTCTTTTTTTGCACTCTCGAAAAAAACGAAAAAAAAACCAAACAACAACACTGGAGGAAAATGAGAATTGACGTGAACACGAAAATATATTTGTAGTGTTTTGAAATGGATGTCTCTGCCAGTGTGTGTGGAACTGTGAGTGGATCGTTTTGCTTAAATATTTTGTTGCTATTATCTGTCAAGTACATCTGCTTGAAGTGATTTAAAAAGCAAATCTAACTTTGTAAAATGACAAAAAACTACATGACTTCAAGATTTGAATGGGCTACATCTGCCAGCCTGACAAATACACACCAACTCTATTCTGGGATGACTTTTATTATCTGCAGACAGGTCACAGTGGCCTGGTTTAGATCTGATAGTACAGGACAGAATACTACTACTACTACTACTCCTACTACTCCTACTACTACTGCTCTGTGTAACTTTTCTGGTGAAGGGTCCGTAAAATGCTTTTCTGTTATTGCTTTAATTAATCTGCACCATCGGCCCCTCCCACCACCATCACTCACGCACACACCACTTTCATATTAGGCAATGTGGGTGAAGTGTCTTGCCTAAGAACACAACAACAGTTTTTTTTATCACTGGCGCTCCCCTGTGGCACCTGATTTTCCCAGTGGTCTCCCATCCAAGTACTGACCAGGCCCGGCCTCTGAGCTTCTGAGATCTGACAGGATCAGGCTTTGACAAGGAGGTATGGCTTTGGCTTTTTTTGGCCACCTGCAACTGAATAAATGTAAGGTAGAACTGTTTAATGTCACACTGTGGAACATTGAGGAATGGCATGTACATAAAAACAAGAAAGTGATGGACCCCCAACCGAAAAGTTACACATTGCACCTTTAAAGTTTTAGTAGTGATCCATCCATCCATTTTCTTCCACTTCTTCGAGGCTGGGTCACGGGGGCAGCAGTCTAAGCAGGGACTCCCAGACTCCCCTCACCCCAGCTCCTCCAGGGGGACCTCGAGGCGTTCCCAGGCCAGCTGAGAGACATCATCCCTCACCTCCCACCATCGTGTCCGAGGTCTTCCTCGGGACCTTCTCTCGAGGCAGGCGTCCAGGGGGCATCAGGAGCAGATGCCCTCCCCTCAGCTGCTCCTCTCGACATGGAGGAGCAGCGGCTCTACTCTGAGCGCCTCCCGTGTGACTGAACTCCTCACCCTATCTCTAAGGAGCACCCAGCCAATCTGCAGAGGAAACTCATTTTGACCACTTGTATCCGCAGTCTCGTCCTTTCAGTCATTAATCCATCATGCATCTCTCCTCCAAACCAACACAACATTTACATGTCTGGGAATTCAGCACGTGCTGCTACATTGAAATATATTCATGAGACTCTTAACAAGTACCTCTAGGAGAGCATTAGCACAAACACGCGTGAGCAACAGCGGCAGCTCATTTACCCGTGTCCTCATTAAAACTTCACATGGTGACCTTGATGGGATCCTCCGAAGACTCACCTTCAAAAAAATAAAATAAAAAGATAGCTAGGTGATTTGGTTATCTGTCTGCGTGTCCCATGATCCTCCAGTGGTGCTAGCTAGCGTCGTAGGTGTTAATGATGAAAGCTAGCCCTGTAGGCCCCTGCCGGATCTGCGTCGCTCACTCTCTGGCCCTTGATGTCGTCCCCCACTGGCCCCTCTCAAGTCGGAGCACAGCAGTGAATCGGCTGCTTCCTTACATGTCACGGGGATGCAATTTTTAGAGCTGTTTTTTTTTTCTTTTTTCTGAAAGTAGGCCAAGAGCACGAGGAGTGTGTAAGCTGACAGGGCGTCGCAGAGGAGACGAACGGTTGTGTGACATAGTGTGTTTGTTCACGGGACATGGAACGGTCTGTAGGGGGCGCTGGGACGACAGAAGGAGCAGAGAGAATCTAACCCGGCACAATACGGGTCGCTGTAGTATTATTCTGGTGGAAAAGCTCTGCCTCGACACCAGATTCGTGCCGCACTGACGACTAAAGACGAGCCGCATGTAAACTGGACGCTCTGGCGCTGCGGTCTGAACATACCGTAAGTCCCCCCCTTCCTTTGCTCTCCACGCTAAGTCACTCCCCCTGCAGAGCGCTAACACTGCACAATATGTGTGCATTTCGCTAATCAAACAACTGCACACAGAATCAGGTTTGTGAAGTTGCTTTTGTATATTTATGGAAAGAGAAGTTCATTAAAAACACATTTTAATAAGCTGTATTTGTATAGACTGGCCATGGACATGAAATGTTCTTTTTAAGTCATTTTAAACCAAAGCATTCATTTGTCGTTAAAATACCCACAATTCTCAGCCGCGAAATAGGATTACATCAGAAGTGGTTTTACATCTATTATCTCTCCCGGGGGATTATGCTACAGAAAGTGCATCCTCACCACAATGAACGCAGCGCTTTTGCCAATAAAAAGCTCCAAATGCCGGTTTAATAACAGCATATACACCATTCACAGCGTTCTTCTGCCTTATTTGCCTCGATGGGACTTGTCGCTTATTTGAATAAAAAACAGGTTGAATGGCTTCCCTCCAGCACAGACTCCAGACGCTGTCACCTCACTCCAAACGTCTTTCATCTGTCCAAACTGACAGTTCCATCCGCGATTCCCCTCAAGTTAAATGTTAGTTCTGTGACAGGAGGAACATAAAGCTGTGCAGGGAAGAAGAAGAAGCAGACAGTTTCAAAGACAGACACGAGGAGCATCCGCAGAGGAGTGACAAAAAGAGACAAGGGCACATGAGGAGGAGAGACACTTGGTTAAAAAATATGAGCGAGGAGAAAAAAAGGTGCGAGGAAGGACGAAGGCTTATTTGAAACCCATAAGACGCTCAATGACAAAGCGCGTCAAACTTGAATGAGACGAGATTTTTACATTTCACTATTTCAGGCGACGTTTTCAGCTGCTGGTGCACCTTTGTTAAAAAGGAGGTATCGCACAACGCTCAGCCCACACCGCAATTTGTCTGTTTAATTATAAATAAATATAGAGTTTTTATGGTACGATATTTTCACGATATGCATTTGTTGTGATAAAACTGTGAGTATGCTGCTTTTTCGTCTTAAAATGCCTTAAAATGAATCAATTCTATAACTAAGATTTTAAAGTGCTTAGAACAGTTATTTCTTTATGTAGTCTGCACTGAAACGGAGCAAAGGATCATGGTCTATGTAGTTCCGTTTGTTTTTTTAGCTATTGCTGCACCAAAACTATAAATTTAAGTGAAGCAACTTCTAATTCAATATATTGTGATGGCCCACGATATTATTATGAGACTTTTGATGATACGACATCACCATATTTCGGTTATTGTAACATCTCTATTTAATGCCCCATAAAAGTGACTTTTACCGTCTTTAAATCGTGAAAAATCAGAGCTAATTTTACACAGTTTGCAGGTCCAAAGTTATAGCATCCTAATTATTTGCAGCAGATCTGAGGTTTTTTTCTGGTTGGAAAAAAGGTGGATTGCCCTCTGCAGGTGGGTGGAGAGTCCCTATCTCAAGTGGAGGAGTTCAAGTATCTTTATTCATGAGTGAGTGGAGGATGGAGCATGAGATTGACAGGTGGAACAGTGCACGGTCGGCAGTGATGCAGTTGCTGTATCGGGCCATTGTGGTAAAGAGGAAGCTGAGTCGAACTCTTGATTTACTTGAATCTATGTTCCTCCCCTCACCTATGGTCATGAGCTCTGGGTAGTGACAGAAAGGACAAGATTGCAGATACAAGCGGCCGAAATGAGTTTCCTCCACAGAGGGGCCAGGCACTCTCTTAGACATAGGGTGAGGAGCTCAATCACATGGGAGGACCTTGGAGTAGAGCTGCTGCTCCTCCACATTGAGAGGAGCAGCTGAGGGGAGGGCATCTGTTCTGATGCCTCCTGGACGCCTCCCTCGGGAGCATGTCCCACTGGTAGGAGGCCCCGGGGAAGACCCAGGACACACTGGAGGGACTACGTGTCTCGCCTCGGGGTCCCCCCGGAGGAGCTGGAGGAAGTGTCTGGGTTTGGAAGTCTGGGACTGCTTCCCCTGCCCCCCGGCCCCGGATAAGTGGAAGAAAATGGATAGATGGAGATTTGAGTTTTACTTTCATGGTAATACTCACACACTCGCCTGGACGCCTCCCTCGGGAGGTGTTCCAGGCATGTCCCACCGGTAGGAGGCCCCGGGGAAGACCCAGGACACGCTGGAGGGACTATGTCTCTCGGCTGGCCTGGGAACGCCTCGGGGTCCGTCCGGAGGAGCTGGTGGAAGTGGCTGGGGAGAAGGAAGCTTGGGAGCCCCTGCTTAGACTGCTGCCCCCGCGACCCGGCCCCGGATAAGCGGAAGAAGATGGATGGATGGATGGATGGTAATACTCACAACAACTAGCATGCTAAATGTGCACTTCCTGATTCTGCATAGGTAAAACACTTTCTAATTTGAAGCAGATAGCACAGAGACTCTAAGAAAGATAACATAAACACATTTTTTAGATAGTAGCAACGATTTATTGACAATATAAGCCAACACCATCTGCCCTTTGTTGTTATTTTTTAAATTTATACTACTACTACTACAAATAATAATATATTTATTATCATTCTATTATTATTATTATTATTATTATTATTATTATTATTATTATTATTATTATTATTATTATTATTATTATTATTATTATTATTATTATTATTATTATTATTATATAGTATGACGTTACTCATATGTCTCATATTTCCTCAAGGTTGGAGTGATTTGTTTCAGTTAGTTTTGTAAGTTATATTTTCTCTACAGAAAAGACAAAGGTGTGTGTACATGTGCTGTCTGAATGACACAGTATCTACGGTATGTCGGTTTACACATGAAAAAAAAAAAGAAAAGGCACAAAGAGGTCTTGTTTCTGAAAACAAAATTAGCTCAACGGCACAGAAAAAAATGGCTCACAGCCTCTTTAAGTAATTGATCTGTGTTAAAAGGCCGTCGTGCTGGCTTCAATTCTAAACATGTGCTTTGGGTTAAGAAATGGCCGCGCTTCAAAGGGACCGATGTCACGACTGACTTGGCGCTGTCTCTCTGCAGTGTTAAGATCCTCGAGTCTCCCCCCACGACCTATGACCCCTCTGTGCACTCCCCTCCCACGTGCACGCTCACAGACCCACCCAAGCACACATCGCTTCAGTCAAACCTGTCTCGTATTCTCCACCGCGACAGCGACGTCTCGGCTGTAATACGAAAAAGTCCCACTTCCGAGCAAAACCAAAGGCTGTGAATTTTAGCTGCCTTTTTGTTGGTGTATTTCTGTGAAGTGATTCATTCCCGATAATGGTTCAGTGTCGAAATGTGTTTTTAAAAGTCGACAGAGTTCAAGTAGTACACAGAAGTAATGGAAGGTCTTCATGTTATGCGCAGGTTTTTGGAAGAAATCAAGGCTACAGTTTCCATTGATAGAAGATTCAAAATGTTAAAAGAGAAAAGTAACAACTCAGCCTTATGTAACAGATAATACTCCCTACAACTGTACAACTCATTCTTTTGTAAGAGATAATACTCCCTACAACTGTACAAATCACCCTTATGTAACAAATAATACTCCCTACAACTGTACAATAACTCACCCTTATGTAACAGATAATACTCCCTACAATTGTACAACTCATCCTTATGTAAAAGATAATACTCCCTACAACTGTACAATAACTCACCCTTATGTAACAGATAATACTCCCTACAACTGTACAAATCACCCTTATGTAACAAATAATACTCCCTACAACTGTACAATAACTCAGCCTTATGTAACAGATAATACTCCCTACAATTGTACAACTCATCCTTATGTAAAAGATAATACTCCCTACAACTGTACAATAACTCACCCTTATGTAACAGATAATACTCCCTACAACTGTTCAACAACAGATAATGCTCCCTACACTTGTACAGCAACTCACCCTTATGTGACAGATAACCTTATGTCCTGTCAATCATCACATCATCTTTGCTTTGTTTCCTTACGACCTTTTGTATATTCCTGAAATGTTTTTTTTATGAATAATTATGAATAATCCTCTGTAAAGCGTCTTTGGGGACATGTGTCTGTGAAAAGTGCTGTATAAATAAAGTTACCGTACCTATACCTTACCTTACCTATATATTTTTTATTTTTTATCTACATTTATATAATTATGCCTTATTTGACACCAGTCTCTTGATAGTTTTGCTACTTTTTTAAATGATTTTTTAACTTTTTTTTTGTTATTATAATTTACTGCATCCAAATTCCCTCTCTAAAAAGTAAATTTTGCAAAATACCAGCTCTTCAAAGATGGAGTATGAAGTCAGACGAAGAAAGCCAAAATGGTTGAAAATGAAAAAGCAAATTTTTAATTCAATAATCGTACCAGAACAACATGAACTTTTGACCTGAGATAGAGAAACAACTGGAAGAGGCAGTTGTTTGCGCATGGTTCTCATCCATAATGTCTGAATAGGCAGTTGTTTCCCAATGGTTCTCACTTCACAAATGCATATCTTTTAAAATGTACAGGCAACATCACTCAGTCTCATTTTTTTCCATTTTTATTTAAACAGACATTCTGCCAACTAGAAGTAATACAAGTTAGATTCTGCACTGCCTTTATTAAAACAAATAGAATTAATAATCTGTCCAATGAGGAGAGAGCGTTGTAAAAGGGAGGAGCTATGCCACACAATAGCCGTAACCTAAACGCTGCGTGTGATTGGACGACGCGGTCTGTCCTAGCAACAAAAGAGCCGTGTGTCCATCATCCCAATGGACCCACAGTCGCTGCTTTACATAATTTGATGAACTGGGAATTTATGGCCGTGGACATAAAAGCTTCACTTCATTCTCAATACTGGAATTACAATGATGTCACATGCGACGGTCGGTGGAACTCACAGCAGGGAGGTTGTGAGTTTGATTCCCGGGTGTGGGGTAACCTGCAGGGTGCTGGAGGACGGGTCAAATGCAGCGCACGTCAATCAAGGCTTTCTGTCGGGATAAAGATACGGGTTTGTCTGAGGGATTTTGTCTGAGGGGTCTGAAAAATCTACAAATTTGCATTTTACATATACAAATATAGATATATAGACAGAGACAAACTTTATTGATCCACATGCAGCAGTGGACGCAGCAGCTCACACATCACAATATATTATAATCACAAAAATGTAAAAGCTAATAATAAATTCTAAATATGTCGCAAAAAAGACATAATTATATAAATGTAAATGTTCAAGTCAAAATAAAATATAGAAGATGATATGATGATTGACACTGTTGTACAGTTATAGGGAGTATTATCTGTTACATAAGGGTGAGTTGTTGTACAGGTATAGGGAGTATTATCTGTTATATGAGGGTGAGTTGCACAATTGTAGGGAGTATTATCCGTCCCTCTATAGTCTGGTGCAGTGGGTGAGTTGTACAGTTGTGGGGAGTATTATCCGTCTCTCTACTCTGGTGCAGTGGGTGAGTTATACAGTTGTAGGGAGTATTATCTGTCCCTCTGGTGCAGTGGGTGAGCAGAGTGTCCATGATGGAGCAGTTTGTCCAGTGTCCTTGGGTCCCTCACGGTGACAGATGTCTCCAGCTCACAGACGATCACGTGAGCAGTTTTACAGATCAGTTTGTCAATCGGCCCAATGTCCTTTTTCCTGGTGCCGCTCTCCCAGCCGACCACAGCCAAGTCCAGGACGCTGCCGCAGACTGCCAGATGAGCTCCAGTAATGTTACGCTTTGAGCTGTGGAGATGGAGACAGATTAAAAATGCAGCGTTACTCAAACATGTGAATGAAACAAAACACTACTCCAGGTCTGTTTTTAAGGAGGAAACAGCTTTATAACATGGCTCCAACTTAAAACTCTACACTACTCTGCGTATTAAACACACATGTATCATTATTCAACATTCTGTTCATTGTAAACGACAATATTGATTTTATACAGGTTTCAGTGACTTCCTGTTCAAAACCGCAAAACTGACAGGCCCAAGGGTCGACTGGCAATCTGTGTATTCTGGAAAAGTCCAGAACAGCCGTCTGGTCTACAGGCTATCGGCTCTACTAACAGCAGAGGGCGCTAATACGATAATTTGCCCATTTGTCAAATATAAATTGCATAGGCCGTTGGGCGGTAATACAGTAATACGGGATCCCACGTATCACAAAGTAGCAGCAGTATCAGTTTCATTAACGTCATTTTAAAAAAAAAATCTGCATAAGGACCTAAAACCACATCAGGACTTTCTCCCCTCCGCTCTCTCTCCTCTTCAAACATCGTTACGCTCGGAGATTTCCATCCACACGCAGCGAGGAAGAAGAAAAAACCTGACTGACGCTTCGTGTGTGATGTTGAGCCGAAAAGTTTGTGATGGAGACGTTTTATTGAAGCCGAGAGTCGAGAGGGGACGAGGCGCTGAAGAGGAGAAAGTTCCCGCTTGAGGGTGAAGTCAGACTTTCATGGAGGAGACGGTAACTACACATCAAAACAGCGCAGACAATAAAGGCTGTGATTGGTTCTCTCAACCACCGCTCGACATTTCCGGTGCTCCGCTCATTATAGACTAAGAGTAAGAGTAATAATGTGTTTAATGCAACTTTGGGCACATTTGTTTACATTTTACAGAAACAAAACTTAAAACCGCATGGCTCATTTGCATACAGTATAAGCGCTGAAAAAAACAGCTTGTGCGCTGATGTGATCGAACGCGCTGCAAAGTTTGTTTTGATCAGAACTTGTGCCTCATCTTCAAATATAAAGCTGCGACTCTGTTTCTGAATGGTTTAGATGCAGGTACAAAATAACTCTTAATTAGTCTCGGTAATACCGTATACCGCGGTAAAATGCTGAGAAGGTTTAACGGGATCAAAGTTTGGATACCGCACAAACCTAGCTAATTCACTTCGAAATTAAGTGATTTAGCTGTTTTTGTTCATAAAGAAGTAGTTAATCTTTGTGTATTTTCTTCAATTATTTCATAACAGTCGTCCCTCACTATAACAGTTCACCTTCCTCGCTGTTTCGCTGATTATTTAATGCAATTTTGCTTACTTTTTCTTGCAGCGTATGAATGTGCACTGTGTTCTGACTGGCTAAGGGAGAACCTGCATATTGTGTTCTGTATTCTGATTGGTTAAAGGAGAATCCGGGCATTGTGTTCTCCATTCTGATTGGCTAAAGGAGAACCTGCGCATTGTGTTCTGTACTCTGATTGGGTAAGGGAGAACCCACGGATTGTGTTCTGCATTCTGATTGGCTAAAGGAGAACCGGCGCATTGTGATCTGCATAATTGAAGGTGGCATGTCTGTTTATAAGAATCTTCTTGTTTAGAAGAAAAAACAGCATCAGCAACTCCCCATAACTCTGTTCTTCACTCTGCACAAAGGCCTTTAGTGGAAAAAGACTTCACTCCTCAGTTTAGATCGCGGAGCCAGTCTGAGCAAAGTGTATAAAGCGTGTGGTGAGGGGTTTTACAGCCTTAAAAGCTGACAATTTAGCAGATTTTGCCTATTGCGGGTTATTTTTAGAACGTAACCCCCGCGATAAACGAGGGACCACTGTATTGAGTTATTGAAATTATTCATTATTAAAGTTTGTAGGGGGAAAAATCCAGGGCTGTTTCTTGGTCCCAGTCCGTCCCTGGATGGCCCCATCACTTGTAATGAGAGAACACCATTACAACATGAATAAAGGCTCATAAAAGTTTATATAACATAATTACATCAAACGTCCCCTTTAATCCATAGCCGTTAATGTAATTTTAGTTCTGTAATAAGATCTGAATTGTTCTAGTCTGTAACATGGAAAAATCTCTGTGCCAAAACATTAAAACATTATAAACTCTCATCACAAACAGACCTGAAGTTGTGTTTTGTTTCATTCACAAAAGTTTTCCACTGAACTAAAGGTAAAACGTGGTTATTAACTTGAAAATTACCTCTTTATGACATCACCAGAGCGCTTTGAGCTGTAAACAAACTAATAATAAAGGCTTACTCAAGCGTGTGCGAAAGAAACAAAACACAACTCCAGGTCTGTTTTTGAGGCGGTAACAACATTATAACACAACTTAAAGCTCACAAGAGTCGGTTTTGCGTAATATTGGCACATGACCTTTAACCAAACGCATGGAGCTGAATGAGCGTGTGGGTGGAGGTGGATTTTTCTCTGTAATGAAAACATTGCACAAGGATGAAACGCGAAGGCAAAAAACCGACAGTGTGATAGTCATTTTTTATGGCGCAACAAAGAAGCGTGTTTCAAAAAGAATCAAGTATTAGACGTCGCTAAATAAATCAGGCCTTTGTTCAAATTAAATGTTGAAATGAATGAAGGAAGTTAACGAGAATCAGAAGGCAAAACATCAGGCAATCAATAACAATGAGTGAAAATATTACTACAATCATTTTTTAAAGGAACGTGATTTGGTAATTCAACAGCAGTGGCTTTCTAATGAACAAAGAATGAACCAAGGTCTCTCAAAAGAATTAAAACAGGTTTGAAAACATGCAGTTTCTTCCGTGTTATTTGCATAATTCTTGAATAATTATCAACTCTATCCTAATAAAGCAATTGTTCAGCAGGAAAAATGTGCTCACGTCAAGATGAAAGAAAACCTGTTGTACTTCTGCTATAATTGTAATAATATTCATCTAAATCAACTTAATAAAAGGAACAAGTCGTCTGTCTTCCAAGGTAGAAAACTGCGGTGCACAATGGGAGCTCATGTTGCCGTAAATGTCATCATGACAAAGTGCCACGAAGCTATCGGTACCTCCAATGGATAGTTGCATGTCACATTAGCGAGTAGCAGATTCGAATTCTTTTTCGTTTGTACCACAATGTGTCTAAAGGTCACGACACGGTACAGGTAAATTTGCCTGATTTTGCCCGACTTCGACAAGACGTGACCCGATGTTGTGTCTTCGTGTGCGATTTTGAAGCCGCTGTGTCAGATCGTAACCACAAAACATCAACAATGCTACGGAAACAGACGATAAAACAGAGCGTCAGGGGCAGAGGAGTGACGAACGGGAATCTAATCGCATTGTCAGTGTCACTTACAGGGAGCTGGTTGGAACTGTTGATCTGCCAAACATAACGGAATGCTACGATGACATCTTTAGAGTTAGTAAGTTCAGTAAGTAAAGGCTGCTACACACTACAGGACTTTTTGGTCTTAAATGATTTTTGAACGTGCGACAAAATGCGCACACCACAGACACGAGGGGAAACTTATGAGAGTAAAACCCTCCGATCTCACAGACTGCAGCGGGATCTGTCTGCGGATCACAGGATATAAAGCCGTGAGCGCGATAGCGTCAGCTGTTTCCTGTCTACAATAAAACCACTCGCTCTGAGACTCTGAAGTGTTCAAAGATCAGAGCTCTGGACTTCTAGTTTAGACACAAGTCAAACTGTGTTATTATTATTTGTGAAATGTGGTGCAATACTTCAGATACAGGATTTTTAAAGCATAAAAGAGGCGATAAAGTCCACAGGAAATAGAGTAACTGTCGCTAATCTGCATCTTCACCGCATGCTATGTGGATGTAAACAAACACAGGTGAAGAAACACTGTCTTTTTACTTTTAAAGAACACCGCAAACGGGATTAATAGAGTGGTTTTGTGGACTGGATGCCATTATTTGCAGAGGACAATTTCTATGGATAATGAGGTTCAGATGCTGCACTTTAAATGTACCACTTTACATTAGGTGAATAATAAAGTCTTTATTTTCACTATATCCTAAGTTTGTATGTTGCGTCTCTGTGTCCATTGCTCCTCTGCCCCTGACGCTCTGTTTTATCGGCTGTTTCCATTGCGTTGCTGTTGTTTGGTGGTTATGATCTGACACTGACTCCACACACGAGGAGCAGCGGCTTCAAAATCGCACACGGAGACAAAAAGTCAGGTCACGCCTCCCTGAACTCGGGAAGAAGAAATCGTAGCCAAAATCGAGCAAATTCCTGCAGTGTGTGGCGGCCTTAAGACAAATTATAATACACAAATGACGGACAAGATACAAACTCGGAATATAGCGAAAATGAAGACTTTATTACTCACCTCTCATAAAGTGGGAAAATTTTAACTGCAGCGTCCACATCCATAGAAATTGTCCTCCACAAATAGTGACATCCAGTCCACAAAACCGCGCGATTAATCCAGTTTGAGGTGTTCTTTAAAAGTAAAAAGGCAAGATCTCACATGTGTCTGCTTACATCCACACATTTGACCAAAACACAGTGAAGATCATTATATTTAAGATTTAAAATGAAATTATACTGTTTTTTTCCCAGTTTGGCCAATTTGTAGGTTTGAAATCAGAAATCATGACAACAACCTAGGATATTCTATAACTGTTACCAAGCAACCATGACCAAAACTCCTCCAGTGTGCACAGGCATTTTTATTTGACAAATAAAAATACAAGAAAACACCTTTATTTTGTTGAAATAGTGTCAGAAAACTGTGTTCCTCATGTGAAAATTGAGACAAAATTCCGGATTGTGGACAGAATTCTCCCAGTGTGGGGTCATCCGTGTGGGATTCTTTCATGAGTCTGTAATACACATTTGTTGGAATATAGTGGTTGTTGACATTTGGTATGCTGTTTTTTTATTTACAAATCTATTTTAAAATGTAAACACATCATGGAATCCTGACATCATAGAACTTTGAGATTCCATCTTTATGGTATCACCATGGAGATGAAGATATGAAGTTCTGGAGTGCACAAACCGGTCAGGTCATTTGAACAAACCCTTTGACAGAGACAGTCTAGTTTCACTCGAGCTCGTACAAACACTGACTTTTGCAATGTCTGCATCAGTTTCCTCATCCGTCACCTGCCCTCCAGCAGAGGGCGCCCCACGCACACTCGGGAACTACTCCGTTCTGGAGTTTCTTGGGGAAGGAGCATATGGACAAGTGGCCAAATGCTTCAACACCAAAACCAAAGAAGTGGTGGCAGTAAAACTGTTTAAAGACGATTATGTGATGCAAGTGGAGCTGGACATCATCCAGCATTTGGGGAACATCCACCCAGACGAGGTAAATATCGTCAAATACATTGAGCACTTTTCATGTGAAGAGTACCACTGCACCGTATATGAAATACTGGACTGGAGCCTCCTGGACTTTTCCATGGATCGATTTCAGTCAGTGAGTTGAGGCCTATTGCCCAACAGCTCCTTGTAGCTTTTGAAGCACTGAAGGAAGCTCGTATTGTTCATGCTGATCTCAAACCTGATAATATCATGTTAGTCAACCACCAAGAGCAGCCATTTAAACTAAAATTGATTGACTTTGGCTGTGGAGGTCGTTTCTCAGACCTAAAACAGGGCATGAATATGATGTGCGATGCATATCGTGCTCCTGAGGTGGTCCTGGGTGCTCCCCTGTCCGAGGCCCTGGAGATGTGGAGCCTGGGCTGCTGCCTGGGAGAGGGCCTCTTGGGCTGCCAGCTGTTCTCCAACATATCCAACTATGACCACCTGAGGACCATCATCCATCTCCTTGGACAACTCAGCGATGAGATGCTGCAGAGAAGTGTCTACGCTGATAAATACTTTCTCCAGACAAGCTCCCAGTGGAGATTCAAGAGCCCGATTGAATACCAGGCCACAAACTGGCAAGAGCCTGAGGTCTCTGGGTGTGAGATGGGCTGGTTTTCAAATCTGGAGGACGCCATAATGCTGCAGGCTGATGAAGGGGATGAAGATGCCATCTTGGACCTGGAAGTTTTCTCTGATTTTGTTAAAAATCTTCTCCAGATTAACCCTGAGGAGAGGCTGACCGTTGGCCAAGCACTGAGGCACCCCTTCATAACAATGGAGCACCTGATCAACACTGACAGTGAATATGTCCAAGGTGCCCATGATCTAATGTCAGTAACCCTCAAGACCTCCACACCTGCTCCTGTGGAAAATACAGGGGAAGGAGATCCAGAGCAGGACTCACAGTCCTCTGCAGCTTCACTCGAGAGGCCAGGGTCTTCTTTGGCCTTTGAAGATGTGAGCTCTTCTCCTGATGACCACAAGATATCCTCTAAACCTGAGGAGCCAGAGGAACATGACTGCCCTTTGATTGAGACAAACAAAGACTGTTCCTTGAAAAATAATGATGTCTCTTTCATAATTCAGCCTGTGGATGAGACTAACCTCTGCATGGACACAAACAACACTTACCCTGATCTGCTCATGGACGCAGAGCCCATCCTGTTCTGGTTTGAGATGGACCAGAGTGATGAGGACAATTCCAACATGAACGACGAGCGTACGGCTGGACCTGGAGAGGCTGAGATCACTGTTGGTGTTTCTTCAGAAGATCTCAAGGCCAATACAGCAGAGAACAGTGTGCACAAGAGCGCCTCCTTCTGGTCAGCCATGAAGAAAAGGTTTGGTGGTGGCATGGCTCGTCTACACCAAGCCATGACCCGTGTGCGGTGTTGCTACGCCTCCAGGAGGCGCTAAATGCGCCCTTGCAAACCCATTCAAATAAACAATAGTTCTTAAGCATTCAAATGTGTTCATGTATTTGTTGGTCGAATGGTTTCCTTAACAAATGTTTTTAAAATACAAATATATCATTTTAAATAAATAGGCAAATACTCTAATACTAATATCTGAAATGTATTTTGTTTGAAATTGTTGAATTTATATAAAATATAACTACATACTGTAATTGGATTTGGCTGGTTATCTGCAAATTGAACAGCAACAAAGAAAATATGAATCCATATTATGCTAAATCCCCTGTTCAGCTCTTAAATGACCCTCAGTACAAAGATGATAGTAATACATACATGTTGCAGCAGTTGTACATTATGTTTTTGTGAACATGGAATATCAGGGCTTGGACCTTCAAGACTATTCAGAGGTGAGCTCATACCTCAGATACTCATTACACAGCCTGTACTTGAAATGTAATCAGCATGAAATTATTTAATGAATATAATGTAATAATATAATACTGTTACATAACAGTTCATCCTTCAAGCTTATAACTTACCAACCTATGGTTCCTACCAGTTTATTGGTGGCATTGAGCTAATAATGATGGCAGTGATTAGCACTGTTTTTAGTGCATGAAAGAGAGTAACAAATGGCAAAAGAGAAATTCAATTTTGTCAACTAGACACACATTTTTTATCAGACATTTCACGGCTTACCCAGACTTCTTCAATTCTGGTCCAATTGCTGGTGGACACTGCCTTATATCTGTCTGAAGGGAGGAGATAACTACCCTGAAACTACTCTGAAACTAACCCACCTTCTCCTTTTCAGGTTCTGTTTGTTAGCTAGGTCTGTTGAACAACACTAAGTGTGAACTGTGCCTGATGGGTGCTTTCACACCTCTTAGCATACAAGCTATTACTAATGTAAAACATATTTAATTTGGCTGAAATGTGCTTATTTGGCAGAGTATAGTATGGAGTATCATGAATCCTTAAATGCTGATGCTGAACACCAAGAAATACAAGGAGTCAAATTTAAGATAAGAATGTCAGTATTTGACTACGGCATCAGTCTAGTGCAGATAGCGTTTAGAACCATTTAGGTAGAATCTACATGTAGCCTTATGGACCATATACAAAACTGTCAATTTACTCAGGAGTAATGGATTAACTATGCCTAACCTTGAATATCCCCCCCAAAAAACTGAATAAACAGTGTCATCTGCACAGTTATAGATCATATGGTGTGTCTATATTTTATTCATTAGGCAACTGAATGAATCTTTTTAGAATTAATCTAATTTGCCAAAACCAAATGTTGCTGAATAAAGAAGTGGAAAAGAGAATATATGACATGCTAAAAAGAGTTACACAGGCATTGTCTTCAAAATAAATGGATTCTTCCACTTTGTGAAGCCCCTCCACTCTTGTGTGCTGTGAGGATGTATTGGTGTGATGTGCTGTCATGTGTATGTGTTTACCATTGTGCCATTGGTCCACTCAGTCATGCTTAAACAGAACTCTCTATTTCTTTTCATTTTCAACTTTTCTTCACAAATTGCTTCTTGATTGGGGTAAAACTATCATTTTTATTTACAACAGGTATTATCCCACTAGATGAAGTCAAAATTAGAGAATCAGAAAATCTGTCATGCACAATTTCGGGGAAGTTAAATGAGAAAAGGAAAGAACTTTAACACGGTTCAAAGCTCTGAAAGGTCAGTTTTGCATAATAGGTCTGCTTTAAGGTTTCACTGGTAATTATTATATCGTCAGTGAATAAGAAATACCACTATGTTACATCAATCCCAAATTCATGCTGTAATATAAAATGTTGAAAGTCAGAACTATCAAGTTTTGAGTTGTGAGCCCCGTGTCCTCTGTCCCAGCGGATTTACACAAACCCCGTGTCAAAACCTTGTCCCAGTTTTATACCAAAAATGTCTAATGTCTAATGTTGATAACCGTTTGATAAGAAAGCTGTTCTTGAAAATGACCATGAGCCAATAAATAAATAAAACACCAACAGAAGTCTCTCCGATCATGACTGACCCACATCATCGAGAATGGACAATGCTTTTTTCATAATTTTATACCAAACATCAACATCCTAACCTGGTGTGTCCCAGTTTTAAATTTTGAAAATCTGTATTCTAGAGCTGGGCAAAAAAAAAAAAAAAAAGATTTCTTAATAAAAAACTCGATTCATGATTTGATTCGATTCGACCGTATAGCAGCATCCAAAACTTTCACCATGTTGTGAAAACCTCTCTTCTCAACTGAATTAATTGGAAACTTTTCATGTGGTGCACAGTAGCAATGAGCATTTGATACATTTTCTTTATTGATCGCAGCGATTATTAACAATTGATTATCAATTAATTATTAATGTTTTTATATTAAAATGATCACTATTATTACTATTACTAATCTGCATAAATAAACTCAACTTTACAACATATAAACCATCACCACTACAGAGCCACATCAGTGTGAAATCAGAATGTGTTTAATGCAGCTTTGGCACATTTGTTTATGTTTTACAGAAACTAAACTTAAAGCTGCATGGCTCATTTGCATAAACTGTAAACGCTGAATCAAACAGCTCTTTCCTTGTGCTGATGCTTCAGCTTCTGTGGGACTAAAGGACACGACTCAGTGGAATATATGAGCGTTCTTTCTGTGACAGAGATTTGTTTGTGTTTGTGCTGTTCTCGGGGAAAAGTGAGAGACGCAGGAAGTGACTACGGAAAGACTACAGGAAGTGGTGGTGAATCTTAAATATCGATTTTCCAAAAAAAATGAATCGATTTGACTTGCCAACTCGATTTTTTATTTTGAATCGAATTTTTTCTTCACAGTTTTATACTTTGTATTACATGTTAGTATCAAGTGGGCAAGGGGCATTGTGTAACTTTTTGGGCAGTGGGTCGGTACCTGTAGAAGTTGCTGATTTTCCTGGACTCTTCCACAGTACTTGGATTTGACTTATTTATGTCCATGGACAACAGGCAACTCCACCAGACTGAGTTCCTCCTAACCTCCTAAAATTGTATAAATGCAAGATAGATAAGGTTAATGCCATATTGCGGAACATGACTGCCCATAAAAAATAGATATAGATAGTTTTTAGCTTTTAAAACAAGACCCGGTTATGGTCATGAATTTTGTGCTAATAATTTTAGCTCTTCAGTGGAAGCCGGATTCGTGTAAGAGTTGTTCAAGAGACTGGCTCTTCCTCAATATTTCTTTCACTAATTAAGAAGTCAGATTATAACCAGAATAATTTTATCCAGTAGGAAGAATCCCAAATTAAAACGCTGAAATTGGATTTAAATTCATTCAAACCTTTTTACCCTTTGAAAAAATATGAAAATAACTGCATATTTCAAAAAAATCACTAACTACCTCTTCTAACAATTATTTTGATTTGCCAAAGCTCTTATGTGTGTTTATCTTTTATGTTTCTTTCCTGTTGAACTAGACTGACCTTGTTTCTTCAAGATCTTTGTTGGACACTTACTGAAAAAGGAAAAAGATTAAATCAAGTAAATATAGATTCATATAAAAGGTCCTGTATTCTTGTGAGCTTTTAGTCATGGCGGAATCTTTTTTCTCCTCTGTTTCATTCACACATGTTTGAGTAACTCTTTATTATTAGACCTTCTACATCTGATGTCATGAAGGAGTCATTTCAAAGTGAACACCTCCGCTGACCTTCTGTTCAGTACAGATTGGCAATACGTGGGAGAAATCATCCAAATGATTCTCATGAAGGTGTATGGAGTTTAAAAACACAGTGGAGAGGAGAACTAAAAGCCTAAATCTGCAGGATATGTGTGTTTAAACATGTGTGAATGAAACTAAACCAAACTCTGTGTATGTTTGTGATTTTTGTGAATTGTCATAGCATATTTTTTAAAATTACTTTTTGGCAAAGAATAACACATCTGCATGATGTATTTTGTTGATTTTCTTTAAATTACCGGTATATTTATATGAAGTATTTATATTTAATTAATTATATTTGTTAAAGATGTGATGCTTGTTGTGGCCGAGGAGGTGTGTCCCGACAAGAAGGATGCCCTCAACACGGTGAGTCTCTCTGCATCTACTATGACCAGGCGAATCGAAGAAATGGGGGACAACGTGTATGACCAGCTGAAAAAGAAAGCGTCAGAATTTGAGTTTTTTGCTTTGGCCATGGATGAGAGCAATGATGTGCAGGACACCGCGCAACTGCTAATTTTTATTCGTGGAGTTAGCGCACACTTTGAAGTGTTTGAGGAGCTGGCAGCACTAAAAAGTCTCAAAGGTACTACAACAGGAGAGGACATTTTTGTCCAAGTGTGCAAAACGATGGAAGAGTTGGGTCTACACTGGTCTAAATTGGCCAGTATCACTACCGATGGCGCGCCTAGTATGGTTGGCACGACAAGAGGGCTAGTAGAGAGCGCTTGAACAGCGAATTTGAGAACGAGTCTCACCCCTTCAAGTCCACTGTCTGATTCACCAGCAAGCACTATGCTGCAAAGTTTTGAAGTGGGCGTCTGTCATGAAGGTGGTTGTGCACTGTGTCAACTATATCCGTAAAAATGCGCTGAAACACAGGCAGTTCCAGGCTTTTCTCTCCGAGCTTGAGTCTGCTTACGAGGATGTGTTGTACTACACAGAAATCTGATGGTTAAGTCGAGGCAAAGTGTTGCGCCGTTTCTACGACCTGCTGCCCGAAATCAACACATTCCTCCAGTCAAAAGGTGAAACAATACGCAAGCTGACCAAGCCAGAATGGAAATGGGACCTTGCATTTTTAACTGATGTGACTGAAATGTTGAACCACCTTAACGTGCAGCTCCAAGGCAAAGGGAAGCTTATCAGTGACATGTATTCCCACATCAAAGCATTCGAAGTCAAACTAGTGCTGCTTGTGCGACAGGTCCAAAAGCTGGACTTCACTCATCTCCCTGCGACCCAAAGCTACTGCGCTGAGAAACCAGCTGTCCCGTTCCCTGTCGAAAAGTGCAAGGATGCGCTGGAAATGCTGCAGAGAGAGTTCAATGCGCGGTTCCGCGAGCTTCATACCAGCGGCAAAGAAATACGCTTGTTCCAGAACCCCTTTGCTGCCGACATAAATGATGCCCTTCCCTCTCTTCAGTTTGAACTAGCAGAGTTGCAGAATTGTGATGTCCTTAAAGACGCGTTCAATCCTGATAGTCTCATTGAGTTCTATGCCGCACTTCCCGAGGGAACCTACCCAAATATCAAACAGCATGCCATGAAGATGTCCACAGTTTTTGGCAGCACCTACATCTGTGAGCAAACCTTTTCCCACATGAAGCAAACCAAGAATCCAACAAGGAACAGACTCACAGATGAACACTTGCATCAGACCTTGAGACTAGCTACCACTAGACTGCAACCAGACATCAAACTTCTCACCAGCCAGAAGCAAGCCCACAGTTCACACTGATGCGGTAAATATACTGATTTTAAATGCTATAAATATGAAATATGAATGCTCTTTTAATTTGTTACATATTTGTAAAATTACATCACAGAGAAAAACAACAGCATGTCTTGTCATTTACTGACCCCGGCCCCCCATCACAGTTGAGGGCGATAATGTGGCCCCCACAGAAAAAAGTTTGGTGACCCCTGATGTAGGATATCGTAATATCGTGAGCCTCCCTCCATATCGTGAGCTTTCCCCAATATCGCAATAAATATCGTACTGTGAGGTTCATACTGTATGGTGAGACTCATTACACCCCTAGAAAACAGCATATAATGTTACAACAAAAGTGTAATATCTTGAGCATATCTTCACTGTGGGCATGGCATATGATGAGGATATGTATAGACTGTGTAGGATGCTCTGTGCTCAGGATAATACTCTTATTACTCTTGTACAAATGATGTAAAGTTGTTCTTGTTTAATTCATCTTGTACACCGTTGTACACAGCCCACCTCTGGATTACATTACAAGTCAGTTTGTAAAGACTGCAGGTGCCTACAGTGACGATTTGCAGGGCTTTTGAAGAGGACACGATGGACGTATACGACTGAGATGCACAAGTGAACACTCTGCAAGCAGGAAAAAAAACAGCTAGGTAAGTTAAAATGACTTAAATTAAGAACATTTTACTTTATTTGAGCAGATTCAACTTGACAAGTACAATGATCTGCCAGTAGAATGTGTGTTTTTTTCTTCATTCAAGCAACATTCAATTGTTTTTCTTATTAGTATAAGTGTAGCCAGATGTATTTTCATATTTTAAGTACAAAAAGTCTTGTTCCACTGGCAGATCATTTTACTTGTCAAGTGAAATTTAGTCAAATCAGGGTAAAACTTTCTTAATTCAAGTCATCTGGACTTGACTCAATTTTGTTTTTTGCTGTGTTGAATATACAGTTTTATTTGCAGGCTGAACAAATCGGACAATTAAATAATAATGTCACTCAAAGATATGAGATTCAGTGCGATAATATATCAGTCTAATATGTGGAGACACTGGTATGGCTGTCTTTGAAAAACATAACGTAAAATACCAAATAAGAGCCGGGTGTCAATTAACCGCTGGGTCCCCTTTAAATGCCGGGTGCAGGCGTATATTTTGATAAATAAGCGCCGGTTCCAAATAAACGCTGAGTCTAATGTACGTGCTGAAGACAGAAGTCGTGCTGCAACAACAAAATGCAGGACTGATGCTCGCGTCATCTCTACAGAAACAAAACTTAAAATCATATGGCTCATTTGTATAAACTATAAGCGCTAAAAAAACCCCAAAACATCTCGGTCTTTGTGCCCTGATGCGGTGGAACGTTCTCACTCTGCTGCTCCACACTCGCTGCGTCTGTCGTTTGTTTTAACTTAATAAAGAAATGTCTGCATGTTGTGGGAGGGTTTGAATTTGTTTAATGAATTTCTGTAATTCAGGATTTGCTGTCAAATGTGATGAAACTCTCCGCTCTGTAGATATTTTGTTGTAACATTTCAAATAAACTCGCCATTTCAAATAAACTCTGTACAGAAAGTCGCCTAAATTCTAGTCGTACTGGTTGGTTCATACATAGTTCATACTAGTAGGAAGAGGTTATTATTTGAGAAGGAAATTTGATTATAAAGTGACGAGGGTGAAAACGAGGAGGAGAGGTTTCTGTATCTCTGTTTGTGGAGTAAGTTTGTGGAATAAGTTAAATGCGGAGCTCAAGGAATGTTCAAATTTAAAACAGTTTCAAAAAATGTTTAAAGAAATCACTTTGAGACACTAAACTAATGAAGAAGAAGAAATATTTATTGTTATTGTTGGTTTGAAAGGAACTATTTAATGTTTGCAGTGGTTGATCAGAACAGTATCATTTAAATGTGAACGATGACTTAGGTCTGTAAAGTTGCTTGGTTAAGTCCAAATGAAAAAGGACTATTTCTAATTTTGGAGAAGGGGTGAGATTTAAGTTAAAGATTTTAGTTTTTTTTTTTTTTTTTACTTCCCACTCATTTTCGGGCTTGTTTAAAAAAAAATCTTTCTTTTTGTTTCTTGTATTTGAGTTTGTATGATTTGGTGTACTATGCTTGAAATAAACCATAAACACAATACTAGTTAAAAGAATTTTAACTAAGAATTTTTTTATTGCTTTTTAGTTTAAACAAATTCCATCCATCCATCCATCCATCCATCTTCTCCCGCTTAATCTGGCTGGGTCGCGGGGGCAGCTTGCTGCCCAATACTCATAGCACCTGACCCCCCCTATGAACCCCTCTGCAGGTGGTGAGCCCACAGGAGGGTAGACAACATGGTCCTTGATGTTAGTTCATAGGGGTGCGGGGCATGTTTTAGGTTGATGGGGGAAACCGGAGTACCCGGAGGAAACCCATCCAGACACTGGGAGGAACATGCAAACTCCACACAGAAAGGCCCGGGCGACCCAGGGATCGAACCCGCAACCTTCTTGCTGTGAGGCCTGAGTGTTGCCACTCAGCCACCGTGCCGTATTTATGTTGAATTTTAAACAAAATTCAACATAAATACAATACAACATAAAAACAAAAATACAAAACAAACCCAAACATTGGTTTATATATTAGACACAGATACACCCATGTCAAAATTTAAATACTTAATTAAGAATTTTAAAAGAAGTACCACATTTTCCCAGTTTTGCCGAGGAATTAATCTCGTGTCCCTAACTGCCGCCTGGTCTCAAATAAAAGCCTGGTCTGTTAAGTGATGGAAACAAATAAACGCCCCGGCTACTATTTGGTTTTTTACGGTAAATGTTTCTTGTTTTGTATTGTCCCCGTCCTTGTCTGTTTTAAAAATCCACCATGAGTCCGGAATAATGATGAACTGACCTGAATATGGACACTCGGCCAATATGGGCTCTTGGAAACATATTGTCTATCGGCCAAAATCTTGCCGATATGGGCCGACATTCCACGTGGACATTTTACCTTGTTATAAAGCTCAGACTCTATATTCTGCCCATTTAATACAATTTAGACGGATAAATGTCCTGATATGTGGCACCGCATCAGTATTTATCTGATTTGTCTGTGTCCATCCTGCCCCTGAACGCATCGCCATGTGCACTTGTTTACACCTGCAGCCGCAGATCCATGTGCGCAACTCTGAGATTCTCTTCTTTTTCCAGACGCTCAGTGTGAGTCTGGATTAAAAGGTCAGTTCTTAGTGCAGACTTGTGATCTGAGAGGAGCCTGTGTGAGGCTAAGTGTTGGAAATGTGTCCAACAATTGAAATTCATTTTGGTTCTTTCTCATTTGTTAGCCATTAGCTGCTGTAGCTCACACACATAAACAGGCTGTTTTCTCTTCTATTAGCAACTGTAAATTGACTATAGTGGGCGTATATATGTTACTGGACACACACTGATATGGAAATGAGCTCTGACTAGAAGTGTGAATTATTGGCATTTAGCAGATCATTAATTACCGCGGCATACGCATCTACCGCTAAAGGCTAACAGCGGTAGTTTACTTACAGTACCTTCTTTACTGGCTAGAATATCATACAAAAACACCATTAGGCCGAACTACTGTCTTTAAATATGACGTAAAGAGGCAGAAAAACAATAAATGTTGTCTAAATAAACCCAACTGAAAATCCAATAGAGCCAAACCTAATTTTTATAAACAACTGAAGACGTACAGTGAATTTTTACGTCATAAATATATCTGTGATTATATCAGCAGCTCCAACTTCCATTTTATCGGTATCATGTCGGCCGCAACAAAATCCATATCGGAGAATTTTAAAAGAAGTACCACATTTTCCCTGTTTTCCCGAGGAATGAATCGCCTGGTCTCAAATAAACGCCTGGTCTGTTAAGTGATTGAAACACATATTTTATTTGGTATTTTACGGTATATATTTATTGTTTTGTAATGTCACCGTCCTTGTTTGTTTTAAAAATCCACCATGAGTCCGGAATAAAGATGAACTGAAGTGAATATGGACACTTTCAAACACATAAACAGCCTGAACTTCCCCAGTCCCGCCCTTTCCTGATGTGCGTATTATGTCTAGAGTTTGCGTGTCGGTGTGAGTGCGTGTGGCCGGGCGTCTCTCCTCTCCTCTTTTCTAATTTACAGACTTTCGACAAGATCCGAGCGTCAGATGTGCGCGCCGCCCCGAGCCAGAGTCAGCCCTGTGAAACATTTACTAGCCTCATGTGAGGAAATCTCCCGGGATTATCCCCAATAACCTGTTTAACGTAATCCTTATCCCCCACACATGAATAATAAACCCCCTCCTCCTCTCCTCTGCTTGCTGTTGTTGCGTTTCCCTCGCTCTTCTCTTCTTTACCAACTCCTCTCTCACTTTACAGCCCCCTCCCCTTCGCCTTCCCTCTTTCCCTCTCTCCTCCGTCTCGCTCTCACTCCATCCTTTCCCAGCGACAACAGCGTGCCGGCTTCAGTTGCTTCAGTTCACCCTCTCTCGCTGGTCTCTACGCCGGTTCTTCTTCTTCTTCTCGTCTTCTTCTGTTGTCGCCACCCCTCCTCTCCTCTTTCCTCTCTCCTCTCCCTCTCTTTTTCACTCTTCCTGGACCCGGGCGGACACAAAACAAATCCAAAAAACAACAGGAAAAAGGAAATGGGCAGAGCTACAAGAGTGGAAGAGAGGAGGTGCGGTTTCAAAGTGGTCAGTTGAGGTTTGGTAGTTCTTGGATGCTGTTCCCAGAGTTTTGAGGAATTTCTTTTGGAGCCTCCAGAAAGCTGTTTGGAATTACGGAACCCCTGAGAATCATCCAGAGAATTTAAAAAACATAAAAAATTTTCAAGAATCCACAAAAAAATTTGGGAATTCTTAACCAACAAATATCTTTTCAACACTTGACTTTCTTAGCGTTTGGGATTCTTGCGTCGCGTACAAAGGAGGGGGTGTCTACGTAAATTGGGTAAACTGTACCCGGGGAAAGCGCGGAACACCTGCTGATTCCGCCGGGAGCTGACGGGAGCTGACAGGAGCAACACAGCGCGACTGTACGGACTAGACATCGAAATCACCAGGACGTTTCACCCTTTAATGAGCAACCACTCACCCACCAGCTACTGTCACGGTCTACCGAATTAACTGGAGTAACGCGCCGAGACATTAATACATCCCGATTTCCATTTGAAACCGGTAAGTTGACTTTAAATTTAAATTAAATTTTTTTCCCCCTGGCATTAAAGGTCTTATATCGTGCAAAATTGACTATTAAGAGCTTTAACGCATTTTAGAACGTTACCTTGTCAAAAACAGACCTGGAGTTGTGTTTTTGTTTCATTCACACGTTTGACTAACCCTCCCAAGCTCAAAATGCTCTTTTCCACCTTGTGATGTCATGCAGTGGGAGTTCTCAAGCTACATTTCACCTTTCGTTCAGTGGAGACTGAAAACTCCAGGGCTGAAATCATCCAACACTGTCAAAAAGCTCATCCAAAATTTAAGATATAAACACTTAAATCTACCAGAAAAGTAGATCATTTTACTTTATCTTAAAATAAATGACCTCTAGACTAGAATGAAGCAGTCTCAGAATGAGTAATTCGATAATAAATCTGAAAACAAGATACAAGAACCTGATTTAAGTTTTTGCCAGATCAGAGAAATTTGCAGGGTCGTGACGATGTATGGAGTTTAAAAACACTTAGAAAAGAGTGTAAATATGAGCCCTTTAAAGGATGTTGAAAGTGTTACTTAAGAGCGTTGAGATCATGAATAGAAATTTGCTCTTAATTGCGACGTAACCTAGATCCTGCCGACAACGCCTAAAGCTAATTTGGCAAAGTGAAGTGTTCATAATATCTGATGAAGTGTCTCCCAGGCTAAGGGAAATCTGAGGTTCGCAGATTTGACTAGAGATTTGAGTTGCAAAATTGCGAATTCTGTGCGCTATGATAAAATGTTTAAGACAATGAGAGGTGACCATTAAAGGGTTCATGCTACGCTATTTTACGATCTGCTTTATAATGTCGTTTCCTCATCACAAAAAGACTTGGAGTTGAGTTTTGTTTAATTCGTGTTTCATGTTTAACGCACAAATATTAGAGATTCAGGCGGAGTTCTTCTCTCAAACAGAAAACGTTTTAGCTTTTTCCACCTTGTGATGTCATGCGGTAATGCAGGGCGTGCTCTATTGTGTTTTTAAACTCCATACATCTTCACTAGAATGACTTGGATGATATCAGTTCTGGATATTTTAAGTTCGTATTTTTGATTTGTCAGTTTGTTCTCTTATTAGTTTTCCATGTATTTAGATCATTGTTATATGTTTATTTTTATTTTTAAATTTTTATATACCAGTCAGGTATTGTTGCAGGAGTTGGGACTTGTATGTATGTTTTGTAATGTAAACCTGTAAATTTTATATTCTGTTGTATTTTATTGATCAGTTTTGCCTCATTTTGTGTATTGCTGATGTTTTGTGTTTTTTTTTGACCCCCTTGAAAATGAGACAGCACATCTCAAGGGGGATTCCAATAAGATAAAATAAAAAATAAATAAAATAACATACATTTACCCATCTCTACTAACCAAAACGTAAAAAGTAGCTGTTCATTTTGAGCTTTGGAGATGCAGACAGACTAATAATAAAGGTTACTGCAACATGTGAATGAAACAAAACACAACTCCAGGTCTATTTTTGAGGCGACAACATTATTCAGTCAATTTTGCGCAATATAGGCCCTTAAAGGCGATAAAATACCATGCGTGACAATCCAAAGAGAAGATCCAGGGGAATATATACACACAGTCTGGATTTTTTCGTCACCGTGGAGCTGTCAGGTTGACGTCAGGCTGGTGTGTGCATAAAGTATTGATAACAGCATTTATTATTTCCAAAGAGGGAGAGATCTGTGGCACAGTGACGTTTTGTCAGCTCCGGCATCTGCGCTGCGCTCAGCTCCTGCGGGTGTTTGCCGACACATGATTACTGACTTCTGCTTCTTCTTTCTGACAATATTCATTTTTTTTACTCAAACAATCGAATATGTACATTTTGGATAAGAAAAATAGAGCTGTCAGTGTAAGATTTGGCAGTTTATACTAAAGGTCCTATATTTTTAAGCTTTAAACCATGTTAGAATGTTGTTATCTTCTCAAAAACAGACCTGGAGTTGTGTTTTATTTCATTCACACCCTTTATTATTAGTCTGTCTTCTTCTCCAAAGTTCAAAATGCTCTGTTCCACCTTGTGATGTCATGTCTCAGTAGAGATGGGGAATTCCAGGGCTGAAATTATTCTAGTTAGAGATGTCCCGATGAAGGTTTTTTGGCTTCCGATCTGATTTTTTTAAGGAGTGCTCTTTCCGATACCGATCCAATACCGATCCGATACCTTTATTTTACAGCTCTGGTAGCACCGTCTTTGTAGTGTAGTGTTGTGAAGGAAGTTCATACCTTAGCTCCAAAAAGTCCTTTAGACGACGAAAGTCTTACCGGCCTTTACCTTCTGTGAAATGCCTCCTCCAGTGTTTGCTGCTGTGGCTTTGTTGCCTTGCGCTTGTAAATCTCAAACTCGTCCTTTTGTAAGTGACGAATCAAATTAGTAGTGTTAAAGTGGCTCTGCTGGTTCCTCCATGAGAAACTGTTTGTTTGCAGAAATTGCGTCGCTGTTTGACTCTCGTTTTGTTGTAGTGAAAAGTCCCACACAGCGACATGATGCATTTTGATTTACGGCTGCTGTAAAGTGCATTGATGCCGCAAAAAACGTGAAACTGAATCGGTCCAATCATGTGACTGAATCTGATACTGTCTGATACTCATAAAAGAGCCAGATCGGGAGCCGATACCGATTCTTTTGTAAGTGACGAATCAAATTGGTCGTGTTAAAGTGGCTCTGCTGTTTCCTTCAGGAGAAACTGTTTGTTTGCAGCAATTGCGTCGCTGTTTGACTCTCGTTTTGTTGTTGTGAAAAGTCCCACACAGCGACATGGCGGCGTTTTGATTTACAGCTGCCGTAAAGCGCATCGATGCCACAAAAACATGTGAAACTGAATCGGTCTGATCACATGACTGAATCCAATACTGTCTAAATACTCATAAAAGAGCCGGATTGGAACATCCCTAATTCTAGTGAAGGCGTTTGGAGTTTAAAAACACAGTGGAGCACTTCCTGTATAGCATCACAAGCTGAAACAGACTATTTTCTGTCTGAGAGAAAAAGCCAGCCGAAATATGCAGGGTTAAACTTGTGTGAAAGAAACAAAACACAACTCCAGGTCTGTTTGTGATGAGGGAACATTAGAAGATAGAGTCGATCAGAACATGGGCCCCTTTTATTGTTTCACTTCTCGTCACGAAAATGTCGATTCTTTTAGCTGCCTTATGGTTTATTTGGATGATTTCTTGCGTGGAGACAGTATTAGAAATGCATACGCGCTGGCTTTATTATCAGCGTAAAGACAAAATGGAGCTTTCCATCTTCAGACTTGTCACGATGTTGTGCAGAGCCGATGTGTTCGCCGATCATTTGTTCTCAATGGCAAATCTAAGTGATAAAGCGTAGTAGCCACATTAAGGTTAATTTAATCACTCTTCGACACATTTGAATGATATATGTGGCGACGTAGCTTTATTGAAATGTCACAGCAGAGGGAAGGGGGTCGTGAGCAGGTTCAGGCATTAACAAAGCCACACACTGAGGCTTTGCAAGAGGCTGATCCACTGTTTGTTATACTGTTGTTTTCTCATCAAAAACTTGAAAATACTCCACCTTGTCATGTCATGTGGTAATGCAAGAAGGAAATTTTGGCATTTTGTGAGTGAAACAAAACACGTGACAACATTATAACATTGCTAAAACCTCATAAAAGTCAAATTTGTGTAATATAAGACCTTTAAAGTTGGACTATGTAACTTTTCTGTTGGAGTGTCTGGCACTTGTCGTCTCTATGGAGATGTTATAACTTGGTCTGTCCCAAAAATACTTGAGAAAACATGTTGTCTTATCTCTTTGTCTCCATGGAGATAATTGACCCTTCACCAAAAGGTTACCTAGTGCATGGAGCAGCTGGGTTTGAAGAGTGCCTTCGTCTTTTCTAATTATAGGAAATGTTTTCATGCGATTTTCAATTAAAGTGGATGGATTATAGCAGTATTTGCCCAGAATGGTGTTTCGCAAAACGACCACATTCAAGTCTAATCAGGCATGTTAGATAAAACAACTCGACTATACTAAAGTCACACTTTTTAGCTGAAAATAGACTAAAATAAAAGTATGTTGTTGTTGTTGTTTTTAACATGCCTTACATGTCCTTACTTTGAGCGAGCTTGTATGACTGACTCGTAGGACCCCCTGGAGAAAAAAGATGGTTTATCTCAAGGGGCTATCCTCAGATAAATGAATGTGTCCTCCTGCTTGTTTCCATGTAAATATTGTTTTTCTGGCAATAACTTTCCACCCTGATCCATCAGCCGGTTTCACTTGGTGGAAACCGTCTGACCTCGCATTAGCATTAGCATTAAGATTCGTTCATTCAACGTTAAGTGGGTACTTTTTTATTTAACCAATCACTGCTTCTTGGTGGTGATGTATGTAATGCGCCGGAATGCTCAGTGGTGTCCAAATAATCGCAGCACAACAGCAAATCCCATAGGAAGAAGGGCAATAACATCTTTCCCCTTGATCAAATACACCAAACCTTCTCTTTGCTCCAGCTTTAAATCCTCGATGTCGGGAATCATTGCCAACACAAAATGTTTGGCTTTGTCTACATCCATCTGGACGCTTTGTTTACTGTTGTGCTGCACTAGCACCACAAAAGGGACCCAGACATGTCCTTGAGTTTGACGTCATGGTTTCACAGCTCTTCACTGATTGGCTGGTGCGCCGACTACAACTTCCGGGGATCTTGTGTATTCCAATTCCTGACTAGTCGCTGGAGAGAAATGTAATTGAGTGGAGGCACTAGGTGGCACCAGCTTGGCTAATAACTTTCTACAGAATCAAATAAATTGCATCTATCGCCACGGAGACTGTTCCAAAGTGTGGCTTTAATTTTCACCAGAAACCACCTGAAACCACCAGAAAGTCCCATATTTTCTTCCCTATACCATTTAAAATAAGAGTTAAACCTTCAAATAAGTAAATATTTCCTCCTGCTTTTTTTCCATGGCTGTAATGTTCTACAGGATGACATAAAATACATCTATCTCCATGGAGAACGTTCCGAACTGTGGCTTTAACTTTCTATATGCATGCAATCACCAGAAACCACCAAAAGTCCCATATTATCTTCCCTAAACTTTTTAAAATAAGAGTTAAACCCTCAAATAAGTAAATATTTCCTCCTGTTTTTTTTCCATGGCTATAAGGTTCTGCCATATGACATAAAATGCATCTATCGCCATGGAGAATGTTCCGAAGTGTGGCTTTAACTTTCTATTTGTATGTGATCACTAGAAACCAGCAGAAAGTTCCATATTATCTTCCCTATACCTTTGAAAATAATACTTCCTCCTGCTTTTTCCATGGCTACAAGGTTCTACATTATGACATAAAATGCATCTATCTCCTATTTCTATTTCTATTATAAGTTTAAAATACAAGTTAAATCCTGAAAAACGCGCTTGTAGTGGGGCACTTCTTTGAGCTGGGTCTGGTCTGTTGGATCTGGTCGGCGGCTCGCAGGGACAGAGGTGATTTCATTTAGTTGTTACTCCGAAAAGCTGCGGATACAGCCAAAGCCACTGGTCTAATTCCTGGAGAGGCGACTATCAGCGACAATCCCGAGCCATCTGGGGACCGGAGCTTCCCCCGGGCGCCCGCCTAAGAACCTCGCTACACGCAAACACGACGGATGATTAGAGCCATTCATTCAGGCAGATCTGTCGGTGGTCATCAAGTCGCCCAGCTGTGCCCATGTTCGAGCAGCTCCCGGTGTGTGATTACAGCCGAGAGACCCGCTCCTCCTACAGACGGGCGTGGACTGCGTTTGTCACTGTCAGCTCAATAAAAGAACTGCACGGATTTATAAAACACTTCGAAAATGTCTGTGTACTTCAGTCGTGCTTCCAAATCCACTCCAGGGTCTTCTAAGGGAAATGAACTGCTAAAACGTAACTTAACCGTAAGCAGGGTTTAAATAGGGCCCGGGAGAGATCACTAGATTACTCAAACGTGCAGGATGACATTTACTTCGGGCGTATTTTGGATGAGGGACCATTATAACATGGCAGAAAGCTCCAAAAAAGTCAATTTTGCTTAACAACCATTCTTGAATCTCTGAACAAGGACGGTCAGCGCTTTTAAAAATATTTTCGGAAGAGTTTTGCTTTAGATAATTTATTCTTGTTGCCCTTTGGTCGACATTTATGCTTTTTAAAGTGTGTGATGTAGAACCAGTATGAAAAACACTGCATGTTGTAACGGCATAGTCTAGTATGGAATCCCCCACTCTTTTGGTGGTACTACTATGACTAATACTGCTACTTTTTGCTACTGCAACTGCTACTACTACTACACCTCTACTACTACTTCTATTACAGCTACTACAACCACTACTGCTATTACTACCACTACTGCTCTTTCTGCTACTACTACTACTACTACTGCTATTATTGTTACTACTACTGTTATTACAGCTACTACTGTTGCTACTACTACTACTACTGATACTACTGCTATTACTGCTACTACTACATCTGCTACTACTACTGCAACTACTACTACTACAACTGCTAATACTACTACTACGAAAGCTACTACTACTAAAACTGCTTCTATTACTACTACTACTACTCATGCTATTACTACAACTACTACTGCTACTACTACTACTACTGCTACTACTGCTATTACAGCTACTACTACAGCTGCTGCTACTACTACCTCTACAACTGCTACTACTACTAAAACTGTTTCTATTACTACTGCTACTACTACTACTACTAGTGCTGCTGCTGCTACAACTGCTACTACTAATACTACTCATGCTGGAACTTTTGTAACCACATCTGCCCCGAGCTACCAAATTTAAACAAAGTGTCTTGCTCAAGAGGCAATGGCAGTATTCAAGCAGCAGGGACTGAACTTAAACTACTACATTTTGTCATAGCAGCACGGCTATCAACAGATCTATACATTGTGTTCATTTTCTAGGATTGTAACTTCACATTAAGAGCTTCTTTTTTTTTTTTTTTTCTGAAGGTTTAAGGAACAGTGTAAATTCCTGACTTTAATCCGGGCAGTTCTGTGTGATGTCACCAACTACTTGAAACAGAACATGATGAAGGAACAGTAGATAATGCTATTAAATCATCATGTATACAGTTTCTTAGGAAAAGATTAGTTATTATAAAGTGGTGATTACTTAGAACAGGACAGTGTTTCCAAGAAAATATGATTTCAAAGGGTAAAATACATCTTTTATTTCAGCTTGCTCTGCCTAGATACTCCTCTGATTCTTCAGACTTTTAAATGTCAGGATACCTTCTTTTCTTCTGCTTTTAGACTTTCAAGACAGATATTTTTATTTAAGGCTGTACGTGACATTTATCTATTATATCTCGAGTGTGTGCTCTTTATGCTGAGGAGTGTAATGTGCATTATAAGAAGCGTTCTGAGAACAGAGTGAGACTGACAGATACCACCTACAGTATACATTAGAAAAGACTTTGAAAAGACCCACAATATATCAAATTACAAGTCTATTTGCTTAAATGAATAGTTATGCTGAGTCTAATGTCTTTCCTTGTGATTTGAATGTCTTTCTTATTCTAAAGTACTTTGAATTCCTTTGTGTTTGAATTGTGCTGTACAAATAAACTTGCCTTTTCTCGCCATGGTGCAGCAACAGCTAAAAAGCAGAGGAAACTACATAGGCCAGGAGTGTCCAAACTTTTTTCATCAAGGGCCAAGTATTAAAGGGCTGATTGAGGGTCATAGACTGGTGGTCAAAACAGTGAGTAATTCAAATCGGTGCATTTATAACAGGTTGAAATGACCCACTGACCCCTTTGTTCATGCTTAGACCCTCAAAAGGACACACTACATTTGCTTGATCAAGGTAGTACAAAAAGTACACAGCAAAAACTGGAGGGTTAACATTTCAGGGTAAAATATTTCAGTTATTCTTAACACAAAGAGTGTTATTTTAACTATTTGAAAGTTAAATGGGGATTCAAGTTGGAGTTATTTGTCAGAGCTGATATGGTTGAAGTTAATTCAGCTTCCCCTAGTGTTAATTCACTTCCACTAGTGTTAATTCAGCTTCCCCTAGTGTTAATTCACTTCCACTAGTGTTAATTCACTTCCACTAGTGTTAATTCAACTTCTAGTGTTAATTCAACTTCCCCTAGTGTTAATTCAACTTCTCCTAGTGTTAATTCAACTTCCCCTAGTGTTAATTCAACTTCTCCTAGTGTTAATTCAGCTTCCCCTAGTGTTAATTCAACTTCCACTAGTGATAATTCAACTTCATCTAGTGTTAATTCAACTTCCCCTAGTGTTAATTCAACTTCTCCTAGTGTTAATTCAACTTCCCCTAGTGTTAATTCAACTTCTCCTAGTGTTAATTCAACTTCTCCTAGTGTTAATTCAGCTTCCCCTAGTGATAATTCAACTTCCACTAGTGATAATTCAACTTCATCTAGTGTTAATTCAACTTCCCCTAGTGTTAATTCAACTTCCCCTACTGTTAATTCAACTTCCACTAGTGTTAATTCAACTTCCACTAGTGTTAATTCAACTTCCCCTAGTGTTAATTCAACTTCCCCTAGTGTTAATTCAACTTCCTCTAGTGTTAATTCAACTTCCCCTAGTGTTAATTCAACTTCCCCTACTGTTAATTCAACTTCCACTAGTGTTAATTCAACTTCCACTAGTGTTAATTCAACTTCCCCTAGTGTTAATTCCACTTCCACTAGTGTTAATTCAACTTCCTCTCGTGTTAATTCAACTTCCCTAGTGTTAATTCAACTTCCACTAGTGTTAATTCAACTTTCCTTAGTGTTAATTTGGCACCTCCCACCCACCACTTCAAACTCCCGCCAGAGAAGACCAGTTTGAACCAGTTTTTTACATAATTTCATCTTAAATTAACTAAAATAAAGTGAAAAAAACATCTCTGTGTGTTGTTTAGGAAAATCAGGATAAATCTACAAAGTGTTACTCTCAAAACGTTAATATAGCTCTTGATTAAACAGATGTAGACAATCTTACCTTTGGAACGAATAACTTATCTCCTAAGCAGAAAATCAGATTTATTTGGACATGATTTGTCACTTCAGTGTAAACGGGAACTTTGGTCCAGTGTTATTTAATAGATTGGACTCATATAAACCCTGAGAAAATGTTCAAATTGATTCTAAGAAAGTCCGTTTTAACACTTCACTTTTTGCTGTGTAATATTTTGGTAGTATGGCCCAATTCATCTAGAAGCCTGAGGGCCAAAACAACTGGTCTGAGGGCCACATTTGGCTCCTGGGCCATAGTTTGGACATGCCTGACATAGACTAAGATCCTTTGGTGATGTCTGTGCAAACTATACGAAGAAATAACTGTTATGAAGCCCTTTAAAATCTTAATTCTTCATATTATAACAGTACCAAAGGCTTTTTCCAAGGCTTTTAATACAAAAATGTGGTATATTCACCAAAAATCAAGATAAATATTGTACTGTGAGATGCATATCGTAGAATTATTTTATCTTCTAGATTTTGATATCGTTATACAGAAACTCTAATGGAAACAACTGCACATGTGTATTCCATTTTCTTCACTCATGGTGAAGAGGAGGTATTATACTTCTACGGGGTCTTAATTTTTGACGCCTCACATATTTAGATCACCGTGTTAGCTTTCGTTGTTCTGAAAATGCAAAATTCACGTAAAACAACGTCTTAACATCTTTCATAAGTTTCTGTTTGTTTTTTTTTGCGCCTGGAGGCCCCACGTGGGTGACTTAGGCTTATGGAGAGAACGCTAAATTACTCAAACGTGCACTGACATCTCAAACCCCTTTAAGCATGTTTTGTTGTGGGAAACAGGGTAGAAAACTCCAAAAAGTTCCCATAATACCTCCTCTTTAGTGACTGAACAGGGAACGTCGGCTCTTTTAATACGCTTGCAGCTCCTTGGTCAATATTGATGTTTTTAAAGCGTGTCATAAAAAAAACTTTCCATTACATTTCGGTGATTTAGAACCAACATGAAAATCAATGAATGCTGTGGCGCTCGATGATTTGTGGTCACCAACGCTGAAGATAAAAGTCAGAATTAAGGGAGAGACATCATTGCTTTTGGCTTGGTGTCTCCACAGTCTTTCAAGAAAAACTCAAAACTGGTCCAAGTGATTTTTTTCCCCCACAAATTTCCCAGCAGAATTCTCAGGGGAACGCAGCTAATCAAGGTCTTGTCACTTCTTATTGTCATGGAGTCCTCAGTACACAGTTTTAAATGCTGTTTGGAGCCAGCTGGCATCACTTACACATATGGTAGTTATAGTCTATAGTGTACAATACAATCTCGAGTGTGTATTACCGTGTGTACCGTGAAACTGAAGCATAAGAACACAGAAATCTAACTCCTCACCGCAGGATATTTGTATACTCTGAGGTGGAATAAATTAGCTTGGCCGAGAACTTTGAAAGATGTTTTCTTGGGGTTCATCCCCCATTCCGACATCCCCCCATTCCGACACTTTTTGACACCACCATTCCAATACTTTTTATGTTGCCATTTGTGTTATGTTGCCATTTATTTTGCCCTTCCAACAATTTAACGCGGCGGGAGGAGGTGCGTTGGGTTAGACCTGCTTTTAGTCCTGATTTAGTCCTGATTTAGACCTGTTTTTAGTCCTGATTTAGACTTGGTTTAGACCTGGTTTAGTCCTGGTTTAGACCTGCTTTTAGTCCTGATTTAGACCTGTTTTTAGTCCTGATTTAGTCCTGATTTAGACCTGTTTTTAGTCCTGATTTAGACTTGGTTTAGACCTGGTTTAGTCCTGGTTTAGACCTGCTTTTAGTCCTGATTTCGACCTGGTTTTAGTCCTGATTTAGACCTGGTTTTAGTTCTGGTATAGATCTGGTTTAGTCCTGATTTATACCTGGTTTTAGTCCTGGCATAGTCCTGTTTTAGTCCTGTTTTAGACCTGTTTTAGACCCGTTTTAATCCTGTTTTCAACCTGTTTTTGACCTGTTTTAGCTCTGTTTTAGTCCTGTTTTAGACCAGTTTTAGACCTGTTTTAGTCCTATTTTAGACCTGTTTTAGACCTGTTTTAATCCTGTTTTTGACCTGTTTTAGTGCTGTTTTAGATATGTTTTTGTCCTGTTTTGGACTGTTTTAGTCCTATTTTAATCCCAGTTAAGCCTTTGCTTCTTCTTTTAATTTTGTCAAGCTTTAGTCCCGTTTTAGCCCAAGTCACATTCAAAAGCCAGAAATTAAGCTTTCCTGAATCACTTTAGAATGACCTTGAGCTGTATCAGAACAAGTACAAGAGAACATAGACTAGTATATGCCCACGAACCACTGAGAGATTACACAAATAACACCACATGGCAACGTAAAAAAGATAGTACTATAATTTAATGTTACTAAAGAAAGTGTGTTTTTTTTTTATTGAGTGTCGAGTCTATTCTGTAGTATTAAGTTTGAAATGTTTGTAGGGTCATGACACCACCTTGATTTAACCTCGTTTCTGACCATTTCTGACCTTGCCCAGCCTCGTCCTCGTCTTGCACCCCCGTTCTCGGCCTATAGCGCCAACACCGAACGCGGCAGACTGCGGTTTAAATCTCCAAATTCCGCTGGGTCATTACTGTCACTTCCACAGCTGTGTCGTATCACTCACCGGCCACTCCCGCCCATAAACGCGATTTGTCTGATTGTGTGTGAAAATAAAATGAACTGGCACCTCGCTCTGGCACCGGTCGGCACGGCAACGGGACAGCGAAAGCGGAAGAGGACGGCGCTTACCGAGGGGTGACTCAGGCAGACTGTTCAGGGCGGACGCGTAATTAAACTTGTTTTAATCTCCGTAATAGGTGCAGCGCGTGGTTCGGAGGGTTCGGAGGTTTCGGAGGGTTTGGAGGGTTCGGAGATCAGACGGAGGAAGAAAAAAGTAAATAGACATAATGGGGAGTCTAGGCCGGTCAGAGTGAATTAGGGAAGTGTGTCAGGAGCTTTAAAGGGCTGATATGATGCTGTTTTCTATGTTATAATCGTGTTTGCACATCACTAACATCCTTGGATTTTTGTTTTGTTTCATTCATTCGCACATGCTTTATCCACAAATCCTGCGTGTTTAGGCGTGTTTAATTCTTCTCTCAAATTCAACACTCTGTTCCACCTTGAATTTCCAAATATGGAATTGCCCATCTCTACGGAACTCAAGCTAAAAGGAGCTGTTCACTTGAAAACTACCGCTTCTTATCAACGTGGAATTATCAGTAGCAAAAATACATGGAGCCAAAATAAAAACCATTTCATTATGGAGTAAAACCCTATTACAGTTGGATAATTTTAAATACGCAAAAGTTTCAACAACTTATAATATAGTGTTTATGTATGTAGGTATTTACGTATATGTATGGGTATGTGTATATATGTGTATAGATGCAGATGTGGATATGCGTGTAAATGTATGTATATGTATGTATGTCTGTATATATTAGTGCTGTCAAACGATTCATTTTAAAAAAAAAATCAGATTAATCGCAGTTAATTATTCTTCAAAAAAAAATATTCTGACAAAAATGCAATTTATGATCTAAAACTGATATTATTGACATTTTTCTAATTCTGATAGTTTTGTTGACAACATTGTCGTGGGTTGTCGTGCACGGCTTGTTGTTGGTACAAGTAGCGTCGTTGCTGCCGCTGAATCAAACATGTGTTTTGCTTTAAGATGGTATTTTAAACTTCTGTGAAAAGAGAGTTCATCACTGCAATATCTGCAAACTAAATTAGTTTTATCTAAAGCCCTGTTGGACAGACCTGATCACTGACCTAATAACCTGCGCCGCCTTTCAGGACCATCCACACTTTCCATAGAGGAGCGTTCACAATAAATTGTGTGATTTATCTGCGTCAAAAAAAAAAACAGTGCGATATTTTTTTGTGATTAATTGCATGTATCAACGCGTTGACAGCCCTGGTATATATGTATATGTGTGTATATATTATTTTTATTTTTTATTTTGTTCATGTGGAGCCCAGGATTAGGGATTTTTTTTAATGGAAAACAAAAAACAAACAAAACAAAACACTACTGCTTCTTGACATCATAAGGTGGAACAGAGCATTTTCAGCTTTGGAGATATAGACAGACTAATAATAAAAGTTTACTCAAACATGTGTGAATGAAACAAGGTGCTTTAGTCCTAGTTGTGATGCAGAACTGATTTAGAAGAATGTCCTTAGCCTTATTTTTCAGAATCAAGCTTGTAGCAAATGCAGTTTCATAGAACGTCGTTGATTACACACATCTGCTTGTCACATTATTATTTCCACTCTTTCTATGCTATTTTCAGATATACCATTTCATTTTCTTTTCATGGAAATTACACAGTGATTAAACACATGTAACTTGCATTTATTCAACTACAAATGTTTTGATTGCGCACCAAGTCATTGAAAAATATGCATACTTGCTGCGAGCAAGGTTATTTGAAAGCACAGTGAAATCAAACGTGTGAATGAAACAAAATAGAACTCTGTGTGTGTTTTTGAGGAGATAACACCATTCTGACGTGATTTAAACCTCACAAGAGTCAGTTTTGCATAATATGGGACCAAGTTTAAACCAATTTTCAAGCCTATACCAGCTTTATGTAACATTTAATGCAGCACTCTGGAACCTGCCTCGTGAAGTTAAGGTACATTTGGTTTTACAGAAGCACAGGGCTCTGAGTGACGGTGCCGGCTCTCATCTGTCAGAACAGATCCGGCCTCAACACATCACCTCAAATGTATGTGACATCATAAATAGTGCAGTGCCCTTACAAGAGGCTGGGATGGGGCCCGTGCGCTGGGTTAATAGTGTGAGCAATATTTATAGCATGTCACTCCATCACTATTTATTACAGGTCTTATATTATGCAAAGTTGTGAGCTTTAAGACATGTTGTAATGTTGGTGCCTCCTCAGAACATTCCCAGAGTTGTGTTTTGGTTCACTCGCACATGTTTGAGTCATCTTGTATTAGTCTTTCTGCATCTCCATAGGTCAAAATACTCTGTTCAACCTTGTGATGTCATCATGTGGTAGTTTTCAGCAACCTTTTACCCAAGATCAGCAGAGATGGGCAATTCCAGGGCTGAAATAATCCAAATGATTCTAGTGAAAGTGTGTGGAGTTAGGGGAAAAAAATTGAATTGTGATTTTTCTGACAAACATTGCGATTATTATATTCATTACATTCTTCTGTTGTGCATTTAGTTATTACTGGTGCTTTTATTGGTCAAAAACACCTGCATTCTTCTCTGTGAGTGGGGTCTTCTCTCCACAGAGCTGACCTGTCACTTGGTTTGATGGCATCACTGCTTGTCTTTGTACAGATAAGTATTATGCCAAACTGTGAAACATACTGTATCATCTCCATGGACACAAGCAGGCCTCCACCAGAAAGGTCAGGGGTTCATCATCTGCTCGTTTCTATGGAGATGTCATTGCGCTACTTGGAATGTCCCACAGTATGAAATTAAACAGCTCTACTTTACATGTATTCTATTTAGTGCTGTCAAATGATTACATTTTTAAATCAGATTCATCACACTTTAGAATTTTGATTAATCACAACTGAAAAAATGCAATTTATTATCAAAAAGTTATATTATTGACTTTTTTTTATCGCTGGTAGTTTTGTTGACAACATTGCCGTGGGTGCACTCCACCAACGTTGTTTGTTGTGCTCGGCTTGTTGTTGGTACAAGTAGCGTCGTTGCTGCCGCTGAATCAAACACGTCTTTAGCTTTAAGATGGTATTTTAACCCAAAACATGCACTGTAGGTGTGACAGTGGAGTGTGTGTGAGTGTTGGTGGGAGTCGGCAGTGAATGAACAAAGCTCTGTTAATAATGCTCTGTAAAGCGTCTTTGAGGACGTGTCTGTGAAAAGCGCTATAGCTGTTGTTGTAAGGCGACCTTGGGTGTCCAGAAAGGTGGCAAATAAATAAAATGCAGTATTATTATTATTATTATTTAAACTTGTGCCTCTGTGGAAAGAGAGTTCATCGCTGCAATATCTGCAAACTACCTTAGTTTATCTAAAGTCCCGTTGGGCAGTTTTTTGTAGAGAAATTTGCCGCTGAGCACCAGTCACAGTCTCATCTGTCGTCTTCACATCTGTGTATGGACAGACCTGATCACTGACCTAATAACCTGTGCCGCCTTTCAGGTCAACATCCCGCTCTTCATAGAGGAGCATGTGCCTTCAAAATAAATTGTGTGATTTATCTGTGTTAAAAAAAAACAGTGCAATATTTTTTTGTGATTAATCGCATGTGTTAACGCGTTAATATTGACAGACCTAATTCTATTATAGGTGAATAGCTCAAAAATACAGAAAAAACATGCATTATGACTGTGAGCGGGGTCGCCTCTCCACAGATCTGACCTGTAAATTGGTTTGGTTTGATCTCCATGAAGATAGAAAGGTTGAATACCACACTGTGAAACCTTCCAGACAAAGCAATAACACCTGAACGGAGAAAAGCTTCTGTCGGACTCTGCCCCAGTAAAGCTGCACTTTAAAATATTAAGATGAGCACTTGTGAATACAGAGACTTGTTTTGTCTTGTGCTGTTCAGTACTCAGACTCGTACATAAATCCCAGTGTCAGTCTGCGTTCAGCACCAGCAGCTCTGCCAATGTCTGCAGCAGCCATTAGGGAGTCCAATGAGAACGTGTCCATCAAAACGCTCAGACTTTGTTCCTGCGACATTAACACAAGCCTCCCTCTCCTCCCCTCTCCTCCTGTGTGTGCGTTAGGGTCGTGTTTAGTGTTTATCTGCTCCCAACGCAACAGGAATCTGGGTCAAACGCGCTTGTCACTCAACCCGCTCTAGACTGACAACTATATCAGCGTCGCCCGCGGACAGTGTTCCGATGTAATTAAAGATATTCTTAGGACGTATTTACTCACCGTAGCTCCGTGAGATGGATTTGATTTAAAGTGACAGGTTCCACGGCTCATTTCCCTAAAACATTATTAGACTCAAACGTCCTGTAGTAGATTTTTTCATGTATTTGAGCAAAATCTGTCATATATTATGCTGCTGACTACTGAGGGTGTAATGATATCAGAGTCTCATGGTACGATATTTATTGCGATATCGTGGGAAAGCTCACGATATGGTGGGGAGGCTCATTATATTATGATATTCTACATAATAACAAGACTGACAAAATGCTTTGACCAGTCATTTGGTACAACATTTATTGTCATTTGGGATGGAACGAAATCCAAATCTCTCTGTACGATATTTTCACCATATACATCTCATGCCACGATATTTAATGCAATATTTTGTGGAGGCACAAAACTGTGAATCTGCTACTTTTTCCTCTAAAAATGCCTTCACAAGACTTAGGCCGCATTTACACGTACACGGATATTTTTTAAAATGGAGAAATTTCCCTTTGTTTGTACTCATCATTTACACGCAAACAGAGAGTTTGCCTCTGAAAACGAATCTTTCTAAAACTACGGTTTGACGTTTGCGTGCAAAGTGACATAAACAGCGTTTTAGGCAGTTGACGTGCCAAAGTGCGACCAGTGTTAAGGTTTTTCTCTGGTGATGATCATGGAAGCGTCAGAGCAGCAGTTGTGTTACTTCTGGTGCAAACACTTGTCATGTGTTTGCATTTGCACAGCTGATGTTTCATATTGATGAAGAGACGAATGAGGCTCAGAGGTCAACGATTTTCTCTTCTCCTTACGACTCAAAGACCCAGTCGCCGTCACCGCCAACGTCGCCGTTTTTTGGTCCAACCTGGGTTGGCCTGCTGTCTGGTGGGATCATTTTGAAAATGAAGTGGTTGTCCCAGAGGAGCAGTGTGAAAATCTTAGAATGTGGCGGTCATCACTGCTGTTACTCTCCGACTCGCTGCGTCCTCACATCGAGGGTGAGGTGACTGCCATGCGTCTTCTGTCAGTGTCATAAAAAAAGTTGCCTGCACATTGTATTACCTGTCTGACAAGGGTAGACTGCACAAGACAGCCAACGCTTTTCGTGTTGCTCGATCGACTGTGTCAAAAATAGTAAGGGAAGTGTGTAAGGCAATAACTGTCCACTTAGGTCCTATGCACATACAACTGTACTTATGTAGGTTCATGTAAACTGAAACTTTTCTGAAAGCGATGCTGTGTGCACATTATTTCAGAAAATGGAGCGAGGGAAATATTTGTTTCTAAAAATACCTGTGTACAGGGCCTTAATCCAAAGAATGAAGATTTCAAAGTGCTTAGAACAGTTATTTCTTCATGTCGTCTGCACTGAAACAGAGAAAAGGATCATGGCATCAGAACTATTCATTTAAGCAAAGAGACTTGGGATTCAATATATTGTGATGGTTCATGATATTATTGTGACACCTTTGACGATACGATATGATATTTCGGTTATTGTTACATCCCTACTAACGACGTTTTAGTCAAATTAGTGAAGCTTCATATTCCACAAAATGGACTCTTGTGAGCTTTAAGCCATGTTAAAATGTTGCCTGCTCAAAAACAGACCTGGAGTTGTGTTTTGTTCATTCACATGTTTGAGTAGCAATTTATTATTAGTCTGTCCACATTTCCAAAGCTCAAAAAGCTCTGTTCCACCTTGTGATGTCATATAGCGGCATAGTTTTTTCAAATCAACAGCTCCTTTTTACCTTTAGTTCAGTCAGATCGGCAATTCCAGGTCTGAAGGTGTATAGAGTTTAAAAACACAGTGGAGCTCTTCTTGTATTACCACTAGGGATGTGCAAAAATATTGAAATATTGTTTAATGTGATGATCCAGTACTGATATCGTGGGCTGCTGTATCAATATATCGCCAAGAGTATTTTTTGGTGCATTTTACTCAATTATTTTGTTACAGCGCTACAGTTTTGTTGCTTATTTAGAGGAAGGAAACTTGTTTAAGCAACACATTTAACATTTTCACAGTTTTGATGATTAAAATATGTACTTTTAACCCCTTAACACAAATATGCAACAAACTGTTTGGATCAAGATATAAGCAGAATGCGGTTAGTGCATTTGCAGTACCTTCCTAGGAACCTTTGGCAAGCACTTGTCGCAAATTTGCAGTATACACAAATTTCTTTTTTTTTTTTTTGCTAAAATTAATCATCTCAACTTAATTTACCATCACAGCCATATTTTAGCCTTTATCCTCTACTGAACCGTATCCAACTGATTTGAAATATATCATATTGAACCAAAAGTGCACTGTATCAAGCTATGTATCAAAGTATGTATTGTATCGTATCGGCAGCTTCTTAATGATACCCAACCCTGATCACCACATGACATCACAAGGTGGAACAGAGTGTTTTCAGTTTGAGAGAAGAACTCTACCTAAATCTGCAGAGTTTGTGTGTTAAACATGTGTGAATGAAACAAAACACAACTCCAGGCCTGTTTGCGATGAGGAAACTACCGTATTTTTTGGACAATAAGTCGCACTTTTTTCAGGGTTTAGGTTTTTCCTGCGACTTATATATTACATTTTATACACTGACAGTCCATAGACCAAATACGGTATATCAATCATACATATGAATCAAAAATGAAAAAACAAATCATTATCCTTTTTTTTTTCATTTTTGTTTTAGAGACAAATAATAAAGAAAAGAGTTGAACGAATGATACACAGATTCTTCTCTATTTGGTTGTTTTTAATTACTATAACTTCTCTAACTTGCCTTTCAAGATGAAATGGTAGTTTTAACAGTCTTAAAACGGTAAAGCTAACAATAACTAGTGTGCTAACGTGCACTTTCTGATTCTCGGACAATAAAATGCTTTAGAATTTGTTGCAGACAGAACCCAGCAGACTTATTTTGACCTCAAGAGCGGCTTAAACAATATATCTGTACAGGGGAAATCATTTTTGGTTCAATATTGAAAAACAAACAAACGAATGATACATGGATTGTTCTCTATTGGGTTGTTTTTATTACTATAACATCTGTAACTCGCCTTTCAAGATGAAGTGTTGGTTCTTGGTCTCTTTATAAAATAAATTTCCCCCAAAAAGTGTGACTTAAACTTTTTTTTTTCTTCTTCATTGTGCATTTTTTGGCTGGTGTGACTTATAGTCCGAAAAATACGGTACATTAGAACATAGATCAGAAAATAGTGTAATATGAGCCCTTTAAAGGTGCATTTTTCCTGGGTTTGGGTTGCCAGGAATGTTCCAAAGTATGGCATTAAACTTATGAACCAAATATTTACTCGATCACATGCGGTTTTTTTGCTCAAAAATACATTGAAAGGATATATTCTTGGCTACGTTGGAGATAGAAACATCGATTTCCAGATTGCTCATGTTCAAGCGAAAAATTTGTCATGGAGACAAGCAGGTAGCGTGCCGTGTTCCCGAATAGTGACACAATGCACCTTTAAGGAACAAGAACTAGTCTGGAATCTTCAAAATGAGCGGGGGCGTGACTCTTGGGCCGAAAGAGGTATTACAGAAGGTTACGGCGACATCAACAATAAACAAAGTCATCCACAGACTGTTCCAGTCGGCAGGTAAAGGTTGTGCTGATGGAAAGATGAGATTCTGTGGTGGGAAAAGGTGTTTTGGTTCGGAACATGAAAGCACTCAAAAAATGACAAGCTTTTAGCCCCAGAGATTGAACGCCGGGCGAGATTTAGAGTCCATTTTGGAGCTGTGTGCTGGATCGCTCATATCCTCTGTAAGATTTGATTTACAGAGTGTTTTTAAAGATTCTGGCATCGACGTGTCACTCAGGAGCAGATAAGAAAATGAAATGTAAACAACGTAGCTTTAGCTTTTTGTGTTAAAGGTCTTATATTATGCAAATTTGACTCTTGTGAGCTTTAAGACATGTTATAATAAGACATTTGGGAAGTGTTTTATGTACATTTGAGGCACTGATACTTGTAAGAAAATGCTTCAAAATGATCACTTTTGATGACAATTTTTTTGTCTTTTGGGGTATGTTGAGGGTATGTTTGACAGTAAAAATGCAGCAGGCCCTAGAATATTTCCTACTAATTTAACCGATGTGTCAGGATGCACCATGCAAAATTTTAGGGTTATTTGAGCATTTATGCAGTTGTAGCACCTTAATATTTACAATTATATAATTCTGCCAATTGCTTTTTCTAAACAGGGGTTTTTTGGGCCCTGAGACCAAAAGGGGCTGAGTTGGGGTTGGTCCCTATCAACTCATGATGGCCCAAGATATAAGATAACAGGAAATAATAGTGAAAAAAGGAGCAAAAAACAGTTATGTTTTGCTTCATTCACATGCTTGAGTAACCCTTTATTATTAGTCTGCCTACATCTCCAAAGCTCAAAATGCTCTGTTCCACCTTGTGATGTCATCTTGTGGTAGTTTTCAAAACATCTATCAGCAGATATTGGAAATTCCAGGGCTGAAATCATCCAAAGGATCTAGAATCCTTTGGATGAAGGTGTATGGATTTGGAGTTGGATTTGGGGAAAATATCTAATTGCGATTTTTCTGATAAACTTTTCGATGTTGTTGTTTTGCTTGGAATGTTCCACAGTATTGCATTATAATCTTAGTTACAGTTGCTTTTATTGGTCAAAAACACCTGCATTCATACTGTGAGTGAGGTCTCCTCGCCACAGAACCGACCTGTTACTTGTTTTAATGGCATAGCTACTTGTCACTGTACAGACAGAGAAGTATAACGCCAAACTGTAAAACATACAAGCCAGAACTGTATCATCTCCATGGAGACAAGCAGGAAAGTTCCATAGTGGGGGGTTCATCACCTGCTTGTTTCTATGGAGATGTCAATGCTCTGCGTGGAATGTTCCACAGTATGACATTAAACAGCTCTACCTTACATTTACTCAATTACAGGTGGTTTTATAGCTCAAAAATACCTAGAAAAACAGACATTCTGACTGTGAGTGGGGGCGCCTCTCCACAGATCTGACCTCAAGAGCGGCTTAAACAATATATCCATACTGGGAAAGACACGTTTTATTCAAATCCATGGGGGAAAATGGTAAGTACTGGCGCTTTAAACGGATCGAATTATATTTATTCAGTTTAATGTGGTTTTATTGCTGAAAAATCATTGAAAAACACACATTCTGACTTTAAGCTGAGCTGTAACTTGCTCTTATAGTTACAAATACGGCTTTAACTCGGGCTTGTCGAAGTGTTCCATATGCTACAGAGAAATGTAGAAACGTACAGTTAAACCAGTGGTGCAGGGGGTCGAGTGTTTGCCCGTCAGCTGGAGGGTGAGCACTTCTAACCTTCGCCAAGGGCCTTTTGTTATTGTATCCTCAGACAGAACTTCTCCAGTCATTGTATTCTGGCTGATTATGACCGAAGGACATTTACCAACATACGTGGTGGAACATGAAGTGAAAGTAGTAAAGTCCTGCACTTGAGGGTGATCTTTAGGTGTCTGGACTTTACTTAGATACTGTACATTCTAAAGTGGATATTTTTTGCTTTTTACTTCATTGCTTCTGAGAGCACTTTTTAGTCCACTAGATTTTTTAACAGGACTGAAAAGTAAACATTTGTTGTTTTTTACGATAGTTTGAGACCTTCCAAAAAGGCTGAGGGTTTATTTGTAACATGTTTGTGCACTGCATAAAAGCTTGGCCAGAATTTAACACTTAAATCTATCAAAAAATGACTTAAAAATAGTGAAATTATCTGTCCATCAGCAAGGTAATTTACTTGACAAGTTAAAAAAAAAAAAAGACTAGAATTAACCCAACGTATTACCAGTAAGTAGATAATAAATCTTAAAACAAGATGAATAACCTGATAAAAGTTTTAACATCTTGGCCAGATCAGAGAAATTTGCAGTGCATAATTATTTACATACACTATGTAACATGCACTATGTAACTTCCGTCCGTCACCTACTTGATTCCATGGATATCTCTGCCTGGAATGTTCCACAATATGATCATTAAAGGGGATCTCCGGCACGTTTGAAGTTAAAGTCCATCACTAGAGGTGGTTGAATTCTGTCAGAAGCCAAAAAAACGACACAGATCAGTGTTGCCTCGGCGGAGATCTCGCTGTGGCAGTGAGTCTGTCAAGGCAACAAATTAGTGTAGTGATGGGGACAAGTTCTTAACTTCCATGTAAAACTCCAATTTGCTTCACACTGAAGAAGCTTAACACCACTTTAAGCCATCTTACAACAGCCACGAATCTAACAAACAAAGCGCTCTGCCTGGCTCACTCATTAGTGTCTGGAAACGTTAGAAAACAACTTTATAAGCAGCATTAGCCTTAACTTTGAAACCATATGAAAGCCTAAAAGACTCGACAGCCGACTCCAACGGCGGCGAGCAGCTAATAGAAGCAACAAGTGAGAATCGACTACTGATGGTGAAGAAGAATAGAAACTGAAAGAAAATGGTTCGGGAATATTTTATGTATTTTTTAAGTGTTTTTCAAAAAAATATAATTCACTCGTAAATAAATGGGATTAGAAACGACATCAGTGATCGAGTCTTTTGGGCTTTCGCATGTGCAGTGGGAAATCAACAAAGGTAAGGCTAAGACTGCTTATAAAGTTGTTTTCTAATGAGTGATCCAGGCAGAGCGTCTTGTTTGGTTAAAGGATGGGTTAAAGTGGTGCTAAGCTTCTTCAGTGTGAAGCAAATTGGTGTTTTAAGTGGAAGTTAAGAACTTGCCCAATTCACTACGCTAGCTTGGTTCCTTGACAGACTCACTGCCACAGTGAGATCTTCGCTGAGGCAACACTGATCTGTGCCGTTTTTTGGCTTCTGACAGTATTCGACCACCTGTAGTGATGGACTTGAGCTTGAAACGTGCCAGAGTTCCCCTTTAAACAGCCCTGCCTTATGTTCATTGCTCGGTCTGGAATGGTTTACAGTATGGCATTAAACCTTTCTATCTTCATGGAGACCAAACCAGACCAAGTAATAACATCTTCATGAAGAAAATCTACTCTTTGCACCTTTAAGCAACAGAATAGCATACTTCTTCCACTGTAAGTAACGGATGAAAAAACCTGGGAAGACCGTCTCATGAGCCGGATTTTTTTATGGCCATGGAGTGAACATGCATCTGGTTGGTTTATGTGTGAATTGGCAGAGTTATGGGTGAAATCAGGTGGTGACGCATTGGTGAAGGTGTTTGAAGAGACAGAGGCACAAGCACAAGGAGACACAGAGAGGGTGATAAAAGAGAAAGGTGCACTCAAAGTCAGGCAGGCTGAAAGAGAGCGAGGAAAACAAGCCAATACCCCGTCCACACATGTATGCACACAAACGCACATACACAGGCTGGGTTTTCATCCTTCAGGTGGACATTCCATCCACTTACATTCATCTCCTGGTCACAACGCTGGTCCCAACCTTAACTATAGTCGATACTTGTGATACCAAAATTCCAAACTCGCAGAATAACTGACAAAAAGACTTAAATCTGAACTGACAAACTACACAAGAATCACATTTCAGATCATGTTTGTACAGATCTAAGCTACAGGGTTCAAATAGCGTTTTTGATTTGCAGCCTTAACTGTGCTGATGTTGATTTAATAATGACCTAAGAGGATTTACACCACGGAGACTTGTTTTTCCTCACAATGTGATAAATACGCGTCCACACACACAGGGCAGATCAGACATGTGAAGGAGAGCGAGAGAGACAGCTGCAATATAAGGAATCAACACAGCGAGGAAGAGGAGGTGAGGCGTGTGAGGTGAAACCGACTAAGGGCCAGTTATACAACGGATGTAACAGCTGTCCCCATAGATACCAGCACACACCACACGAGTGACATGTTTTTACCAAAGTTACACAGACTGCTTTAAAGAGGCTATGACAGTTCAGACATTCAGACATTTCACTAAAACATGTTTATTCTACATGATGGATTAAAAGGTGCCCCGAGATCTCGAAAAAAAGTCATAAAGTCGTAATGGATTCCAATGGACTGCACTGTATTTAGAGCACTGGAATCTAATATTTAATATAATATTTGGACGACAGACTCAAAACAGAAGCAAAAAGACCTTTTTTCCCCCAATTGCAATGAGTGGTTGGCTTTTGTAGCTCCCTGGATGTTTTAACATCGTATCACAGGATTTTTATCAACTAAGATGTGCAGCACGAGCAGCTCAAAGGACTCAACTAAGAGACTGTTGGCTGGTGTGAAATGTAATGTTTGTTTTTCCCGTATCCATTGAGACTGTGCAAGAGGCTAGCTATAGCTATAGGAGCTAGTTAAGGGCATTGAGATGTTACAGGCTTTTTTATACCATATGTGGCAGCAAATGTGGCAGAAAACCTTTCAGAGGAAATACTCCAAGACTTTCCAGAGGAAATACTATGAGGGAATGAACCATTTCACCACCACACAGAGTGAGGGCTTTCCTCACTTTAAAACAAATTTAAAAGTGTTCAGTTACTATATTTAAATTTTATTTGGTTTAAAAAATGTAATGTGTGTGAGAAATGCAGATATACACATACCAGTTTGACCAGTTGATGAAAGTAATCGTAGCTGCAGCTCTAAAGTGACCTTCCCCTCATGTGTTTAGATTTGGTTTGGATAAAAAGGGCTCAGCGCTGCTAAGTTCCTTTTCTTAAGAAACCTTAGGTCAGAAAAACTTGTTCAAAACTGTTAACTGAGCTGCACCATTTATTTATTAAATTCTATATTATGTCAAAAAGTGCTCATGTCTTGTCCAATCAGCTTGCGGCCCTGATAGTCCTCCCAGATGGATAATGTGCACAAGTGAATTCAGAGTGCTCCACATTTCAATCCGACATGATCCAGGTTATGTCATAAATAAAACCTTTCACTTGTAATGGGCTTTACAGGCTCCACAGAGCCTCCCACAGCTCTCCACACTCAGGTGGTTCGACACAAGCGAAGCTGCCAGTCTCCTCATTCTTCCTGCACATGAAGGGTGAAGGGTCTGGCTTAAAGCTGCAAGGTGGAACTTTTTTAGTGGAGGGTCTGTCAAAAGCTTTTCTTCATGGAGATGTTATTGCTTTGCCTGGAATCTTTCACAGTATGGCATTAAACATTTCTATCTTCATGGAGATCAAACCAGTCAAAGTTACAGGTCAGCTCTGTGGAGAGGCGACCCCACTCAGTCAGAATACCTTTTTTTCTAGGTATTTTTGAGCTATAAAACCACATGTAATTGAATAAATATAAAGTAAAGCTTAAAGTTTAAACATACGGGTGACGAATCCCAACCAAAAGTTACACAAGGCACTATTAAGAAAAGAAGTTATATATTTTGTTCTGAATGTTATGAGAATTTTGGAGAGAAGGAACATGTGATACAAATGAGCATCTGTGGGTGGATCATCTAAAATTTGGAGAGCTTTTCACACTCTTTGGTCCTGTCTGGATTCGAGTAGACCGTAGAAGGGCCTCACTGCTCAGGCAATATTCCTGTTGTGTAGGTGAGAAGGAGCCCCAGGCCCCGGGTGAATAGCAGGAAGGGCGTGTGCTCCGTCTGATCAGCAGCCTTCATTATCAGAGCCCAGCATTTCCCAGAAGCCTTTGTGTTTACACTTCCTGCTGCTGATAAAATGGGAGTAGAGTAGAGGGACGACTGGCTTCACGGGCGGAAATTCAGTTTTAAAAATGCCCTTTTCGGGACTGGTCCTTGGAGGGTTTGTCTCGCTCAGAATATAGATGTGTGACTCAGTGTCTGGTTGAAAGTGAGTCAGATTTTCATTCTGGTTTTCATCTTTTTCTAACTTTGACTTGTTTTTGGTGGGATAGTACTTGTGGCCAATACTTATCATAGGTTTACATCAGTTAAGTGGCAGTTTGTTGGAAAAAAAATGAAAAGAAAAGTACAAAAATACATGAAAAAACGCTGTCTTGTCTAACCTTTTTCGTTTCTATATTGACGTCAAAGTAAAAGGCAAAAATGGGCGAAAATAAGATAAGATTCATTAAAGATGCACTCTGAAACTTTTCTGTTGGCGTTTCTATTATGCCGGGCGTACACTGAGATATTTTTGATGGTTTCGCTCAGTCCCGGCTCAAGCTGTACGACCAAATCGCAGCGTTTAAAAGTTCACAGCCCATGATTCATGTTCTCACACTATATGAACTACTTCAACAGTGCGAAAACCTCACGAGAGATTTGGATTTCATACAGGTTTGATATTCTTCCGACCTAACCCTAAGCACGATGCACGATCCCAAAAACAATCTCACACGTGAACAATTGGCTCAAAAAGGGCCAAAAATTGCAGTGTACGCTCGGCTTTAGCTACTTGTCTCCATGGAGATGTGATTGCTTTGCCTGGAATCTTTCATTTATTCATTTTACATCGGTTAAGTGGGAGTTCGCTGAGAAAAAATTAAAAGAAAAGTACACAAATACAAGAAGTAGCGCTGAGTACTAAAATGGCCAAGAAAATTTCTCTAGGGATAATTTCAAAGAAGCATTTTTCTTGCAGATTCAACCCTGATTTAATAAAATAAAACTGTTTTCATTTATTTTTTAAAGTCTAATCAAAACTACTAAAAGTGTAACATGTCAAAAATGTAGACACACTTTGACCCTGCCTAAAATTGTGGTTGTAATAGGCTCAGAATTACCTACTGATACTTCGCAGCATCAGTATTCCCTGGTTGGGTGAAGCTAACTGGAGGCACTGCTCTGTCTGAAGTTCTGTTACTCAAGTTAGATGTGAATCTGAGCTTTGTTTAAACACAATCCGACCAGAAAGAGCTGACATCGATGAAACTACAAAAGGTGAGCTGCTTTGTGGTGTTAAACATATTTCTCACCTAAACGTAAGTCACAACCTAGCCAGCAAACAGTTTTTATTCTCAGTCAGTCGCTCTCACCTTTTTTGCTGAAAATCAAACACCTAAATTGGTGCTCGTATCGATCACAGGCTTTTGAAAATGCTGTGTCAGTCCATTTTGTATTTTTTCTTGCTTGAGTTCTCAAATGATCTTGATGAAAACGTTTTGGGCATTGTTTGCCAATATGTGCATTGTGTTGCCATGGAAACTGCTGAACATGTGTTCACAGACATACAGGCAGAAATCCCCCAGCATGATGTCACTGCAATGTAGTCTAACCAGGAAGTAGATTTATAAACTGCACCAAAATGTAAAAACTAGAAAAATCGTAACTGTTTTAGTGAGCCCTGTGTCGTTACTATGTGACTATATGGTAACTCTTTAATGTTAGAGTTGGGGCTGTAATGAGCATATGTAACATTACCAACTCATTTTTTTCTTTTTTGTATTTTTGATTGATATGTATATATGTGCGTATGTGTATATATGTGTATGCCTATGTATGCATTTATGTATATATAATTATTCCTCTCTATGTATTGTATTTTATTTTGCTGCATTTATTAGTTCATATATTTTTTTAAATCTTAATTTTTTTATTTTTATTTTTTTCTTTTTGTCGCGGAGGGTCAGGTTCTATACTATACTATTGGTCTGGTTTGATCTCTATGAAGATCGAAAGCTTTAATGCCATACTGTAAAACATTCTAGACAAAGCAATATCATCTCCATCTAGAAAAGAATTTGACGCACCCTCCACCAGAAATGTTACCTGGAATGTTCCACAGCATGGCATTAAATAGCTCTATCCTCCATGAAGACAGGACGGTTTAATCCCATACTGTGAAACATTCCAGACAAAGCAATAACACCTCCATAGAGAAAAACATCACAGACCCTCCACCAGAAAAGTGACACAATGCACCTTTAAAGCAGGGCCTATCACGTGTCTCTGATCATACCGCATCTTGACATAAGTGTGCCATTTGCTGCATTTATAGATCCCTAATCAAATATAAATCCGCCCTAGGAAAGATCTATTTTTCATATTTTCTGAAGTGTGTTTTATTATTCATACAACGGAAGCAACGGGGGAGGGCATCTTGTCTTATTGGCCTCTTTCATTTATGTATTGAAGTCAAAGCAAATACATTCTGGGAGACACAATGAGGGAAGATAAGATTCGTTATATTCGTTATTCGCTTAAAGATGCATTATGCAACGTTTCTATTGACGATTTGGTCCATAGAGATGTGATATAAGTTTACAGTATCTATCTTGCATTTATTCAGTTATTGCTGTTTATAGTGCTAAAAAAATGCTAACTTGGCCTGGTGGCGTGTCCTGGGTCTTCCCCGGGGCCTCCTACCGGTGGGACATGCCCGGAACACCTCCCGAGGGAGGCGTCCAGGAGGCATCCGGACCAGATGCCCGAACCAGGACACGCTGGAGGGACTATGTCTCTCGGCTGGCCTGGGAACGCCTCGGGGTCCATCCGGAGGAGCTGGAGGAAGTGGCTGGGGAGCAGGAAGCTTGGGAGCCCCTGCTTAGACTGCTGCCCCCGCGACCTGGCCCCGGATAAGCGGAAGAAGATGGATGGATGGATGGCCTGGTGGCATAATAATAATAATAATAATAATAATAATAATGCATCAGTTTTATATAGCGCTTTTCAGGACACTCAAAGACGCTTTACAGAGCATTATTCATTCACTCCAGACCTGGTGGTGGTAAACTACTATTGTAGCCACAGCTGCCCTGGGGCAGACTGACGGAAGCAAGGCTGCCATCTGCGCCATCGGCCCCTCCGACCACCACCACCATTCACGCACACACCACTTTCATACTAGGCAATGTGGGTGATGTGTCTTGCCTAAGGACACAACGACAGTTTTTGCCACTGGCGCCCCCCTGTGGCACCTGGAATTCCCAGTGGTCTCCCATCAAAGTACTAACCAGGCTGCTTAGCTTCTGAGATTTGACGGGATCAGGCTTTGACAAGCCGGTATGGCATCATTTTCTTGTGTATGAGATTAATACTGCACTGTGGAACAAGCAATAACATCTATAGAGACAAGATGGTGCACTGTTAAGCTGTCTCTTTCAGTACCAAAACTAAACTGGTTGAAGTCTTCTGCATTTTTATTGCGTAAGTGTTATTGCGTATTGAGTGTTAGCTAAATAAATTCAAATGTAATTATTGCTAAAAGGTCCATATTGCGTTTCTGATCTCTGTTCTAATGTTGTTTCCTCATCACAAACAGACCTGGAGTTGTGTTTTGGTTCATTCACATGTTTTAGTACAAATCCTGCATCTTTACTGTATTAGGCTTTTACTTCTTCTCTCAAACTGAAAACAAGCTGTTCCACATTATGATGTCACGTGTTCACTAATCATTTGGATGATTTCAGTCCCTACTTCTCTAGCCTTGGCCGTCTCTACTAAATAAAGTATCAAGTTTCGATACTAGTTTTAGCGTCGATTAGTATCTGAATTTCAATACATTTGACAGCTTTAGTGGAATTAATGCTCTTAAGGCCGCTACACACTAGAGGATTTTTCGGTCTTAAACGATTTTTAAATGTGCAACAAAATGTGCACACCACAGACATGAGGAGAAACTTATGAGACTAAAAATCTCTGATCTCAAAGACTGCAGCAGGATCTGTCTGTGTAAAACAGGCTGTAAAGCTGTGAGTCACTTTGAGAGTCTGAAGTGTTCAAAGATCAGAGCTCTGCACTTCTAGTTTAGATACAAGTCAAACTGTTATTATTATTTGTGAAATGTGGTGCAATACTTCAGATACAAGATTTTTAAAGCATAAAAGAGGTGATAAAGTCCACAGGAAGTAGAGTCACTGTCGCTAATCTGCAGCTTTACGCTCTGTGGACGTAAACAAACACATGCGAGGAACAACTTTCGCCTTTTTACTTTCAAAGAAAGCTTCAAACTGCATTAATAGTGCGGTTTTGTGGACTGGATGTCATTATTTGCAGAGAAAAATTTCTATGGATAATGTGGATGAGATGCTGCACTTTAAATGTTCCACTTTACATTAGGTGAATAATAAAGTCTTTATTTTCGCTGTAATCTGACTGTGTGTTACGTTTCTGTGTCCGTCGCTCCTCTGCCCCTGATGCTCTGTTTTATCGCCTGTTTCCTTCGCGTTGTTGATGTTTGGTGGTTCTGATCTGACACTGACTCCACACATGAGGAGCAGCGGCTTCAAAATCGCACACGGAGACAAAAAGTCGGATCACGTCTCCCTGAACTCAGGAAAAAGAAATTGCAGCCAAAACTGGGCAAATTCTCCTGTAGTGTGCGGCGGCCTTTAGATGTGTTTTCGTAAATGTACCAATAGGTTTTAGAGTGATAGATAATTTAAAACTACATATTTTAGCTTTTGAATGGGAAAAAGGCATCCAAATGTTGTCTGTAACAGGAAACTAAAACTCATGCATACTGTTAGTTAAAGACATGGCCATATTCTGCGCTAACACCATCTCTGTGCTGTTGGAGGGTCAGTTCCTCGTGTGGACTTGTGTAAACCCCACTGCAGACTCATGAAGAGACGGGCCGTGATTAGGATGTTTGTACAGGGCACAAAGGAAGGATGCATCTGACACACACACACATACGCACACACAGGAACAAACTCTTATTCTTTAACTTTACTGTGATCTCAAGATAATCTGCCCTGTCAAGGAACGTCTGAACAAACAAGATGTGGACAGGGCCAGAGCTGTCGCCCATCAGTGTAATGGTGGAATAAAGAGACTGTGACATTTAGCTGGCACCAAAGGCCTAATGAATGTGTAGTAGTAACTAGGGCTGCGCAATATATCGTGAAAATATCAATTTGGCTCTATTGGCTGATGTAATAATACAGCGCTTTCCCGGACGCCTTACAGTTGGGTGCATTATTCATTCGCTCCATATTGATGATAAGCCACGGTGAGGCTGCCAATCTGCACCATCGGCCTCTCCGACCATCAACACTCACATACACACCACTTTCACTTTACTAGACAGTGTGGGTGAAGTGCCTTGCCCAAGGACACACACCTGGAACATTTCAGGTAAAGGAAGAACAGGAGGCACGTCCTACACCATAAATGTTGCAGATGCTTTAACGCTGACATATCTGACACAAATTGTGGGTAACCTTATGTTGTTTGTAGGCAATTGTCTCTTCCCATGGTAATACTAACAACTAGCATGCTAACTAGGGCCCAACCAATATATCGGTTGGCTGATATTATCGGGCACTTGGAAACATATCGGCTATCGGCCTAAATCTTGCCGATATGGGCCGATATTCCACGTGGACATGTTTTACCTTGTTATAAAGTTTAGACTCTCCATATTCTGACAATTTAATCCAATTAATATGTGGCTCTGCATCAGTATTTATCTGAGGAGTTATTTGACTGTGTCCATCCCGCCCCTGAAAGCATCGCCATGTGCACTTGTTTACAGCCGCAGCCATAGATCCACCTGCACAACACTGAGATTCTCTTCTTTTTACGGACGCTCAGTTTGAGTCTGGATTAAAAGGACAGTTCTTAGTGCAGACTTGTGTCGGTTTTGCTCATTTTGGTTCTTTCTCATTGGTTAGCGATTAGCTGCTGTAACTCGCACACATAAACAGGCTGTTTTCTCTACTATTAACGACTGTAAAGTGACTATAGTGGCCGTACATATGTTACTGGACACACACTGATATGTAAATGAGCTGTGAATAGAAGTGTGAATTATCGGCATTTATCATATCATTAATTACTGCGGCGCACACATATTTACCACTAAAGGCTAATAGCGGTAGTTTACTTACAGCACTTTCTTTACAGCCTAGAATATCATGCAAAAATGCCATTAGGCCGACCAATTGTCTTTAAATATGACGTAAAGAGGCAGAAGAACAATAAATGTCGCCTAAATAAACCCAATTGAAAATCCAATAGAGCCAAACCTAAGTTTTATAAACAACTGAAGATTTACAGTGAATTTTTACTTCATAAATATATCAGCTCCAACTCCCCTTTTATCGGTATCATATCAGCCACAACAAAATCCATATCAGTCAGGCCCTAATGCTAACCACGCACTGATTCCATGCGTTGATTCTCCAGACCTCAAGAGCTGCTCACTAGTATAAAATATATCTGTACTGGGCGAGACACATTTTGGTCAAACACGTGGAGCACTGATAAGAAGCAGACTGCGTTTTCTCTGTGATTCTGCACAAACTCAAACAACTTCAAGGCTTAACCTGAGCCTGACTTTAAACTGAGCTCGCCTCTTTTTATCTCACGTTGTACCTAATTGGAGAACACCACCCGCCCGGTGTACCTCCGGATCCGCTGGACTGATACAAAGCTCCACATTCTGAACAAATAACACTGCCATTTAAGAATCGTCTAAAGTAAAAAGGCTTATGCTGAAAATGCCTGTTCATTTTAAGTCGTGGTTTGCGTATTAGCTATTTTCTTTGGTTGGATTTGGTTCAAAACAATGAATAGGGTATTATGCCGTATTCTTTTGTGTATCTTGAAGGAACATAGTGTGTCTCACTAATTTATCAATCTTCCATTCGCTCCTAATTATGTGGTAAATTACTGTAAAAACATTTGTTGTTATTTTGCGCCAAATATGAAATTGAAAATAAAAAAAATCACAGGAAAAGATGTTTGTTTGAGCGGATTTGGCGCAGTGTGAACGGGTCAGCAGAGGTCAGCGCAATACGAGATTAGACCATTAGAGGGAGACGACTTTGTGCTGTAAAATATAATCCTAATCACGGCAGCTCTTTCTCCCCCCTGATGCTAATGGCGCCCAGACAATAAACGGGACTAATCTGCTGGGGCCGGCAGAGTACGGCGTGGGGAGGGGTCCGGCGGTGCGCAGGGGAGCCGAAAATGTTCAGAAGATTATAGCCGTGGCATTTCTGGGTTATTAGATAGAGACCGGTGGGGGTTTGAGAGGGGAGCTAATGCGGCTAAATGCTGTCAAAAACCTTGGTTCTCAAGGAATTGAAAGAGCATATGTGGACATCTACAAGTCTTAGGAAAGAGAGTTCTGTAAATGATGTTTGTCCTTATTTAGAGCTGGTTTGCTTAATGTCGCTCAGTTAAAGTGCCCATAGGTCCGTGTACCATTCGTTCTTTTGAATTTCCAAAACTCAGCCTAAATATGTGTGATAAACATGTGTGAATGAAAGAAAAAACAACCCAACAACCTTATAACAAAGATCAGAAAAGAGTGTAATCGACTATTATCACAGTAGGAACAGGAAGTGTCACCATGTTGAAGTTGCGCAACTTCCAGTCAATGCTTTTCTACGGCAATATAATGGTGGAAAAGTGTGTCATATTTTTGACCAGCTTCATAAATCTGCCCCAACACCAAATCTTCAACCAACAAGGTCGACAAAGAACAGATTCTGTCCATGAAGAATTTATCCACAACTATCAGAATCAGAAAGGTTTTATTGCCATATGAGTGAACAGGTTCACAACATTTGGAAATTTGGAGCGGAATGTAGACACACACTGAATATGCAACAAATAAAATTTAATAAAATAAAGTAGAAGACAATAAACTATAATATAACACAAAAATTTACAAATTTACAAGAATATAAGAATATAAGAATAAGGTAAGAAAGAATAAAACTTAAGGCGAACAACGACGAGCATTAGTGAACTACTCCTGAGCAACACTAACATTATGGTCATGAAGAAAACATAAATAACTTGTTCACTCCGACTGATTCTAGAATTAAAATTAAAAATGGAATTTGTTATGCCGATATTAGCACAGACAGACAGGCAGACATTTAATCTGTGAACATCTATAGTATTTAAACTGCACAAGCTCTCAGTCTATGCTAATAGCGACATCACAAAATTTATTTTTAATTTGAATTCTAGAATCAGTCTGAGTGAACAAGTTATTTATGTTGACACTTTTCCAAAGGTATTTTGCCATATTAAACATTGACCGGAAGTTGGCGACTCAACATCGCAGCACTTCCTTCCGTTGTGATAATCGTCTATATGAGGGTCCGTCTACCATTTGTTCTTTTGAATTTCAATTAAGACCAAAAAACAATAACATGGGAAAACAGTTATTCCATTATTCCATTTTAGTGTAAAGAAAAACAAACAACCAATTTTTACCTCTATTTCCTTTATTTAATTGAAACTTTATTTCAAATACACCAATCAAAAAACAGTCTTGGTGCCTGTTTTAATTTTGAGATTTTAATCTCTCTAGTTTATTTGCCCCAGAAGGTCTTACCTGAAAAATCGCTGCAATTTTGTGGACAAACATGTTCTCTTCCTTTAAGATCATTTACTTTCATGTCTTAGAAAGTAATCGTTGAACTCCATGACGAGAAACAGGAAGCAGCGATAAACTCTCCTTTGTTCAGATGACTCGACAGAATTATAATAAAAATTATTAGACAGCAGAACTTCCAGAAAACCAGAGAGAATAAAATAATCTAAATTAAAATAAGTACAGAGACTGTTTTTTGATTGATGTTATTTGAAGTAAACTTTAAATTCAATATTGGAAGTAGAGGTCAAAATCTTTTTTTTTTTTATTTGACACTAAAACAGAATAATGAAATAACAAACTGTTTTCCCATTTTATTGTTTTTCGTTCTTAATTGAAATGGAAAAAAAACGAATGTACTAGGGGTGGGTATTGCCAACAACCTTGTGATACGATACGATTCGCGATACAGGGGTCTCGATACGATACGATTCGCGATACAGGGGTATGCCGATACATGGTCTTCAAGGCGATACGTATCCCGATATTTTACATTACGTAACCTATAATTTAAAAAAAAGACAGATGTTTACTCAAATGTTATTATACGCCCGTGATAAAACGGGACGTATTATGGTATGGCGCTGTCCGTCCGTCCGTCCGTCCGTCTATCCGTCTGTGGACAATTTCTTGTCCGCGCTCTAGCTCGACAACCGTCTCACCTAGGAATGTCAAACTTCATGGCTGGACACCCCATGGGTCAAGGATGTTCCCTATTGATTTCAAGGTCACAGGGTCAAAGGTCAAGGTCACCTTAATCGGCGCATGCCCCACATGTTTTCCCTCTTCATGAAGACAAAGCTTCAAAGACTTCAAAGCTTTGAAGTTTAAAGTTCAAAGGTGACACACAGTTCCAGCTGCAGCGGTTGCTAGGCAACAGAACTTAAAGACACTACAAAGCTTTAATGTGTCAAAGCTCAAAGAAGCAGAGAATGTGGGTTGTTCTCGCTTTCAGCAGCAGAACATTTTTGCCTCTTCATGAAGACAAAGCTTCAAAGACTTCAAAGCTTTGAAGTGTCCACAGACAGACAGACAGACGGACGGACGGACGGACAGCGCCATAGCATAATACGTCCCTTCTTACAACGGGTGTATAACAACTGGATATTCTTTTTCTGTGGACTGTTACGGACTAATTGAGCACAGCTATTCCTGGATTGGACCCGTTTCGGACCGACAGAACCGGCTCAAAGGTAAGAAATGCGATGAATATTTTCGGGAATTATAAGTTATGGCTCTTTGGGCTCGCTGTGTGGCATAAAATGAATGATATGGTGGTTTTACTGAGGAATTAAGCTTTCAAACGATGTATAGCATGTCAATATTGGAAAAACAAGAGGTCCTCCAGCGGGGCAAAATACACCCGTACTTTGAATTTTTGTATATAGAATTAAGTTAGAATTTGTGCAGTTTGGAAGATTCCAATACTGACAAGGTTTTCGCAAAGGGTCGGGCCGTGACCTTGACCTTTGACCCTGTGACCTTGAAATCAATAGGGAAAATCCTTGACCCATGGGGTGTCCAGCCATGAAGTTTGACATTCCTAGGTGAGACGGTTGTCGAGCTAGAGCGCGGACAAGGTAATGTGTAGTTGTCTTGTATTCTCTCTCTCCCGTTGCCTAGCAACCGCTGCAGCTGGAACTGTGTGTCACCTTTGAACTTTAAACTTCAAAGCTTTGAAGTCTTTGAAGCTTTGTCTTCATGAAGAGGCAAAACATGTGGGGCATGCGCCGATATATATATAAAAGGTGACCTTGACCTTTGACCCTGTGACCTTGAAATCAATAGGGAACTTGACCCATGGGGTGTCCAGCCATGAAGTTTGACATTCCTAGGTGAGACAGTTGTCGAGCTAGAGCGCGGACAAGAAATTGTCCACAGACGGATAGACGGACGGACGGACGGATGGACAGCGCCATACCATAATACGTCCCGTTTTATCACGGGCGTATAATAAGTACGGTGAATATCTGGCTTGACTTTTTATACGCCCGTGATAAAACGGTATGGCGCTGTCCGTCCGTCTATCCGTCCGTCCGTCTGTGGACACTTCAAAGCTTTGAAGTCTTTGAAGCTTTGTCTTCATGAAGAGGCAAAATATCAATGTGCTTTTCTGTTGTTTACAATGTATAGGATTATTGTTTCCCTCTTGCTGTAGATCTGAACTCTCTTCTCAAATGTTCTGCTGCTGAAAGCGAGAACAACCCACATTCTCTGCTTCTTTGAGCTTTGACACATTAAGTAGGCTATATTATAATAATCCTATGAAATTAATTAGATCTACTTCATAATAAAACCTATGTAAAAATAATGTCATGTATCAGTACTCGGTATCTTCAAGTACTCAGAAAGAAGCAGTCATACTCATTTTTGTGCATCCCTTTTTCATACTAAATACCTGGAAAAAGTCTATTTGATGGTAACATTTTATATAGAGCTTTTCCACCTTCAATGCATTTAAAGCACTTTTACATCAGGGAACCACACCAAAGGACACAACAACAGCATTCTTCTTTGGGAGCTGGAATCGAACCACCAACCTGTGGGCCAGAGGATCTGATCACTCTCCCAATGATGTGTATGTTGAGAGCGGGATTCGAACTGGCAACCTTCAAATTAGAGGACGAGCACTATATCAAATGAGCTACTGTCACTAGTGTATAAAAAACACAATCGACAACAACAAAACTGAACACTTTTTTGCAGTTAATAGATGCTTTTATTTAAATGAGTGCGCATCTACTCCTCAGTGGAATCGTCATGAGGAGGAGGGCGGGGCGGAGCAAAGTCGGCCATGTTGGGAAGGTCAAACACCACACAGCAGCTCAGGGCATAACGAGGGATCTCCATGTCCCGCACCTGAGTCCAAACTCCGGTCCTTGCATCAAAACATTCAGCACAACAAATGGTGCCCAGATTGTACCCGCCTACAACATATAGCTGATTGTCAACAACCTCGATGCCAAAGTTGCTGCGCCTGGTCCACATGTTGGGTAGGGGGCGCCACGTGTTGGTTGCGGGGTTATAGGCTTCAACAGTGTTCAAATGGGAATATCCATTAAGCCCACCAACAGCGTAGATTTCATTGGCATAGGCGATGACACTGACCCCAGAGCGCATGGTGGACATATCCGCTATCATGGTCCACTGTTCGGTTAGTGGGTTGTAAGTCTCAGCTGATGCCAGGCCATGTTCACCAAAACCTCCACAAATGTAGATCTTTCCATTGTACACTGTGCTGCTGGCATTGCCCCTCTTTTCGTTCATAGGTGAAATCATGGTCCACTGATTGGTCACTGGCAAGTACCTTTCGGCTGTCTTCAGCCTGTCCCGTTCATCGAACCCGCCTATCGCGTAGATCAAACCATCCAGCAAAGTCACACTAACGCCGCTCCTACGTGAATGCATGGGTGCCATTTCTTGCCACGTGTGAATTGCCAGGTCGTACTTGCAGGTAGTGTTGAGCTGGTGATTGCCGTCAGACCCTCCAATCACATACACAGATCCATTAAGGAACACTGTGCCGTGATGGGCTCTTGGAGTCCAGTCATCATTAGCCACACCCACCCAGCGATCGGTGCGGTTGTCATAGACTTCAATTCTGTTGGTTGTTCTGTTTCGGCTATAGCCACCAATAACCATAAGCACCGCACTGGGCAGCCTTGGAGTGGCTAGACAAGTGGGGGGCAGGGAGGCATTGTACCTCCTAGCTCTTTCATCTAACATCACCTTTATGATCTTCGCCTCCACAATCTTCCAGTTATGAATGTAGTGGGACAGGTTATATCTAATAATGCACTGAGTGAAGTAATCAACAGGGATCAGACCCAGACGGACTTTTAGTAGGAGGTCGGCCAAGTAGTGGTTCCTTTCCTCAGGAGCATGTACAATCCATCTGATGACTGCCACTAACACGGTGGTCTCCTCCTTCACGTTCAGCCGATCATCATCAATGACTGAACACAGGTCTTCCCTGGAGAGCTGGAAGAACTCTTCAGAGCTGGTCACCACCTCTTCGAAATGCTTCAGGACGTATAAGAAGGCTTGTTTCCTCAGCTGGGGGTAGTAGTACTTGTTTGAGATACCCCATACAGTGATGCAGTTACTGGGGGACATTTGCTCCTTCATGACCTGACAGCAGACTTCGGTAATGCCGCTCACATCTAAGTAGTCAGCAGCTATAAAGAGCTCCTGGAGGTTTTCCTGGGTGATGTGCACCACCCCGGTGTAGCAGTAGTCCAGGATAATCTTCATGATATCAGCTGACACATTGGAGATCTCAAACACCTGGCAGTCAGGGCTGGACCAGTCAGTGAAGAGGCTTTTAAAGTATGTGCTGCAGCTACACAGAACCAGTTTGTGTGCTGGGAATTGCACGCCGGCCACGTTGAGCAAAGCATCGCACAACTTCTGCTCCCTCCTCAATTCCTCGAACACAGTGTTCATGTTTGGTTTTGTATTTGAAAATGGATATCTTTGCACAGAGACATGTCTGTCTCTGTGCCCTCTCACAGTGGAAGTGAAGCCTCTTTCCATCTCTGTCTTTTTATCTTCCATCTCTGTCCTTTTATGTTACGTGCCGTAGATCTGAACTCTCTTCTCAAATGTTCTGCTGCTGAAAGCGAGAACAACCCACATTCTCTGCTTCTTTGAGCTTTGACACATTAAAGTTTTGTAGTGTCTTTAAGTTCTGTTGCTGCAATCTGATTGGTGGAATTCCGATTCTAGAATGTGATGATGTCATACTCATACTCCTACTGCAAGAGCCAGATTTCCCTATTGATTATCCATCCGTCTGTCTGTCCGTCTGTCCGTCTGTCCGTCTGTCCGTCTGTCCGTCTGTCCGTCTGTCCGTCTGTCCGTCTGTCTGTGGACAATTTCTTGTCCGCGCTCTAACTCGACAACCGTCTCACCTAGGAATGTCAAACTTCCAAACTGCACCAACAATTCATCTTTAACTAGGTTTGACAAATTCTAACTTAATTCTATATACAATAATTCAAAGTACGGGCGTATTTTGCCCCGCTGGCGGAGCTCTTGTTAATGTTGTGTAATCGCCCGCCGGCGCGCGGGTGGATGTTAAGTTTATTAATGTAAACATGGCTTAACAAGGCTGTATGCTGACATGCAGCTACCTTTGATGAAAGTAAACTTAAGATATGGCCTTAACAAGGCTGTAGTGCAGAAGGAATGCTGCCTTTGACAATACGAAATGCGCATTGCAAGCAAGGATCACTTATCAGACGCAGTTTGCTGAAGCTTGATAAATAATGTTTGTTGCATGTAAAATATCGATACTGACGCCTCCGTATCGATACGTGTATCGCCAAGAGGCCCACGACGATGTATCCCCGTATTGATTTTTTGAACACACCCCTAGAATGTACACAGACCCCCATGTTACACCCTTTTCTGATCTTTGTTATAAAGTTTTTGGGTGGTGTTTTGTTTCATTCACACGTTTATCACACATATTTAGGCTGACTCTTTCTCTCAAACAGAAAACACTCCTCCTTGTGATGTCACGTGGTAATACAGGAAGTGCTCTACTGTGTTTTAAATTATACACCTTTACGAGAATCATTTGAATGATTTCAGACCTGGATTGCCGAACTCTTCTGAACAAAAGGTAAAAGGAGCTGTTCACTTGAAAACTACTGCTTCATGACGTCACAAGGTGGAACAGAGCATTTTAAGCTTGGAAGATGTAGATAGACGGACTAATAATGCAGCGTTACTCAAACATGTGAATGAAACAAAACACAACTCCAGGTATGTTTTTGAGGAGATAACAACATTATATTATCGTTTGAAGATGTTTAAAGCTGTGCGATGATTTTTTCTTTTGTATTTATCTATTACATTTTTATTTGATTTTATTTTCTTATTAAAAACAAAAGATATCTCAGTAATTTCCTGAACTTAAGCGAGATAGACTTAGACGTAATGTAGAATGTAAAGTGTCATTTATCATTTCAAATAGTCTGTTTCTTCTTTCTCCAAACCACATGTTTTCTAGGACTGGCTGAGTGGACCTCTGGATTAAAGGGACCAATGATAGAATATCGATCTTGATTAAAATTGTATTACTCGCGCAGCCCCACATCCATTATTTGAAATGTTAAGTCTTGGTTTAATCCTGCCCTTAAGCTTGTTTAGAAAGTGGCTAAAGCTTCTATATTACGCAAAATGGACTCTTGTGAGCTTTAAGCCATGTTAGAATGCTGTTTTCTCCTCAAAAACATACCACATTCTTCAGTAAACCTTTATTATTCGTCTGTCTGCATCTCCAAATGCTCTGGTCCACCTTGTGATGTCATGAAGTGACCTTTTATGTTAGACTTTGACAAACTTTATTGATCCACAAGCAAAATTACCTGGACACAGTAGCTCACACATCACAATATATTATCATAAACTTCTAAATAAGTGTCAAGTAAGATATAAATTATATAAATGTATGTACAGTAAGTAAAAAAACAAATGATAAGCTACATAAGCCTATCTGTTCCATAAGGACGAGTTGTTGTAGGGAGTATTATCTGTTCCCTAAGGGTGAGTTGTTGTACAGTTGTAGGGAGTATTATATGGTGAGTTGTTGTACAGTTGTAGGGAGTATTATATGGTGAGTTTTTGTACAGTTGTAGGGAGTATTATCTGTCACATAAAGACTGATTTTTATTATGTGGTAACTTGTTTAGTGCACCAAGACCAGTTCTTTTAAAATACTTTTTTATTCACACATTTAATCATATTTTGACCTTTACCTCGTACTTTTTTAGTCCCGGTTTGACCTTACAAATGGCACTTTGAAAACCCAATATTTTCCGAGTCTCTGTGAAAAGTTTGAAAAATAACTGCGAAGTGTGTTTTGCTTAAACTGTGCTAAAACGCCTCTGGAGCACCAGCCAATGATGCAAGACATTGAAATCCAGTAATCAGCCTAAAATCGTAACCCGAGACCAGTGCCAGTTTTAGGGGGGGAATTCTACCGTTTTATTGCCTTATCCGCAGGTGAAGCCAGTATAATCTGCAACAAGGGACATGGGAACGAGCACATAACCGGGGATGACGTATTGTTTTAATTAACAGCAGTTCGTAAACGCCCAGTCCGAGTCCAGGATCTGACCCCGACACGTGACCACACCCATGGGTTTGAGGCTGGGGAGGCTCCGTCCAACACGTTTTCGTCATCTCTGTGCTGAATGCGATCCAGAGCATTCCGAGGGCATAAGCAGAGAAGAGATACTTGGATTTAAAGTCTGTTTTTCTTGTAATGGGGAAATAAATAAGACAAGTCTGACTAAAGGTTTGTTTGTACATGTTGATTAAAATATGTATACTTGGCAGAGGTGAAATTGTACTCATATAATTTGGTATTTTCTGGTATTTACTAAAGATAAACACAAAAATGAAACAAACTAAATTATGTCTGAAGGAGCGGTGCAAGAAACACAAATGTTCAAATCATGTCATATTGTCACATAACATCTTTGTCAAGTGTAGACTTAAACGGGGCGTACATTCTGTGATTTTTGGCCCTTTTTGAGCTGATTTTTCACTTGTGTGACTGTTTTTGGGATCGGGCTGAGTTTTGGCTTCATCGTGTGTCATGTTTCGTGTAGTAAATATATACGGAAGCCTGGGGTTGCTCACAACAAATGCAAACGCTGCAACAAATACAAACACAACAAAGCAACAAAAAGCCGCAATGGAAGTGACCACAGGACTCTATTTTCGTACCTAGGAGCGCTCATAACAAGTATAAACATCACAACACAAATGCAAACACCGCAACACACCAAAAAAAGCCACAACACACCAAAAAAAGCCGCAACACAACAAAAAAAGCCACAACACACCAAAAAAAGCCACAACGCACCAAAAAAAGCCACAACGCACCAAAAAAAGCTACAGCGCGCACCAAAAAAAGCCACAACGCACCAAAAAAAGCCGCAACACACCAAAAAAAGCTGCAACACACCAAAAAAAAGCCACAACACACCAAAAAAAAAAAGCCACAACACACCAAAAAAAGCCACAATGGAAGTGGGGGACTATTTTCCGACGGCCCAAGCGATGAGGATCAAGCGGGAAGTGAATGGAAAAAGTTGAAGAAGAAGAATGTGAAAAGTAATGATGGATGTCACTGTCTGACCATCATCAATAATTTCCCGCTTGATCCCCCTCACTTGATCCAGCAGAAAATACAGTCCCGAGGTCACTTCCGTTGTGGCTTTTTTCTGTGTGTTGTGCCTTCTCGGTGTGTTGTGGCGTTTGTATTTGTTGTGAGTCTCAAATTAAGAAAGCATGTTCCCTTGGTACTTTTTAGCTAAAGAAACACCTGTAATTACATTATAGATGTGTTTAAAGCAACACCAGGGAACATTTAAAGCCTTAACATCTCCATGGAAACAGGTGGTAGACTCTCCAACTCCAAACGCATTTTATTTACCCTTAAGATTCAATTAAATTCAAAAATATTTTCAGATATTCTTGGATCAAAACTACATGTAAAAGGGTCCAAGATGAGCTGAGTGTCTTGCCCAATGACAATATGCACTAGTGAATGAGGGAATTGAACCGGCAAACTTCAGGTCGCTGGAAAACGCTCAACCAACTGAGCTAAAGCTGCGATAACTACTTTTTGGTTCACTGAAAATAGGTATATACGGTTAGCTTTTTTCTTTGTTGCGTCGGAGGTGAAGTTAATAAAAGTGGGATGCAAAGGAGGAGATGGATGAAGGGAGAGCACAGTTTTACAACGGCGAGACTCGGCCCTATTTATAGACGTGTAGATAGTTCGGTCTCCCGTCCTTACTTTTAGAGGGAACCGACCTTATCTCGCGTTCGCCTCTGTCACTTTGAGCAACTTTAGCCATTAGCAACAAGCAATTAGCCGAGGAGCTTGTGTTTCGGACGGCGAGGGTGTTTGTTTAAAAATGCAAACACAAGCTTTAATGAGCACATAGGTCTTATTTTATCTCGGGCATCACAGGATATGCCGATTTTTGTTTGCAAGAAGCAACGTGGTAGTGTAAAGCGAAGAATTATGCGCAAGTTTAGAAATCAGTAAATGTGACAGATTTAGCTCAGCGTTACGTTTTCTGTATTCTTTTCTCCCATTTTTGTACGACAGATAACAGTTTGCCTAAATATATAGTATGTGTCATTTAAAGGGCCCAAATTTAGGGTGACCAGACATCCCTATTTACCCGAGACAGTCCCAGTTTTGAGCCCTGTGTCCCCTGTCCCAGCAGATTTATCCAAAACCATTGATTTGTCCAAGTTTTATACAAGAAATGTCCTCGGTGTTTCTACTTTTGACCTATTTCGTACCTGCCGACAGTAAAGAGAGGCATAAAGTGTCTAGATTTTTTGGTTTTAAGTTTTTGTTTATGTAAAATTGCACTTTTTGAGGGAAATTTATTTTATAAAAGAACCAACATTTCACCTTAAAAAGCAAGTTATAGAAGTTATAGTAATAAAAACAACCCAATAGAGAACAATCTGCGTATCATTTGTCCGTTCATTTTTCAGTATAGAACCAAAAATAAGAAAATAAACAAAAACAACCATTTTCTTTATTATTTATCTATAAAACCATGTTTATATTCATATACAAGATTCATATATTTGGTCTATGGGCTGTCAGTGTGAAAAATGTAATATATAAGTCACACCTGAGTATAAATCCCAGCCAAACCCTGAAAAAAGTTTGACTTATAGTCCAAAAAATACGGTCGTTACTTAAAAACATTCCAAATCAATACGCTTCATTTCAATCACAAATATTAATCACAGGATACATGACATCACAAGGTGGAACAGAGCGTTTTCTATTTGAGAAATTTACAGGGTTTGTGCGTTAAACATGTGCAAATGAAACAAAACACAACTCTAGGTCTGTTTGTGATCAGGAAACTACATTAGAGCGTAGATCAGGAAATATAATATGAGCCTTTTAAAAACACGAGAAACCCATTAGCGTCTACATTTGAAAGTGGAGTTGAACTTTTACATCTTGGCTTCACTTTTCATTTAAAATTCCACACGTTATTAACTTTAAACGGCTTGTCACAGGTGAAGCCGTGTTGACGTTTGAGGAAAATGTAAGTTTGCCTACCCCGAACGGCGAAGTGTCAGAAATTGCAAGTGTAAAAATCACAACTCCATTCTAAGAGCCACTTTTGGTCTCCTCGTGCTCATTAGTGTGAAAAGTACATGGGCCTGATTAAAATTATAGTCCACTCGGCTCTTGGCTTGTCTCGCCCAGACTGCAGAGACGGCGGCAGACTCTGGGTCGAAGCCAATTCACAAAGCTCCAGAGATGAACTAAATTGCAAAAAATTATACCGTGTGGGCCTCTGGTAAAGTTTGAGGGTACGTTCTGCGAGTTATAGATTGTGAAAATATGTCTGAACATGATTACGCTGAAGTGTGGATGAAATATTATAGAGAATAGGACAGGGCTCGCTGACGGGTTTGTGCTGAACATTTCTACCCGATTTCATTTTGCTATTGTCCGGTCCAACAAAGCTTCAGCGTTGGCAAAAAAACAACCAAACAAAAACTGAACTTGGTTGTTTTCATGTAATTGCCATTGCTTTACTTTGGAATGTTCCGCAGTATGGCATTGAAGGCGCTGTAACAGATTTTTACTGTCTTAAAAAGCGCAAAAACAGAGTTAGTTCATTGTAAATGGCTTGCAACAACAACAACTAGCATGCTAATCCATACAAGTTATGATATGATGCGGACAGGAGACTTATTTTTACCTCAAGAGCTGTTTCACTATAGCAAGGACCACGGCGACAACAACACTAAGTGAAGAAGATGTTTACTGAGGCGAGGTGGAGATGGCTGGATTGAGACTCAGGGTGGGGGTTCAGTCTCAATCTTCAGTTGGCCCAGCCGGAATGGGATTCCCCCTCGTAGGCGTCCTATATCCGGAAGACGAACTAGATCGGCGTTGGGAGGGTGGGGTCAAGTTAGCCGAGATGTACTGGGATGACGGGATAGGCTGCTACAAATAGGCTTCTGGGAAATTGAGGTGTGGTCGAAGTGAGCTGTGGTTCGTTGGTGAGGAGGCGAGGGTAGTTGAGGTGTGGTCCTGCTCCTGAACCTTAACTATGTTTATGGGTCAATGACGTCCAAGGATTTTCAACAGGCAAATTTTAAAACATAAAAAATATTAGTTTCTATTGAACTTTTTCAAATATTTACAGTGTCAGGTGCATAAAGCTATGTTTAATATTTATATTAAGCATTTTTGGTGTAAAATGTCATGTGGTGCGTACGAGAATAACCTTTTGACCTAACCTTTAACTTAACCGTTTTATTTTCTAAAACATGGCTGCCATTTGCCATTTAGTAATTTATTTTCTTCAGTCACGCACTTAGTCATGTACTCAACACACAGTTACAAACGTTTTACACAAAATATGACCAAAGGAGTTTAGACTGAAGTGGAATCACTTATGAATGCCTAACCCTAGCCTAATGGTTGGGATATTACTCTAAATTGTGAGTAATATGAAGTGTATAGAAACAATCTGTTGCATTTCTTTAGATTTTTAATGCATATTGATATTTTCTTTTGCTGTCTAACATGACAGTTACCTGCTTGTGTTTAATGAACAAAATACTGCCCTGTAAAATGCATCAAATGAATAAAAATGCCTAAAGAATCCCATTCACCCAAGTCGACTTTGTCTGTTATTCAAACTCCAGCCATAGAATTCCTGCTGTTATTAGTTGCACCACATGATGCACGGTCGCACCCCATGACATTTTAACACTTTAAGTACAAACAAAATATGCAAAAGAACTTATGATTTCTGAAAAAAATGATCTGGTTCCATGGAGGTCGGAGGTACTACAGAAATGTGCTGAATTATTATGAAATTTGAACCTTTTTAACTGAGGAAACTGCAACTGGACAGAAAATTTAGGAGTCATGTCATTGTCTATCTGTACTGGGGTAAGACTAATTATGCTCATATACATGGGATAAAATTAGATACAGGGCCTTTAAGCTTAAGTATCTTCATGGAGACAAGCCGAAGGTGCCATCAAGACAGATCTGTGTAGAGGTGACAGGGAGAATGCACACATTTCAAAGCACTGTCATTATATAATGCCAACCATTTGGTTGAAAATACACTTCTCAAAAGGTTCAGATAGTGGATTCACCAATCAGGGACAGGCATGGTCTGCCTGGATCAAAACATGCCTGCGGAAAAAATATCACAAGGGACTGAAAAACATCGACTGAATCAATGAGCGAAGCCCTGACCTCTGTTCATCTGAGGGGAGAGAGATGTCATTTTATTTAAAGGTACGGGTGACCGATGACTTTCCTTCATTTCACATGCCACAGATAAAAAACGAATGTGACTGGATGACCATGGCTCTCCTCCTCGAACTGCGACAGAGGGCGAGGTGACTGTAAAAAATAGCCCCAGAGAGATATCAGTCTGGGTTTGTGGAGCGTTCCAGGCAAAGCAACAGCTCAGAGCTATCAAGATGTGTGTGTGTGTTTAGTTTTTTTATATAAAAAAAAAAAACAACGAAATGAGGAGCGCGCTTTGACATATGTTAGGACTAACACTATGGGTTCGAGAACACGTGTGTGAATATGTGTGAGATCGTGTCCAGACGGGAGGCGGTTCAGGGACAGAAATCACATTTGGCTCAAGTGAGTGGTCCTCTCCGACACATATCACATTCTAATATCAGTCTCCATTTCGCATCTCATTTATAGCGGCCATATTGCCCCACCTGACATTCACTTGACATTCATATGCAGAACATATTTCCAATTATGTGACACCTTTGATAGGACGCGGCAGCGCATTATGGGGAACGTCGGAATTCGCCGCTCTCAGGTCAGAAATAACCACTTCCAGATGACGACATGTGTTTCTTATTTCTCCCTTCAATAGATGCACTTAAATATGGCGAGCTGCAGTCTGACATATGAATAATATTACCTCCACCAATCAGAATCTCTCTATATGCGCCAGGAAGTGCTTGTCAAATGGCCCGAAGCCCAAACAAAAGAAATTCATTTTTGAATGAAGCAATATGAGGTATGGGAGGTGAGCTTTTCTGAAATTCAATTTATTGACACTTCAGGAGATAGGGCTGGATTAGTGCTACTGCGTCTTGCACAGCCTAATCCAGATTAAATAAAAGATACCTTTTTCTATCCTATTAGTATCAGGATTTTGTCAAAACATGGGACAAAAGAAGATTACCACTTTGACTTAAATTTAAAGAAAACTTAATGGGTTTTTGTGGCTTTAATTCCCTTTTAAACAATTCTTCGTTTGGTGTTAGTATTTCACATTTACACTATTTTCTGATCTATGTTCTAATGTTTCTTTATCACAAACAGACCTGGACTTGTGTTTTGTTTCATTCACACATGTTTAACACACAAACCCGGCATATTTAGGCTGGTAATACAGGAAGTGCTCCATTACTGATAACAGATGAATGGGACGAGTGTAAATGAAGTGAAATACAACTCCAGGTATGTATTTTTTTACGGGGACAGTGCTTTTGCAGTGACATCGTGCTGGAGGTGTTCTGAACTTTCTACTGACAAAAAAAGTTTTACGATCATCTGAAAACACAAGAAAAATGCATTAAACGGACAGCTCAGAATTTTGGATATTGACTCCACTGCAGAAAACCCATCTGTTTAAACCACCTTTCATTAATCATCTCATTTTTTTTGTTTGCCTTTGTCTCTCCATGTAAAGTGTCTTTAAGTATCTTGAAAAGCACGATACTAGTGTTATGTGTTATTATGTTGAGGGACTATTTTTTCATATATCAGTCCACCGCTGCCGAGCTTTCTATCAGGAAGTACAACTCACTGCTGCTGCTCAGACATAAATCCTTCAAATGCAACGGTTGGTTTTACTTCTAAAATTATTCTCTGGACACAGACGTTTACATGGACAGTCTGGAGTTCTAATAGTTTTCCTCGGGTCTGTGGAGTGGGTCAGACTGTTTTTAGTGGCAGGACGACTATGGCCATTGACATGCACTAGCCTAGCACCAGCAACCTCTCTAAATACAAGGACTGGATGGAAGATTTCAAAAAGTGTCTCCACACTAGGAAATGAGGGCCTATGTCCAAAATTCCAAACTGTCCCTTTAAGGCCCAAAAGCGGCATCAAGCAGAGGATTTGTCTCGTGTTATTGTGACTTTGGGCCGTACCTCACTACACAGACAAAGTCAACACACCTCGGAAGAGCTGACGTGCAAACATAGAAAAACACGGGCACTTTCACGCATCGCCATAGCAATGCCCCTGTTGTATTTCCAACCAAGCCACCTCTTTCCAGTGACATTGTCTTAAAATAAAGCTCAGATTTAGGGCCAATCCCATTTCTAATTTCTACCCCTTCCCCTACCCCTTGTCCCTTGGGTTGAAAGTCAAACCCTACGAATTGGGACACCCCTTCAACAATCACAGTACGTCATCAGAAGTCAGAGCGGAATGACACGCACACTATTGGAAAGAACACAACCTGAGCTTCTCTACGGGTTAAACCAATGTCGCTTTCAGTTACTTGGGTTACAATATCCAAATAACAACTATGTAGCACGGACGCTCGCAATTCATTCACAACTTTATTTCCAGCATCAACCAATCACTCAAGTCACAAATAACGTGACACTACTCAACATAGTACTAGCAATTTTTTTTCGTGTGCATTTTATGAAGAAAATGATCATTACACATTGGAACAATGTTAAACTTTAGACCAGGGATCTCCTACCAGTAGCTCTCCACCCCCTTCCAAGTAGCTCGCCAAGGGATTTTTTGAATTAAACAGATTGTTTTGAATAAGCCAAATTGTATTAATTAAAAGCCTGTTACCATTCTGCATGTATCATTTGGATGCCTAATTTTGTGCACTAATAAGTGGATAATGGTTTATGTTTTATAGTTATCTAACTGTACCTTTCCTCATCTAAGGCTTGTTGTGGCTCTTATATTTACTAAATTTGTTGTGACCTCTAAAACTAGTAGCTCTCTGGCATTTTCGTTTAGGTAGCTCACAGGACCAAAAAGGTTGGAGACCCCTGTTTTAGACAATACAGCGGTTATCACAAATTTGAATCCATAAATAATGGAGCAAATACATGTGGGAACTTCTTTGGTTGTGGCAGCAGAGATCTTGCCGGTGATTATCAAGGCATTCTGAGAAATTGCTCATACCCCTTCCCTTTGGAGTGTGCCTCTGAAAAATCTTAGTTTGGAGGGGTACGTAGCTCTACCACTTTCCCCCACCCCTCTGCCATAACGGTCAATGGAACACTCTTACACTTACCCCTACACGTGAATGCACAAAACGGTGGAGTAGAGGGAAGTGGTAGGGCCAAGGGGTGTAATAAGGTAAGCCTAAGTTGAGTTGAGCTTCAGACAGAGCAGTGCTTTCTGTTAGCTTCACACCCGCAGGAAATGCTGATGACATCGCTGCAAACTATCAATATGGATAAAAGCTCAAAAGGTCAAATTTGCATATCGTCAACTTGAAAAAATATACAGTCCTTTTAGGAAGGCGTCAATATGTGATTTTGAATTGATTTCCTATGCCCAAAACTGTTCATATTCCTGCCTGTTTTGAGAAAGCGTAGAACGTCTCCCAGGTTACTTGCGGGCGACGTGGCAGAGAGTGCGCACCAAAATGAACTCTAATTAATCCTGTGTGATTTATTGTGGTTAATTAAGATCAGGTTTAAGGGTAATATTCAAATGCAGTGATAATGAGGCGGAATTATGCACCAGATGCTGTTGTTGTTGTTTATGAGGTGATCCCGGTTTTATTTTCTCCATCAGCAACGTGCTCTAATCTGCCTGTAAATGTCTGGGCTGAGCTTTAAAGGTGCACTGTGTCACTTTTCTGGCTGGATGTCTGCCACGCTTTTATCCCTGTGGAGTTTAATATCAATACTCGTGTCTATTCTCTCTCCGTGGGTTTCAGAGTGATGAAAAATGAACACGGCTGCCATAGCGATTAACATAAACAAGATTATTATGTAATTATATCTTTCGGATCATTAAGTCCTCAAAATGGCGCCTATAAATAAGAAATTGAAACCCTTGAATAGGAGTTTAAGAATCTTTTATTATCTAGGTAGTTTTCATTAAAGGAGCAGTAGGAAACTTTTTGCATGGAAGGTTCACCATCTGCTTGTCACCGTGCCGATGTTATTGCTTATTATGGCATTAACACGTCTATCTTCAATTTTTTCATAAACAGCTTTTTATACAATACAAAAATATACAAAAACACAGTGAAAAACATGTATTCTTACTAGGGATGCAACGATATGGTTTTCCCACGATTTGATATGTATCTTGATACACAGATCACGATATCATTTCAATTTCAGTATGTTTTTTTTGGGGTTTTTTTAACTTTTTATTTTCATTTTCATATAAAGTAAAAACAGAACATTTCCTGAGACAAGAGTAATAAAACATTACAAGATTATATATATTAAGAGTAAAATAAATAACTACATAAATAAATTATAGATAATAATAATAATAATAATAGGGGACACAAACACGATCCAAACTTTTACCGTGGTCGTTCCGATGATGAAGCAGCAGCTGGAGAATTCTCTCCTCACGTTTTACGTCTATGAGCTGAGGAGGAGAAGGGAAGGGAAGAGTGTCAGAGAAGGAGGAAGAAGACAAACTGAGTCTGAGGCTGCCACACCTCAGCCCACTCCCACATCCCGCTCACAAATCCAAAGAGCAGTGGTGGAAAGTCCGAAGAGTCGACTGGTGGAGTTGGATCAGAAGAGCGACGCAACAAGCATGAACGACCGGGTTTATTTTTAAGAAGAATAAACATTTACATGATCCAGGAATAAATCAATTTGGCTTTAAAATCGGAATAAACCACCCACTTACTTCGGAATAGGGATGTGACTTGTTGGCAAAAACACTATTCGAAACCAATATTTGAGAATGATTCGAAAATCGCCCCCCCTCCCTCGCCTGCACACACACACACTCACACACGACGACAGATCTGGTGAAACAGGGATTTAAACACAAAAGTTTGACAGATCAGCGATCGAATCCAGCCCGAGCCTGATAAGGCATCAAGATATTGGTGTCCAAACCCAAATTAAAATCACATGGCACGGACGTCGCAGGCGCATTCAAGTAAACGCTCGCTAACTTTGCCAGGTGGGGGCCTTTCTGTTGGTTTGTTTTGCATCATGTTATGGGGTCAGTGTGGAGCGGTGGGCAAATATCCTTAGCCAGTTCAGTTGGGCATGATCCCCTTTCTTCGCTGTAATCCTCGCCAAATAGAACCGCGAGTCCTCTAAGTGAGATACGGCTAAAACATCAAATTACTACTCAAAATTACTAATCAATATTCGAACATATAACACCTATTCGACTATTGGAAAATCATGTCTCATCCCTACTTTGGAATAATCATTTTCTTTAGAAATTATGTGTTTACATAGTCTTTTAAAAGAGAAATTCATTTTGATTCAGAATTAAGCGATTTAAAGCTCGATAAAATGTGGTAACTGTGGAACATTCCAGCCAGAGCGATGACATCTCCATAGAAACAAGCAGCAAAAAGTTACACAGCACACCATGAAGTATTGCATAAAATAAATCCAAATAGTGAAGCCAAAATTGTGAAACGGGTTGCACTGCTTTATGAACATTATTTATTAAAAATGAAGTCAAAATCTCTTGTTTTCGTTCTCGTGGGCCTAGTTCTGCTTTTAGTAATCGTAAATTCAAAATAAATAAGTCACAAAAAAGATATCAGGAGACAGGTGTCAAATAATAATGTCACAAAGTAGGTCAGGATCTATGTTTCCTTCCTTCCTCCTCCCGCCCCCACCCCGCCATCTGAGGGGCTAAATGTTTCATGGGGGTCCCGGGAGGCGGAGCTTTAAGAGGGCTGGAGTTGAATGATACGAGGCTGAGTCCTTGGTCGTCTCCCCGGTGCCCGGCTCCGCTCTGTCCACCGCTGATAAATGGCTTTACTGTGATCTCCGCTCCCCCTTTCCCCTTCGCCCGTCACAAAAAAGTTCCACAGTGTACCTTTTGCACATCATTCTTACCACGGAAGCTCAGTGGGAACGTTCATCGACGCGATTCCAGCTCCTGTGGATGAATGCTTTTATTGTGTCCTTGGGCAAGGCACTGAACTTTATTATGTGGACACAGTAGATCGCACACCACAATATATTTTAATGACAAAAAACAAAAAAACACTGATGTCTAAAGTGTATGAGTGTGTGTGTATGAATGTGTGTAGTAATGTGTGTGTTTCTGAATGTGTGTGTTTCTGAATGTGTGTCTGAATGTGTGTGTTTCTGAATGTGTGTTTGAATGTGTGAATGGGATCCTTCGCCATTTTAAGTAACATTCCAAGATATTTTCAGATCTTCTTGGATTAACAGAACATGTAAAAATTAGGGATTGTGCAATATGGATTTTTTTTTTTTGAGCTGATACCGATATCTGGCCTGCTGCTGTAGCTGATAACTGCTATTTGCCAATACTGATATTTCGCTTTAATAATCCATACCAAAGCCAAAGCTGAAGTAATGATCACAAATTAACTTTTCACTATTGTTAAAATAATAATCAAATGTATTAATTTTTCTTTTTGTCTAGCTGTTAACAGTTTTGCCTAAATAATGTAAAACATATGAGTGAAAATTAAACTATTATTGCCCATTTTAATTAAAGGGCCCATATTACGCATATAGTTTGGAGTAGAGCCGCTACTCCTCCATGTTGAGAGGAGCAGCTGAGGTGCCTCAAGCATCTGTTCTGATGCCTCCTAAATGCATCCCTCGGGAGGTGTTCCGGGCATGTCCCACCAGAAGGAGGCCCCGGGGAAGACCCAGGACATGCTGGAGGTGTCTCTGGGCCTGGGACCTCCTCGGGTGTCTAGAGTGAAGGAAGTCTGGGAGTCCCTGCTCAGACCGCTGCCCTCGCGACCCTTTTATTAGTATCAATCAAACTTTATTTATACAGCGCTCTTCATACAAAAAATGCAACACAAAGCACTTAGTAGTAGTAGTCGTATTCATTTCCAAAGCTCAAAATACTCTGTTCCACCTTGTGATGTCATGAAGCAGTAGTTTTAGTTAACAGCTCCTTTTACCTTCAGTTCAGTGGAGTTGGGACATTTCAGGATTGAAATAATCCAGATGATTCGAGTGAAGGTGTTCATAGTTTGAAAACACAGTGGATCACTTCCTGTATTACCACATGACATCACAAGGTGGAACAGAGTGTTTTCAGTTTGAGAGAAGCACCTAAATCTGCAGGATTTGTGAGTTAAACATGTGTGAATGAAACAAAACACAACTCCAGGCGTGCTTGTGATGAGGAAACATTATAACAGATCAGAAAATAACGTCATATGAGCCCTTTAAAAATCATTCTACATCAGTGTAATGTTATATTGTCGAACATATTTGACCTATTTACTAAAACATGAAAACAATCGTCACTTCTGCACTAATGTGATCTCCTGTCTCCTTCTCCCTCCTCTGTTCTGTTCAGATGATGATGGCGCGACTGGAGCTGTGGACCTTGGTGATTCTCTGGTTCACGTTGGGAGATTTTGGAGCGGTTTTGGGGAAAGACGAGGCCTCAGTGAAGAAGGAGTCTCACCGGGTCCTGTTTCGGCACAAGAGAGAGTGGCAGTGGAACTCTCTGTACGTGGAGGAGGAGAAACCTGCCCCCATTCCATATAAGATAGGACAAGTGAGTACCATGTGTTTACGCCACAGTTTGAAACATCTTTTTGAATTCAACTGTCATAAAAAATACCCCAAATAATAATGTTCACCTCTGTGGAAGATGATTTGTTTCATTAGATTTGGAATTTGAACTTTTAACTCTGAAAAAACATGTTTGAATTATTTTTAGTCTGAATTTTAGTTGCTCAGTGACATTTTCAAAGTTCAATGTTTGAAAATGTCATAATAAAAATGTCACCTTTAAAATAAGACAAATATATTCAAGCCCTCAAATTAAACAGTCAAAATTCAAAATGTAAAATTCGCAGTGAAAAAAATTCGCAGGAAAGATCCAAAATACCAAGGCAGAAGCAATCAATCCAGAATTATCCGATCTCACTTAGCAACAAGCAGGAAACAAGGCAGGGAAGCAATCTGATTGGTCAGAATTAATCTTCTCAAAATCTCAAAACCAAAATCTTTTACTTCTTATTGGCTGTTCTCATTTGTGGGCGGTTCACGACGTTCAAAAGTCAAAATGGTAAAATTGAAAAGTGACAGCAAATTTTCCACTCTGAATTTTGACTTTTGAATTCGAGGGCTTGTAAATATCTGTTATATCTGATTATTTAGAAGGTGATATTTTTATTTTGAATTTGAAACACTGAAAAAGTCTACTTAAAATTTCAGCAACTCAAAATCAGAAAAAAAAACAATTCAAACATCTTTTTTCCGATTAAAAAAATTCCAAGTGAGAAATTCAGCGGTATTTAAAATTTAAAATCTGATGGAACAAATGATCTTTTATATAGCTCTGTGTGGGTACATATGGCAGGTAAAAGGAGGCTTTAATAATAGAAATGTACACTAAACATAATAAAACAGTTGCCATGATTACAAGTTTAAATATAAGTAACTTATTGTATGCTGATGATATTATTCTGTTAGCAGAGACCGAAGCTAATCTGCAAAGTATGTTTTTAAATGCATGGTGTACAAAATAGAAATTGGTTCCAAACAAATATAAAACACTGATTATGTATTTTAGAAAACAAAAGACCCAACAAGTCCTTATAATTTTATGTATGACCCGTCTCCTTCAGCCTACACAAGTTCATATAAATACCCACGACTGGTCTTCCATGAGTTTATGAATTTTAAAGAGGTAACTATCTCCTGGGTGAGTCTGCAGGGAGAGCGCTGGGTTCTATAGTGAATAAAATGAAAATTGTACCAGATTTACGCCTTTCTGTATATTTTAAACTAAACACCTGCAGGGGGCGATATGAAGTGGAACTCGTGCCTTTTAAAGTAGAGGATTGAAATGTCACGTCTGTGGAAGTGCTTCACAGGAACAGTTTGGAATTTTGGACATAGGGCCTCATTTCCTCGTGAGCCAGAGTGTTGGAGACGTGTGGAGACACATTTTGAAATCTTCCATCCAGTCCTTGTATTTGCAGAGGTTGCTGGTGCTAGGCTAGTGCATGTCAATGGCCACAGTTGTCCTGCCACTGAAAACAGTCTTACCTACTCCACAGACCCAAGGAAAAACTATTAGAACTCCAGACTGTTCATGTGAATGTCTATGTCCATAGAATAATGTTTGAAATAAAACTAACCTTGCATCGCATGAATCGTCGCATGTTGAGGGACTATTTTCTCATATATCAGTCAGCCGCTGCCGAGCTTTCTATCAGGAAGTACAACTCACTGCTGCTGCTCAGACAGAAATCTTTCAAATGTAAGACTGGTTTGACTTCTGAAATGATTCTATGGACACAGACGTTCACATGGACAGTCTGGAGTTCTAATAGTTTTCCTCGGGTCTGTGGAGTGGGTCAGACTGTTTTTAGTGGCAGGACGACAATGGCCATTGACATGCACTAGCCTAGCACCAGCAACCTCTGCAAATACAAGGACTGGATGGAATATTTAAAAAGTGTCTCCACATGTGGCCATACCGGCTCGTCAAAGCCTGAACCTGTCAGATCTCAGAAGCTAAGCAGGGCCGGGCCTGGTTAGTACTTTGATGGGAGACCACAAGGAATTCCAGGTGCCACAGTGGGGCGCCAGTTGCAAAAACTGTTGTTGTGCCCTTAGGCAAGGCACATCACCCACATTGCCTAGTATGAAAGTGGTGTGTGCGTGAGTGTTGGTGGTGGTCGGAGGGGCCGATGGCGCAGATTGGCAGCCTCGCTTCCGTCAGTCTGCCCCAGGGCAGCTGTAGCTACAATAGTAACTTACCACCACCGGGTATGGAGTGAATGAATAATGCTCTGTAAAGCGTCTTTGAGTGTCCAGAAAAGCGCTATATAAAACTGATGCATTATTATTATTATTATTATGTCTCCAACACTCTGGCTCATGAGGAAATGAGGCCCTATGTCTAAAATTCTGAACTCTCCCTTTGGGCCAAAGAAATTGAAATGATTTTATAAAAGTCTGATTTAAATGATGTTTATAGAAATGGACTGCAGTGGAATCCTAATTTGTTGAAACAGAAACTGCTACATTCATTTCAAGAAGAATTGTCAAACTGACCTGTATGCAGGGCTCTACAGTGCGCCCATTTCATTCGCATTTGCGAGCAAATATTTCGTCGTGCGAACGAGGAAAATAAAACAGTCGCACCTGTGCGAGTGCTTTTGGAGCACAATAAGGAGCTGCGCACAGACGTAACGTGACGAGTTAAACGTTCTACATGTATCAAACTTTTGGGGCGCACTCACACTAGGACTTCAGAATCGTGCCCAAACCTGGATCGCCCCTAAAGCGCGACACGCCCAGCCTTGGCGTAACGAACCGAGCCGGGCACGTCACCTCCGACCGCGCCGCGACCCCAGCATACGAGCTCCGGGTGTGCGGCGATATCACTCATACGAACAAACTCCGGCTTCAAAACACACCCACGCCCCTTAACCGAGGAGGCGGCACCGCAGCAGGACTCACACCTGTCCCACCACTCAGTAGATTCCCCTGTGCCACTGGACTTCCCTCTCTAAAGCGAGCTTTGTCTCGGTCTTGTCTCGGTCTTGTCTCGGACTCGGCGCATTTGGACTTCGGTCCGCGTCACGCACTCGATGTCTGAATACTGAGTGCATCATATTTCATTACGGCCGCTGCTGTAAGCCAATAAACTTGTACCAGTGTGCGGGACCTGTGCGCTGGAGCCCGTGGACACTGCACCGCCAGCGGCGGCAGTCCACAGCTCCACCCTCAGCGTGCGTCACAGGGCAGGTTAAACATCTGCCCTGTGAAAAAACAAATTTTATGTCAGTGTCCGCACAGAGCAGAGCTACGGCACAGAGCAGGCGATATGTGGGCTGAAGTTTGCCAAAGAAAATGCCAAATAAATCTGTTTGTCACAACTCCAGGAATTTGAAAATACAGGTTTAAAAATTCTACCCACTTTATTCACATCGAAGCAGTTTTGTGTAAAGTGCCAGTGGAAGTTCTCTTAAAGAAGAGGTTCTCAAACTGTGGGTAGTGTTGTGTTTTAGTTTTTCCTCGAGTGATGCAGAAAAGAGGAGCCACTGTCTGTGTGAATGTTCTTGTATGTTCGCTTAGGTCCAAAAAGGGGCGCTTATTTTAAGTCTAAATGAATATTAATCAGATAAAATGGAGATAGACTGATTAAAAACACACTGATTGTGCAGGAAAAGTACAGTCATAATTCTTTTGTGTTTTTTGTATAAAATTCATTCAAATAAGTTGGTGTGCGCAAGTTCTGCACTGTAATAAACATTCAAAACTAAAACCTATTTGTGCCCCTTTTGTTTTTCTGTGCTCCTAAAATTTTTGACTTAGGGGCACATGTGCTCCTGAAAAAAAAAGTTAGTGTAGAGCCCTGCCTGTATGTAAATGTAAATTTGAGCAGAAAGCGGTCACTCTGTGCCCTGCTGAGCTGTGCCCTGCTGCCTCCCACCTCCACCGCCTCAGCAGGTCACTCTGTGCCCTGCTGAGGCGGTGGAGGTGGGAGGAGGCTGCTCCCTGTGGGATCTGGGGGTGGGAGAGGATGAGTTTCATTTTGTTCTTTACTGTCCACTCTGTTGAGGAATATTTTATTTATTGCTGTACAGCCATCAAACCCTGATGTATTTTGGTTGCTGGATAATAAAATTACGAGTTATAATAATAATACAATAATATTATTATATTATTAGGCACCTTTCTGGACACTCAAGGTCGCCTTACAACAACATAAACAATTTAAGCATGATTAAAACAGACAGTTAAAAGCCTCCAGTTAAAGTGGAACAGTATTTAATTGATTGATTGTTTTGAGTTGGTTTTATAATGAGGAGGTGTTTGTTTTAGTTCGTCACTAGAGCCTGGGACAAGTACAATATCCTGTATGACTAGAGCAGTGGTTCTTAACCTTGTTGGAGGTGCTGAACCCCACTAGTTTCATATGTGCATTCACTGAACCCTTCTTAATTGGAAAAATAAAATGTTTTTTTTTTTCAAATTCAAAACATAGGTATATATATTTTATTGGTGCACACAAGTGAATCCATATTGCACATATTCCTCCGACCACTTTCTTCTTTTGCTCGACATAGTTAGTATGAAGGGAAAATATTAAGAAAGAAATTACACGACACCATCACGACAGTCATAAGACGATTGTGCGCACAAAATTTCCTGCAGCCAATAACGGCCAAACAGGGCGGGTCATCACCAATCATATGAGTTGGATGTGAGTCTGACCCCTGCGGTACTCCTGAGACTGAGCCACTGGACTAGAGTATGTTTTTGACAGAGTGGTTGTTTATTTATTGGTCTGTAGAGGTCTGTGAATCTGTTTACAGAGTCTTGAGAGCCCGGGCTGGCCACAAATGTGTAAGACACTAGAATATTAAAAATCAATCAAAATCAATGTAGATAGACTAATATTAAAAGGTTAGTCAAACGTGTGAATGGAACAAAACACAACTTCAGGTATGTTTTTGATGAAGTAACAACATTATAGCATGAAATCTCAAAATAGAACATTTTGTGTAATATAGGACCTTTAAATGCAACATGTGTTTGACGGTCTGTCATGGAAACATCTAAATAGTTTAAGATTCTCTGGTCTCCTGCTGAAACATCTTGAGTTTAAACGTTATCAGGGTCACTTCCATTCACTTTGATGGTTCATACCCTGGGGTTTAGCTTGTGCAAATCAGCTCTTTGAAGAATATCTTAACAATTTAGCCCCAAAACTGCCTTCCCCTCATAGACTGTATATATAAATGGACAGAGCTAACCCACTAGCCACCATATTCCCGTTATTTTGTTCGTATTAACCAGCTCTGCATGATCCTGGTGGGATTTTTTGCCAATTTGTCCATTAATTCCCAATATGGAACTGGCTCCAAATGTGCCACTGTTACTGCAAGCCTTGGTGAGCTTCATTTGACATCTTTATACAGTCTATGCTAACCCTGAAGTTCACGCGCATTCTACAAATTTTACAGCTATTTTTTCTGTTGTTTTGTTTGTTGCAGCTGAAATCCACAGTGAAGATAGAAGTCAAAAACTTCAGGATAGAAGGCGAAGGTGCCAACACGATCTTCACGGTGGACAACAACGGAGACCTGTTTGTGACCAGGTCGTTGGACCGGGAGGAGAAGAGCGTGTACCACCTCAGTGCCACCATGTACGATGGGAACAACAAACTCGTGGAGGGTTCTGGGAGCTTCGAGGTGGTCGTGAATGACATCAATGACAACATCCCAGTCTTCCCCAAAGGTCTCAACGTGTCCGTGGCAGAGAGGGCGACCATTGGTAAGAGTGAAAATAAGACCCTCATTCCAAAAAGTACTGTCTGAAGTTCCAGTTACTCAAATTAAGAAGATGTAACTTGATTTGACTTGACAAGTAAAATGATCTACCCATGAATTCAAGGTGCATGGTGTCACTTTTCTGGTGGAGCGTCCGTCACATGTTTTTCTTTATGGAGATGTTGTTGGTTTGTCAGAATGTTTCACAGTATGGCATTAAACCTTTCTATCTTCATGGAGACCAAAGCAGACCATGGTACAGGTCAGATCTGTGGAGAGGCGACCCCGCTCACAGTCAGAATGTTGTTTTTCTAGGACGTTTGAGCTATAAAACCTACTGTAATTGAATAAATATTCAGTGCTTAACAAATTTATTTGACCAACACCCAGTATAAGGTGTTTGCTCCTGCTGCCATAAATAATTTTACAGTATTTCTGTTTACCAAAATATATATTTTTTGTTTCTATAATGATTAATCCAACAGTATATGCAAGATCTTTTTATCAAAATGACAACTATTGCCGCTATCCAAAAATGTTCAGGTTTAATGTTTTCCAAAACCAAAATCTCATCCAAAACAAGTCTCTGGGAACAGCTGAAACTATTTGGAACTCAATAACAAAACTCCATAAAACCAATGCAGCAAGAATGCAGCTGTGATCACACAAAATATTCACATTTTTAGTTATTATTTGTCAATAAGGACTCTTTTGTTATTCCAATTGGTCATTTTCTTAACGAATAACATGAAATTATAAATCTGAAACAGGTTTTTGATAAACTATGAAGTTATTTATGTTTTCTTGTTTTCATGGCAGGTGCTCTAATACATTAAGCACTCTAAGGCTTTGTTGTTTAATGTCATATTGTAGATCAATGATATATCCATAGAAACAAGAAGGCAATGGGTCCCCACCTTTAAGTCTTTTTTTATGCAAACAACATACAATTTAGGTTCTTATTTTAAGTAAAAAGAATTGTTGTTTTTCTTATCGTCAGTGTAATTTCCTGTTTCAAGTATAAAACAACCTGTTCGATGGGTAGAGAATTTTAGTCATGTGAAATCTACTCAAATCAATATAACATGTTCTTAATTCAAGTCATTTTAACTTAAGTTTTTGTGGTGTATACATACATTACGGGAGCAGCCAGTTCCTTCTACATTCTGTTCAAATCCAGAAGAGACTGGAACCAGACCACAGAGCATGAAAATCTTCTGTCCTAATTTGAGACGATCTAACCACAGCTGATCATTTGCATCACGTGTCTCACAAAGGCAGAAGACATCTCCTCTCGAAAATGCTCTTAACATTCATAACGAAATACAGTATACCATACAACGCCGGGTGCAGGTGTATATTTTGATTAATAACCGCCGGTTCCAAATAAACGGCAAGTCTAATGTTGGTGCTGAAGACAGAAGTCGTGCTGCAACAACAGGAGCAGGACTGATGCTCGCGTCGTCTCTACACAAACCAAACTTAAAACCACATGGCTCATTTGTGTAAACTGAAAGAAAAAACAGCTGTTTGTTGTAGCATTTCAAATGAACTCCCCTACGTCTGTATAGAAAGTCGCCTAAATTATAGTCATACTGGTTAAAAGAATTTGACTACCAGATTTTCCCAGGTTGAGGAAGGAATTAATGGCCCCAAACTGCCGCCTGGTCTCAAATAAAAGTCTGATCTGTTAAGTGATTGAAACAAATAAATGTCCTGGCTCTTATTTGGTATTTTATGGTATAACTTCTTTTACTTGAAATAAATAAGAGCTTTGATTGTTGATTATGTACAAATCAGCACTGTTTCTCGTTCCACCTGTCCACCTGTGGATTAACCAGTCAGAAAGAAGCACGCTCCGTTTGCCTGACTACATGGATCCTTACATGTAAAAAGGGGAAAAAACTAAATAAAGGAACGAGAAACGGTGCTGATTTGTACATAATCAACAATCAAAGCTCTTATTTATTTCAAGTAAAAGCAGTTATACCATAAAATACCAAATAAGAGCCGGGACATTTATTTGTTTCAATCACTTAACAGACCAGGCTTTTATTTGAGACCAGGCGGCAGTTTGGGGCCATTTATTCCTTCCTCAAACTGGGAAAATCTGGTAGTCAAATTCTTTTAACCAGTATGACTATAATTTAGGCGACTTTCTATACAGACGTAGGGGAGTTCATTTGAAATGCTACAACAAACAGCTGTTTGTTTCTTTTAGTTTACCAGACAGGAAAGACAGGAAACTAATTTAATTTCATTTCACTGACATTTTCCACTGTTTTAGGGGGAAAGTAGGACTCAGAATACATTTCAATACAATTTCTGTTATTACAACGCACCATATTAACCTAGTATTTAAAGGTCCCATATTCCACAAAATAGTTGTTTTCATTACAACTCATAAACAAGGCTAGGTTTGTTTTAATGAAAGTACTGTAGATCTGGGGTTTGGTCATTCACAGCTGTTTGTGTGTCTAAGTGGTTGAATCCTTTACTTTTCAAAATCTTTCAAATAATCTGGTCCTATCTCTGAGCAGTGTATTCAGCTGTTGTGTCTTTGGGCAAAGCACTGTGTGACTAGTTGTGATTTTTTTGTATTCACAGTTAAGCGCCTTTAACACCATGTATTCTGCCATGTTGTCACAATCCAAACATTTCAAACTCGATTTTGATACTAAGAAACAGACTTGATACTCAATACTGATTCTGACACCACTACTGAAATCCAAAAAAAAAAACACAACACTTTCTTTAGACAATAGAATATGATTTTCAACATTAAGTCATAGAACTTTCTTTTTCCATCACTGTATTACTAGTCCATGTTTTCAACTTATGTTTTAGAGACACCAATTAAAAACGTGTGAAGGCAAGTTCGAAAGGTAGTGACAGAACATGACAAAATAGCTGGTCTGTCACTGCATAAATCTGTCTATAGGCAACGTGTTTGAGCAGTTGCAAAAATATATCATTAAGCCTTAAGTGCTTCCTGACAAGTGATAATTTCAAAGACCCTGTACCTGATTTTTCCTCATGTATATTTAAACAAACTCTGACTTGCCCCAGTACTTATATACTGTATATTATATACTCTTGAAGTCTAAATACGTGTGTGCTGTCTGCAGCTAATTTTGAAGCAATTTACCGTGATCAGGATTTGCATGTGAGTATGCTAGTTGAAGTCAGCTTTACTATCTCGGCAAAACTCCGCTCTGATCTCTGAAAGTTGTTTTCCCAACTTCCCAAGCACTTAGGAACTCGTCATTGAATAATTAAAATGGTTGATGTTTTTCCATTTTTTTTTTACAGTAGAAATTAGAGTTGTCCCGATCAAGATTTTTTGGCTTCCGATCCGATTTTTTTTAAGGAGTGCTCTTTCCAATACCGATCCGATACCTTTTTTTTATAGCTCCTGTAGCGCCGTCTCTGGAATGTAGTGTTGTGAAGGACGTTTGCACCTTAGCTCCAAAAAGACCATTAGACGACGAAAGTCTTACCGACCTTTACCTTCTGTGAAATACCTCTGCCAGTGTTTGCTGCTGTGGCTTTGTAAATTTCTTTGTAAATTTTTGGTCGTGTTAGAGTGGCTCTGCTGGTTCCTCCATGAGAAACTGTTCGCAGCAGTTGCATGTCACCGTTTGACTCTCGTTTTGTTGGAGTGAAAAGTCCCACACAGCGACATGGAGATGTTTTGATTTACGCCTGCCCGTAAGTGTAAAGTGTGTCGTTGCCGCAAAAACATGTGAAACTGGATCGGTCAGATCATGTGACCAGTCCAGTATCCAGTCCAGAATCCAGTACTGTCCGATACTCATAAAAGAGCCGGATCGGGAGCTAATACCGATACTGAATATTGAATCGGGACATCCCTAGTAGAAATACACCCATGGACCAGTGTGGAACCGACCTGGACCACTGAGGGATTACACAGATATAAGTCCACATGACAATAGAAAAGAAAGTACTGAAAATCACATTCTATCATCTAAATAAAGTATTTTTTTATTACCATTGTGGCATTAAAGTTGGTATTGTGACAACACTATACGGTCGCCCCTCACTATAACGCGGTTCAGCAGTATTGGATTCAGTCACATCCGATCACATGACTGAATCCAATACTGCCCGATACTCACAAAAGAGCCGGATCGGGAGCTAATAGTAGAAATCTGGAGCAGCGCCGTTAAAGATGCTTGTGTAACTTTTCTGGTGGAGGGTCCGTCATCTGCCAGTCTTCTTAGAGATGTTATTGCTTTGTCTACAACAGGGGTCGGCAACTGTAAAATAGTCAAAGAGCCATTTGGAAAAAGAAAACGCCCGGAGCCTTTTGACGTCTAAAATGAGAACACTGCATAGGATTTTTTACCTGTCTGCTCTGTATAAAAACTATAGTGTGTTGTATCTATGAATTGAATTGTATTTCTGCTTGAACTCCGAAATAAAGACACTCGGTTGATGCAGATTTTCAAATGAAATACTTAATGTCTATTTGAGTCGTCCTCATAGGAAATCAAAATCCAAACATAAATGATCCACCTGCAGCGTCGTCCTTTACCCTTTTATCTCATGTACTGGAGCGTGAATGAATACCATCTGTATTCTTCAGAAACTTTTTAAAAATTGGATTTATCCATCATTTACCTCCCAGGGGTCGAAAATCTCGATAAATCCTGCTGCTGGTGCAGGTGCCAGATCCATGCCGGGTGTCGCACATTGGCGGGTTTGATGCATATTTTAAGCGACAAAAATATTGAAAATGTTTTATTTTAATGTTACGAGATGATCATTACCTACAAATTTAGGATTACATTTAAAAACGAACAAACTAAAATAAAAATACATTGGAATTAAATATTCATTAGGGTTAGGGTTACTCATTTATTTTCCAAAGTCACAGATTGTTCCACATTAGAGATTAAACCTATTTTAAGGGAGACAACTATAGGCTACATTACAGGTCAGATCTGTGGAGTGGTGACCCTATTTACAGAAGGAATGACTGCATTTTTGAACTCCTGTAATGAATAAATCCTGGATAGATGTGTTCATCTCCATGGAGACAAAAAGGTAACGGACCCTCCACCTTTAGCATTTATATATTTTCAATTATTTCTGTGTAACATTAATGACTTGTTTTTGTCTTGTCTGTTTTTGAGGAGTTAGTATTTCAATGTGAAAAGTCGATTTTTTCCCCCTTATTTTTACTGGGAAAAATAGGGCACTCCTCTGACAGAGATTGCTAGCGGCACCAACCTGGACAAATAAAACAGACCACTTTTACTGTGGATTTATTTGTTTGTGACTTTTCTTTTCTTTTTGAACCTCCGGGGCTTCCACATCGCCTCGCCTCTGCTGCTGAAAACCCGCTCTCCAATTTCCCCCATGGAACTGTAAACCTCCGGAGGAATCTATAGTGCGTTTGTGGTTTGGGACGGCATCTAAATTTAGTTCTGAGATTTCCTGTTACCCCCAAACATCCCCCCGGTGCAGGCTGGGGGGAACGTGATGCCTTCAGGGGGCTCTGGTAGAAATTGTGCTTTTGACACTGTAGAAGAATCCATTGAATCCCACATCATTATTTTTCTCCAAACCGAGCCAAACAAATATATTTAGACCTTAAGCCCAACCCAAGTGTGACAGACGCAGACGGGAATAAAATGAGTGAATACGAGAAGCAAGGGATTGGAAATAGTAGCTTGACCTAGTTGAAAATGGTTGGTTTAATGAAAGTACCGTAAATATAATGTTTGGCCATTCGCAGCTATTTGTGTAGTTAAGAATAAGTGGTAGAATCCTTTACTTTTCAAAATGTTACTTTCTATATCTGGTATTACAGTATCTCTCTCTGCGTGACGAGTTCAGATTATTTTTATTTTTAATTTAAATGCCTTCAACACCAGTCAGGACTCTCCAACCTTTTTCCTTCTGTGAGCTACTTTTTGTAAAAAATGAAAATGCCAGGGAGCTACTAATTTTAGCAGTTGCCAGAAATTGAGTGAATATAAGAGCCTCAGCGAGGGTTAGATGGGAACAGTTAAATGTCTATAAAACATAAACCATTATCCATTTTGAGAGCATGAAGTTAGGCATCAAAATGATACATTTACAATGGAAAGAGCCATTTAATCTGGGAAATTTGTTATTCGGTGCAATATAATTCAGAATATCCCTCTGAGAGCTAATTGGAAGGGGGTGGAGAGCTACCGGTAGATCATTTTACAGTGGGCCCTCGTTCATCGTGGGGGTTACGTTCTAAAAATAACCTGCGATAGGTCAAATCCCCAAAGTAGTCAGCTGTATTTTTTACTATTATTATATATGTTTTAAGGCTGTAAAACCCCTCACCACACACTTTATACACTTTTCTCAGACAGGCTCTGCGATCTAAACTGAGGAGTGAAGTCTTTTTCCGCTGAAGGTCTTGGTGCCGAGTGAAGAACAGAGTTATGGGGAGTTGTGCCACCTTTGATTACGCAGAACACAATGTGTGGGTAGCCAATCGCAGAACACAATGCATGTTCATACGCTGTAAAAAAAAAAAAAAAAAATTAAAAAAAAGCATTCAAAATTGCATAAAAAAATCCATGATACAGCGAGGCCGCAAAAGGTGAACCGCATTATAGTGAGTGTCGACTGTATAGTGTTGTCACAATACCAACTCTGAAGCCACGATGGAGATAAAAAAATACTTTATTTAGACGATAGAGTGTGATTTTCAACATTAAATGGTAATACTTTCTTTTCTATTCCCATGTGGTCTTATATCTGTAGGTAGGTTCCATAGTGTCCATGGGTGTATACTAGTCTATGTGTCTGATACAGCTCAAATCATTCTAATTCAGGAAAGCTTCATTTTTTTGCTGTGAATGTGGCTATTTAATATTGATTCCTGCTCAGATGAGGGTCTAGTTTCAATACTAGTTTTAGTATTGATTAGTGTCTGATTTTTGATACTTTTGACAACCTTCGTAGTGTAGTGTAAAAAAGAAATATCTGAGAACAAAATGAGACTGAAGTACATCATCTTCCAAACATTTTGTATAATGACAACCATACAGAAGTAACTGCCAAAGGACGCTATGTTTTGTCCAAGTGCACATATTACTGGAAGAAAACCAACTGGAAACAACTGCAGGTGATTATCCCGAACAGTTTTTATTCAGTTTTGAGAGAAAGGATGGAAGTGGGACGGGGCTAACACAAACTAAAATATGTTTTCACTCATGGTCCAAAATCAGGTATCAGAACAAAGATTTGACTCGGGTTTGGGAACAAAATAAGGATATCCAGGCATTGTAAACTCATTTGTCCAATCAGGAGCATTTTTGAGAACCATTTTCAAACCAACTGCGAGTGATTATCCCAGAGAGAAAGAATGGACTAACTGGGCGGGGCTAACAGTTAAGTTTTGGTTCGAAATCAGAAAAGCTGATTCATACAACTAGGACTTACTTTGAATTAACTTCATTATGTGCTCTGAGTAAAGCCAAGGCCATCATGAGGGTATCTGAATACTTTAACCAATAATTAGAAGCAATACCTCAGAATATGTTTGGTAGAAAGAGCATGGAGAGTAAGATATTTCACTTTAACTGTAAATTAGCATTGAACTTCAACAGTGTGATTTGTCTCGGAACAGTATATATAGCGCTTACTGAGTGAGACAAAGACCCACTATAAAAGCATAAGTGATAATTGAAATTAGGTGAAAATTGGATGCTGCACAATCATTATGACCTTTTCAATTTCACGCATTAATCTTTGTTTTAATTTAAATCCTGCTATATCCCTGTAACAAGATCTGTTGAATGTGCTAAAAAAAAAGTTGAATAGCTGTGATTTTGCTTTATCAATAAATCAGTCAATCAAACTTTATTTCTATAGCACCTTCCAACAGCCAAAGCCAACCAAAGTGCTGTACAACAATAAAACAAGATAAAAAACAATAAACATCATACACATATGTCAACAAAGCCCATTACACCATTAAAATAAAGAAAGTGTCATAGGGCCACTAAGCGTTAAAAGCCATTTTAAATAAGTAGGTTTTAAGTTTGGCTTTGAACAAAGGCAGGTCAGTGATGGAACGTAACTCAATGGGCAAAGAGTTCCAGAGTTTTGGACCGGCCACTGCAAAAGAACGATCCCCCCACTGTTTGCACCGGGACCGGGGTACCTCCAGCAGATCGTAGAGCTCTGCTGGGTGGGTGAGGGGTCAAAATCTCACACAAGTAGGAAGGTGCAAGACCATTGACTGCATTAAAAACAAACATCAAAATTTAAAATGGATTCTGAACTGGACAGGGAGCCAGTGCAAGGAGTACAGGACAGGGGTGATGTGGTCATGTTTCCGACTGTTAGTGAGCAGGCGAGCTGCAGCATTTTGCTTTAGAATTGGTTTGGTGAAAATTCCGGAAAAAAAAATACATTGCAAATAACTATGGAAAGACTTAAAGGGGAACTCCGGCATGATTGAAGCTAAAGTCTATTGCTAGAGGTGGTCGAATAATGTCAGAAGCCAAAGAATGACACAGATCAGTGTTGGATGATGGGGGCAAGCTTTTAACTTACACATAAAACGTCAATTTGCACACCAAAGAAGCTTAACACCACTTTCTAACCCATCTTACAACAGCCACGAGTCTAACAAACAAAACGCTCTGCCTGGCTCACTCATTAGTGTCTGGAAACGTTAGAAAACAACTTTATAAGCAGCCTTAGCCTTATAACGTTTCCAGACACTAAGTGAGTAGAGTGAACCAGGCAGAGTGTTTTGTTTGTTAGACTCGTGGCTGGTGTAAGATGGGTTAAAGTGGTGTTGAGCTTCTTCAGTATGAAGTAAATTGATGTTTTACGTGGAAGTTAAGAACTTGCCCCCATCACTACACTAGTTTGTTGCCTTGACAGACTCACTGCCACAGTGAGATCTCCGCCGAGGCAACACTGATCTGTGTCATTTTTTGGCTTCTGACAGAATTTGACCACCTCTGACAATGAACTTTAGCTTCAAACGTGCCGGAGTTCCCCTTTAATTACTTAAACTGAACTAAATAATAATAGATTAGTCATTGAATGGTGTTTCATCTGGAAAGTCTTGGAGTAGTTCCTCTGGTAGGTCTTCTGTCTCATTTGCTGCCACATACGGTGTAAAAAGCATCTTCCATGGTTTTGAGGAGGTCTTCGTCTTCGTGGCAATTCAGTGCATTATTATGAAAAATGTAATAATGTTGTTCTCTCTTCTTTTGAATGACAGGGACTGAAATCCTGCAGGTGAAGGCCACTGATGCCGATGATCCCTCCACTGCAAACGGAGATCTGCGCTACTCCCTGGTCCGCGGCGGAGAAGGAAAATTCCAGATTGACCAGGTCACAGGTAATATACATTAGAAATCGGCCGATATGCAGCATTTAATGGCCGATGTCGATGCCGATTGTTTAGAATCCAGAGAAACCAATAGCCGATGACCTCAATATTTTGGGGCTGATATGCAGATCCGATTTAGGTAATTTTTATATAAATTATTGAATTAAAATTTTGCACAAACTCATCCACAACTTTATTTTACAACAGAGTAGAGTCCAGTTTAGTCACATTTCGCAGTTTGATGTGTGAATGGACCTCATACATGTGTGAATGGACTTCATACATGTGTGAATGGTCCTCATACATGTGTGAATAGACCTCCTACATGTGTGAACAGACCTTATACATGTGTGAACAGACCTCATACATGTGTGAATGGACCTCATATATGTGTGAATGGTCCTCATACATGTGTGAATGGACTTCATACATGTGTGAATGGTCCTCATACATGTGTGAATGGACCTCCTATATGTGTGAACAGAACTTATACATGTGTGAATGGACCTCATAAATGTGTGAATGGACCTTATACATGTGTGAACAGACCTTATACATGTGTGAATGGACCTCATGCATGTGTGAATGGGCCAAATGGACCTGATCCATGTGTGAATGGACCTCCAACATGTGTGAATGGACCTCATATGAGTCACTAATGGTCCTGCTTGCCCAGGCATGCTGAGCTGCCGCAGAGGGGACTTGGACCGGGAGAGTGTGCCACAGTACGTTCTGGTGGTCCAGGCTCAGGACATGAGAGGTCTTCCTTCTGGAAGCACGGCCACCACCTCAGTCACCGTCAGCATCACAGACATCAACGACAACATTGCCTCCTTCACCACAAGTAAGTCTGGGCTCACCGCTTTCAGAGGTACTCTACACAATGTTTTCTCCCATGTATGTGTATTGTCCCAGTATAGATACTGAAACTTGGCAGTGTCATCACACTTGGGGTGTTCTACATGTCTCACTATGGCAGAATATTCACCAGTTTTCATTGTGACACAATGCCCAGTAAACACTCCCAAAAATTTTGAAGACAGTCCGAAAAAAAAATTTAAACAGCACATTGTCAGAAGTCTGTGATCAAATGGTCTGTTTAGGAGTTTGATTTTCAACAAAATGGTGCAAATGACTAACTGAAAAACTGTTGGATAATGTTAGCAAGCACATGACTGTAATTTTATGTGTGAGAGACTTGTTGAGCAGCACAAATCTCACTTGTCATAGTTCAAGCTAAGTCAGTTCTTTCTGGTCAGATTGTGCTCAAATAAAAAATACAAGAGAAACCCGAGTTAGCAGCCTTGTTTTGGCTTAATTCCATGGTGTTGTGTTCACAGACAATTTTGAGGTGAGCGTCCCTGAGAACCACAAGCTGAATCAGAAGATCACCACTTTACAGCTGCACGACCGAGACGAGCGGAGGCACAAAAACCCCCAGTTCTTCATCACCGGGGGCTACTCCACAATGTTCGAGATGAAACCCGACCAGGAGAAGGACGGCAGCCTCATACTCAAACAGGTATCACACACACGCACACACACACATTTATGTTTAGTTATGAACTGTTCAAGAGGTTATGCGGATGACGTCACGATCTTTGAAACTTCTTTGAAACAATCTTTGAAACTTACATGTCAGATTGTGTTAAAATGAAACTCAGATTACACTAAAACTCAGATCTGGTTTCTGAAATTTGGTGAATAATTAGGATCCTCAGAATGCGTAAGGTAAGTGAGGAATACTCTGGACCACTGTGAACTGTTTCAAATGAACTAGTGCGGCTTTTCATTATTCAAGGCTTTAAATATCGTTTTTGAATTGCTTTTCAGTAGAGCTATTTCATAATTTAGTTCTCAATACAAATGGAGAAAATGAGCAACGATGCAGCCCTAAGAACACCAAGGACAGTTCTCAAATGAAAATCAAAAAACATTATTGACATTAGCTAATGGGGTCGTGTCGTTTTCAAATTTCGGTCTTGAACTCAATGTATATTCAGTGAGATCTTTTCACCAATGAGATTCTGATGCGGTGAGCTGTAAGAATCGTTTTAATGACCTACAGATCAGGGTCGCGCCATAAAAGTTTCAGTTAGCCTAATGTTATACAGAGATTTGAAGGTGCGAAATACTAAAGATTGCGTTCATCAAAAGGTATTCTGACATTGTCCGTGGGTTACTGAGAGATGGAAATGAGCACGGTAGCAGTTAATAACTTAAGACAAAAGATTATATACAGTATTTTAAAGAGATCATATTACGGTATTCTATAATCTATGTTTTAATGTTGTTTCCTCATCACAAACAGACCTGGAGTTGTGTTTTGTTTCATTCACACATTAACCCTGCATTCTGACAAACATGCGGCAATACAAGAAGTTCAAGTACAAGAAGTGTTTTTAAACTCCAGTCCACACATCTTCAGTTGAATCATTGGGATCATTCGTGAACTAAAGGTAAAAGGGCACTGTTAACTTGAAAACTACCGCTTCAGGATTCACAAGTTGGAACGGAGCATTTTGAGCCTTGGAGATGTAGAGAGGTGTCCAAACCTTTTTCACCGACGTACCGGCCACAAATTGAAACATATTTGAAGGGGGGAGCCAAAGGAAGGTGGTCAAGACAGCGGATTATTCAGATGGATGCATTTTACGTAGTTTTGGCAGAGCCGTGACATCGTTAATAAGGCTTGAAACCCAATTACATTCATGAATAATTTCAGGTTTGTATCTCTATGCAGTGTGATATGGAGGTTATAGTGCTAGATTTACTTCAATTTGCTGTTTAAATTACTGTCGATGATCAATTGGATCACTTAAGCAGAAGACGTGAGGGCCAATAAAAATTTGTTTGAGGGCCGCATTTGGCCCCAAGCCATAGTCTGAACACCCCTGTTGTAGAAAGAGTTTGGCAGACATGTGAATGAAGCAAAAACACAACTCCAGGAATGTTTATGATGAAAAACAACTCAAATTCTGCAACATCTACATGAAAAAAAGCAGATGACGGACCTAGGGCGTTCCTATTTACCCGGGACAGTCCCAGTTTTGAGCCTCGTGTCCTTCTGTCCCAGTGGATTTCTTTAAAATAAGTGATGTGTCCCAGTTTTATACAAGAAATGTCCCAGATGTCCCTATTTTGGACCAATTTGATACCTGCCAACAGTAAAGAGAGGCATACATTGTCATTTGTTTAGGTAAAATACAAAAAAGCTGCTTAAAAATGACCAAAACGCAAAGTAGGTGCGATTCTACCGGCTCACAAGTCAGGAATGGGGCAAGTGCAGAACAATTTTCCTTAACTGCGCACTCGTTTTCCCAATTTTATTATAACGTACCCTCCACCAGAGAAGTTACATCTACAAACCAAACTTAGTACTTACAATAGTTTGACTCCAAATATTTGGGCCATTTGAAAGAAGCTCAAATCAAGTGTGTAATAGCTTCTCCTGCAGTAGCTCCAAATAGCGGTCCTCTCCTCCTTCATTTTTCCACGGCGGGCTGTTTACATGCCGGAGTAAACCCCATATCGGTCACACGCCGGTGGAGGTCTTATTGTGGCTAAGCTGTTTACACATTGCCTTTGATAGCCTGCACCGCGGTCCCCTGTTAGCGTGAATAATCCAGTTAGTTAGTCTCTACCTGTGCCGGCTCCTGTGAACATACAATGCAGCTATCTCGGGCGTTCCTTTAGCCCTGGGATCGGAGCACTAATCCCGGCCAAGATGTGACAGCGAGAACAGCTTCCTCGTGCGCATTTGTCGACATGAAAGTGTAAGTACAACTCCGAAAGACTGCGCCGATAAAACAGTCAAAGGAAGCTTCCGCTGCGTTAACATGTCTAGCATGGAAGAAAGGGGAGGTGTTTTTCCATGCGCTTTTGCTGTCTTCTGGAGCGGAGCCGTGACATTTCAAGTCTTTTCACACCTGCGTTGTCACGGAATACACAGGTGTGAATGTGGGGGATGAGCGGGACACAGCGGGGAACAGGTAATGGTTGGCGCGGTGATTGAGATCCACCAGAAGCCACTTATTGGACGGATACGAGCGGCTTCAAGTGGCAGAGCTGTTAATTCGATTTATAGATGAAGTGGAACCATCTCGGACTTTGTAATAAGGTGATAAAAATCAAAACATGATACTGATCTGGTATTTTGGTTAATTGGTCATTAAAGGGCCCATATTACGCTATGTTCTGATCTATTTTATAAAGTAGTTTCCTCATCAAAACCAGACTTGTTGTGTTTTGTTTGGTTTTGGCTCATTCACACGTTTAACACACAAATCCTATATATTTAGGCTGAGTTCTTCTGTCAAACAGAAAACACCCTGTTCCACCTTGTGATGTCATGTGGTACTACACGAAATGCTCCACTCTATTTTTAAACTCCATACATCTTTACTAGAATTACAGTACTGTGCAAAAGTTTTAGGCAGGTGTGGAAAAAATCCTGTAAACTAGGAATGGCTTCAAAAATGGAAGTGTTCAGCATTTATTTTCATCAACCAACAAAACGTGGTAAATGTACAAAAGAGAAATCTAAATCAGATCAATATTTGGTGTGACCTTTGCCCTCAAAAGAGCGCCAATAGGCTATTATCACAATGACAAGAAGTGCCGTGATGTTGAGTCGCGCAACTTCCGGTCAATGCTTTTCTATGGCAAAATACCTGTGGAAAAGTGTTGCATATTTTTGAGGAGCTTCATAAATCTGCCCCAACACCAAATCTTCATCCAACAAGGTCGACAAAGAACATATTCTGTCCACAACTATCAAGGCAAGAAAGACGAAAACGTAAGGTGAACAACAACGTAGAGCGTTAGTGAACTACTGAGCAACACTAACGTTATGGTCATGAATAAAACATAAATAACTTGTTCACTCAGACTGATTCTACAATTCAAATTATAAGATTTAGGGGCAGATTTATGAAGCTGGTCAAAAATATGCCACACTTTTCCAGGTATTTTGCTGTAGAAAAGTACTGACTAGACGTGTTGTGCGCCTCAACATCAGGACACTTCCTGCCTTGATAGTAGTCTATTCTTCTCGGTATATTTGCATACAGTTTCTGAAGGAACTGGGTTGGAAGAGCTAGAGTGGGTTAATACAAACCCCCCTACCTAGAGTCAAGTGAATTCTGATTAGCCGGAAACTCTCCCCCAGCCGCCCCAAACTTCCTTTATGGAATTTCAGACTACATTTTGGGAACCTACAGTAAAATGAATTCTAATGGGCTGGAGACCCTCCCCCCGCCGCCCCAGATTAATTTATGGAATTTAGGGTTAGGCTTAGGGTGACCGTTTATATATAAATGATCGTGACAGAATCAAAACCGTGATCTGGCTCTGGAATAAATCGTCATATGAAATCTTTGGCATATCACCACCCCGAGTGTCTTCACAAAGAAATGAGACAAAAGAAGTGTCTTCCATTCAAATGCAAATCAGTTAAAAATGTCAGTCGATCTGCTTAAAACATAAATGCATAGTGCTATTTTTAAAGAAACTAAATGAACAAAGTAAAAAGAGGTAGCGCTGCTTTTATAGTCAACACACAAAGCACCACAAATCCTGACTGAACACATAATTCTCTCCATATTCAGAGAACCATGGTTACATACTGCAACTATAAAGACTGTACTAATTTGTAGCCTACTTTTTATTCTTATTTTTGCATATTCGTATTATTATTTGCTTATTATCCCAATATACATACACATATATTTGTAATGCAACAGAACTAAATAAGTCTAAACCATTTTTTCCGTGTATTTATTATTTTACTCTGTCACATTTTTGTTTTGCCACATGCCTGGATGTCTGAATAATAATTTGTATTATTACGCTGTCTTCTTGTTTACACAGATTTTGGACAAATTAATGCATACAGACCGAGTTTTGCCTAGTTTGTATGCATTCCTAACGTACAAGAAGTTTCAATTCATTTGCACTCCGCACTGCTATGACATTGAATCTGTTTGTTTGTCAGGATGAATAATGCAATCAGGAGCCGTGTTGTCTTGTTTTGAGTCTTTTGAATGTTTAAATATATTCTCTCCCTGGGCTGGTGGGATTTGAGCGCCTGTGGCAGAATGATGAGAGCACATTACTCTATAATTACTGCACAGTCAATCTCCTAATAGGACAAACTAATGCAGATTGGACATGATGTAGAGTGATGTTTGTGTTTGTGTCTTGTCTCTTTCAGCCATTGGACTACGAGACTCTTTCTGAACACAAATTCACTGTGGAGGTACGCGAGCTGCTGGCAGTGCGCTCCCCCGAAAACAGCCATACCGCCATCACCACAGCAACGGTAAATACATCACTGTTTAATGAAACTGTAGGGAGGATTTGGAAGAGTTCCTATACTTAAAGAATAGAGGAATTGAATTTGATTGGAATTTGATTATTTTTAGTCAAAGCAGGATTCACGTGGCCTTTATGAAACATGGCTTTACTAGAATTAAGAGTTTGGGGCACCACTCAACCAGTGTTGAGAAATATACAATATCATCAATTACCTACGTTAATGAATGAATGAATAATGAATTGAACATTTAATCTGAAGGTTCGTTAAGTTATTTGACATGACAGTGAATAAAAACGTCACATTGATCAAGTAAAACTGTGGTTTATGAATATTTATTAACCAAGTGAAACAGCATTTAAATATGAAATTCGAGTGTAGAATGAGCAGAATGAGGCTGATGTGGACAAAAGGATCATACAGAGGTCTGAGATGACTCTTAAGAGTTTCTAACATAATGTGTTAAGTTTAAATTTATCAAACAAGCCAGTGACATTTTGCGCATACGACCAGATAGATTAGGTGAGTCGGTGTCCGGCAATGAGGCCATTCCTGTGGTCTCCTCAGGGTTGATCTGACCTCCTCAGAGCATCAGTTCTGAATAATTCTGTTTTAAAGAGGAACAGGGGACCTTTCTAGGGTCCGTGCAGTCTAATAACGCTGGTCCAGATTCAGGCCAAAAACCAATCGAAGATGTGAATATTTAAAATTTTGGAAAAATCCTTGTCAGGTTGAACTACAGCTAGAAAAATGCATCAAAAATACGGGCAGAACTTTTACGGAGGAGACTTCTTAAAAGGGAGCAGCACTGCTGGCTTCTGTGTCCCCTTCGTATCCTCCGATCCTTCACGGAGCAGGGCCAGGTTGAACTGTTGCCTTCTGAGGTGAGCTCTGAGCACATGGGTTTTACTCCTGCTTGGACAAAGCCTTCACTGATAAGAGAACGTCCAGTGGGGGCTGGGTGTAAAGTCCTGGGTGAGGGGAGAGCATTGTCTTTGGAAAATTCCACTCACCAGTTAATCAAAGGAACAAGTTTTACACAAACGAAACAAATTCACATTTACATTCACATTATTTTTTACAAATCAACATTAAATGCAATCATTTGATAGTTCATGTCATTCTTCTTTCTCTAAGAAAGTCCGTTAGAAATAGTTTAACTAAAAATCCAAGGGTCCTTTTAATTGTCTGTGGTGTTATTTGTTTAACATATAACATTTGGATCTTCAGTCAATATAGTTTCTTCTTCATTTGGAGAGCTTTATTCCTTGTTTGGATTACTGGAGTCTTTGAGAGTTTAAATATGAACAGGATACAAGAACAGGATAATTCTGATGGGGGGCTGCAGGCAAAAGGTCAGGTCATTAGGAAATTCCTCAATTGAAATGGTGTTGTAGAAATGACAGATTCATAGGGACATATTCCTACAAAACCAAAAGCCAAATGTCATATTTCAAGTCACGTGCTGTTACATCTGAGTTGCACTATAAACTTTATGAACATATCTCCGCTAACATGAAGTCAGTTTTCATCAAATAAAAAGTGGTGTAGAGACATGAAGCACTGCGTTATAACACCCAACCTCTCCACAGTTGCTAATCTGCCTTTGCAATAATACGCTCAATAAATGTAGGCACTTCTGATCCAAGGAACGGTCTGTGCCCTCACTGTGAGAGCGCACGAGAGCGAGGAAGAGGAGGGTGAAGTTTAGACACACTGTGGTACTTACTATAATAAGATGTTATTGCAGATACATGATTTGATCAGATGAGCCTAGATTTTTGCCAAAACTAAGAAAAACATTGGTTTATATATTTACAAAGCCATCCTGGGGAAACTAATCTCCTTAATATCAGCTCAGGTAGTTACCGGCGTCGCTCCTCCTCATAATTGCTCTTCACTGTACCTCGGTGTCTCATTGAACTGGAAAATCTGTCTTTTCCTACGCAGCTCCATGGTTTTGGAATCATTTAGAACATGGGATCTCCAACCTGTAGCTCTAGAGTTGCCAGTAGATCTCCACCCCCTTCCAAGTAGCTCACCAAGAGATTGTCTAAAGTACAGTCATCCCTCACTATAACACGGTTCACCTTTTGCTGCCTCTTAGTTTTGCGGAATTTTTTTGGTGCAATATAGCATTTTTCTTTTTTCTTTTTTTTTTTTTTACAGCATATTGTGCATAGTGTTCTATGCCCTGATTGCTGCTCCTCAGTTTAGATTCGATTACAGTTCAATTTGTACAGAGCAATCCCCCCAAAGTATAAAGTGTATGTTTTTACAGCCTTAAAACATATAATAACTGTAAAAAATAAAGCTGACTACTTTCAGATTTCAGCTATTGTGGGTTATTACGATAAACGAGGGACCCCTCTACACGTATTGTGCTGAATAAGTAAAGTTTGATTCAGTGAATTCAGTTCCTTTTACCATTATACATGTATCATTTTTGATGCCTAATTTGTGCACTACTAAATGGATAATGGTTTATGTTTTATAGCCATCTAACCGTGCCTCGTCTAAGGCTTACAGGTGTATACTCAGTGTCTTGTGATGGCTAAAATGAGTAGCTCTCTGGCATTTTCGTTTTATAAAGGTCGCTCCCCGGAGGAAAAAAGTCAGAGACCTCTAATTTAGAAGATCAAGAAAATTGTACAAGGTGTAGTGACCGAGCCCTGAGTGTGTTTTTCTTGAGAGATGCAAATGATTTTATAATGTGGTACTTTACTGTGACTAGGGAGGGTTAGATTGAGTGTAGTTAGCTCCTCCCTTCAGACAGATTTAAGGCAGTAAATGAGCAGAAGTGGAGCGCTGCTAGCTCATTGTCTCTCAAAGTTTTTGCCAACTTTCATTAAAACTTAAAATTTGAAATAAACATCAAATACAGAGTGGTTATTTTACTTCTAGGGGGTATTACCTGCAAACACATAACATATTTTGATCACCACGTTACTCTTTATTGCTTTGAAAATGCTATATGAACAACATATTAACATGTTTTATAAGCTTCTGTGTTCCCCTCCCTTTGCTCCCCAAGTTAAGTCACTCCCACTTCAGAGTGCTATTGCATCAGGTTTGTGAAGCTTAACCGTTTTCGATGAGGGAACGTTATAACATGGTAGAAAGCTCCAAAAAATCTTTATTATCCTTCAAAATTAGCACTGAAATACAAAAACCTGCCTTTATAAACTTAGACTAAGGGATTACACATGTATTTATATATTTATTCTGCATCCATTCATTTGTTTGTGATTCCTGGACAGGTTACCATCAGGGTTACAGATGTGGACGAGCCCCCGGTTTTCTCTCCGCCCAGTTACAACTTCACTGTTCTGGAGGAAACCATCGTGCAGAACATCGGCACCATCTCAGCCACTGACCCAGACAAGGCTCGGAACATCGTACGGTAGGCTCCGCTCAAGAATTCTATTATATTATCCTAAAAAAGTACGGAACGCCAGGAGAATAGCTGGGAATTTGCACTGTTATAGGTCTTCTATTATGCAAAATGGACTCTTGTGAGCTTTTGAGGTGTTGGCAGGTGAAAAGAAGAGGTAGAACACTTCACTGAGTCACAAAACAGTCAAAAAATAGCAGTGCAGGTGTTCTACTCTACAAGGGTTAATGTGAAATCTAAACAAGAAATAGCCCTGACTGAAAAGTGTAAAAATGGGCAAGGTACAAACCCGAGGCACACGAAAAGCGTCGGCGTCTCTCGATGTAATAAAGGACTTTTAATATATTCAGTCGGTGCGCCTCGGGTTTGTACCTTGCCCATTTTTACACTTTCAGTAAGAGGTATTTCTTGTTTAAATACCTGGAGTTGTGTTTTGTTTCATTCACACATGTCTGAGGAAATTTTATTACTAGTCTGTTAGTTCAAAATGTTCTGTTCCACCTTGTGATATCTTATAGTGGTAGTTTTCATGATAACAGCTCCTTTTTACCTTTTCTTCAATGGAAATGGCAGGTCCAAGGATGAAATGAACCAAATGACTCTAGTGAAGGTATATGGATTTTAAAAACACAATGGAGCTCTTCCAGTAATACCACATGATATGAGTGTTTTCTGTTTGAGAGAAGAACTCAGCCTAACATTTTTGGTCCCATTTGAAGTACTTTACTCCTCAGTTGTACACTGTAAACCCGAATAAGTTTCCAGAACTCAAAAAATTGAGGCAATCGTTTGTCTCAATTATTTTAAGTTCCAGAACTTAAAAGTCACGATCTTCTCAAATTGAAAAGGTTGGACTTGCTACTTGTACCTTTTGAAAACAGCTGAATTAAAAGTGCTCATTTGCCTCAATTCAAATATTTTCAGTTAATACAACTCATGATTTTCTGTTAAGGCAACTTCAGTCATTTTGTAATTGTATTTTAGCATGTACTGTACAAAGTAAGTTTATTTTTAAATCATCCCTATTTGAAACAATAGAAATAACAGGACTTTTAATGACTTAATTCTACTAAGTTGTACCTTATCTGTGTTTTTAAGTTATGCTCAATTATACCCACAATAGTTCACTTTAATTAAAAAAAAAAAAAAAGTTAAAATGACTCAAAAAGAAGAACATGTTACAGCCACCTGATATAATTAAGTTAGCAGGACTATTTCTAAAACTTTGAGTGTACACAACTTAATCTATTGAATTACTTTGAACATTCAGGTTTACAGTATATTTACTATTTTTGATTACGCACAGTATTTTTGATTACTCACAGTATCACAGTATTTTTGATTACTCACAGTATCACAGTATTTTTGATCACTCACAGTATCACAGTACTTTTGATTACTCACAGTATCACAGTATTTTTGATTACTCACAGTACTTTTGATTACTCACAGTATCACAGTATTTTTGATTACTCACAGTATTTTTGATTACTCACAGTATCACAGTATTTTTGATCACTCACAGTATCACAGTACTTTTGATCACTCACAGTATCACAGTACTTTTGATTACTCACAGTATCACAGTATTTTTGATTACTCACAGTATCACAGTATTTTTGATTACTCACAGTATCACAGTACTTTTGATCACTCACAGTATCACAGTACTTTTGATTACTCACAGTATCACAGTATTTTTGATTACTCACAGTATCACAGTATTTTTGATTACTCACAGTATTTTTGATTACTCACAGTATCACAGTATTTCTGATCACTCACAGTATCACAGTATTTTTGATTACTCACAGTATCACAGTATTTTTGATCACTCACAGTATCACAGTATTTTTGATTACTCACAGTATCACAGTATTTTTGATCACTCACAGTATCACAGTACTTTTGATTACTCACAGTATCACAGTACTTTTGATCACTCACAGTATCACAGTACTTTTGATTACTCACAGTATCACAGTATTTTTGATTACTCTCAGTATCACAGTATTTTTGATTACTCACAGTATCACAGTATTTCTGATCACTCACAGTATCACAGTATTTTTGATTACTCTCAGTATCACAGTATTTTTGATTACTCAGTATCACAGTATTTTTGATTACTCAGTATCACAGTATTTTTGATCACTCACAGTATCACAGTATTTTTGATCACTCACAGTATCACAGTATGTTTGATCACTCACAGTATCACAGTATTTTTGATCACTCACAGTATCACACTATTTTTGATCACTCACAGTATCACAGTATTTTTGATTACTCACAGTATCACAGTACTTTTGATCACTCACAGTATCACAGTACTTTTGATTACTCACAGTATCACAGTATTTTTGATTACTCTCAGTATCACAGTATTTTTGATTACTCAGTATCACAGTACTTTTGATTACTCAGTATCACAGTATTTTTGATCACTCACAGTATCACACTATTTTTGATCACTCACAGTATCACAGTACTTTTGATTACTCAGTATCACAGTATTTTTGATCACTCACAGTATCACAGTATTTTTGATCACTCACAGTATCACAGTATTTTTGATCACTCACAGTATCACAGTATTTTTGATTACTCACAGTATCACAGTACTTTTGATCACTCACAGTATTTTTGATTACTCACAGTATCACAGTACTTTTGATCACTCACAGTATCACAGTACTTTTGATTACTCACAGTATCACAGTATTTTTGATTACTCTCAGTATCACAGTATTTTTGATTACTCAGTATCACAGTACTTTTGATTACTCAGTATCACAGTATTTTTGATCACTCACAGTATCACACTATTTTTGATCACTCACAGTATCACAGTACTTTTGATTACTCAGTATCACAGTATTTTTGATCACTCACAGTATCACAGTATTTTTGATCACTCACAGTATCACAGTATTTTTGATCACTCACAGTATCACAGTATTTTTGATTACTCACAGTATCACAGTACTTTTGATCACTCACAGTATTTTTGATTACTCACAGTATCACAGTACTTTTGATCACTCACAGTATCACAGTACTTTTGATTACTCACAGTATCACAGTATTTTTGATTACTCTCAGTATCACAGTATTTTTGATTACTCAGTATCACAGTATTTTTGATTACTCAGTATCACAGTATTTTTGATCACTCACAGTATCACAGTATTTTTGATCACTCACAGTATCACAGTATTTTTGATCACTCACAGTGTCATAGTATTTTTGATCACTCACAGTATCACAGTATTTTTGATTACTCACAGTATCACAGTACTTTTGATTACTCACAGTATGGCGAAAACCCTCGAAGCACACAACATAAAAAATCCCAGCAGTGCTTTAAACTCATCGCCATATTGTTTATCACTTCTAGATACTCCATCATGGACCAGGACAGCCCGTTCTCCATCAACCCCAGGACGGGGGTGCTGTCCACTGTCCGGCCCCTGGACCGAGAGCTGGAGGCCACACACATGTTTCAAGTCAAAGCGCGTGAGGAGGGGAGCGGTAAGTCACCACCAGCGACTCAGCTTTTATGAATTCACTTCCTCAGACAATAGATCTTCACACTCCCATTCAGAGCATCTGCTTTCTGTTCACAACAAGCCCACATTTATTATGGAAACTGAGTGGAATGTATTAGCAGTTTTTTTTATGAGCACTCCGTCTCTGCACCTGGAAGCACAGACAAGATTACGACCTGCTTTCTTCTATCAATATTACTCATATTTATAAAGGAAATTGCGCAACTTTTCTGGTGGAGGGTCCGTCACTTCTGTCTCCATGGAGATGATAAAACACCTATATCTCGCATTTATTCATTACGGGTGTTTCTGTTGCTCAAAAATGCAATAATTCTCTCTCTGAATAGGGGCAACTCTCCACTGATCTGACCTGTAATGTACCCTATACTTGTCTCCCTTGAGATAGATTGGTTTAATCTCTACTGTGAAACATTCTACAAAAAGCAATAACATCTCCATGGAGACGAGCAGCTGATGGACCCTCCATCAGAGCAGTTGTGCAGTGAAGCATCCTTCATTATAAAGCATTATCAGGCTTTACCGAAGCTTTTCAGCCCTGTTTCTGAGGGAACTGGTATAACATAGAAAGAATGGTGGGAGAAAAAGTTGATTTTGCATAATAGGTATAATAAGTATATTAAAATCTAATCACAAAACTTTATTGTTTGCAAATATGAACCAGGAGCTGTTTTCCATTTTGGGAAGTGGAATTTATTTACGGACAAAATAGCAAAATAAAAACACCAGGATCATGTAGATTGGGTTAATAAGATCAAATAATGTTTTAAGACCAAAATGACGAGGCTCCCCACAGCAGTTACAGAGAGAGGGGCGACACTTTTTTGACGTAAAGTCAGTTGGAGCCAGAGTCAGGCCCCGTTTACACATACACAGATATTTTTAGAAACAAATATTTCCCTCGCTCCGTTTTCCGAAATAACATCGTGCACACAGCATTATTTTCAAAAAAGTTTCTGTTTACATGAACACGCATAAATACGCCATTGAGCGAAGACGGTCGTCTCACCCTTGATGTGAGGACGCAGCAAGTCGGAGAGTAACAGCAGTGATGACCGCCACATCCTAACATTTTCACGCCACTCCTCCGGGACAAGCACTTCATTTTCAAAATGATCCCACCAGACAGTGGTCCACCCAGGTCAGACCCAAAAACGGCGACGTTGGCGGTGATGCCTCATTAGTCTCTCTTCATCAAGAATTCTCTGTTTGCGTGTAAAAGATGAGTACAAATGAAGGGAAATTTCTCTGTTTTTAAAAATATCCGTGTACGTGTAAATGGGGCCTCAGTGGAGCCAGAAGTGCACCCATGCTCACTTCAAACACGGGACACGGAGCATGTATATATTGGTGGTTTTCAGATTCTAGAATGTGATGATGTCATAATTGCAGATGGGGGCAAGGGCCTGTTTTCCCTGTTAATTACATTTCACTTTACCATGAAATATCCAAAAGGTAAATGCACAAATGCTGAACTTGCTATTTTCTATTATTAACTAAACCCAAGAACTCAATGTATTACAACATAATTTTACATTTTTATAATTTTTATTTTAGCTGCCCCCCATCTGTATTCATTAATATTGGCCCATAGAAAGCTGTGATGTCATCTGAAACCCTGCAAAACAGTTTATGGGCCATACTTTTTCTTCTTCTACAAGAATTCAATTGCCTGTCGGGTTTTTCAAAGTTTCTTAAAACACTATGGTGGTGGTCTCTACTACATGCTTGTCTCCATGCTATTTGCTTTGTTTGGAATATTCCAAGTCTGGCATTAAATCCATGTGTCCTGCAAACACCTTGATAAATAGTTTAGTTTATTATTTATTTGTCAGGGAAAATGTATGATGCTTTGGAGCAGATTTAGCTAAAGCTACTTTCCATCTGCAGTCCCCAGGCAAGTGTGCACAACAGTAAAACAAAATCACAACAGATAATCATTAAAAATACTTACTATTCATATGCATATAAAAATACATTTACTAAAAGGGTTACTATACCTAAATTGATCAATATTAAGAATACTCAATACAAATACACAGCAAGCAATTGACAATTAAACTAAACACAGCAATGTTGGCACAGTTGATTATTGAGAATATGTTTTTTAAGTCTTGAGAAAACGTTTACAAATCTATAGACAATTTCTGACTATGACGGAGCTGGTTCCACTGTTTCATGGTTTTGAATGAAAAGGCTGATTGTGCAAAGGCAGAGCATCTTTTCGGGACGATGCAATTTTTTTGGACCTAGATTTCCGAGTTGTTTTTTCCGAATATAGTTGAATTAATTTCTTTCATGGAGGTGGAGTGATATTATTGACAATTTTGAAGGTAATTCGTAAATTTGAATTAGGTTATCAAAACTGAGCATATTGTATCTAGGGCCCGACCGATATGGATTTTGTTGTGGCCGATATGATACCGATAAAATGGGAGATGGAGCTACCGATATAATTACTGATATTTTTATGAAGTAAAAATTCACTGTAAATCTTCAGTTGTTTATAAAACTTAGGTTTGGCTCTATTGAATTTTCAGTAGGGTTTATTTATACGACATTTATTGTTCTTCTGCCTCTTTACGTCATATTTAAAGACAGTAGGTCAGCCTAATGACTTATTTGTATGATATTCTAGGCTAAAGAAAGTACTGTAAACTACAGCTGTTAGCGTTTAGTGGTAAATGCGTGTGCGCCGCGGTAATTAATGATATGCAAATGCTGATAATTCACACTTCTATTCACAGCTCATTTACATGTCAGTGCGTGTCCAGTAACATATATACGGCCACTATAGTCACTTTACAGTTGCTAATAGAAGAGAAAACAGCCTGTTTATGTGTGCGAGTTACAGCAGCTAATCGCTAACCAATGAGAAAGAACCAAAACAAGCTTCAAAACCGACACATTTCAACACTCACCGCAGATAAATCCTGATGCAGCGCCACATATCAGGACATTTATCTGTCTGTAAATTGGATTAAGTGGGCAAAATATAGAGAGTCTGAGCTTTATAAGAAGGTAAAACATGTCCACGTGGAATATCGGCACATATCGGCAAGATTTAGGCCGATAGACAATATGTTTTCAAGTGCTCATATCAGCCAATAATATCAGCCAAGCGATATATCAGTCAGGCCCTAATTCTTACTGTGTGTCCGACTCTTTGTCAGGCCATTACAATAAAAGACAGGTGACAGTGTGAAGTCAGTCAGCTTTACTCCTGTGACAGACATATAAATACTCTATTAATATGTCTGCACACATATCAGGCACACTGGCTCCCTCTGCAATCTCCAACGTGCTGCTCAATCACACACTGGCTGCGTTAGTACCATATTACATAGGGTTTACAATGTGACTCTCGATTATATAAATCATGTATGAACACTAAAACTATTTTAAATTTATATTGGTTACGGTGGAGTCATTATTTGGAGAGACAAGTGCACTATTTACAACTTTTACATAAATCACATCAAATAAAACATACCCGTGACAGATATAAATAGTCTATTAACATGTCTTCACACACATCAGGCACACCGGCTCCTGTAAGAATGAGAACAGTGAGAACCGTGAGATGGCTGCTCATTTTCACAGCATTCAGTACAATGTTACTACATCAAACTAACTCGAAAATATTACAATCCAAATAAAATGTACAAAACTCCAAATGAACACACCACAATACATCCATTACTTGTGTTGTTTCCACATGTGTGTGTTCTTGTATTTATGCTAAAAGTACATTGTTTTAACTAATCAAACAGGTCCGAGGTTGCTGCAGTTGGTCAGGTCCAGGTTCAGCAGCAGTGTATGCTCAAAGAATGAGGTCAGTGAACCTGAATATACTGAATGACCAGGTTATTCCATCAGTGGATCTTTTCTTCCCTGATGGCACAGCCATAATCCAAGATGACAATGCCAGGATTCATCGGGCTCATATTGTGAAAGAGCGGTTCAAGGAGCGTGAGACATCATTTTCGCACACGGATTGGCCACCACAGAGTCCAGACCTTAGCCCCTTGGAATATGCCCGTCCTTCAGTATATTCAGGTTCACTGACCTCATTCTTTGAGCACACACTGTTGCTGAACTTAGACCTGACCAACTGCAGCAACCTCGTATCCAGGTGGCAACTTTTCTTTGGCCACATAGTGCATATTCTTTTCAACCCAGACAGAACTTTCCCTCTGCAGTCTCTCCAATGTGCTACTAGGAGGGGAAGGGAGCACTTCCGTTTTTCAAAATAAAATGTCAAAATGATAGAATTCACATATAAATTATAACTAGTGCTGTCAAACGATTAATTTTTTTAAATCAGATTAATCACACTTTAGAATTTTCATTAATCACGATTAATCACAGTTAATTATTCTTCAAAAAAAGACAACAATGCAATTTATGATCAAAAAGTTATATTATTGTCATTTTTAAAACATTACGCATGTCAATTATCTGCTCAAAACTACTCGAAAGTAGTTTGTATGACCGATCACCTGTGGCGATATGCATGACGTTTTGCAGCCCTTGGTCTTCAACAATGTTAGTAATAATAATAATAATAATAATAATAATAATAATAATAATAATAATAATAATAATTATTATTATTATTATTATAATAATACATTTGTATAGCGCTTTTCATGACACTCAAAGACGCTTCACATAGATCAGGACAGACAAAGACATATGAAAGAAACAGATAAACAGGAGATACAGTTTAATCGGCCGACATGCTGTGGCTATCCATTTTGTGAAGGCGTTGGTCAACTTATCGCTGGTAGTTTTGTTGACAACATTGCTGTGGGTGCGCTCCGCCAACATTGTTTGTCGTGCTCGGCTTGTTGTTGGTACAAGTAGCGTTGTTACTGCCACTGAATCAAACACGTGTTTTGCTTCAAGATGGTATTTTAAACTTGTGCTTCTGTAGAAAGAGAGTTCATCGTTGCAACATCTGCAAACGACCTTAGTTTGATCTAAAGTCGTTTATGGACAGACCTGATCACTGACCTAATAACCTGCGCCGCCTTTCAGGTCACCATCCACATTTTCCATAGAGGAGCATGTGTGGTCAAAATAAATTAATGTAATTAATCTGCGTTAAAAACATTAGTGCGATATTTTTTTGATTAATCACGTTAACGCTGACAGCCTTAATTATAATCAGGAAACCAGGAAATAGTAACAAGTGCCTTTTTAAGTCTGTTACACTATACTTTGGAATATTCTAGGCAAAACAACGAGACAAGCAGGTAGCAGACCCTCCACCAGCAACGTTACACAGTACATCTTTAAATATCCTTCTGCTGTCTATACGATCGAGTATTTAGACCAAAGCGCTGCATTTGCTTTCACATAATTCTCGTCTTTGGAGCTGTTTTGAAGCCTGTTTTCGCCAAGGTCCCCGTATACAGTGTCTCTGCTGAGCTAAAGATAGAGTTGAAGAAGACGTACTCGCAAAAGAACATCAATGTAAAGCAGATGTGAAAGCCAGTGTACGAAAAATATGAATAGACTCTTTAAATCTTCAAGCTTGACTTCACCTTCAAAACTGCCTTTTCAGCACAAAGTGTATTCTAAAAGTATGAGAAGAACGTGGGTGGTGCTTATAGGAAAGATCTTAGCATGTGTCAAAAATAAGTTAGAGTTCTGAATATAGAATAACATTTGGGTTGCCCATAGTTACTTACATCAGCTTATTCCGATCAAATGTATTTCTTGTTGCCCTATTTACCTTTAGGAGCTTTCATAACATTATTTTCTCATCAAAAACATACCTAGAGTTGTGTTTTTGCTTCATTCACACTTGTCCATCCATCCATCCATCTTCTCCCGCTTAATCTGGCTGGGTCGCGGGGGCAGCTTGCTGCCCAATACTCATAGCACCTGACCCCCCCTATGAACCCCTCTGCAGGTGGTGAGCCCACAGGAGGGTGAACAACATGGTCCTTGATGTTAGTTCATAGGGGTATATTGTGCATTCACACTTGTTTCGTTCATTTTTTAAAATCCAAAATACTTGCCCAAATTGTTGCGTCAGGGGTAAAAATCCATCCGCTTTTCTTCATGATGTTATTGCTTTGTCCAGAATGTTTCACAGTATGGCTTTAAACCTTTCTATCATCGTGGAGACCAAACCGGACCACCTTACAGGTCAGATCTGTGGAGAGGCGACCCCGCTCACAGTCAGAATACCTGTTTTTCAAGGTGTTTTTGAGCTGTAGAACCACCTGTAATTGAATAAATGTAAAGTAGAGCTGTTTAATGTCACACTGTGGAACATTTTAAGCAGACCAATGACGTATCCATAGAAAGAAGAAAGTGACGCCACCACAACCGAAAAGTTACACAGTCCATGAACCGTCATCGGACTCATTCTGTGGTCAGTTGACTGGGAGAGATTGCTAAATGACTCAGACATGCATGGACGACATCTAAAACCTTCTCAGGCATGTTTCTGATGAGAGAACAATGTTATAACATGGTAGAAATTGTTTATATTTTGTATCTTTCTTTTTTTTGTCAATGTGGTTTAATTTTTGGTTGTAATTTTGTTTGAATATTACTATTGTTTTTATTTGTGTTTATAGATTAATTTGTTTATGTCTGGTTGACTAAGATAATTAAATCACAGAGACTGAGAATAGAGAATAGAGATAGGGTGAGGAGCTTGGTCACACAGGAGGAGCTTGGAGTAGAGTCACTGCTCCTCCACGTTGAGAGGAGCAGCTGAGGTGGCTCGGGCATCTGCTCTGGATGCCTCCTGGACGCCTCTGGGCATGTCCCACAGGGAGGAGGCCCACCCGGGGAAGACCCAGGACATGCTGGAGGGACTATGTCTCTCAGCTGGTCTGGAAACACCTCGGGGTCCCCCGGTGGAGCTGGAGGAAGTGTCCGGGGTGAAGGAAGTCTGGAAGTCCCTGCGTAGACTGCTGCTCTCACGACCCAGCCCCATATAAATGAATAAAAAATGAATTGAAAAGTGAATAAAAAAAAACATGGTAGAAAACTTAAAAAAAAAAAAAAAACGTACAAATATGAACTAGTCTGTTGGTTTTGTCTTAACGATGCACTGTGCAACTTCTTTTCTCCATACTTGTCTCCATGGAGATGTGCCTATATGTTCCACAGTATGGTCATAAACTTAAGAATCTCCATGACTTGCAAGAAAAATTACAAGTTAGATCTGTAGAGAGGCGACCCCACTCACACTAAGAATGAATGGCAGAGTTTTAGGGAGAAAACGTTTCACTGCTCATCCAAACTGCTTCTTTAGTTTTCACCAGAACTTAACTGGATGAGCGGCCAAACGTCTTCTACCTAAAACTCTTGTCCACTTGACTAATTGAACTCTACCCGTTGCCATGGATGCTACCTGGACGAATGAGGGATTCTACACAGTAAGAATGTTTTTTTAAAGATATTTTTGAGCAATAAATCATGTCATTAGTTGAATAAATGCAAGACAGATTCGTTTAATGCCATGCTGTGGGCAATTTAAACCAAAGCCTTAACATCTCTATGGCGACAAACAGGTTGCGGACCCCCTCCAGAAAAGTTACACAATGCCCCTTTAACCAAGACAATGACAGAGTCTGAAATTCAACAGTTCAAACTTGGCACAAGAGTGTTCAAGAGTATATCCTTGGGCAGGTTACATTACCCTTTTTGTACCTCGATTTATGAAACACTAAATTTGAAAAATGTTTTGACAATTTCACAAAATGCTCTGTTAAGACGCATACTTTAGAAAAAGCAGCAGCGAACCCTTTACGTCTCACTACGTCCTTTTTATGTTGTTTTCAAGTTAAAGAAAAATTCATTTTGATTTGAGCTATTTCCAAGTCTCATTCTAACACATAGTCATTCATTTATGGTTTGACTTTGCAAATCAAAATGCTTTATTACCATTTAGGGTCCACATCAATCACCTTAATACCTGTTTTTACGAGTGTCTTTGCGGCGGAAATCGTGGAACGTTTTCCTCGGGTCTCTGGCCAATAAGAAGAAATATACAAAGCAAGAAAAACAATCCAGATGTCATTTATCCGGTCTCTCGCTAAGCCCCCCAAATTCACCCCAACTTTTCTCTGCTGACTTCATTCTTATGTCGTCGCTATATCGTAAAATAGTCCCACAAGGAAGGTTAAGTTTCCTCATTAACTTTTAGGTCATTCATGGAAGTGCACTCTGTGTCCCTGCTTACATCCTGCTGTTGCCATAGCGATGAAAATGCCCATATTATGCTATTTTCTGTTATAATGTCGTTTCCTCATCAAAAACATACCTGGAGATGTGTGTTTCTTTTAAGTTTCATAAACAAACCTGCATATTTAGGCATGTAGGCTCAGTTCTATTCTTAAATTGAAAACACTGTTCGACTTTGTGATGTCATGGCATAATACAGGAAGTGCTCCACTGTGTTTTTAAACTGTGTTTACACGGATATTTTTAAAAACACAGAAATTTCCCTTCGTTTGTACCCATCTTTTACACGGCAACGGAGAATTCGCCTCTGAAAACGAATCTTTCTAAAAACTCCGGCTAAAGTGGAGATTTTGGAAAACAACGGTTTGGCGTTTGCGTATAAAGTGACATAAACAGTGTTTTAGTGTGTGCGACCAGTGTTAACGTTTTTCTCTGGTGATGATCGTGGAAGCGTCAGAGCAGCAGTTGCGTTACTTCTGCTGCAAACACAGCAATTTTCCCTCTTCTCCTCACGACTCAAAGACCCAGTTGCCGTCATCACCAACGTCGCCGTTTTTGGGTCCGACCTGGCTGGACCGCTGTCTGGTGGGATCATTTTGAAAATGAAGTGGTTGTCCCGGAGGAGCGCCGTGAAAATTTTAGGATGTGGCGGTCATCACTGCTGTTACATCGAGGGTGAGACGACCGTTATCGCTCGACGGCGTATTTATGCAGGTTCATGTAAACGGAAACTTTTCTGAAAACGATGCTGTGTGCACGATGTTATTTCGGAAAATGGAGCGAGGGAAATATTCGTTTTTAAAAATATCCGTACATGTAAACGGGGCCTTAAACAAACAAACAAACAAAAACTAACTACAAAATAATAATTATAAATCAAATTGTTAAAGAATTTATTGTTTTTTTGTTTTCTCAAAATACCCTCCACTCTCCACATCTGTATTAATGGTGAATCTCACTTTCACCTTGTACTGTATCTGCCTCTCCATTTATGTCATGTTTTTGCATTACTACACGTGAATATTGTGTATGTTTATAGCCCAATATTGTTCTGCTGCTGTTTGCACGAGCCACACTGCTGTTGGAACGGTCTAAATGTAACTAAAAAGGAGAGAGAGGGAGAAAGAAAGAAAAGGGAAGAGAAAAAAAGAAAGAAAATAAAAACATGGACACATCAATTTATTTTTTATTTTTATTTTATTTTATTTTGGTAAACCCCTCCCCTGGTGTCACGTCTTGTCACCTCTGTCTTTCTCTGTTTTTCTGCTATTGTCTGTTACTTATTGCAATTTGTATGTATTTATTTTTTTTAAAAACTACAGTGCTTAACAAATTTATTAGACCACCTCCCAGTATAAGGTGTTTACCGCTGCCATACATAATTTAACAGTATTTCTGTTTACTAAGATATCTCTTTATGTTTCTATAACGGTTAATCCTCCAGTATATGCAAGAACTTTTTTATCAAAACCAATCTTTAATGCTAAAATAGAACTACTGTTGCTATCCATACATTTCCCAGTTTTATGTTTTCCAAAAATCATCCAAAATGAGTCTCTGGGAACAGCTAGAAACTATTTGGAACTCACATGTGAAAAAACAATATCTAGGTAAGTTAAAATGACTTAAATAAAATAAAAAAAAAGTCAATTCAATTTGACAAGTAAAATGATCTACCAGTGGAATAAGTGTTTTTTTGTTTTTTTTATTCAAGCAACATTTGATTTGTTTCTTATTTTAAGTGCAAAAAGTTGTTTTTCTTATTTTATTTTCTTGTTTATTTACAAAAAGTTTTATTCCACTGGCAGATCATTTTACTCGTCAAGTGAAATGTACTCAAATCATGGTAAAACTTTCGTAATTAAAGTCATCTTAACTTGATTAGATTTTGTTTTTTTGCAGTCCAATAGCAAGAGACTTTGCAAAATGACATAAAAACAAAGCAGCAAGAATGTGCTCACACCAAATATTCACATTTTTGGTTATTACTTGTCAATCGCACCAACGTTCAACCCATAAACAATTCTCATTTCATTGTTTAAACCTTGTCTTGTTCAAATATTATCCAAAGTGTTCAAGAGTTTGTTCTGTTTCTTGTAGGTTTGGAGTCATTTGTCAAAGTGGACATCAACGTTCAGGACATCAACGACAACAAACCCGAGCTGATCGCCGAGGAGATCTATCTGTGTGAAAATGACAGAGCCAGTACGGTAAGAAGAACTAGAAATATCACTTTACAATATGGTGCATCAATTTCATGGCCTTAGGTAATGTTATCGTGCACATATATATGCCTTTATTTTCACTAGTTTTATTTCCAATCTTCACTGCATTTATTCAGTGGCGGATGAAGTACTCACTTTGTATAACTTTTCTGGTGGAAGGTCTGTCAGATGCTTTTCTTCATGGAGATGTTATTTCTTTGTCTGGAATGTTTCACAGTATGATGGTGTTAAACCTTTCTATTTTCATGGAAACCGAACCAGATCAAGTTACAGGTCAGATCTGTGGAGAGGCAACTCATCCCACAGTCAGAATGCCTGTTTTTCTAGGTATTTTCGAGCTACCACCTGTACTTGAATAAATGTAAAGTTAGACTGAAAGTTTTTGGACATAGGGCCTCATTTCCTCGTGAGCCAGAGTGTTGGAGACGTGTCGAGACACTTTTTTTAAATCTTAAATCCAGTCCTTGTATTTGCAGAGGTTGCTGGTGCTAGGCTAGTGCATGTCAATGGCCATAGTCGTCCTGCCACTAAAAACAGTCTTACCTACTCCACAGACCCGAGGAAAACTATTAGAACTCCAGACTGTTCATGTGAATGTCTGTGTCCATAGAATAATGTCTCAAATAAAACTAACCTTGCGTCGCCTGAATCGTTGCACGTTGAGGGACTATTTTCTCATATATCAGTTTATATCGAGCTTTCTATCAGGAAGTACAAAGTCACTGCTGCTGCTCATACAGAAATCCTTCAAATGCAACAGTTGGTTTTACTTCTAAAGTTATTCTATCCATACAGACATTCACATGGACAGTCTGGAGCTCTAATAGTTTTCCTCGGGTCTGCGGAGTGGGTAAGACTGTTTTTAGTGGCAGGACGACTATGGCCATTGACATGCACTAGCCTAGCACCAGCACCTCTGCAAATACAAGGACTGGATGGAAGACTTAAAAAAGTGTCTCCGCACATCTCCAACACTCACGAGGAAATGAGGCCCTATGTCCAAAATTCCGAGCTGTCCCTTTAAATAGTAAAAAATGTTGTTAATTTGTTAAAGTATTAAAAGCTGAAACATGAGCTCAAAATTTATAATCAGGATGTTACCACAAACAAGGTAAAATAACTCCTAAAATCATGTAAAAATAACGTTTTACTTTTCAGTCCAAGTGCGATACAAAGTACAGATACCTGCTTTCAAATGTAGTGAAGTAAAAGTAAAAAGTGCCCACTGTAAAATGTACTTCAATAAAGTACAGATACCTAAAAATTCTACTTAAGTACAGAGCTTAACTACTTTTTACTTTGTTTCCTTCTGCCGTGGCATTTATTGTTGTGGTGTGTTCTTTGCAAGTGAAATAATCAGCAGCTTCATGTGAGGCAAACAGTTTGGCTGTGTCTATGGTGATAATGAGCCGTGGGAGTTATTAAAGTTTATACGTTTATTATTATTTTAAAAGTTGGTTTCAAAATGTCATGGAAGGCAGCTGACAGAAATATACATATATTGAAACAAAAACAACAAAAAAAAAAAAACATATTAAAGTCTCCAGTGAGATGTAACTGTTCTCTAGAGCAGTCAGTCCCTAAAGACTGACAGGGGTTCCTAGAAAAGAGATCCAGACTACATTGTGTGAATTTGAATGCAGGAATGGCAATTTCTATGCTCATTATTTTATTATTATTTTGCGTGAGTTTATTCCACAGTATAAAAAATAAACTTGGTAATAACAGTACAGTTAATGGTCAGATCTATGTAGAAGGAAGTGTGTACATGATAGAGTTGGGCGGTATTACGGAAATACGGGATCCCGCAGTATCAACAAGTAGCAGCGGTATCAGTTTCATGACCGTCATTAAAAAAATCTGCATAAGGACCTAAAACCACAGCAGGACTTTCTCCCCTCCGCTCTCTCTCCTCTTCAAACATCGTTACGTACGGAGATTTCCATCCACACGCAGCGAGGAAGAAGAAAAAAACCTGACTGACACTTCCTGTGTGATGTTGAGCTGAAAAGTTTGTGATGGAGACATTTTATTGAATGCCCTTCACGGAGGAGACGGTAAAGCTCAATTTATGGTTCTGCGTCAAAACGTGTTTGCGTCGATGTGTGCCCCCTACACACAGCGTCCATGTCGACCGCCGTGCACCTCCCAAACTTTCTAACTATGCCTCAAAACAACACAGACAGCGAGGAAAACAACGCAGACAATAAGGGCTGTGATTGGTCCTCTCCACCACTCTACATTTCCAGTGCTCCGCTTATTATAGACTTTGAGTAATAATGTGTTTAATGCAGCTTTGGCACATTTGTTTACGTTTTACAGAAATGAAACATTTCTGGCTCATGGCTCATTTGCATACAGTATAAGTGCTGATAAAAACAGCTTGTGCGCTGATGCTGATGTGATCAAACGAGCTGCAAAGTTTGGTTTGATCAGAACTTGTGCCTCATCTTCACATATAAAGCTGCTCTTCTGTTTCTGAATGGTTTAGATGCAGCTACAAAATAATTCTTAATTAGTCACAGTAATACTGTATACCCCAGTAAAATGCTGAGAAGGTTTAACAGTATCAAAATTTGGATACCGCCCAACCCTAGTACATGATAAGAATTCATGTTTTTAATGTATTTTGAGCTATAAAACACCTGGAATTGAACAAATGTGAGGGAGACATCTTAAACGCCGACATCCTTAACGTCCTACTGTGGAATATTCCAGGCAGAGAAATAACATCTCCATGGAGACAAGCAGGTAGCAGACCCTCCACCTTAGAAGTTACACACAGGGTTCCTACAGTGTCTTAAAAAGTCTTAAAAGCATTGAATTTATGAATTTGGAAATAATAACTTTAAAAGACTTGAAAACATCGCTCTCTTTCTGTCTCTCCTTCTCTCTTCTCTCTTTCTGCTCTAAAAACACTTCTTAAACGTTCACAATGATTCTTTTTAGACTTTGTCTGATTTTATTCTTTCCTTTCTTGGCTTGTGTATTTTTGACCAGACATTTATATCAGTAACAGACAGAGGTGAGTCTAGGTCAGTAAACACATCATCAGCCATTATAGACTCTGTCTGTGGACTCCATACAGTACACACACACACACATACATACACACCCACACACCCACACATACACACACACATACACACACACATACACACACACACACGCACACGCACACACACATACACACACACACACACCTACACACACACACACACACATACACACACACACTGTCGCTGCTGGTTCCAGTTTGTCTGGCAGTGTGCAGAGGGAGTTGTACTTTTCATATGTTCTAACCTCTCCACTCTCCTCCGTCCCTCAGCTCTGCTCCTCTCTTCTTCTCTCCCTCTCTTCTCTCTCATTTCCTCTTCCTGATCTTTCTATCTTTCCCTCTTCTCTCTTTGTCTCTCCTGTTCCTATCCTCTCTTTCCCTCTCTCTTTTACTCTCTGTCTCTCCCTCTCTCTTTGTCTCTCTGTCTCTCCTGGTCCTGTCTGCTCTTTCCCTTTCCCTCTTCCTCTCTTGTTTTCCCCTCTCTTTCTCTCCTTCTCTCTTTTTCTCCCTCTCTTTCGCTCCCCCTCCCTCCCTCTTTGTCTCTCCTGCTCCTATCCTCTCTTTCCTCCTCTCTCTCTCCCTCTCACTTTGTCTCCCTGCCTCTCCTGTTTCTACCCCCCTCCCTCTCTCCCTCCCTGTATCACTCTGTCTCTCCTGTTCCTATCCTCTTCCTCTCCCCCTTCTCTCTCTCCCTCTCTCCCCCTCTCTCTCTCTTGCACCTGTGTCCGTCCTAGTCTGGCTCTTCTCTCCCTCTCTCTCCTTTCTCTCTCTCTCCCTCCATCTCTCCCTCTGTCTCCTTCCTCTTCTCTCTCTCTCCCTCTCTTTCCCTCCCTCTGTCTCCTTCCTCTTCTCTCCTTCACCTTCTCTCTCTCTCTCTCTCGCACTTGTGTCAGTCCTGTCCTGGTCTGGCTCCTCTCTCCCCCCCCCCTCTCCTTCCTTCTCTCTCTCTCACACCTGTGTCCTGGTCTGGCTCCTCTCTCTCCTTCTCTTTCTCCTCCTCTCCCCCTCTTTCTCTCTCTGTCTGTCTCACACCTGTGTCCTGTCCTGGTCTGGCTCCTCTCTCTCTCCCTCTCTCCTGCTCTCTTTCGTTCTCTCTCACACCTGTGTCCTGTCCTGGTCTGGCTCCTCTCTCTCTCCCTCTCCCCTCCTCTCTTTCATTCTCTCTCTCTGTCTCTCTCACACCTGTGTCCTGTCCTGGTCTGGCTCCTCTCTCTCCCCCTCTCCTCTTCTCTCTTTCGTTCTCTCTCTCTGTCTCTCTCTCTCACACCTGTGTCCTGTCCTGGTCTGGCTCCTCTCTCTCTCCCTCTCTCCTGCTCTCTTTCGTTCTCTCTCACACCTGTGTCCTGTCCTGGCTCCTCTCTCTCTCCCTCTCTCCTCCTCTCTTTCATTCTCTCTCTCTGTCTCTCTCACACCTGTGTCCTGTCCTGGTCTGGCTCCTCTCTCTCTCCCTCTCTCCTCCTCTCTTTTGTTCTCTCTCTCTGTCTCTCTCACACCTGTGTCCTGTCCTGGTCTGGCTCCTCTCTCTCTCCCTCTCTCCTCCTCTCTTTCGTTCTCTCTCTCTGTCTCTCTCACACCTGTGTCCTGTCCTGTCCTGGCTCCTCTCTCTCTCCCTCTCTCCTGCTCTCTTTCGTTCTCTCTCTCTGTCTCTCTCACACCTGTGTCCTGTCCTGGTCTGGCTCCTCTCTCTCTCCCTCTCTCCTCCTCTCTTTCGTTCTCTCTCTCTGTCTCTCTCACACCTGTGTCCTGTCCTGGTCTGGCTCCTCTCTCCCCCTCTTTCTCTTTCTCTCTCTCTCTCTCTCTCTCTCTCACACACCTGTCTCCTGCCCTGTTCTGTCTCGTCTCTTGTCTCCTCTGGGACACCGTCCACAGACTCTGGTCCAAACCCAGATCCCCGGGAGCTCTTAGTGTTTTTGGACCCAACTTTTCTCTTCTTTTCGCTAACAAACTCTGCAGGGGCCCTGGAGCTCTCGTTAAAGATGACGGGGCCGCTGCTTAAAGGGCCCGTATGACTCTCTTTTCTGCTCTGTTTTCCCTCTCTTTCCACACCTTTAACCTCTCCTCTCTTGTCCTCGCTCAGGTGTTGGGCGTCCTGAGAGCCACAGATAAAGACGATCATCCTTCCAGGTTCACCTTCAGCCTGGCCAGCCCCAGCTCTAACTTCACCGTCCGCGACCATGGAAGTAGGAGATCTCTCTATCTATCTCTTTTTTTTTTTAAATGACAAATGACACATAATCAGTGTATTGTTAAAAGTCAAAAGTCTCTCTCTCCTTCCTTCTGTCTCTCTCTCTTTTTATTTGTCTTTTTACCTTTCTCTCTGACTCTCTTTGCCTTTCAATTGTCTGTGTGGATGTCTCTCCCCTGTCTCTCTCTCTCTCTTTCTCTCTCCGCCTCTCTCTCCATCTGTCAGTCTTTTGTCACTCTCACTCTCTCCCTCGCTCTTCAGTGTCTCTCTCTGCTTCTCTCTCTCGCTGTCTTTCCGCTCTCTCTTTCTTCTCTTTCTGTTTGTCTCAGTCTCTCTGTCTCTTCTGTCTCTCCCTCTCTCCTCAGTCTCTCTTTCTACCTCTCCCTCTCTCCTCAGTCTCTCTCTCTCTCTTCAGTCTCTCTTTTTTCTCTTTCTGTTTCTCTGTCTCAGTCTCTCTCTCTTCTGTCTCCCTGTCTCCTCAGTCTCTCTCTCTCTCCTCACTTTCTCTCATCTATCTCTCTTTCCTCAATCTCTCTCTCGTGTCTCTCTCTCTCTCCTCAGTCTCTCCCTCTCTCTTCTGTCTCTGTCTCCTCACTTTCTCTCTTCTCTCTCTCTCCTCAGTCTCTCTCTCTGTCTCTCCCTCTCTCCTCAGTCTCTCTCTCTCCCTCTCTCCTCAGTCTCTCTCTCTGTCTCTCCCTCTCTCTTCAGTCTCTCTCTCTCTGTCTCTCCCTCTCTCTTCAGTCTCTCTCTCGTGTCTCTCCCTCTCTCTTCAGTCTCTCTCTCTGTCTCTCCCTCTTTCTTCAGTCTCTCTCTCGTGTCTCTCCCTCTCTCCTCAGTCTCTCTCTCTGTCTCTCCCTCTCTCTTCAGTCTCTCTCTCGTGTCTCTCCCTCTCTCCTCAGTCTCTCTCTCTGTCTCTCCCTCTCTCTTCAGTCTCTCTCTCTGCCTCTCTTATCTCTCTTCAGTCCCTCTCTTGTGTCTCTCCCTCTCTCTTCAGTTTCTCTCTCTGTCTCTTCCTCTCTCCTCAGTCTCTCTCTCTGTCTCTCCCTCTCTCTTCAGTCTCTCTCTCTGTCTCTCCCTCTCTCTTCAGTCTCTCTCTCTGTCTCTCTTATCTCTCTTCAGTGTCTTTCTCGTGTCTCTCCCTCTCTCCTCAGTCTCTCTCTCTGTCTCTCCCTCTCTCCTCAGTCTCTCTCTCTGTCTCTCCCTCTCTCCTCAGTCTCTCTCTCTGTCGTTCCCTCTCTCCTCAGTCTCTCTCTCTCTGTCTCTCCCTCTCTCCTCAGTCTCTCTCTCTCTGTCTCTCCCTCTCTCTTCAGTCTCTCTCTCTGTCTCTCTTATCTCTCTCTCTCTCTGTCCTTACATTTGTACTTTTACCTTGGGCCTCCTGTTGCTTGTTACTTGTTGCCATAGTTACAAGTGTGGCTCTGTTTGAGTCGACAGTGCTCAGGTTTAAAGTCATGTGCGCACACACACATATGCACACACACACAGACCCATACACACATGCACACACACAACTGCAATATTATCACGATATGGCGATATGTATGATCATCGATATACCGCATGACTGTGATATGCTGTTTTTTAAGAGCCAAAGACACTTTAGCAACAATATTTATTTGTTAAATCATCATCTGTGCAAAGTTCATGTGAAATACATTTATTTAATCATCAAAACAGTGAACATGTCCAGTGTATCACATAAACAAGTTTCTTGGTGATATATCAATACAATATCGAAACTGTATCACCAAATTTAATACAATATATACATTTAAAATCACAATACAAACATTTAATACACACATTTAAAATCACAATGCAAACATTTAATACACACATTTAAAATCACAATACAAACATTTAATACACACATTTAAACTCACAATACAAACATTTAATACACACATTTAAAATCACAATACAAACATTTAATACACACATTTAAAATCATAATACATTTAATACATACATTTAAAATCACAATAATTTAATACACACATTTAAAATCACAGTAGGTCAATGGCAAAAAGAAAAATTCAGTTTGTTAATTGGACAAAAGTTTATTTGGTCAAACACATTTTGCAGCTCATCCAAGCTGTTGAAATCCAAACACAGGGATCAGATTTATAAAAGGGTCTCTCCATCATCCTGACACTGTGTGGAGAACGCTCCCTCCCACTACAGACCACTGGGTCACTTTAGGGTCAAAGCCACTGAAAAAAATTATATTACACAATCATTTAGGGAGCAAAAACAGAACTGTGTCGTACTTTAAGGAACAAAATATTAGACAATGATTCAGGAAACACATTGTTCCTTTTTTGTTCCATTTCGGAGTCTCTTAGGAATTTTTTAGGAGTCTTTCCACTCTGAACAGTCTAGTCTAAACTGTGTCAGACATGGACCCTGATGTCTTTGTAGAAAAACCCTAACCCTGGTTCATGCAGGTTTTACACTCCACAAATCCAAATCCACTTTATTTCTATAGCACATTTTACAAACAGAGCAGTTTCCAAAGTGCTGCACAGAGATAAAACAAAAAGAATGCTAAAATTTGGTCATACCCGTTCTAAAACAATAAAACCAGTCAAATCAAATTAAAGCAACACCATAAAAATCACAAAGTAGAATTAAATAAATCAAATAAAATAGGTAAAAGACACAGACGAAAACACAAACTCACGCAGTGGTAAAAGCCAGAGAATAAAAGTGGGTTTTAAGACGAGACTTAAAACACTCGATTGTAGGGGCTGTTCGGACATGAGGGCAGAGCGTTCCACAGTTTGGGGTCGGCTACAGAGAAAGCCCGATCCCCCTGGTTTTAAGTCTCAACTTTGGCACCATGAGCTGGAGCTGGAGCCTTCGGACCTCAGCTCTCGCACAGGGGCGTAAATCTGGATGAGGTCTGAGACGTACTGTGGGGCCAGTCCATTTAAAGCTTTAAAAACAAACAATAAAATCTTAAAATCAACTCTAAAACAAACTGGAAGCCGGTGTAATGACGCTAAAATCGGGGTAATGTGCTCGCATTTTTAGCTTCCAGTTAAAAGTCGCACAGCAGAATTTTGGACCAACTGTAAGCGGTAAAGAGCAAGGAGGCTGATGCCGGGGAAAAGTGCTTTACAGTTGTCTGAACGAGAGGAGATAAAAGTGTGTATGACCTGTTCAAATGATTTAAAAGATAAAAATAATAAGGTGCCATAATAAACAGCAAACAAATAATTACCAAACCCTTCATTAATATTTGTTAACTGTTACTAAAACATCTATTTCGCACAAGTTAATAGTTTTTTCAACATTAACTAAACATTAATTGTTTGCATGAAATTGGTGTATTAATGTTTTAACAAATAGAAAATAATCTATTAACTAATATTGTACTAATATTTGTTCATAGTTAACTAAATGTCTTATTGGCACAGCTTAGCTCAATATGTATGTACAATATTTTCTGTCATTAATAAATGTTATAAGAATTATTTGTAAATAGTTAATAATTACTGTTCCAACTTTATTATGAGGCGCCTACACTGATACTTACATAATAATAATATATTAATTACACTTAACCAACTTAACCAACAAGGATCATATGAGGAGAGGTTCATACTGAGCTAAGCAGTGCCAATAAGTATTATTAAGTTCGTACAATTCATGTTTAGTTAATGATGAAAAAACTATTAACTTGCGCGAAATAAACATTTTAGTAACAATTCATAAATATTAATGAAGGGTTAGGTAATGATTAGTTTGCTGTTTATTATGGCACCTTATTATAAAGTGTTACCAAAAGGTTTAATTTTAGATAAAAACCGCAAATGATAAAAACCAGATTTTACAACCGCATTCTTATGTTTGTCAAATTTAAAATCACTGTCAGTAATGACGCTGAGGCCGACTGCTTCACGTGTTGTTTGAGTGGGCCCAGGGGTCGGTATTGCCAAGTCTTTCCCAGTGTGTTTCCAGAGTTTCTGTGCCTGTGAAATCTGTTCTGATTGTCATTTGTGTGTGTTCAGTTTGTTTTTTGCGTTTTTAGTCTGTGGACTTCAGAACCCCGCCCTGGTACAGAGGTGCAAAACAGTATTATAGTTTATCATTACGTCTTAGGTTCTGCATGAAGTGTTTCGTCATTTTGATCTGAGAGTTAAAGCTTGTGAAAATGGGTTTTTAAAGCAGCGCCAACGTGAACTATTTTGTATTTGCTCAGGAAATGAAAGTGTCCCAAAGATTTGGATCTCATAAAAGAGCCAAAAGCCCCATCACTGGCATTAATATTAGACCAAAGATGAACTGAATGAACCAAAACGCAAGTCCAGGTACGGTTTTTGATGAGGAAACAACATTGTAACATCAGAAAATAGCGTAATACGGACCATTTACAGCAGAAAAAGTTCATTTCAGCGCTTTAATTCCTCACATTTATCTGGCTGTAGGTTTGTGTATAACCCCCATACATCAGGCCCTTTGTGATTTAGAGCCTGTCTGCACACTGTGCTATAGGAGCCAATGCAAACAAACTGCACACATTATGATAAACCCAAATATATTATAAGACCGAAAACACTGGCAAGCAAACGCGCACTGTGTTCCAAGTGAGCGAGGGTGTCAAATTAGAGCGGGCTGAGTGCCGGCTGCTACAAGAGCGATATACATTACAATATATGAGCGTCACACTTCATTTACTGTAGTCGGTGAGAAATATACGGGGCCTTATGGTGAACTCAAATCCATATCTGTGGTGACGATCGTAACGTTTAAGAAGGGAACTAAGGGTGATAAGTGGAGGTCATAGAGAGTAACGACGGAATCACTTCAGTGCACGTTTCTCAGATCCGACCACGATTTTAAAACTTGTTTCAGGTTTTTAATAAGGCTGTCAAACGATACATTTTTAAACTCTCGATTAAGATCAGAAATTCCATAATCACATATTGAATTGCATGTTTAAAATTGTGTTATTTTGCATCTCAAGACAGTTTTAAAAGCCATAATGTAAAGCAATTCGTACCCATTTAGCACTCGCTGTAAGTATTTTCTTTGACGTGTGGCGACTGCTAAATGGTAGTTTGTCGGATCTGAAGCCTGGCTGCGATGCTCCGGTCGCTGCACCCGGGTATTTAGCTCGGAGGTGCTAACTTAAACCAGTCGTATTTTGCTGGTGCTGAAACTCTGCTTGACACAGGCTGCATTTAACTCTTGACTTGTAAATTGTAGCGTCTGGAAGTTTTTTAAAGTCAAATAAACAGTTCAAAAGTCCAGAAGCCCGTTCGAAAGCGAAACAGCCACAGGAGCTGCCTACGGATGCGTAGAAGGGACGAAAAGTCGACGAACTCTAACCACGAGTAAAAAACAAAAAAATCATTGCATTTTTAGAAGGGACAAAAGGCTGGCGAACTCTAATCATGATTAAAAAATAGATCACGTCCCTAGTTTTTAAACTTATTTTTAGATGTATTCTCTACTCACTAGTTCGGAGACTGCTTCATTCTAGTCTAGAGGTGGTTTATTGGAAGTGAACTTGCTGCATGGACAGATCATTTCACTACTTTTAAGTCACAGATGATTGGTTGGTGATTCTTTTCCAGGCCGTGTCCTTGGGCAATACACCTACCTTGCCTAGAAAAGTGATAAATAAATATACTGCCCTACAAAGGAAAAAGACCTTAACTTGTCAGAGTGTGAAACGGAGAAAATGACTTCAAAGTTTCTGTTTTTTCCAGACATCTAGTTGCTATAATGACGGAATACAGTATTTGTGTGTGAAAAATACTCATCTGGATGACTCTTTTCTAAGTGACAAATCAAATTGGCAGTGTTAAACTGGCTCTGCTGGTTCCTTCATCAAAAACTTTGTTTGCAGCAGTAGCATGTCTCTGTTTGACCATCATTTTGTTGTACAGTCGTCCCTCGCTATGACGTGGTTCACCTTTCACAGATTTGTTCTAGTGCAATTACGCATGCTTTTGTTTACAGTGTATAAACGTGCATTGTGTTCTGCGCTCCAGTTGGCTAAGGGAGAACCTGTGCATTGTTTTCTCCGTAATCGAAGGTGCATGTCTGTTAATAAGAATAAAAAACAACGACAGCAACTATGTTTTTCAGCCCCCGCGCTCCTCAGTTTAGATCACGGATTTGTGCAGAGCGATCCCTCTCCCCACTACCCTCTACCCTCTCATATCGCGGAGGGGTTTTACAGTTTTTAAAGGGTTTTTCACCTATCCCAGGTTATTTTTAGAACGTAACCCCCGCAGTAAACAAGGGACCACTGTAGTGAAAAGTTCCACACAGCGACATGGCGGCGTTTTGATTTACGGCTGCTGTAAAGCGCGTCAATGCTGCAAAAACATGTGAAACTGGATCGGTCCAATCACGTGACTGAATCCGATACTGTCCGATACTCATAAAAGAGCCAGATCGGGAGTTACTGAATATCGAATCAGGACATCCCTAGTGTCTTTTACCTTTGCATGACTCATTTTTGGCAAGATACAAATGCAGAGGACAGTAAGTTTATCTTATCTTAATTGCCAAATAAGGGTCACATGTCAAATTTGAGCTAAATTTTTTTCACAATATTTATTCACATGATAAAAGGGGACTCATGTACCCCCTAAACATGAACTCATTTTTGACCAAACATGATGTTACGATATTCTGCCTTTGTAGGGTAGTGTAAGACACACTGTGTAACGTTTTTGGTGGTCAGTATGTTATTAAACGTTTTGATCGTCATGGAGAACAAATCAGACCAAGTTACAAGTCAGATCTGTCGAATTCCTGTCAGAATCCCACTGTTTCTAGGTCGTTTTGAGCTGTAATTGAAAAAAAAAGTCAAGTTTAATGTCATACTGTGGAACATTTTAAGCAGAGCAATGGCATCTCCATAGAAACAAGCAGGTGACGGACCTTCCACCAGAAAACTGAAGCGAAAATGCACCAGTGACCAATCCCTTTCTGCTGTTTTTGTTTCTTTTTTTGCTCTTTTGCCCAAACTGCCCAAATGTCAAAACTGAAATTTCAACTTCAAGCGCTCCACTCATCCCTTTTGTTCCCGACCACTCCACCAAATCTCCCTCCTGTATTGCACCAGTCCGCTCGCATTTTTACGCCCTCTCCCTCGATAACAGTGGAACACTTTTCAACCGTTTTGATCAGGCCCCTAACCTTGCGATGAACAGAGGGCCCGAGCGCAGCGAGAGCCGGCACGCTAGTCAAATATTCGCACATGAAAGCCCGGGATGACGCATTCAGCCGGAGTCGTACTATTTCATTCGCAGCGCGGGGAGATAAACAGAGGAAAAATGGCCCCACCGTGCTTCATACGTTTACAGGGGCCCCGGGGGAGGGGGGAGGAAAGGAGGGAGCGGAGAGGAGATTAGGAAGGATAGATGCGAGCTCTACACGCTATTTATGACACTCGTAGGTTCTATATGATCTGCGGCCCAAGGTTTAGCCCCGGTTTGGCCTTGGATGAGGATTTAGTCCTGGTTTAGGTCTGCACTCTGTAACTTCAAATGCTTTTCTTAGTTATTGCTTTGTCTAGAATGTTTCGCAGTACGGCATTAAACCTTCCTGTCTTCATGGAGACCAAAAATCTGTGGAGAGGTGACCCCGCTCACAGTCAGAATGTTGTTTTTCTAGGGATTTTTGAGCTATAAAACCACCTGTAGTTGAATAAATGGAAATTAGAGGTGTTTAATGTCATACTGTGGAACATTTCAGGCAAAGCAAAGGCATTTCCAGGTGACGGGTCCTCAACCAGAAAAGTTACACAATGCATCTTTAAGTACTCATTTAGACCTGCTGTGGTCCTGGTTTAGACCTGGTATGGTCCTGGTTTAGACCGGTGTAGTCTTACTTTAGACCCAGTGTAGTCCTGGTTTAGATCTCATGTACTCCTGGTTTTGACCTGGCATAGTCCTGGTTTAGTCCTGGTTTAGACCTGGTGTAGTTCAGCTTTAGACCTGGTGTAGTCCTGGTTTAGTCCTGGTGTAGTACTGGTTTAGACCTGGTGCAGTCCTGGTTTAGACCTGTTGTAGTCCTGGTTTAGTCCTGGTTTAGACCTGGTTTAGTCCTGGCAAAGTCCTGGTTTAGACCTGGTATAGTCCTGGTTTAGTCCTGGTGTAGTCCTGGATTAGACCTGGTGCAGTCCTGGTTTAGACCTGGTTTAGACCTGGTATAGTTCTGGTTTAGACCTGGTATAGTCCTGGTTTAGACCTGGTATAGTCCTGGTTTAGTCCTGGCAAAATTCTGGTTTAGACCTGGTATAGTCCTGGTTTAGAGCTGGTGTAGTCCTGGTATAGTCCTGGTTTAGACCTGGTGTAGTCCTGGTTTAGACCTGGTGTAGTCCTGGTTTAGTCCTGGCAAAGTCCTGGTTTAGACCTGGTATAGTCCTGGTTTAGACCTGGTGTAGTCCTGGTTTAGTCCTGGTGTAATCCTGGTTTAGTCCTGGTTTAGGCCTGGTATAGTCCTGGTTTAGACCTGGTATAGTCCTGGTTTAGGCCTGGCAAAGTCCTGGTTTAGACCTGGTATAGTCCTGGTTTAGAGCTGGTGTAGTCCTGGTTTAGTCCTGGTATAGTCCTGGTTTAGACCTGGTGTAGTCCTGGTTTAGACCTGGTGTAGTCCTGGTTTAGTCCTGGCAAAGTCCTGGTTTAGACCTGGTATAGTCCTGGTTTAGACCTGGTGTAGTCCTGGTTTAGTCCTGGCAAAGTCCTGGTTTAGACCTGGTTTAGACCTGGTATAGTCCTGGTTTAGACCTGGTATAGTCCTGGTTTAGTCCTGGTGTAGTCCTGGTTTAGTCCTGGTATAGTCCTGGTTTAGACCTGCTGTAGTCCTGGTTTAGTCCTGGCAAAGTCCTGGTTTAGACCTGGCATAGTCCTGGTTTAGACCTGGTATAGTCCTGGTTTAGACCTGGTGTAGTCCTGGTTTAGTCCTGGCAAAGTCCTGGTTTAGACCTGGCAAAGTCCTGGTTTAGTCCTGGCAAAGTCCTGGTTTAGTCCTGGCAAAGTCCTGGTTTAGACCTGGTATAGTCCTGGTTTAGACCTGGTATAGTCCTGGTTTAGACCTGGTGTAGTCCTGGTTTAGTCCTGGTTTAGACCTGGTATAGTCCTGGTTTAGACCTGGTGTAGTCCTGGTTTAGTCCTGGCAAAGTCCTGGTTTAGACCTGGCAAAGTCCTGGTTTAGTCCTGGCAAAGTCCTGGTTTAGTCCTGGCAAAGTCCTGGTTTAGACCTGGTATAGTCCTGGTTTAGACCTGGTATAGTCCTGGTTTAGACCTGGTGTAGTCCTGGTTTAGACCTGGTTTAGACCTGGTATAGTCCTGGTTTAGACCTGGTATAGTCCTGGTTTAGACCTGGTGTAGTCCTGGTTTAGTCCTGTTTAGACCTGGTTTAGACCTGTTGTAGTCCTGGTTTAGTCCTGGTTTAGACCTGGTTTAGACCTGTTGTAGTCCTGGTTTAGTCCTGGTTTAGTCCTGGTTTAGACCTGGTTTAGACCTGGTATAGTCCTGGTTTAGTCCTGGTGTAGTCCTGGTGTAGTCCTGGTTTAGACCTGGTTTAGACCTGGTGTAGTCCTGGTTTAGTCCTGGTTTAGACCTGGTTTAGACCTGGTATAGTCCTGGTGTAGTCCTGGTTTAGTCCTGGTTTAGACCTGGTTTAGACCTGGTATAGTCCTGGTTTAGACCTGGTGTAGTCCTGGTTTAGTCCTGGCAAAGTCCTGGTTTAGACCTGGCAAAGTCCTGGTTTAGTCCTGGCAAAGTCCTGGTTTAGTCCTGGCAAAGTCCTGGTTTAGACCTGGTATAGTCCTGGTTTAGACCTGGTATAGTCCTGGTTTAGACCTGGTGTAGTCCTGGTTTAGACCTGGTTTAGACCTGGTATAGTCCTGGTTTAGACCTGGTATAGTCCTGGTTTAGACCTGGTGTAGTCCTGGTTTAGTCCTGGTTTAGACCTGGTTTAGACCTGGTGTAGTCCTGGTTTAGTCCTGGTTTAGACCTGGTTTAGACCTGGTATAGTCCTGGTGTAGTCCTGGTTTAGTCCTGGTTTAGACCTGGTTTAGACCTGGTATAGTCCTGGTTTAGACCTGGTGTAGTCCTGGTTTAGTCCTGGTTTAGACCTGGTTTAGACCTGGTTTAGACCTGGTTTAGACCTGGTTTAGACCTGGTATAGTCCTGGTTTAGACCTGGTATAGTCCTGGTTTAGACCTGATGTAGAACGTAAGGATTTTTTTTTTCATTTATAGTCCTACAAACTAATAATAATGACAAAGAAGACACAAAATTATGACCATATCAAAAATAAAAGATGATGTTAAAGAAAAGCATGTGTTTGTTACTAGGGCTGCACCGATCTGATACTGAAAAATGATCCGGATTGATTTTTTTTAGCATCTATACCTGCACAAATTACTCTTTACTTTTCGTCTCAACGTCAGATTTTCTTTTGACAACCCTGGCTGCTTTACATCTACTCTAGCTGGTTTTGACACCTGCTTTTGTCCTTTCTGTGGTCCTGCGTTTTACCTGTCGGCGCATACAGCTGTTGTGTTCCTGTGTGCACGGATGAGGGGCTAAATAAAAGCAGACAGAATAATAAGAAGATGTAAACAAGGGAGTAGAGCGGAGATGTGAGAGACGACACGGGAGCGCAGACCGAACAATGAAGCTGCGAGACGAATACAAAACGCACGCACACGAGCACGGCAAACTGCATCCGAAGCACTATCGCTATTTTAATATCCATGCATCACCGTTTGACAGGCTACAGTCGGATGTAGGATTAAAGTACCTGACTGTATATGACAGCTCAGACTTCCCGTTTCATTTATTGTGTTTAAAGATCGGGGGAGTTATTTCTACGGGGGTATAATTGCGAACACGTTACATACAGGACTGTGCAAAAGTTATAGGCAGGTGTGCAAAAATGCTGTAAATTAGAAACGCCTTCAAAACTGGAAGTGTTAATCGTTTATTTACATCAATGAACAAAATGCAGTGAATGAACAAAAGAGAAATCTAAATCGAGTCAATATTTGGTGTGAGCTTTGCCTTCAAAAGAGCGTCAGATCTTCTAGGTCAGGGGTCAGCAACCTTAAAGTGGAACTCCGGCACGTTTGAAGATAAAGTCCGTTGCTAGACGAGGTCGAATTCTGTCAGAAGCCAAAAAACGGCACAGATCAGCGTTTCCTCGGTGGAGATCTCGCTGTGGTAGTGAGTCTTTTCAACTGGGGAAAAGTCCTCAAAACACAGCAAGCATATCGAATCACCCACTTTACTTTGAAGAGATGAACGTGTAGTAAATAAACAGATCGATTTTGTTAATGGTTACAGTTTAGCATATGCCACGACCGAGCAGTGATGGCTCCGTGAATGATGGTGACACTGAACCTGTTATGTAGGAAATAATCTCAGCAGTTTGGTGTGAGATCCTGCCCAGTCACCCTGCAGTCACCTTGAGTCCTGACAGAGTTGTAAGTTGTGACTGGCTGTTTGATGGGAAGTGCCACAAACTCCGGATGAAGCGTTCCGATTGGTCCGAAAGGATTCCTTGGTTCCGAGTGGAAATTGTCAAGAGGTGAAGCAATTCTGATATTGTAAATGCTGAAAAGAGTTAATGCTGCTGATTAACATTAAATGCGGTGATTGTATGTTTGTTTTGGAAAAGAATTTGAAAATGGAATATGTGAAATCAAATGTATTGTGCACGTTCAAATACTTAATGTGAAAGGGAGGGGCTCTTTATTTTCTGTGGATGTTTCTGTTGTTTTTGATACTGTTCTTTGCGATCTGTTGACTGGTATAATAATTTGATACTCAAATAAAAAAAGAAAAAGAAAAAAAGAAGAAGAACTGGCTTAAAGGTCCTGTATTAGAGTCAATGACGTATAAGGATTTTCAAGAGGCAAATTTTAACATATAAAAAATATTCGTTTCTATTGAACTTTTTCATTATTTACAGTGTCAGGTGCATAAATCTATGTTTAACATTTATATGAAGCATTTTTAGTGTAAAATGTCATGTGGTGCGGTTTTTCTAAACCATGTTTGGGATATTAATCTAAGTTCTGAGTAATATGAAGTGTATAGAAACAAACTGTTGACATTTCATTAGATTTTTAATGCATATTGATATTTTCTATTATATATTCTTCTTAAAATGCACTTGTTCACTTTGGCTTTTGACACAGTTTGAGCTGTTGACATTTTATTGGATAGTTTTTATTAGATTCTGTTCTATTCATGTTGTTTTATTGTTTTGATTAGTTTCTGATTTCCTGATTTTAATCATATGCTGTTTTATTGTTCTTATTGTCTTTATTTAACTATGTTCTGTAGCACTTTGGTCAACCTGTGTTGTTACAAATAAAATTGCAGTTGCAGTAATGAACAAACTACTACCCTGTAAAATGCATCAAATGAAGAAAAATGCCTAAAGAATCCCATTCAGCCAAGTCGACTTTGTTATTAAAACTCCAGCCATAGAATTCCTGCTGTTATTAGTCGCACCACATGATGCACGGTCACACCACATTACATTTTAACACTTTAAGTACAAAAAACATGCAGAATAACTCATGATTTCTGAAAAAAATTATGTGGTTCCATGGAGGTCAGAGGTGCTACAGAAATGTGCTGAATTATTATGACATTTCAACCTTTTTAACTGAGGAAATTGCAATTGGACAGAAAATTTAGGCGTCGTGTCATTGATCCATTACTCGAAATTGACTCTTGTGAGATTAAGACTTGTTATAATGTTGTTACTTCATCAAAAACATACCTGGAGTTGTGTTTTGTTTCATTCACACGTGTTTGAGTAATCCTGGTTTACATCTCCAAAGCTCAAAATATTCTGTTGCACCTTGTGATGTCACAAAGCAGTCATTTTTAAGTAAACATTCTACATTTTGTTCAGTAAAGATCAGAAATTCTAAATCTGAAATAATCCAAATGATTCTAGTGAAGGTGTATGAAGTTTAAAAACACAGTGAAGCACTTCCTGTTTTCCCACATGACATCACAAGGTGGAACAGAGTGCTTTGAATTTGAGAAAAAAAAAACAGTCTAAATATGAAGGGTTTGTGCGTTAAACACGTGAATTAAACAAAACACAACTTATGGTAATGTTTTAATCAGGAAAAAACGCTTCACTCCACCTTGTGATATGTGCTCCACTGCGTTTTTAAACTCCATACACCTTCACTAGAATCATTTTGAGCATTTTGAGCATTGGAAATGTAGACAAACTAATAATAAAAGATTACTGAAACACGTGAATGAAACAAAACTCAACTCCAGGTAGGTCTGTTTTTGACAAGATAACATTATAACATGACTTAAAGCTTATAATAATACTTTTTTTTGCGTAATATAGCCTCTTCAGTAATCACTTTGCTTCGACGCACAAACTCTTTCTAATCTCATTGTGAAAAATAGGAGCTTTTTACGAAAAACCTGCTGGCGCTGTGTTGTGGGTCCTATCAAATCCTGTGATAAATTACATGTTGTATTTTCGCAGTAGAGCGCATTTTGCTGCCGGCACAAGTTTTAAATGGACGCCCGTGTTCTTTGACTGACAAAATAATTATAGGCAGCCAACCTTTCCCCTTCACTCTGCAAGCCTGCCTTCTACCGTAAACCAGCAAAAGCATTCGTGGTGTACTTTTTTTTTTGCTTTGTTTTACTAAAGTGTTCGGCGTGTTCCACATCAGCACACATCTCCACAGGCTTTCAAAAGATTGGCCAAAAATGCGTTCGTTTTCGGTGCTCAGAGGCTTTGATGTTTTCTAGGGCGAAAAAAAAACTGCTTTTAAGTTTCAGAAAATTCAGACGCTTTGGGGGCCAGGGGTTTTAAGGAGACGTGGACGTGAGAGAGAGGTGAGAAGAATGGTTTATTGAAAGGATCAGCTTTGGGGATTAGATGGTGAAGGCACGGAGAGGTGTCAATAAATAACGTGTGCGAGGACTCAAACGTGTTATACAGAGGAGCGCTGTGGGGTGGTAGTGGTACAGCAGTCAGGGCGTTTCAAGAGCAGGTATTATACTTCTGTGGGGTATTCTTTAAAACTTAACATATTGGATCTAGTAATGCTTGAAATATCAGCTATATGGCAATATATATATATATGGGAATATGTTTTATATAACTGCACATAACGTTCCAACCGTAAAAGATAGAAACATACTGTTTTACTAACCCTAACTCTAACCTGGGGAATGTGTTTTATATAACTGCACATAACGTTCCAACCGTAAAAGATAGAAACGCACTTTTTTACTAACCCTAACCCGGGGTACAGTATATGTTTTATTTAACCGCACATAACGTTCCGACCGTAAAAGATAGAAACTTACTTTTTTACTAACCTGGGGAATGTGTTTTATATAACCACACATAACGTTCCAACCGTAAAAGATAGAAACGCACTTTTTTACTAACCTGGGGAATGTGTTTTATATAACCACACATAACGTTCCGACCGTAAAAGATAGAAACGCACTTTTTTACTAACCCTAACCCGGGGTACAGTATATGTTTTATTTAACCGCACATAACGTTCCAACCGTAAAAGATAGAAACTTACTTTTTTACAAACCCTAATCCCGGGAATGTGTTTTATATAACCACACATAACGTTCCGACCGTAAAAGATAGAAATGTACTTTTTTATTAACCCCTAACCCAGGGAATATGTTTTATATAACTGCACATAACCGTCCAACTGTAAAAAATAGAAACTTACTTTTTTATTAACCCTAACCCCGAACTCAGGGAATATGTTTTATATAACTGCACATAACCGTCCAACTGTAAAAAATAGAAATTTACTTTTTTATTAACCCTAACCCCTAACTCGGGGAATATGTTTTATATAACCGCACATAACTTTCCAACCATAAAAGATAGAAACTTCCTTTTTGTATGTTTTATGTAATCACACATAACTTTCCAACTGTAAAAAGATAGAAACATGCTATTTTACTAGCCCTAACTCTAACCTGGGGAATATGTTTTAAATAACCGCACATAACTTTCCAACAGTTAATGATAGAAACTTACTTTTTTATTAACCCTAACCCAGCCATATCTCTGCGGAAAACAAGTGTCCAATAGGAACTTTATTTTCCACTCAAACCCATGCACTCCGCCATTTTGATTGGCCAAAACTTTGCCAAAGTGTGAAGTGAGTTAGCAATGGTTGATTGCTCTGAGTGCCTGTGTTCATAACAACTGAAAAAGCCGCTCTAAGTGATGTTTTTTGTTTTGTTTTTTTCAAATAAATGGCAAATTAGGCATCTTGGTCTCTGTAATTGAAAGGGTTTTCATCTCTATTTCTGGTCCTATAGCTTTTATCACAGCCATATGTCACAACTACAGCAGCAGATTGTGAAAGAACAGGTTGTACTGAAAAAAGGATGTAGAACACTTTATTAGGAGGTAAAAGTTTTAATAACAAAATTAAGAAAAAAATCCAGGCGATTCACTGAAATTTCCCTTAGGTCTCCATGGGTTAAGAGGATATATGAGAGGATTTAGGCTCAGATTGGTGCAGGCAAACTTTAAAAATTCTTAAAGGGCAACTAATCTACTGATTAGCTGTGTAAATGATCTTAAATAGAAGTCTATACCTCTCCCTGGCCTTATTTTGGCATTTTAGTGCATATTTGTTAAAAAATCAGACTGTTGTATAGTTAAAAAGTCTATATCGGCCTCTTTAGGATCAACTACGGCCAGAACATTTGAAGTTTCGGGTTGGACTAACGGCCTCAGTGAATCAGATGCAGGTTATTACGTGACAAGACAGATTTTTCAGGTTTTGTTTAGGGGCGGAGTAAAGCTTAGGTAGAGGGTTTAATGGCTCTGTAAAGCGGGGATATTGCTGCTAACTCTTAACATATTTAGATGACCGTGTTACGATTATTGTTTTGAAAATTGCATATTTGCCAAAAACAGCATATTAAAAAGCTTGAGAAGTTTCAGTTTAGTTTTTGGCTCCCTTCCTTTGTGTCCATCTTCAGAACGCTATCACTACACCGTCAGGCGTCGCATCCCGCTAATGAAACGACTGCACATCGCGTCGCATGTTCGTGAAGCGGTGGCGTATAGTTTTGTATCCTGCTTTTGTGTGTTTATGAAAAATGGCCGTGAGGGAGCATCGGCGACGTGTATAGGCTTGTGGACTGACAGACGGTTCATCATTATTCATGTATTTAAAACAAGGACAGTGCACAGAAAGCAATGATCTTGGAGAGAAAAGACGCTCCGAGCGAGATTTAGCTACAGGCTCCTTTCCATGTTCAGTCCTTGGGCAGATACAAAAGACGCTAAAGGGCCAATTTACATAAAGCGCCTCTCACAGCAACATTTCATCAATAGCTTAGGGTCCTATAGGCTCTGCGCACAATGGGCTCTATTCATGCTTAAAAATGTCACAAAACTGGAAGAAGTTTGAAAACATGTGGCTGAATGGCCCGGTTTTCTTCATCTAGATGTCAATTTCTTTTTTCCCTTTTATAAATTACCTGTTCATTTGATCCTATGATATGATAATTTGTCCTTCATAAAAAACTTCATAAAAAAAAGATGTAATTGTAGCGTTCCGTTATGTTTGGCACAACAACAGTTACAACCACGTTTTTGAACAGCTCATCCACACTTTTATTTCATCACTTCTGGACAACTGCAACACATTTTACCAGGGCATCTTTCAAAACGCACTTTCCCATCTGCTCTTAGTTTTGATTTAGTCGTTTTAGAATTGATTTTAGCTTTTATTGTTTGTTTCTAAAGCTTTGAATCGACTGGCCCCACAATACATCTCGGACCTCATCCAGATTTACACCCCCAGGCGTGCTCAGAGGTCCGAGGGCTCCGGCTCCAAACATCGGATATGTATCGGTTTTAGGAGCGCATATCCAAGTGGCCTGGGTTGCATTTGAAAAAATCGGATCTGTGTCGTTATTAAAAGATCAGATTCAGGTTGCATAGGGGCAAAAAAATCTGATTTGGGTCACGTCAGGCTGCAGACTGAACGTGGCCTTGGATATGTGCTCCTAAAACCGATACATATCCGATCTTTCGCCATGTGACTTAAGTCTGAACGGCCAGGTCGCATTCATCCAACCTACACGTCATCAACAAGCGAGAGGGCAGCTATTGTGCTGTAGCAAGCACCTGTTACGAGCCAATACAGCCCAATGCTGACGTGTTTGCTACTGAAATAGGCCGAAGACGTGTTTCCTCTTGCGAGAGTGGTACGACAGTAACTTTAAAATCACCAGGTGCTGAATGACACTTTTGGGGCATTTAAAGTTCATACTGGAGATCACATGCAAGTCACATTTAATTGGAAATGTGAACAAAATGTGAAAAAAAATCGGATTTCACAGAAAAATCAGAATTGAGCATTAAAGGGGAACTCCGGCACATAAAAACATTAAAGTCCATTGCTAGAGGTGGTCGAATTCTGTCAGAAGCCAAAAAACTGCACAGATCAGTGTTTCCTCGGTGGAGATCTCACTGTGGCAGTGAGTCTGTCAAGACAACAAACTAGTGTAGTGATGGAAGCAAGTTCTTAACTTTCACGTAAAATGCCAATTTGCTTCACACTGAAGAAGCTTAACACCACTTTAACCCATCTTACAACAGCCATGAGTCTAACAAACAAAACGCTCTGCCTGGTTCACTCATTAGTGTCTGGAAACGTTAGAAAACAACTTTATAAACAGCATTAGCGTTGTCGATTTCCCACTGTGCATGTCAAAGCCCAAAAGACTTGATCGCCGATGTCCTTTCTAATCCCATTCATTTACGAGTGAATGAGTGAGTGAAACGATAAAAAACACATTCCCGAACCATTTTCTTTCAACAACTTTCAGTTTCTCTTTTTCTTCATCGTCAGTAGTCGATCCTCACTTGTCCTCACTCGAGCCTCTCGCTGGAGTCAACAGTCAAGTCTTTTGGGCTTTCACATACGCAGAGATCTCCGCCGAGGCAACACTGATCTGTGCCATTTTTTGGCTTCTGACAGTAATCGACATTATGGACTTTAGCTTCAAACGTGCCGGAGTTCCCCTTTAAGCCCTGCAGTCTGAATGTAGCCATAGATGCGATTAGTCACGTCCCCCATCTTCAGGTAAGCGTGAACAGAGACTATAGCCCCCGGTAGCTTCACTGTTAATGTCACTACTTTCTGTCCAATTTGATCTTCATGAGGTTTTGGCATCGTGCTAAAATGAATAAATATTTAAAGATAAGGCAGTGGGTGGATGTCACTGGCAACATGTTAAAAAGTATACAAATAAAATCGACACTTCAGCGGGGGAGACTTACTTACTTACACTGAGGCATAATAAGTATCTCTAGATTACTCAAACATTCACGGATGACATAACATAACCTCTTCATGCTTACTTTTTAATGAGGGAATGTGATAAAATGGTAGAAAGCTCCAAACCTTAGATTTTGCATAATTCCCCCGCTTTATATAGATCTTCTCCATGGGTTTCAGAGTGATGAATATTAAGGACGGTTACCATAGTAATTTAAAACAAAGTATTAGATCATTCGAATGAGAAAATGTCCTGAAAATGTCACATATAACAGGCAGCTGAAGCCATTGAAATGATAGCTTTCAAGTGACGTCTTCAACATTTTGGAAGTGCTGTTCTGTTTGAAGTTGTTACTCAAGTTATCTTTGTTTTAACACGATCTGAATTAAAAGAGCTGATTCATTTGGAACGACAACAGGTCCCTCTCAAATAACATTACAGTCACCAGCTTCACACACATCCGTCTGCTGTTTTTCGGTTCATCACACTTTTCGTTTTGTTGAAAATGAAACACCTAAGATGGAACAAACTCGCGAACACTCGTAGTCATCAGAGACTCAATATATCTAAAAATGTACTTTTTTGTACTTCCTAAGTATGTACAAATTTCACAACTTCACCAAGCAGCTCAGCATCATTTGACCACAATTTTGATCCATAAATAGACTCTTTAAAAATGCGTAAATAAAAACGTTCTACATCTCGGGAGACAAAATTGCCACAAGAGATTTTTTCCTTTTATATTTACTTTTGCCTTGGATAAACTTTGGATTAACTTTTCAGAATAACTCCTCTTGAGAAGATGTTATTCCAAAAAGCAAAAGCAGTGCTAGAATGAGAGCAAAACTATAAAATGAAATACCATAAAATATTTTAAACGCCGGTGCAGGTGTATATCCTCCTGGGGCCTGAAGAAAAGGTAAATGAACACCTCAGCATCAAGAGTTTGTTCATTTTATTTTTATTTATAATTTTGTAACTTGTCCACTGTAATGGACGCTGGGAACACAACAACTTTTTTGATGATCAACATCTTTGACAAGCTTCTACAGTCGCCACAAAAAGTTTTTAAACTCCCTTTCTTCCTTTTTTATCACACTGTAGACACAAACTAACTCCTATTAAGAACATTTTTTATCCTTGGACCCTAGTTTCCCCATTAAGAGTCTATCTCAAAAGGCTTAAAAGATCGACTGGTTCATTCATTGTCCACTATAAAGGACATAATGAATGGGTCGGATCTCAGGAGAATATTTTGATCAATAACCGCCAGTTCCAAATAAACGGTGAGTCTAATGTACGAGCTGAAGACAGAAGTCGAGCTACAACAACAGGAGCAGGACTGATGCTCGTGTCGTCTCTACGCAAACCAAACTTAAAACCACATGGCTCATTTGCATAAACTATAAGTGAGAAAAAAACAGCTCTCTCCTTGTGCCCTGATGCGGTGGATGAACGTTCTCACTCTGCTGCTCCACACTCGCTGCGTCTGTCGTTTGTTTTAACTTGGCTAAAGAAATGTCTGCATGTTTTGGGAGACTTTCTGTAATTTAGGAGTCGCTTTCAAATGTGGGAAACTCTCCGCTCCGTAGATATTTTGTTGTGTAACTGAAATGAAAATATTTGAACTTGTCTCATGAAAGCTTTTTATTCTTTGTTACGTAATAGGCAAAAAGCGTCCATTCATCAGTGCCTGTTTTTAAGATGTCACTGCAAAAAGTGCTCTTTGTAACAGATTGCATTTTATTGCATTTTATTGCTACAACTGCACTTTATCTTTTTTTGACTGCTATAACTACTGCACTTTATCTTCATAGACTGTTACTACACTTTCGAAATATTTTCTACATTCATAGCACCTTACTTGAGGTGGTACTTGAAGCGCTTTGTGTTGCATTTTTTTGTATGAAAAGCGCTCGATAAATAAAGTTTGATTGATTGATTGATTGATTGATACTTTCATAACTGACATTTATCTTTGTTGTTTTCTGCTCTTGACGTGTGCTGCTGACCATTTGGCCACGTCACTCTCAATGGGTCTTTACCTGGTTAAATAAAGCATAAAAAAATAAATAAATAAATTGTAGCATTTCAATTGAACTCGCCTACGTCTGTATAGGAAGTCGCCTAAATTCTAGTTATACTGGTTAAAAGAATTTGATTTCCATATTTTCCCAGTTTTATGAGGGAGGAATGAATCTCCTGTCCCAAATTGCCGCCTGGTCTCAAATAAAAGCCTGGTCTGTTCAGTGATTGAAACAAATAAACGCCCTGGCTCTTATTTGGTATTTTATGGTAAACCAAAAATTGTGAAGTCAAAATTGTGAACTAAATGGCTCAATTCATTTACTAAAACTGTTAATCAAAATCTCGTCTTGTCTCGTTCTCGTGAGACAAATCTCGAGTCATGTCTTGTCTTGCCGAAATCGTGTCTTGTCTCATCCGTAGAAGCGACTGGAGGCAAAAGCGACGTGGAATATAATGTGGTTTCAATGGGGAAACTGGGATTAAGCACAGAATATCACAAAATCTGAAAATACAAAGAAAATTTGGCTAGTGAAAACCACTTGGATACGTGTGAGTGCTGTCAGAGCCTGGTTTATCCGTGAATATACGAAGAGATCACGATAGATGCTAAGCATTTTTGACATTGTTGATTTTCCTGGCCAAATCCTCACAGAAACTTTGCGCTCACAACAGTTTGTCATTTCATGCAGATATATCACACGTTCCATCATAAATTATACTTTTTACGAAGCTCAAATACGATTTTGAGATTATTAAACTGTATTTTTCCATCCTTCTTTTAGCATTTAAACTAATATATGCACCTTGAAAATCCAAAATAGTTGTTTATTTTTTGTTAGAATGTCTTAAAACCATTAGCATTTATATCTTTTCTTCAGTTATTCGTCGAAAATATGGTATGTGCTTCTCTTTGCCTGCGGAATTTCTTAACATTCTGATAACATAGGATTATAAAGGGTCTATAGAGTATTGTTGGGAGTTGTAAAGGTGTCAAAAGTTATATTTAAATCTCTGAACGATTGACCCTGAACTACAAAAACGCATGAAAAAGTTCTGCAGCTTTCGCTCTCTGCAAATAAATCAGCTTGTTTTACACTCTTTTAAATGCACGAAAACTGACCTTAGCGTTGATGACACATATGGAGGAATGTGTGTTTGAATAGTTGCCTGAAAAGCTGTTAAACTGGCTACAGCCCAGCGTGTTTCCTGACGTTTCGGAGAGACAGCAGATAACCCAGACCCCGTGCACGCATATATCCCACAATGCAATATGGAGCGCTTCAAAACCTCTGTTGTTTAATACATTTGCTTTAGGGGGCCATTCTCAGGGCGGGCAAAGAGACGGCAGTGTTTTTGTATTCTCCGAGCGTAGCCTTATACTTTTGCGTGTTGTCAGGACTCTTGTCACGGCTATAAAAGGTCACATTTGCTCAAAGAAAAAAACTGTCAAACTCTCAGCTCTCTGTTAAGATTCAATTCCGAGAAATGGTTTGGAAAATCATAGTGTAAAGAACTGTGGCAGAAAGTTAATATATGCATTTGAGGAAGATTTTGACTTAGAACTTGTAATCATGCAAATGTCTATGCTATAAAATGTTCAAAAGGTTATGGTATTCTTTATCTTAGTAGGAAGATTTTTTCCCGCATTTGATCTGTTCTTCAATGAGCCTTGGACTACCTCAGCTGTAGGATTTGATCTATTGTAAATGGTAATAAAATGCATATTATAGGGCCCATATTACAGTATTTTCTGATCTGAGAGACCTGGAGTTGTGTTTTGTTTCATTCTCACATGTTTAACACACAAACCCTTATATTTAGGCTACGTTCTTCTCTCAAACATGTTAGGAACAGAGGAAGTAACAAAAGAACCCAGATGTAAAATGGTAAAGTTGTGATTTATTTAAAAGGAATGTAAAAGGTAAAACTAACAAAAAGAGGATATTTACGATATTTAACAAAAAGAGGTAGAGAGGAACTAGAGAGTAGCTAAACGTACCTAAAAAGTGACTAAATTAAATTGTACAAATTATATTAACACAAAACAGAAGTTACAAAGGACTATTAGTGTCTCAGTTACGAAGACACCAAAGGCTACGTTCAGACTGCAGCCTGAAATGACCCAAATCCGATGTTTTTGCCCCCATGCCACTTGTATCTGATCTTTTAATGACCATCCGGACGACACAGATCCAATTTTTTCAAATGTTCACCAGGCCACTTGGATACGTGTTGCTAAAACCAATACATGTCCGATCTTTCGACATGTGACTTCAGTCTGAGCAGCCAGGTCACATTCATCCGAACTACATCCGACCTACCGTTCCTTTCTACGGACGTTGCTGCCGCTGCCCCACAAAACACCACGGCCAAAAAACTTGTCCTTTTCCTTCTCGATCTCCTCCTAAAAACAACAAAGCTGTACATGTTCTGGCTCCGGGATGACAACAACTTAAAAATCTCCAGGTCCAATGCTCAAGTCCATGTTTCGAAAACTTCCATAAACACTGAGCGCGGCCGCTGCAGTGACGTACGTTGTGCCCTCCAATGCACCTGCGGGACACTTTTGGGGCATTTAAAGTTCACGCTGGAGATCAAACACAAGTTGCATTTAATTGGAAATGTGAACAACCTCGTAAATAAACAGATTTCGCAAAAAAATCCAAATTAAGCGTTAAGCCCTGAAGTCTGAACGTAGCCAAAATCTACTCAAGAGACACAGCAAGTGGCAAGCAGTTCCTGTAAACTAGGAATGCCTTCAAAAATGGAAGTGTTCATCATTTATTTTCATCAGTCAACAAAATGCAGTGAATGAACAAAAAGAAAAATCTAAATCAGATCAATATTTGGTGTGAGCTTTGCCTTCAGAAGAGCATCAGTTCTTCTAGGTTTACTTGCAGACAGTTTGTGAAGGATCTGGGCTGGTCGCTGTTCCAAACATGTTGAAGAACTAAGCACAGATCTTGTGTGGATGGAGCTTCCTCACATCCTTCTGTCTCTTCATGGAATCAGACACACTCCATGATGTTGAGGTCAGGGCTCTGTGGGGCCAGACCATCACCAACAGAACTTTTATGTAGACAGAATAATAAAACAGAACACAACTCCAGGTATGAGGAGGCAATAACATTATAACATAGCTTAAAGGGTCAATTTTGTAGACATGAAAATCCACACTTCACACTGATGGAGGGTCACGGACTGTTAGCTAATATAATGATTTATTTATTTTTTTCCAGATTCAGCTTCATTTATTTGAGCAACATGAAATATTACGGTATCAACATGAGATTATTATTAACTTAAAAACTCCGAAAAACTCCGAACACTGACTTTGTACATTTATTTGCAGTAATTGCTTATGTACATTTCTACTTTTTAATTTTTTTGTAGATAAATTGTTGCATTTTCCTTTTTCCCCCTTGCTCCATCCTCATCCTCCTTCAGCACACTTTGAATATGTGTGATTTTTGTTTAGTTAGTTTTAAAGCCATTTATATTTAGGCAACTTTTTAGGTCTTGGTTTAAGTTGTTCCATAAATCAACAGCACATCGCGTGATACACATTTTTTTCCCATGTTGTTCGGAAGAATAGTTTTTTAAAGTTCATCTCGTTCCTTAAATTATGGCTTGCATCTCTATCACAAAACATAATTTGAATATTTTCAGGTAGGAGTTTGTGTCTAGCTTTATAAATAATTGTAATGTTTTGAAGTTTATTAAATTGTACAATTTTAAGATTTTGGGCTTAAATAATAACACATTTGTTTGGTCTTTCTAGTGGTCTGCTCTGTAAAATTTTACAGCTTTATATATATATTTATATTTAAATAAAGGTTTAGTGTTACTTTCTTTAATTTTTTTATTTAACCTTTATTTTTCCAGAGAAGTCCCATTGAGATAAAAAAAAAAAAAAACTCTTTTTCAAGAAAGCCCTGGCCAAGAGGTGGGAAAAACACATTTAAAACACAATTAAAATTACATAAAAATTACAATAAATGAATGAAAACAAGTACAGATTGAGGAGGCCATTTCAAGTGACATAACATAACATAAGTAACGTAAGATGACTCTTCTTTCTGCTCCTTTTCATTCATTTCTTGCATGTTTGATATTGTGATACTGTCAATGTCATTTTATACTTTATGAATGAAATATATAAAGTGCTCTCAGTCTGGATTTAAAACCGTTCAATGAAATAAGTTTCAATAGTTTCCAGTCCAAAAAAGCCCTTTTTCCCAGTTTAGTGCAGCAAATAGAACAGAGAGCAACAAATGATCATTAGAACACAAACCAGAGGAATCAGCACTTCTCTGTGTGATTAGGTTACAAATGTAAGAGGGCAATAGTCCAAACATGGCCTTGTAAATAAAAGTACCAGTGGGTCAAGCTCCTAATGGACACAGAAGGCCGTCCCACTGGAGAACACAGTTCACAGTGACGGTCAAGGTCCTACAGCCCGTGATAAACCTCAGAGAAGCAGGATATACAGGATCAATCTTACTCAGACACTGAGCTGAAGCATTCATGTACAACAGGTCTCCACAGTCTAAAATGGATAAAAAAAAGTTGCAGAGACAAGACTCTTTTTAACCTCAAAAGAAAAACAAAACTCATTTCGAAATAAAGAGCCCAATATGGGGTCTGAAAGTCAATGTGTCATCAGGCAAGTCTGGTACGTGTGTCCCCCTGTGTGTCCCCAGACTCGTAACTCAGATAAGGCCATATCAAAGAACAATATAATATGTGAAGAGATTGTGGATCTAAAAGATACAGCAACACTCCTGGGCACTTTAGATTTTGTATTGGTAAAATGTGGTTTCTAACACAACTATACTTTGTGTCAGTGCATTTCAGATTTCGTCACCAGTCTTACTCCGTCTTACAGCTTCAGTGGGAGATTTGTTTGCAGTAAAACGCACCGGTTTGCGTGTATTTATTTGGTTGCTTCACAAATCCAGACTGATCTCTCCCTGTATGTTTTATAAAGATTGATCTCAGTCTGGTCTCCGTCGTCTCGAGTCAGAGCCAAACATGATTGGGTTTGTTTTTGTCAGTGACTGAAGTGAAACGAAGGAGCTCATTGGTCACCTATGATGTACAAATAAAAAAAACAGATTTGTCTCAGTTCAGATGAACAGAGTCTAGTGTTTTGCTGACTGATTCTGCAGAAATCCACAGTATTTTTTAATCCCCGGTTTTTCCGATCTGGACAAACCATGCAGGATGCACCATCACGCCCATCTGCAAACAATGAGATTCACCAGTGACCAGACTCACATCTTCGTAAAGTATTCCAGAAGTGTTTATTCTCCATCTCAGGCAAGTTATTTGGAACAAGGCCCAAGAATAAAAACATCTTAGGGCAGCATTTATCCTGAAGGACAGTGATTCTCAACCCTTTTTGTTACGAGTTTCCCTTAAGTGTTTTTTCAGTACCCACTATTAACTGTACCAGAGATTCTTTTGTTAATTCATTGCCAATTCTAACTATTATATTTCCTTGTCACTTTATGCTGGTAATGTCCTTCAGACACATTCTCAAGGACCTAAAATGTACAAAAAAGACTATTTTACATTCAAGCGCCATTCAAAGCAACCTTTCTTAGAGCAAGGTCTTACATGACACAAAAGTGATTCTTGTGCGCTTTAAGGCATGTTATAATGTGATTACTCCTCACACATGTTTGAGTAACCCTTTATTATTAGTCTATCTGCATCTCCAAACCTCAAAATGCTCCATTCCACCTTGTGATGTCATGTATTGGTAGGTTTTTTAAAGTTAACAGCTCCTTTTACTTTTTTAAAAAATTTTATTTAAGCTTTATTTTACCAGGTAGGTCGGTTGAGAACCAATTCTCATTTTCAACGACGACCTGGGTGTGGCACCTGGAATTCCCAGTGCTCTCCCATCCAAGAACTATCCAGGCCCAGCCCTGCTGAGCTTCTGAGATCTGACAGGATCAGGCTTTGACAAGCCGATATGGCCACACATACCTTTAGTTCAGTAGAGATTGGCAATTCTAAATGATTCTAGCAAAGGTGTGTGGAGTTTAAAAACACAGCGGTGCAGTTTTTGTATTACCACGTGACATCACAAGGTGGAACAGAGTGTTTGAGAGAAGAACTCAGCTTAAATATATTGGATTTATGTGCTAAACCGTGAATGAAGCAAAACAAACTCCAGGTATGTTTGTGATGAAGAAACAATATAACAAATCACAAAATAGAGTAATATACAGGTAGGCGCTTTGAATCTGAAATTATTTTAAGGTTCCTGTACCCCCGGTTGAGAAATACAGCCCCGGGACACAGTTTGCCCCTGACACTTGTAGAAGATTGATATAAAAATGCTCAACAGTTTTCACAACTTGGAGACAAGGCAGTGAGGGACGGAGGTGCTAAGACTTCAGCTGGGCCTTTCGCTGATCTATTTTGACACCGTGAACTTGTCTCCAACATGTCTCCTAACTTCGCCATCTTACACAAACACATACATCTGCAAAGTGGAGTCTCTTAAAATATTCATCCTAGCATCTTTTTAAAACCTGCAAAAAAAACATAGAGGCGCATTTTATGGTAGAAGGTCCATCGCCTGACTGTCTCCATGGAGACTTTATTGTTTTGTCTGGAAGTTCCACGGTATGGCGTTAAGCCTATGTATCTCCGTGAAGACAAGCACGTAGCGCCGCCAAACCAAGACAAAGCGGGTGGGGGGACAGAAATAAAATAGAATAATACTTTAATAATTGCACGCTCTCTAAGCCTATGGGCAGATTGATTGCACATTCCCTAAGTTTGTGCAGTTTTGATTGCACATTCCCTAAGCCTATGTGCAGTTTTGATTGCACATTCTCTTGACCTATGTGCAGTTTGATTGCACATTCTCTTGACCTATGTGCAGTTTGATTGCACACTGCCTAAGTCTAAGTGCAGTTTGATTGCACACTGCTTAAGTCTAAGTGCAGTTTGATTGCACACTGCCTAAGTCTAAGTGCAGTTTGATTGCACACTGCCTAAGTCTAAGTGCAGTTTGATTGCACACTGCCTAAGTCTAAGTGCAGTTTGATTGCACACTGCCTAAGTCTAAGTGCAGTTTGATTGCACACTGCTTAAGTCTAAGTGCAGTTTGAGTGCACACTCACTTCCTAAGCCCGTATGCTCTCTGAGTTTGGCAGATTAATGGCTAATGGCACAAAATGTTACACAGTGCACCTTTAACAAGAGTTACGTAACAGTGAAGTGACAGGACAAAATAGTGCTGGCTGCTTTAATGTCGCACAGACGAGGAAACGCCGTGGTGTTTAATGAGATTCAAATGAGAAGGCGAGGCAACTCTCAGATAAACAAAAGGATCCGCGGAGGACTCAGCGATGAACAGATGAGCGGAGAAAGGCAGGGTGACGAGAAAACAGGGGGACATTTTCAATCTTTTATTTAGTTAGTTAAGCCAGCGTCTGTACTGGCCGCCCACGCACACCTTATCGAAGAAGAGTTGGAGCGAGGAAACTTTGTAGATGTGTTGTCAGGAAAAGGTCCACAAAGTTTTGACGTGAGAAGAGTGTTACCGTCAAAAGTTTGGCCGCGTCTTTGCATTCAGTGTTTACTACTTTGTTTATTGTAGATGCACACTGACGATGTCAAATATAAGAAGCAAGATGTGGGGGATTACACAGCAAAGAAACAAACGTGAAATGACTCTAAGTATGTTGTTTTTTTAGGTTCAGATTCCTCATAGAAGGCACCCTTTGCTTCGTCGACAGTAGAGCTGAATAATTAGATCAGCGATGGGCTGATCCAGCTTTTTCAGTTCCGATATTGATTTTGATACAATAACTTTAAGTATCTGCACAAACTGAAGATTTTATTTCCTTTAAACAATAATAAAATAAGGCAAAACTGATCAAAATGTTATGGAGCTGTTACTTATCTATCAAATAACTATAAATATACCTGGATTTAAATCTGGATTTTTTTTTAAAGTTTTGATCCTTTTTCCAAGAGCACCCTCTACCTGTTCTTACTGAGTGGAGTTTTTTCTAACTACAGAACAAACTTTGTATTAATAAAAGTATAAAAACAAGTATTATGAGACTTTCTGGGCTGCCTATTACCAATAAATAGTCTTGTTACGGTTTATGAAAGCTGATATCTGATCCAGAGCATTTTTCACTTTTGAATCGGTGCATCCCTAAATTAGATATCCAGCGTTTTAATAATAAAGTTCTCTTCCAAGTTCATGTTTTAAACACGTCCAGAGGTACTGACAAAAGACAGAAAAAATGAACTGACAATGCAATTTATATTTGAGAGAAAATGATTCTTCTGCAAGATCTTGGCTCAAGATATAAATACATGAAATAAACTGATAATCGGACAATAAATGCTTTAGAATTAGAAGCAGATGGTACAAGGCAGACTTATTTTGACCTCAAAAGCTGCTTATAAACTATATCTGTACTGGAGCGAGACATATTTCGCATAAATAATGGGAAATGAACCTCCTAGAACCTTTTTGTTAACTTTTTCGCCTTGGTGGAGGTCTAGTGATACTTTGCATTGACATCACACTGGAGGTCTTCTGCATGTATCTCTAATGGGGTAAACTTCATCAGTTACCGTGGTGACACAATTCAAGCGCTAAACTTTAAAGAAAAGTCTGAAAAATAAGAATAAAACACATGATGATTCAGGACACAGGATGATTTCTAGAACCTGTGATCAATACGAGCGTTCACAGTCCTGTTAAGGTGTTTGATTTTCAAAGGTAAGAGTGACTAAGTGAAAAAAAACTAATTTGGGTTGTTAGGGTGCTAACTTGTGACTCTAATTTTACATGTGAGACTTATTTAAGCACTCACATCATCTCACCTGTTGTAGTTCCAACCAAATCAGCTCTTTCTGGTCATTATGTGAAAATAATTCTCAGATTAAAGTCTAATTTGAGTAACAGCGCTTCAAACAGAGTAGTCCTTTCAGTTAGCTTCACACCTCCATAGAATCTCGCTAGGAATGTTCCACAGTGTGACATTAAACAGCTCTAACTTCCATTTATTCAATTGCAGGCGGTTTTATAGCTCAAAAATACCTAGAAAAACAACATACTGACTGTGAGCGGCGTCGCCTCTCCACAAATCTGACTTGTAACATGGTCTGGTTTGGTTTCCGTGAAGATAGAAACCTTTAAGGCCACACTGTGAAACATTCCAGACAAAGCAAGAACATCTTCACAGAGAAACGCATTTGAAAAGTCACACCTTGCACTTCTAATGACATCAGCTCCAAATAGCTTCCTATACTTCTTTCTCTTGCCTCTTTTGCAAAGTTTTCCTCCCTGGCGTTTGCGTTGACCCTTCTGTCCAAGTCCAAAGTTTTGCTCGGTGACAGTAACAGACGAGGACCACGGCGGACAGTCTTTCCCCGGCTGTGAGTGGACGCTGGAGCTGTCAGAGTGCGAGTCTGCTGCTGTAACCTGCATTATTCATAGTGTGTGTCGCTACAGGCTAAGGCTAATGTCATGTGTTGCCAAATAATGGGACATTTCTTCGGCTTTCATTTTTCTCACCAGCGTCTGTGTGTTCAGGGATGCTTCACAGAGGTTTCACTGTGCTTGGCTGTAGACATGAGTTCAGATATTTGGTATAAAAGCTGTTCTTAAAGGTTCTATATTATGCAAAATTGACTTGTGAGCTTTAAGCCACGTTATAATGCTGTTACCTCCTTTAAAACAAACCTGGAGTTGTGTTTTGTTTCATTCACACATGTTTGAGTAACACTTTATTATTAGTCTGTCTACATCTCCAAAGCTCAAAATGCTCTGTCCCACCATGTGATGTCATGTAATGGCAGTTTTCCAAATGACAAAAAAGATTAAATGTTTTCCAACCTCAAATAATGTGAAGAAAACAAGATCTTATTCATTTTAAAACAACACAATACTCTTTAAGGTGAAAATTACACTGATGTGTGCTGTCTCAAAGTACCATATTTTCTGGACTATAGAGTGCACCTGTATATAAGCCGCATCCACTCTATTTTTTAATAAAAAAAAAAAAAAAAAGATATACAAGCCGCAACCGGGCTATAAGCCGCTGATATCTATTTTGAAAAATGAGATATTTACTGCATCTACAGAACGATTTTGTTCTGTAAATGTACATTTATGTACCTGAACAGATTCTTTCCGAACAGTGCCTTTTAACACGGCAGCAACTGTGCTGATTAAAACGAGGTCAAAAACAGAAAAGAACTGGTAATTGACCTTAATTTCTCCTGTGCAGTGAAACCACAAGTCACTTTAATCATCTCCGAAACCATTGACGCCAAGCTTACGTGCAGCAGCATGATAGAGGTCTGCGCGGGACAGAATTTTCAGACCTGCTCCCGCCCGCTCCCGCATTCTTCAGTACCGCTCCCGCTCGCTCCCGCGTCGTGCGGTCCCGCTCCCGCCCGCGCCCGCAATAAGATTTCAGAATATGTCCCACGCCGCACTGTTTTGTGTTGGGTCCCGCGGGTCCCGCAGGTGCAGGGCTCTACAGTGGTTTCCTTCCTGGAGCAAGATCAATGCCTTCAACTTAAAACTTGCATCATACAAACTCCTTCGTGTGCTTTTCATGAAGGGGCAAGGATTTGAAAATAATTACCAGTTGGTAATTTGTTGTGCGTGTTATATCTGCTAAATAAAAAGTAGCGTATTCTTCTTTGCATTAATTTTCCGTCTATCATGTTTTTGAAATTCCGGTTAGAGCGCCCCTAGCGGTGGAAGAAAAATCCACAGAATAGCCGCTCCTTTGTAAACTCTGCATGGTTCAAAGCCTGGGAAAAAAGTAGCGATTTATAGTCCGGAAAATAGGGTACCTAACTTTTTGGAGCGTCCTACCATATTATAAGGCGCAAAAAACAAGAGATTTTAAATGTCATCCTTACATGGTTTAATGATCTGTAATCTCCTGGGCACTATTTGAACCTTCCTTATGGTTAGCAGTACAATTTCCAACCAAATCAGCTCTTTCTAGACAGATTATGTTAAAATAAAGCTCAGATTAAAGTTGCCTAAACTTGAGTAGTGCTTTCACTTAGCGTCGCAACTAGGGGTGTGCATTGCCGTGAGTCTGACAATATGATACAGCTCAGAGCATGTAACAGTTCAATATATCACAATATATCCCGATACTAAAACAATAGATGATATATTGCAATTTATCAATAATTACTTCTAATAATATTGGCAACTATACCTTCATGAAAACGAAACTGTATGAAATATAATTTATTACCTTTTCAAAATCATGAGAACAGTGAATGCAGCTAATGAATTATACTGAAAAATATTATTTAAAAAATCGATTCAGATGCATTTAGAATTGATTTGAGAATTGTGCAATGAAGTATCACGATATATCACTGAAATGATTTTTTTCTTACACCCGTAGTCACAACTCTAGAGACTTTTTGATTGAGGCAGAGGAGAAATTCAATGTTTCAGGTGGACAAAAGTTTTTTTTTGTCAAATACACTACACGGTTCATCCAAGCTGCTTCTACAGTTCTTCAGTATAAGTCAGTGTCCTCCAGCGTCTGACCAGAACTGAAGAAGCAGTTTTTGTGAGCTGTGAAATGTATTTGACCAAAAAACTTTAGTCCAAGTGACAAGTTGAATTTCTCCTTTCCCATGGATTCTACCTGGACGACTGAGGGTATTTTACAGTTTGGATGTCCGTCCCTACTTGTTTCTCTGGATATGTCACTGCTTTGCCTGGAATTATAAAAATATTTGAACTTTATACCATGTTATAACGCACAAAAAACAAGAGATTTTAGATGTCATCCATGCATGTGTTAGTGATCAGATTATGTTAAAATGAATCTCAATTAAATTAGATTAAAGTAAATTTGAGTAACAGAGCGTGTAGTGCTTCAGTTAGCTTCTCAACCCTAGGGAATGTTAAAATTACACTGTGTAACTTTTGATTGGGGCAAAGGAGAAATTCAATTTGTCAACTGGACAAAATCTTTTTTGGTTAGATTGCTCTATAGGCGTAGCTCTCAAACTGTATAACACTGTAAACAACAAGTAGTGTTAGTTTCAGAGTAGTTTCAGTGTAGCTAGCTCCTCCCTTCAGGCAGATTTAAGGCAGTGTCCTCCAGCATTCTGACCAGAACTGAACAAGCAGTTTGAATGAGCTGTAAAACATATTCGACCAAAAAACCTAACCTAAGTCCAGGTGACAAGTTGAATTTCTCCTTTGCCACTTCTCCTTGTCTCCTTTTGTTTCTACCTGGAGGACTTTTTGGTTAGGGGTCCGTCCCTACTTGTTTCTCTGGATATGTCACTGCTTTGCCTGGAATTCTAAAACATAGTTGAGCTTTGTACCATGTTATAACATGCAAAAAACAGATTTTAGATGCATGTTTTAGTGATTTGTGATCTCCGCGGCACTATTTTAACTCTCCTTGAGGTTAGCTGTACGAGCCTGTACAATGCTCCGCCCACAAGCCTACGTCACCCATGCTCCCACACGACAATTCTCCATAAATATGCCAAAACATGCTACAAAACAGTACACTACAGCTTCAAAAACCTCCATCACTTACTTGTTTCCTTAGAGATTTGATTTTGCCTGGAATGTTCCATGGTTATGGGTGTTTCTGCTGAAAAATACAATAATTCCTTCTGTGCATAGCGTTGCATCTCCACAGATCTGACCCGTAATGTAGCCTATACTTGTCTCCCTTAGGTTTAGTCTTTTCCGCGGGACATTCTAGGGGCAGTGACAAAGGAAGGAAACTAAAGGCAAAGGAAACCGAAATGAATGAAAAATGTAAATACGTTGTTTTTGTCAAATATAGCATTTTCAATCCCATAAAAGGAAACACTGTGATCTGAATAGGCCGTGGTGACAATTAATACCTTATTGAAGTTTAAGTAAGCATTTACATACAGCTTGGAGTCGCAGCGGCTCGGTGATAAAACGCTCTGGATTTTGAAAGTTGTGAAAAGTGCTTAAAAACGAATCACGGTGAATAATGAGGACGCTCTGAATGTGCGAGGAGAGTGAGGAATACGACGGCTGCAAAAAGATTCAAATCACGGAAAGTATCAGGTACAGCACTTTTAAAGTTATAATACAAGAAAACACAGAAAAGTGAAGTGTAATTAAAAGTTTACTTTAGGTGCACTGTGTCATTTTTTGGTTGGAGTGGGGGCTCATTCACCTTCGTGTTTCTGTGGAGATGTCATTGCTCTGCCTGGAATGTTCCACAGTATGACATTAAACAGCTCTACTTTACATTTATTCAATTACAGGTGGTTTTATAGCTCAAAAACACCTAGAAAAACAGACATTCTGACTGTGAGCGGAGTCGCCTCTACACAGATCTGACCTGTAACTTGATCTGGTTTGGTCTCCGTGAAGATAGAAAGGTTTAAACGCGTACCGTGAAACAGTGAGAACTTCACACATCAGTTGCTTGAAGCAGTTGGAGGAGAAGGAGCAGCCCCAGAATATAGAGAAAAAATATCCTGCACACCGTCTTATTTGCAAATTGTGAGCTTTATTAGGACCTACTGCAGCGTTTCGATAGAGTGTGAGCTCAGGTCCCCATTTTAAATAGGGTGTAGCAAGCACCCAAGGGTGACAAATCATAAAGGGACAGTTTACCCAAGGCAACATAATACCAATTACAAAAGCAATCAACTCTTAAACAGTAATATACATCATTTTCTATTGAGTTATTTCTTTACTATGATTTATTAGTATTTTTAGTCAGCATTTAGTGAGACTGTGAAGGTCAGTAGACTCCAGGTAAACAGCAATATGCCACAATTTAGATAGCGGAATGCCAATGGTACGCCAAGAGAAGATCATGGAGTAAATATCGCTTTTGTGAGTCAATGTTAAACTGAGAAATGTAAGTGGAGGGTAAATGACTTAAATTCTCGTACATACACTGTGCAATTTTTGGCCCTTTTTGAGCCGATTTTTCACTTGTGCGACTGTTTTTGGGATCGAGTTTTGGCTTAATCGTGTGTCGTGCATCATGTAGTAAACATGGGGTAACGAGAACCGATGAACACCTCACGGGCAGCTCCAGATCGGTAATTGCAGGTCGTAAGAATATCAAACTTATGAAATCCAGTCGCCTCTCGTGAGGGTTTTGCGCTGTTGATGTCGTTCGTACAGTGTGAGAACATGAATCGTGAGCTGTGAACTTTTAATCCCTGTGATTTAGTCGTAAAGTTTGAGCTGGGGCTGAGCGAAATGATTGAAAATATTGCGGTGTACGCCCAAACACCACTCATTTTCCAATTAAAATTAAATCATTTTTGTCTCGTGAAACATGTTTTAGATCCTTTGAATGCTTTTACAACAATCTTTTATGTCTTACAACCATTCTTAACTTTCATCTATTTGATCCAGACATCTTCCTTACTCTGTCTTCCCACTTTGCCCTTGCGGAAACCCAATCTCAACCAACTCTTTTCCACATTGCCGAAACCGCATTAGCATGGCCGTGCGCGCTGGCTAGCCTATTAGCCGTGCACGCTAGCCCAGCCCATTGTCCCATTGTGGCGTCGCTCCTGCTTTACATAACTGAAATCAATTCTCCGTCATTTAAAAAGAGCCAGAAGATTGAGTGTTGTGGAGGGGCAGTTAATTTGTGTCCCGAGCAGCACAGGAAGTGGAGATGAAAGCGGCAGTCATTATTGGCAAGCCTTTTGAGGAGCTTGTTTATTTGCATACAGAGCGCTCCGCTGTGATTTGATCTGAAGTGGGCTCTGGAGATGCAATTGCAAAGCGTGCTAAATAATAAGAGTTAGCTTTAGCACTACACACCGTGCATAAAAACATCAAAAGTTACAATCACGTACACGATTCTCCCGGGGGATGGACGCACAATGGAGAATCTCCGGGGGTCCGGCTAATGATTTTCTCCGTGGAGATGTTATTCCTTTGTCTGGAATGTTTCACAGTGTGGACTTAAACCTTTCTATCACTATGGAGACCAAACCAGACTAAGTTAAAGGTCAGATCTGTGGAGAGGCGACCTCACTCACAACAGAACGCCTGTTTTTCTAAGTATTTTTGTGCTATAAAACCACCTGTAATTGAAAAAATGTAAAGTAGAGCTGGCATCTCCATAGAAACAAGCAGGTGACGGACTCCCAATCAAAAAGTTACATAGTGCACCTCCCTTTCAGACAGATAAAAGGCAGTGTCCTCCAGCATTCTGACCCAAACTGAAGAAACAGCTTGAATGAACTGTGAAACATATTTGACCAAAACAAACTTTTGAATTTCTCCTTTTGCCATTGTATGTAATATTCTAGGCAAAGCAGTTACATCTCCCTGGAAACAAGCCACTAGAAATCTTATGTCAGGCATGTCCAAACTATGGCCCGGGTGCAATTGTTTTGGCCCTCAGGCTTCCAGGTGAATTGGCCCATACTACCACAAGTCATACTTTTTACTGCATGTTTTTGAAATCTGCCTTGATCAAGAAAATGTTATGTTTCCTTTTGAGGGTCTAAGCCTGAACAAAGGTTTTTAGGATCATTCAGGCCTGTTATAAAAGCACAGATTTTAATTACTCACTGTTTTGACCATCAGTCTATGACCCTCGATTGGCCCTGACGCTGGTCTGTGTTTTAATATGTGGCCCTTGATGAAAAGTCTGCACACCCCTGTCTTACGTAGTCGAACTTTAACATATATTCTTTGTTGTGGTGTTGTTAGATTAACAAAATGACACTTTGACTGCTCCAACAGCAAAGAGAGACAAAATCCATTGAAACTTGTCTGAAATGTTTGGTTTGAAACTGGTCAAACAATCTATAGTGTAATAAATCAAATATTACGCTATTTTCTGATCTACTAGTTGTATGTTGTAATGTTGTTTCCTCTCCACAAACAGACCTGGAGTTGTGTTTTCTTTCATTCCCACATGTTTAATACACAAACTCTGTATATTTTTTTTAGACTAGAGTTCTTCTCTCAAACAGAAAATGCCCGGTTCCAACTTGTGATGTCATGTGGTGATACAAGACTCCACATACCTTCATTAGATTCAATTGGATAATTTCAGCACTGGAATTTCCGATCTCTACCAAACTGAAGGTAAAAGGAGCTGTTAACTGGAAAACTACCACTTTATGACATCACAAGGTGGAACAGAACGTTTTGAGCCTTGGAAATGCAGACAGACTAATCATAAAGTGTTACTCAAATGTGTGTGAATGAAACAAAACACAACTCCAGGTCTGTTTTTGTTCAGACATAACTTAAAGCTCACAAGAATCCATTTTGCGTAATTTTGGATCTTGATAATTATTTTGGAGTGAGTAAAGTGCATACAAATTGTAACAAAAAACCCCAACATAGGTTCCTTTAAGTTGCTGTTGCGAGTTGTGTCTTTGTTTTATTGTATTTTTCTCTGTTCAAATGTCCAAACGGCTGCTTCCTGCCATTGTGCGCGAGTTCAAATCCTCCAGAGCAGGACGTCGTCGTGGATACGGCTCTCCGCGGACCGGATATGGCGCGTCGATGCGTTTGACGAATGGGGCTATTGTCGGAGCCTCTGCGCACTTAACGTGTTCTCAAAGCTCGGGCTGTGGTTTTCTTTGTAAAAATATGGGTTACCACGGAGATTTTATTTAAAATGCGTCAAAAGCTTTTTTATGTGTGTCCTGGAAGTATTTTCACAAACCAGACCAGGACTAAACCAAGACTAGACCAGGACTAAGCCAAGACTAGACCAGGACTAAACCAAGACTAGACCAGGACTAAGCCAAGACTAGACCAGGACTAAACCAAGACTAGACCAGGACTAAGCCAAGACTAGACCAGGACTAAGCCAAGACTAGACCAGGATTAAACCAAGACTAGACCAGGACTAAGCCAAGACTAGACCAGGACTAAACCAAGACTAGACCAGGACTAAGACAAGACTAGACCAGGACTAAGCCAAGACTAGACCAGGACTAAACCAAGACTAGACCAGGACTAAGCCAAGACTAGACCAGGACTAAGCCAAGACTAGACCAGGACTAAACCAAGACTAGACCAGGACTAAACCAAGACTAGACCAGGACTAAGCCAAGACTAGACCAGGACTAAACCATGACTAGACCAGGACTAAACCAAGACTAGACCAGGACTAAGCCAAGACTAGACCAGGACTAAGCCAAGACTAGATCAGGACTAAACCAAGACCAGACCAGGACGAAACCAAGACTAGACCAGGACTAAACCAAGACCAGACCAGGACTAAACCAAGACTAGACCAGGACTAAGCCAAGACTAGACCAGGACTAAGCCAAGACTCAATCAGGACTAAACCAAGACTAGACCAGGACTAAACCAAGACTAGATCAGGACTAAACCACACCTAGACCAGGACTAGACCAAGACTAGACCAAGATAGAGCAGGTTGAAACCAAGAGTAGACCAGGACTAAATTATGTCTATAGGACAGTGTGTGTGAACATTTTGACATGGTTTAGTCCTACTCCAGGTCTGGTTAAATCCACATTCAGACCTGGGTTAGTCCCGTTCTAGTCCTGACACCTGAACAGCCTGTTTTCTGCTGGTACTAGAAGATCCTCTGCTTTATTCTCTGTAAAAAAAAAAAAAAAAACGGTTTGAAACGACACACCACATGTTGCAGAAACTACATCCACAGTCTGTTCTTGTGCACATATTTCCTCCTCCCAAATCCTGTAGAACCATAACTTTGGTACAGCATGTGGTTTTTGAAACACTAATTCCCCCAAATGATTCATTTTGTCTCGGTGCTGGCTCCGCGTGCAGTCTCTCTTATAAATAGCTGGGTTCTTTCACAGTCAGAGCAGGTGAACATTCTCTTTGCTTCACTGGGGACCGGTGATGATTCAGACAAATTAGGCATGCACCGAGCTGAAGGGGAGATACATCTGGAGCTGGGGAAGCAGCCTCATATTCCTCTTCTCCTGTGTTGTGTTTTCAGATAACACGGCGGACGTCTTGTTAAAGCAGGGCCCCTTCAGTTTGGACGAATCCCGGGACTATATTGTGGCGGTGAGAGTGGGAGACGGAGGGAGACCCCAGCAGCTCACCAGTGTCACACAAGTGCACATCAAGGTCAGTGTGCGTTATGTTTTCGCCTGCATGAGTTTGTGTTTTTAAATGTGATTATTCTGGTGGAGGGTGTTAACTACTACTGTAATACTTTACTTTGTCTCATTACCTGAAATGTTTCACAGTATACATTTTTCAAGGGAAATGATTTGGCCACAGTAGCTCACACATCACAATATATTATTATAACAAAACAAAATCTAAAAAGTAGCAAAAATATCAGTAGACTGGTAATTATATAAATATAAATGTACATTTCAAAATGAAGTATAGAATTATAGTAATGCAAATATATCTCAGCTGTACACAAGAGGTTGTAATGGCATTAGTGGAACTCCGGCACATTTGAAGCTAAAGTCCGTTGCTAGAGGTGGTGCAATACTGTCAGAAGCCAAAAAACGGCACAGATCAGTGTTGCCTCTGCAGAGATTTTGCTGTGGTAGTGAATCTGTCAAGGCAACAAACTATTGTAGTGATGGGGGCAAGTTCTTCAATTTGCTTCACACTGAAGAAGCTTAACACCACTTTAACCCATCTTACAACAGCCACGAGTCTAACAAACAAAACGCTCTGCCTGGTTCACTCATTAGTGTCTGGAAATGTTAGAAAACAACTTTATAAGCAGCCTTACACTTACCTTTGTTGATTTCCCACTACTCGGCGATCGAGTCCTTTGGGCTTTCACATGCACAGAGGGAAATCAACAAAGATAAGTGTAAGGCTGCTTATAAAGTTGTTTTCTAACGTTTCCAGACACTAATGAGTGAACCAGGCAGAGCGTTTTGTTTGTTAGACTCGTGGCTGGTGTAAGATGGGTTAAAGTGGTGTTAAGCCTCTTCTGTATGCAGCAAATTGGTGTTTTACGTGGAAGTTAAGAACTTGCCCCCATCACTACAATAGTTTGTTGCCTTGACAGACTCACTGCCACAGCAAGATCTCCACTGATGCAACACTGAACTGTGCTGTTTTTTCAATCATTCCTTTCACATGTAGTGGGCTTTACACTCTTGTCAGTGCATTTCACTACACTGTGATCTGTGTTCACTCACTCCACACTGGGTGGTGGTAAACTACTTTAGCCACAGTTGCCTGGGACAGAACGACAGAAGCAGGGCTGCAGTTTGCACCACTGAACCCTCCGACCACCACCTAAACTAATGCACACACACATTTATACTGGGTGTATACAAAGTCGGCACAGGCTGGGTGGCAACACTCAGGCCTCACAGCAATAAGGCTGGGGGTTCGATCCCCGGGTCGCCCGGGCCTTTCTGTGTGGAGTTTGCATGTTCTCCCCGTGTCTGGATGGGTTTCCTCCGGGTGCTCCGGTTTCCCCCATCAACCCAAAACATGCCCACACCCCTATGAACTCATCAAGGACCATAATGTCCACCCTCCTTTGGGCTCACTACCTGCAGAGGGGTTCATAGGGGGGGTCAGGTGCTATGAGTATTGGGCAGCAAGCTGCCCCCGCGACCCAGCCGGATTAAGCGGGAGAAGATGGATGGATGGTATACAAAGTGGCTGAAGTGTCTTGCCTAAGGACTCAACAACAGAACTGATCCTCTGACCTTCAGGTTGGCTAACCACTGCATAGAGACAAGATAAGTTTAATGCCCTACAGTGCAATATTCCAGGCAGAACAATAACATCTCCCTCCACCAGAAAAGTTCCCCAATGCCTCTTTAAGTGTTTATAAAGTCATATCCGTTAAAAGTGTATCTAGTGACTCTGTTTTTTATAATGTCTGTCCTGTGTACCTCAGGCGTGTCACTGTGACCACGGCAGAGTGCAGACTCACTGTAAGGCCGCCGCCCGCAGGATGGGAGTGAGTGTGCACGCGCTCATCGCCATCCTCCTCTGCATCCTCACCATCCTGGGTACGTCTCAGTCTTCTACTTTCTTTGGCTCTTTTATTAACTCTGTGCTGTTACTGCAGAGATAAAAGGACACATTATGAGTGGTGTTTAAAATTCATTGGACACATTTGTGGTATTTTCACATTTTCTAAAGTAAATATAATGAATGGAGGGAAGATCTGACAGTTACAAACTGTGCTAAGCAAAGCAAAATAATGATTTTTTATGACACATTTTGTAAATGGACTCATCATATACACAGTGTAGCAATCACCCAAATGCATAGAGAAAGCAAATAATAATAGAAAGCAAAGTGTCTTGCCAAGGGACACAGCTGAGTGATGGCACAATTTCCACATATCTTTGTAAAATCAATATTGCAATAATGATAAAATCTTCCATCGGACTCTTAAAATATTGAACAATTTGGTGACTAAATAAATGCACTTTAATCTTTAAAGCTGCACTATGTAACTTTACGGGGGGTGGATCCGTGACATTGCCCTGGCTCACACCAGATGGATGTGTGAAGCCCTCTGAGCTGATCTGAAACAGCTCTGAAAGAGATCTGAACAATGATTGGACCGTTCAAACACATGCTTCATGTTGATTAGTCGGAGCGTCACAACAAGCAGAAAAATCCCTTTAGTTAAATCCAGTTTAGAGAAAAGCACATCTTTCCCTTTCACTAATGCATAAAGCGCTCCCCTGTGCACAGTTTTCAAAAACAAAATACCGTATTTTTCGGTCTATAATTCTCTCCGGACTATAAGTCGCACCAGCCAAAAAATGTGTCATGAAGAAGAAAAAAACATATATAAGTCGCACTTTTTGAGGGAAATTCATTTTATAAAATCAAAGACCAAGAACCGACATGTCATCTTGAAAGGGAAGTTATAGTAATAAAACGTTCAGCTCCACTCAAATGAAACTCAATGTTCACGGTTAGAGGAGCGAATCTGGAGCCAGGCTCTGTTATGTGGAGGATTTTTTGGACGGACAAAATAGCAAAAAAAAAAAAAATCAGGATCATGTAGAATGAGTTCATACAAACATTTTAAGATCAAAATGACAAGGCCACAGCAGCAGTTACGGAGAGTGGAGCCAAAAGATCCTAAGCGCGTTTGCTCTCTCCATTCATTAATATGGTCTATAGACTGTCAGTGTGAAAAATTTAATATATAAGTCGCACCTAAGTACCCACCCAAACCATGAGAAAACTTGTATATAAAAATACAGTACCATAAAATACCAAATAAGAGCCGGGTTCTAACTAACCACCGGGTCCCCTTTAAACGCCGGGTGCAGGTGTATATTTTGATAAATAAGCGCCGGTTCCAAATAAACGGCAAGTCTAATGTTGGTGCTGAAGACAGAAGTCGTGCTGCAACAACAGGAGCAGGACTGATGCTCGCGTCGTCTCTACACAAACCAAACTTAAAACCACACGGCTCATAAACGTTTTCAAATGTGATGAAACTCTCCCCTCTGTAGATATTTAGTTGTAACATTTCAAATGAACTTGCTTATGTCTGTATATAAAGTCGCCTAAATTATATCCAATCCAGTCCACTTTATTTCTATAGCACATTTCATAAACAAAAGAGTTTCCAATGTGCTGCACAATATAAGTAAAACATATTCAATACAAATAAAAATAAAGCTCTAGTTGCCTCCACTAGTCCTCGTAAAAAAAAAAAAAAAGTAAAATCAAATAAGTGCAAGAATATACATAAAATAATAAAAAGGTAAAATGAAAGCATTAAAATAAATAAAAGACACAGGGGACCACACAACTCACGTGGTGTTAAAAGCCAGAGAGTAAATGTGGGTCTTAAGACGAGACCTAAAACATAGTCATACTGGTTAAAAGAATTTAAGTACCATATTTTCCTATTTTTGCTGAGCAAGATTTTTGTGAGGAAGGAATTAATCACTTGCCCCAAATTACCACCTGGTCTCAAATAAAAGCCTGGTTTGTTAAGTGACTGAAACAAATAAACGCCCTGGCTCTTATTTGGTATTTTACGGTAGTATTTCCTCTAAAACAGGCCAGAGAATGTTTAGTTGGCGTCTCTATGGTTTGTTTGGTTGGTTTTGCGCTGGCTTCTGCCCAAACCACAGTGCTGCCCTGTGACTCAGCCTCCACAGGACCTGTCAGAGTTTGTGAACCTACAGACATCGTGAAAATTCATCTTCGTCATCAAGGTTACGGTCACATGAGGTTCTCTATAATCTTATTGTTGTTATCCAGGAATATTCTTCAGTAAAAAATTGAATGTATTTAGTCGATTCTTCTTATTGTAAAGTCTCACACAAACATGGATTTGTATTGTGAGTAGACCTACATCTCCACAGAAGTCCTTATTATACATCATTATTAAAGCATCCCTGAGCCCCTCCCTGTGCGCAGTGAGACTCCATCATCTTGTTGCAATAGTTCTTCTTAGCTAACGCGAGCAGTGAATTACACACACTCCACTTTGGCCTTGCTATAAATACAGTGAGTATTTTTGCAGAGAAGTTTTTTGGCTCGTGGTGTTGTTAGTTTTATGAATAATGCAGCAGCGGATGTGGAAATAGTGCCTTGGGTGGAGAGCTGTGCGTTCCCTTTGATTCTCCACCTCAGCCCCCCGCACAAGCTCGGCTTATGGCGCAGGGAAAAATAGATTCTGTCAAGTCGGGACGGAAACTGAATAGAAATTGTTGGTCAAATTGAGATAATTTGAAGACGCGATGGAAACAAACGATTTGGGAAAGAGCTCTGATTTCAATCCCGGTGAGAAAAATGGAGGTGCGGAGAATGAATTGAACGAGCATGGAGCAGAAATGATGGTCGATGGGGAAGAAGAGGAGATGGACGGAGAGGCTGAGGAGGCTGGATGTTCTGCTGCTGCGGTCGAGATTGGGCGAAAGAAGGTTGTTACCGAAATGGAGTAAAAAAGACATTAAAATCACAATACAAACTGATAAAAAACATAAATAATCATCATGAAAGTCAGTAGAGAAGAGAGAGAGAGTGCATTTATATGGATTCAGAGGTGATTGGTTGACAGTGGCCACCAAAAGTCAGATCATTATCTGATTTCTGGAGTTATCAGGTTACCAAAACCTCATGAAAACATTTATATTTGATGGAAGTACTCTGATTTCTTTCCTGTTATTCACACCAGTGCAGGTTTGGACAAGAAAAATGACTCAAAAAAGGCAAAGAAAATCCAAAATGTTAAAGCCATCATATGTAAAAATGTTTTGCTTAAATAGCTTAAAGCTTAAATAATGTGTTTATTGCACAGAAAAGAATGAGAAAAACATTTGCTCGTATTGTAAGTGGGCTTGCATCTCCACAAATGTGACTGTTACTTGGTCTACAGCAGCTTGTTTCCGTGGAAATGTTCTTTTGGCTATAATATTCCACAGTTGCCAGTAGTCAAATAATTCTGAAGTAATGGGATTTGCATTTGGAGATGGATTTGTGCATTTAGAGCACATTCAATTACAAAGTCCCAGGCAGTCTCCGGGTCATACGTATCCAGAAAGTCTGTGAAAAAGAGCTTTAGTTCTGAATAAAAATCCATCCATCCATCCATCTTCTTCCGCTTATCCGGGGCCGGGTCGCGGGGGCAGCAGTCTAAGCAGGGGCTCCCAAGCTTCCTTCTCCCCAGCCACTTCCTCCAGCTCCTCCGGACGGACCCCGAGGCGTTCCCAGGCCAGCCGAGAGACATAGTCCCTCCAGCGTGTCCTGGGTCTTCCCCGGGGCCTCCTACCGGTGGGACATGCCCAGAGCACCTCCCGAGGGAGGCGTCCAGGAGGCATCCGGACCAGATGCCCGAACCACCTCAGCTGGCTCCTCTCGACGTGGAGGAGCAGCGACTCTACTCCGAGCTCCTCCCGTGTGACCGAGCTCCTCACCCTATCTCTAAGGGAGCGCCCGGCCACTCTGCGGAGGAAACTCATTTCGGCCGCTTGTATCCGCGATCTCGTTCTTTCGGTCATTACCCAGAGCTCATGACCATAGGTGAGGGTAGGAACGTAGATTGACCGGTAAATCGAGAGCTTCGCCTTTCGGCTCAGCTCCCTCTTCACCACAACGGTCCGATACAGCGACTGCATCACTGCACTGAATAAAAATAATTTGGAATAAAAACGAATTCCGCTTTAAAAAAAACCATGTAAACACTTAATTCCAAATGAAAATGATTATCCGGAATTTAACTTAATTCCGAAGTAAGTGGGTGGTTTATTCCGATTTTAAAGCCAAATTGATTTATTCCTCGATCATGTAAACGTAAATATGTTCGTGTCGCTGTCCAATCAGAACCCTTCCCCACCCCCAGACGCTGAGCGGAATTAAATAAAGACGATTTAATGTGTTTTCCATGTAAACCTCAGTTCGGAATTATTATTTCCATGTAAACTTGAAGGAGAATATTTTAATTCCGAACTATTTAATTCAGAACTAATGTAAACCATGTAAACGTGGCCAGTGTGGTACAAAATGTATCTCAATGGAGAACGTTCCGAAGTGTGGTTTTAACTTTCAATTTCCATGGAATCCAGTTGACGTTCTACCTCCAGAAAGTTGTGTACTATCACCTTAAAGATCGGAAGAGTTGTTTTAAAATTCATTGTACTTTCTTTTCCAATTACAACAGTTCCTCTACAAATCCACAAATTCACTCAAACATGTCACCAGGTGTTTGATGATCTGATTTCTCCGCGATGAAAACACAACCCAAAAATCAGATTTTACCATCGGGTTATCTGATTATTGAAGTTATCTGATTTCTACTGCCCGAGTAAACGCACTGAGTGACAGAGGCAGGAATAAGAAGACATATTACAGAAAAGAGCACGACGAATAATTCATAACGTCGAGTTTTATGACCGCACCAACCCGCGATTTATCACTTCAAACATTTTAAAACTTAAGGATCTGATAAACTTTCAGACAGCAAAAGTAATGTTCAAGGCCAAAAGGAAAGAACTACCAAAAAATATTCAGAAATGCTTTATTGAAACAGAAAGTACTTTTAATTTAAGGGACACGTGTCTCTTTAAAATGGCCGGAGTTTGAACGTAAGTAAACGCTTTTGTATTTCAGTTTGTGGGGTAAAAATGTGTGATGAGCTCAAAAAATGCCCAAATATGAAAATGTTTAAACGAAGATATAAAGAAATTATTATAGCTAAGCATGTAGAAGAAGAAATTTAAGTTAATCTGTCATTGAATGTACATTAAAACATTCTGAAATGCAGTGATATATTTTGTATCTGGAGTGAGAGTCCTGCATGGGTCCATTTTTGGAGACCCACACCCGCCCGCACTCATGCAGTACAGCACCACACCCGCCCGTAAACCCGTGATTATATCAAAGTTAAATCCACACCCACCCGGACCCGTTAACATTCCACCTGTTACTCGTCTTTCCCCGTGATAAATCACACACACATTAGAAGCATTCGAACTGATGCACTTTATTTTGTGGCCATACTGGCTTGTCAAAGCCTCATCTCAGAAGCTCAGCAGGGCCGGGCCTGGTTAGTACTTGGATGGGAGAACACTGGGAATTCAAGGTGCCACAGGGGGGCGCCAGTGATAAAATCATTGTGTCCTTAGGCAAGACACTTCACTCCCATTGTCTAGTATGAAAGTGGTGTGTGTGTGTGTGTGTGTGTGTGATGGTGGTGGTCGGAGGGGCTGATGGTGCAGATTGGAGCCTCTCTTCCACCACTCTGTCCCAGGGCAGCTGTGGCTACAATAGTAGTTCATCACCGAGTGTGGAGTGAATGAACAATGAACTGTAAAGCACTTTGGGTGTCATGAAAGGCGCTATATAAATGCAATGATTAATTAATGATTAATTTTTTTCGATGCACCTCTCAACAAACAAACAGCAATAACAGGTCGCTGCTAAGCCTTAAACTAGTAATACATGATACATTCCACTTTTTTGTTTTCTTTCCACTTTTCGTAGTCGCGTAATCACTGGTAGGTTAAACTTGGGGGCTAAACATTTTGCTCCACCTGAGCCCTAAATAGCACAATAACAAAGAGACAAACAATGAAAAAAAAACAACCGATTTCAGTTTAACACAAAATAAAAGCCTTAATTTGATCTAACCAAGGTCACTGTGAAGGAACAGTATCGTCCTCAGTCCAGGTTTCAGCTCTGGATGCAGGATTGAGAACACACCCCTTACATTGCTTCACCTGAGTGGAATCACGTGTGGAATCACTACTCGCCCGCATACCCGCCCGTAAAATTCCTGAACGTTAAAACCCACTCGTTTCAGCAACTATTTGCGCGCACAGAGGGTGTGGGAATAATGTCGGCAGAAGCACATTATTGTTTGGAATTATTGATATATATTTTGGCTATTATTATTTGCATATGCATTTATATCCGAATTGTATCTGAATAAACGTATTATTATTATCATTAAGAAGGATATACAGAGTTCCCGGTTGAATCCGTATGTGGGATTTAACGAGAGGAAGACTTGGGGGTGTGAACTCACATGATACAACATCTGGAGACAGCTGTAAAGTTGCAAAGTCCAGATGTGTTCTATATGAGTCCACAACCAAAACCCAACAGTCAGAATGGAGTTAAAGCTTGATTTTCCACTGAGTTAGAATAGTTAGTATCCTATACTGTATATTATGTGTTATTCATAATGTTTAACCTCAGGGATTCCCTAGAAGCTGTGGTAAGTCTATAGAAAAAAAACTAAAAGTGTGTAAGTGTAAGTTATAGTACATAATGAAGGCTTCTTGGTGCTTGTCATGATCGACTTCTGAAAAAAAAAAAAAAAAAACAGTAGTTGTATGGAAAAGGAAACAGAAAAATATAAAATACATTTGCAATTATGTGATTAAAAAAAATAAAATAAAAAGCTAAAGGTGCACTATGTAACTTTGCAGTTGGGGGTCCGTCACCTGTTTGTTTCTGTCATTGCTCTGCCAGGAATGTCCCACAGTATGACATTAAACAGCTCTACTGTACGCTTATTCAGTTACAGGTGGTTTTACCGTGCAAAAATACCAAAAAACAGACATTCTGACTATAAATGGGGTCGCCTCTCCGCAGATCTGACCTGTAACGTGGGCTGGTTTGGTCTCCATGGTGATAGAAATGTTGAAGACAAGCATTTGACGGATCCTCCATCAGAAAAGTTACACAATGCACCTTTAAATGAGGGGGTATTACACTTGTATGTGGTATTAACTGCTAGCACATCACATATGTAGATCACCGCGTTACGTTTTATCGTTTTGAAAATGCTATATTGGCCGAAAACAATGTACGTTTAATTAGTTTCAGTTTCGTTTTTGTCCAGCCTGTATAAACAGACTGAAGGCTGCTTGGTGCTTTGTCATGATCGACTTTTGGATTAAAATCATTTGACTCTGAGCCACGGCAGGTTTTAAAATTCGTATCATGTTTGCACAAAAATTCAGAAAACAGCATCATAAATGGTGTAATCAATCAAAAATAGAAGGGATAAGTCCCATTTTCGGACTTTTTAAGGCTAAATGAAGTAGCGTCCTGTCCTGTCCATTAGAATTTAAGGCTGCATTGTGTAACTTTTCTGATGTAGGGTCCGTTAAATGCTTTTCTTTATGGGGATGTTGTTGCTTTGTCTGGAATGTTCTACAATATGGTATTAAACCTTTCTATCTACATGGAGACCAAACCAGACCAAGTTCCAGGACAGATCTGTGGAGAGGCGACCCCGCTCACAGTCAGAATGTTGATTTTCTAGGTATTTTTGCACAATAAATAAATAAAATAAAGTAAAGCTGTTTAATGTCATACTGTGGAACATTCTAGAGCAGTGACATATCCCCAGAAACAAGCAGGTGACAGAAATCCATCCAAAAAAGTTACACTTAGTTTTACCTTTTACGTTTCTTGAATTGAAAAACTAAAAAAAAAATCCTTTTTATGAGCTTGCATCTCCACAAACCTAACTCTGATTAGGCCTCCTCCTGTTTGTTTCCATGGAAATGTTTCTTTGGCTTTAATCTTCCGCACTATGGCATAAAACACATCTACGTCCTTGAAGAATGTTCTGAAGTATGGTTTTAACTTTCTATTTCCATGGAATCTTAGAACGTTTGATCATGGTTCTGTGGTTCTTCAGGGCATCTCTGGCTAGTCCCTGGTTTAGAGGTCTGTGAGGGACAGAATTTTCAGTCCCACTCCTGCCCGCACACAGAATGAGCTTTCAAATGTGTCTCACAGCGCACTTTTGTGTCAGATCCTGCGGGAGTGTAGCGCTCTACACTGGTTTAGTCTGGGTTTAGTCGCTGGTTCAGTCCGGGATCATTCCTGGTTTAGTCCGGGTTTAGTCCAGGGTTTAGTTACTAGTTCAGTCCTGGATCATTCCTGGTTCAGTCCGGGGTTTAGTCGCTGGTTCAGTCCTGGATCATTCTTGGTTTAGTCCGGGTTTAGTCCAGGGTTTAGTCCAGGGTTTAGTCACTGGTTCAGTCCTGGATCATTCCTGGTTTAGTCCAGGGTTTAGTCCGGGGTTTAGTTGCTGGTTCAGTCCTGGATCATTCTTGGTTTAGTCCGGGTTTAGTCCAGGGTTTAGTCCAGGGTTTAATCGCTGGTTCAGTCCTGGATCATTCCTGGTTTAGTCCGGGTTTAAACCTGGTTTAGTCCCTGGTTTAGTTCTAATTCAGTCCTAATTCAGTCCTGGTTCAGTTCTGGTTTAGTCCCTGGTTTAGTCCTGGTGTAGTCCCTGGTTTAGTCCTGGTTTAGTCCTAGGTGGGGCGTGACAGAAAATAATTGAGAAGCATTACCTTACACATGTTCAATCACAGGTGGTTTTATAGCTCAAAAACACCTAGAAAAACATCCACTCTGTCTGTGAGCGGGGTCTCCTCTCCACAGATCTGACCTAGAATTTGGTCATGGTCATGGAGATGGGAAGGTTTAACACCGTCGCACTCCAAAACACTCCAGACAAAACAAAAACATTTCCACGTGAAAAGCGTTTGACGGGAGCCTCCACCAGAAAGTGACACCATGCACGGGCTCTCTTTAAAGAGAGCCCGCGCAAATGCTAATGCTAACGCTCCCTTTTCGACTCACAAAAACAAGGCTACAGACGGAACTGTGGGAACGACCCGAGCGCTAATGAGAAGTTTATCTTATCGAGCCGCCGCAAACATTATTAACTATTAATACGCTGCACTATCTGCACCCTCCCCCTGGGTCGCCCCTCTGCTCCCTTTATCTCCCACCTCCAATGCGCCTCCGATTAACTATTCAACGCCGCCGCCATTATCTCGCGCGCCCCAGAGCAATTTAGCGCACGCGTTTTCTCACCGCGACGAGAATTGGACATGCCAGAGGAAGACGTTTTTTCCCAGCCGCAGAAGAAAGGCTGTCTTTTTCCCCAGCCTGATACCGCGTTGGCTTATTACGGTCGGGAGCATGTGTTGTGAGAGATTAAAAGGTCGGATTCCCGCGCTGAAGTCGGATGGAGTGGCTCGGCAGACGGGGCGTGGGTTTAACGGGCTCGGCTAATGGAGGGGGGTCGGTATCAGGGCTGAGGCGGCGTGTCCAAAGTGTCCTTCACGAGCTCCTTCACATCTCGAAGTTGCGTTGGTTTTTTGGCCCTGATGGAAAAGGGAAAGGAAAAACACTGGAAGAACTGAGGGATTCGGGGATTTAACAAAAAAAGTTGTAAAAAGTTCAAGGTGCGCTGTGTACATTTTGGTTGGGGGTCAGTCACCTGCTCTTTTCCATGGATGTGTCATTGCTCTGCCTGGAATGTTCCGCAGTGTGACATTAAACATGTCTACTTTATGTTTATTTAACTACAGGTGGTTTTAGAGCTCAAAAATAGCTAGAAAAACTGACATTCTGGTTTATTAGTGTGTGTGTGTGTGTGTGTGTGTGCGTGTGTGTGTGTGTGTGTGTGTGCACTTTTGTTTATGTTTTTGTCTTTTTTTTATTTTATTGATTTCTTAATTTATTTTTGAAGAGACAAAAAACAAAAAAAGACAAAAACACATTTAAAATGTACATCCATGTGATGGTTTAATTTATTTTAATTATTTATTTTTTATTATAGAGAACAACAAACAAAAAAGAAGATAACACAAACAAAAATACACACACACAAACAAACACTGGACAATATCAAATGCCAACTAAAGTCCAATTTTGTCAAAATAGTGAAAGGGGTGTTCATATCTGTTCAAATTTTGCTTGTTTTTTTTTTTAATTAAAGCACAGTATGTAACTTTCTAGAGTTGGCAGGTCACTTGCATGACTCCATGGAAATAGAAAGTTAAACCCATACTTTGAAACATTCCCCATGATTATAGATAGGTTTTAGTTCATACTGTGGAAGATTGGAGCGAAAAGAACATTTCCATGGAAACAAGCAGGAAGAGACCCTCCAATAGGGTGACCAGACATCCTATTTCCCCGGGACAGTCCAACTTTTGAGCCCTGTGTCCCCCTGTTCCAGCAGATTTATCCAAAACCACTGATTTGTCCTAGTTTTATACAAGAAATGTCCCAAATGTCCCTATTTTTGACAAATCCCCTCCTGCTAACAGATCGGATTATCCATGTGGGCCAGTGGCACGGTGCCCAGGGGCCCAAGCTCGTCAGCAGTGTCGTGCATTAACACTGACTTACCTCCCGACAGCGTCCGGTGAGCCGAGTTCTTCCCCGGTTTTGTGCTGATGAAAGTGTCCAGCAATTTGGCTGGAGTCATGAAAATAAAGCATTTCTCTTACCAAAAACAATATGTGTTCAAAAGAGTGATATATTTGTTGTGGAGAATCACAAGTCCCCACCATTTTTATATATATTCTTCTATAGCTTATACAAGTTTATATACTTATCGCTGTAGCTCTCACGTTAGCTCTCACGTCGCTGCGGTCAACAGTCTGAGCAGGTAAACACTGAACTACTGAAAAAAGTGTTGAATTCGTGCACCCAGAGAGAAAATAGTACCAAGCGATGATGAGGTCTGACTTTTTTGTGGTTCACGTTTTGTGATGCAAATGTGTCACTCTTTTGAACACATATTGTTTTGAGAAGAAAAACACATTTTCATGACTCCAGCTAACTTGCCGGACACTTTCATCAGCACCGAAACCGGGGAAGAACTCTTGATGCACAACACTGCTGATGGGGACATACAGATTCATGTCAAAAAACTTGAACTATCCCTTTAAGTAAAATGCAGAAAAGCTCCTTAAAAATGACAAAAATGCAAAGAAAATGGGACTATATTCACTCACATTGGTGCCGAGTGCATAACCAAATGTTATTACCAACCACCACAAACCAGGGGAGTCTCAGTTTTTATTTTGAACATCTGGTCGTCCTATCCTTCAAACCATATAAGAGTCAGGTTTGTGGAGATGCAAGCTCGCGCACAGTAACACATTGTTTCAGTGCAATAAAAACGCCCACATACTTTTATTTTGTCTGTTTTGAGCTAAAAAGTCACGTACCAGGGCTTTAAAATGCAATTATTATAAAGTGTCTCTACACGAGGATCACACGCAAACTTCACTGACAAAACCAATTCAAAAACTTCACCACATTTTGCAATTTTCCGACCAAACTAAAAGTACAAAACTGTGCTCCGTTTTCCAATTACACAGTGCGTGAGACGTGAAGCTCGCCGTATTTGTCAGTCTGATGATGCTGAAGCAGATGGCTGGCCACAGATTTCCTCTTTTATTTAACCACTTTATTTATCCCAGATTTGATACTACATCTGTTGGCGCAGCATTTGGGGTTTTTCTTATCTGCTAACGCGCCCTTGTCAATCATAGCTTCACCTTACAAGCTGTTTTGGCTTTTGGCGAGCGTACCCCTTTTCCCATTCCAAACACATTTTCGCTAACATTTTATCTCGGTCGCTTTTCCGAAGATGAAAATTATGCTTCGGCTGAGAGATTTAAAGAGACGCAGACAAATGAGTGGGAAGTAATGAGTTTGCTGAGTGAATTAAATTAAAATATCCGGACAGTATTTAGACAGGGATTAGACACAGAGGAGGAGACAGAGAGGCTGAGGCGGCGGATGATTCTGCTGCTGCGCTGGTTTGCAAATCTCTTAAAGGCCTGTTACCTGATTGTCTCCATGGAGATGTTATTGCTTTGATTGCTTTGATTCTGATTTGCCTGGAATGTTCCATGGTATGACATGAAACACATCTATCTAGCATTTATTCATTACAGGTGTTACTATTGCTCAAAAATACAATCATTCCTTCAGTGAATAAAGACGACTCTCCACAAATCTGAACTGTAACATAGTGTAGAGCTGTAACCTGCTTGTTTTCCATGTGATAGGTTTACTCTATACAGTGGGACATTCTAGACAAAGTAATACCATTTCCATGGAGATACCGATAGTGGACCTTCCACTAATAATAAATACTGTATTTTTCGGACTATAAATCATACTTTTTTCATGGTTTGAGTGGTTCCTGGGGCTTATACTCAGGTGCAACTTACATATGAAATGGATAATGTCACATATTGGTTATTTTCACACTGAGGCCACTAGAGGGCGCTCTAGGCTTGTGTACCAGTATCTGCTGCGCCTCCTGCTCTTCCTCCTGCTCCACTGTCACTTCACCAACTGCAGCACCTCAGACCTGTTTGCTCAGTTAAATCCAGGTGGAGACTTTTTTTTGTCCAGTGAATAATCCACAGAATCTTTCCTTTAGTCTGACAGAAGTTCACTGCATCAGCACCAGCTGTTTTTATCACTATCTGCAAATGAGCCATACGGCTTTAAGTTTCGTTTCTGTAAAACGTAACACAAATGTGCCAAGTCTGCATTAAACATATTATTACTCAGTGTATATATTGAGTGGAGCACTGGAAACGTCTGTAGAAGTGGAAAGAGAACTAATCAAGCAGCAGAAAGAAAGTTTGGAATGAGAGAAACTTGTGTTTGACTGGAGAAAAGCGAAGGAAACTTGAACTACAATGAAGAAAACTAAAAAGCTAATGAAAGAATGAAGAATTCAATGGATTTAGTGATTTGGAGGGAGATGGAGAGTTTGGTAAACTTGTTCTGTTGTTTCTGCTCTAGTTTTATGAATAACTGTTCATATGTGACGTGAACAAACCAGACACATGTTCAGCCTGTTCTTCTCTGTTCTAGTGTTATTACTATAATTCACCTTTTGAGATGAAATATCATTTCCTGCGTCTGATTTGATCAAATGAATGTCCCCCAAAAAATGCGACTTATAGTCCAGTGCGACTTATACATATATTTTTTTCTCTTCTTCATTGTGCATTTTTTTCTCTAGTGCGACTTATACTCTGGAAAACACAGTAATAATAATACATCAGTTTTTACATCACTTTTCTGGACACTGAAAAACACTTCAGTTCATTCGCAAACTCACAAATTCAGAGGTGGTGAGCAGCAGTGTGGGTGAAATGCCTTGCCTGAAGACACAACAACAATTTTTTGCTACTGGCGCCCCCTTGTGGCACCTGATTTTCCCAGTGGTCTCCCATCCATGTACTGACCAGGCTTTGACAAACTGGTATGACCACAAGAAATGTTACGCAGTCTACTTTTAAACATGCCCTAACTTTGACCCTAGATATGAAGTAAAACATGTTCAAATCAGATATTGCTTTTACTGATAACGACTATAATTGATTCATTTATTTATTTCGGTCACAAGCTTATTCTGACATTATTCCATAGACAGTCACCTTAAATACAGCAAGAGGAAACAAACAAATTATTAGTAAGAGTACAGCAGAGTACTATAGCACAAACGAAGTCTCATAGTTCATGTATGTGCTCAGAGTTAAACATTTAAACTTCTTTTTAAAGTGGAAGAGAGCAGTGCACGGTTTTAAATCTTCTGTAGTTTCAGTTGTTCCAGAGCTCCACCCCCTTTAACAGATTTACAAAATTTCAAAATGTTCGTTCTGATTTTCTTTTTGTTAAACACGGCCGTACCTCTGAGCTCATATCGGCTATTTTGGATTTTGAACATATTCTGTAATGATTTTGAAGATGTTGTTTACTTTGAACATGATTTTCAAAGTGTAAAGGTCGACTAAATCTTAAAATTTCGGGGTTTGAAGGTTTGAGTTGGTTCATTATAAGTTGATAAAGTGATCGTTCTCACTGCCCTTTTTGCAAGGTAAAGATTAGATTTGTATTCGTCTTATATGTAGATTTGCCCCAAATTTAGATTTAGATTTCCTTAGATACAGAAATATTAGATTTTGGTTTTCAAGGTGATTATCCACAGATAAAGGTGATTATCCAAAGAGAAAGAGCATGACTTTCTTATTTGGGTTGCCACTTTCAAGGTTCCGTTTGGTTTCAGTTATTTTTGGTTTGAATTATGCCCCCGCGACCCAGCCGGATTAAGCGGGAGAAGATGGATGGATGGATGGATGGGTTTGAATTATTTTTGTACTGAATTTTAGTTGCTGAAATTCCAAACTGTGTAAAATTGTTTTTAAAATTCAATATTAAAAAATCACCTTTTAAATATTCAGCACTAATATTTTTAAGCCCTCAAATTCAACAGTCAAAATTCAAAGTGTAAAATTCGCAGGTGGTTTTGTCTTGGCACCTTGGATTTTCATTGTGAAATTTTTCACCTTGAATTTTACACTCTGAATTTTGGCAGTTGAATTTGAGGCCTTGAAAATATGTGTGCGGAATATTTAAAAAGGTGAAATTTTTATTGTGAATTTGAAACATATTGAAAAAGTATACTTAAAATTTCAGCAAGTAAAAACAGAATAAAAATAATTCAAACATCCAAATCAATATTATAATGCATGGAACTCTAACTTCCCTTTTCTTTTTTTTTCTTTTCATTTTTTGAGAGTTAAAAAATTCAAAGTGAGAAATTAAGCTGCATTTAAAATTCAAAATCTGAAAAAATGATCTTCCATAAACCCCTCACCCATTCACACACTAGCGTACGCAGACACTAGGGGCAAGGTGGTTTAAGTGTCTTGCCCAAGGACACAACGACAGCATTCAACTGTGGGAGCTGGAATCGCACCGCCAACTGAGCTACTGTCGCCCATATACTGAGGCCTGTCCATACTGAGAAGGCAACATTCTAACATGACTTAAAGCTGCTTTTCGCAACTTCTCTAATGCCGGGTCTCCATGGAGATGTTATTGCTTTGCCTGGGATGTTCCATGGTATGACATTAAACATATATATCAACCATTTATTCAATACAGGTGTTTTGTTTGCTCAAAAATACAGCAATTCTCTTTGTCACTCTCACAGATCTGTCTTGTAATGTAGCCTATAGTTGTCTCCCTGGAGACAGATCGGTTTAATCTCTGCTGTGGAACATTCTAGACAACAGCTCCATGAAGACAAACAGGTGACAGACCTATTCTATGGATATGTTACTGCTCTGCCCAGAATGTTCCACGGTATGACATAAAGGTAGCCTGATTCATCAGCCGGTTTTACTTCATGGAAACCGGCCAACAGCACCGTCTGGTCATGCCCAGGACACGGCTCAAGACCATGGGCGACAGGGCCTTCTCAGTGGCTGCTCCCCGTCTGTGGAACGCCCTCCCAGACCACCTCAGGGCTCCACAGACGGTGGATGCTTTTAAAAAAGGACTAAAAACCTACTTTTTTACCCTGGCCTACAGCTAATACCCGCTATTGTTTTATTGCTTTTAAATTGATTTTTAATTGTCTTCTGTTTTTAAAATCTTTTTGCACTGTAGCACTTTGAGATTTGTTTGTCAAATGTAAAGTGCATTATAAATAAAATGTATTATTATTATTATTATTAACCGTCTGACCTCGCAGCATTAGGATTGGTTCACTCGACGGTAGGCGGGTATTATTTTTATTCAACCAATTCTTGCTATTTGTTTGTGTGCGTATACCGTATGCAGTCTTTACCACTTCGCTGATTGGCTGGTTCGCCGACTACACCTTCTGGGGTTCTAGCGTCAGTCGACTGTATTCCGATTCCTGACAAGTCACTGGTGAGAAATTAAATTGCGCGAAGGCACAAGGTGGCGCTCTAGGTGGTGCAATACAGCTCAAAAATAGCTAGAAAAACAGAGCTGAAGAAGCAGCTTGGATGAGCGGCGAAACGTTTTCTACCAAACACTCTTGTCCAGCTGACAAATTGAACTTTACCCTTTCCCAGCTAGAAAAACAGGCATTCTGACTGTGAGCGGGGTTGCCTCTCCACAGACCTGACCTGTTACTTAGTCTTGTCTCTATGAAGATAGAAAGATTTAATACCATCCTGTGAAACATGTTGGCTTTATTGATTGATTGATTGATTGATTGATTTTTTTAGAGAACAAAATGCAAAGACACCTAAACAAGTGTCCACACATCCACACACACACATCCACACACACACACACACACACACACACACACACACACACACACATACACACACACACAAACACACACAAACACTTGGCAATATCAAACCTAAACTAAAGTCCAATCTTGTCAAAAATGGTGTCCATGTCTGTTCAAATTGCTTCAGGTTTTTTAATTACCGGTATAGCAGTAACATTTGGGGGAGCGAGTCTTTGCTACTGCCTTTGCCTCCTCCCTCTGGAACTCACTCCCACACTGCTCTGGGTTCTCAGCATTCTCAAAGGAACACGGCTGTGGAACTCTTTACCTGTGGAGCTAAAGTCTCAGTCGAACCTGAGACTTTTCTCATACCTTTCTCATCTCTTTACTTTTCTCTGGATCAAGAACAATCAACAGTGCGAGCACTAAACTGCAAATGGACTCATGGTGTAAAGTGACTTGATTTGTCTCAAATGACATATCCCTTTCTCTTATTGTTTTTTTTTGACTGTGTATTTTACAAATTAGATTTTATTTATTTTTTTATTTTTTTTTTGTACTTAAGCCTAACCAGGGACAGGGGCTGCAAATTAGCTGGTGGCCAGAAGCCCTATTTACATAACATCAGTTACCTATTTGGTGGCAATGTTTTTTTGTACAGTCCCTGACAAATTAAAAAAAAATTTAAAAATCCAATCCTACCCTAACCCTAGAACCCGAGAGTATTTCTTACACAAAATGTATTCTTGTGAGATTTAAGCCACATTAGAACATTGTTAGCTCCTCAAAAACAGACCTGTGTTTTTTGTTTTTGTTTTTAATATTTGTAAAAGCCTAACCAGGGACGGGGGCTGCAAATTAGCCTGTGGCTAGAAGCCCTATGTACATAACATCAGTTACCTATTTCGTGGCAATGTTTTTTTTTTTTTTTGTACAGTCCCTGACAAATAAACTAATAAATAAATAAATAAAACAATCCATCAGGAACTTGGACTCACGACAGCACTTCAAATCATGACAAAAAACTTGGTTCCCCCATGACTTCCGATTTGTTCGTAAAGCGTCTTCGAGTGTCCAAAAAAGCGCTATATAAGTTTGATGTATTATTATTATTACTATTACTAACATCTCCATGAATCTTATTATATTTTATTACATTTTTATTATATCTGTATTTTATTATATTTTTACTATATTGTTTACTTATTTCCTTTGTATTTGCAAACACTTTTTAACAGTACTATTCATTGCAGCTACAATTAGTACTTCTTGTGAGTCTTAGTCTTATCTTAGCGAGTCAATGGTTCTTCTCATCCTAAGCATTTCATTGCACTGTCGGCCTTGTGTTGAACCTGCATATGACAAATAAACAATCTTGAATCATCTTGAATCTTGAAGACAGAGAGGTGACACCCTCCACCATGCACCTTTAAAACTCTCAAGCGTCGATTTTATGTCATAAAGGATCTACAGTTTGGGCCGCAATCTGTTGACAATTCTTCCAAAGATGAGATATTTCAATGTTTTTAGATGTTTCAAAGCATTCCGTGCAAATTGGGCAGCCCACCCTCCCTGAGATCTGACCAGAACACAGATCCAAATTTTTTAGTCCGAACACGAGTGTCATTAGCAGTTTGTATTCCACCGCACCAGAAAACTCTTTGAATCTTTTTTTGTTTAACACGAAGTATCAGTCGCACAAAGAAACCACAATGTTTGAACCGAGAAGAATCCGGAAACCTAACCTGCGGAGATGACACGCTATAAGTACGTCGGCTATGGGGAGGTGCGCTCTAGAAGTCAGAAATCGGAATTAAATAAAAGTCGTAAAAGAAACCAGATGGGTATGTTTGATGGTGGAAGGTTCGTCGAAAGCTTTTCTTCGTGGAGATGTTATTGTGTTGGAATGTTAGTATGGCATTAAACCTTTCTGCCTTCATGGAAACTAAACCAGACCAAGTGACAAGTCAGATTTGTGGAGAGGCGACCCCGCTCACAGTCAGAATTATTGTTTTTAGGTAATTTTTTGAGCAATAAAACCACCTGTAATTGAATAAATGTAAGTCATAGCTGTTTAGTGTCATACTATGGAACATTCCAGGCAGAGCACAATGACGTATCCATAGAAACAAGCCGGCGACGGACCCTCCACCGACAAGTTCACCTTCCAAGTCTATATTTCTCCATACATTACTAAACTCGGTGTACGTTGATGAAACACTCGGTATAAGAGAGGAAATTGAGTCTGCCGCCTGGCTTATGTGTTTAAAGTGGACATAAGGAAAAAAATCAAGTTTCTTATTATGTTTTGTAAATGGAAAAAGGTCTTTCTCCTCAGAACTCGTCTTCACTCTCGACTCTGCCTGAAGCACACATTCAGAAATGAGTGCAAATTGACCCTGACCCAACAAAACATAACATAGAGCTATAGAGTATTTTATTAGATTTAAGCTGTGTTAGAATGTTGTTTCCTCCTAAAAAACATACCTGGAGTTGCGTTTTGTTTCATTCACACGTGTTTGAGTCCTTCTGGTTTATTAGTCTCCAAATCTCCAAAGCTCAAAATGCTCTGTTCCACCTTATGATGTCATGAAGTGGTAGTTTTCAAGTGAACAAGTTTAGTTCAGTAGAGATCGGCAATTCTAGGGTGGAATTATACAAATTATTCTAATGAAGGTGTATGGAGTTTTAAAAACACGCTGGAGCACTTCGTTTATTACCGCATGACATCACAAGGTGGAACAGAGATTAACTCAGGGTTTGTGTGTTAAACATGCATGAATGAAACAAAACACAACTCCAGGTATGTTTGTGATGAGGAAACAACATTATAACATATAATATTTCACAGTATGGCATTAAATCTTTCTGTCTTCTTGGAGCCCAAACTAGATCAAGTGACAGGTCAGATCTGTGGAGAGGCAACTCCGCTCACAATCAGAATGTCTGTTTTTCTATGCATTTTTGAGCCACCTGTGATTGAATAGAGTTAAAGTAGAGCTGTTTAATGTCACACTGAGGAACATTCCAGGCAGAGCAGTGACATATCCTTAGAAACAAGCAGGTGACGGACCGTTGTAGTACTCGAGACTGGTCTTGGTCTCGAGACAGGCCTTGAGATTGATTTTTATGGTCTTGTCATGTCTTGGTCTTGTCTCAGACTCGACCGCGTTTGGACTCAGTCTTGTTTCGGGCTTGACCGTGTTTGGACTCGGTCTTGTCTCAGACTAGACTGTGTTTGGACTCGATCTTGTCTTGGTCTTGAAGGAGTTTGGACTGGGTCTTGTCTCAGTCTCGAGGTCTGATATTCAACAAGTGATAAAATGAAGACAGATTTATAAAAACATTGAAACATATGTGCTAAAATAACTGTAAAATCCAAATAAATGTTGAAAATGACAAAGGTGGTCTTGATTTGTTCTTGATGTGCCGTGGTCTCGCTCTTGGTCTTGTCTCGGTTTCGGCCTTTTAAAGTCTCGGTCTCAAACCCTCAGAGGTCTTGGTCTTATCCTGGTCTCGGGACCCTGTAGTCTCAGACATTTCTTGGTCTCAATTAGCGCGACCTTGATTACACCACTAGAAAAAAGCTACACAGTGCACCTTTAAGAACTTGACAAATCTCGCAGCGTCACACAGGACATCACTTTCTATACCATTTAACATGCAGCGAACTGAAGAAGATGTGTCTAAGAATACCGCTGTGGCTATAGCCAGAGGTGAGGCCCGGGGTGTTTGCCAATGATCATTTCCGTTTTCTTCTTCTCTTCTTTGTACGTCTTTCTCAACCTCTCACTTTGTTTATTTTCACCTGAGCAACTGTGTGCAACCTTGGTTTCGTGTGCACCTGAACGTTCCACCTGACTGCGTGCGCCATCGACGGGTTTCTTTTTCTTGTTTTTGTGGGTTTTTAAAAGGCTCGGGGGCAGGCATGGCATTGGCACAGACGTCCAACTAGGAGCGGCTCATTTTTACCTGTTTCTCAGTTGCCAGATTGGGGGCATATTGCTCTACTTTTGCCTCTCTGGGATTTGGTAATTCACATGCGAGTTTTATCCTGAGTTTATTCATCGACATCTTTTTATGCAGTTAGAACTAAAAACAATGGGTCCGTGGTGGTCACCTGCTTGTTTCTATGGAGATGGTGTGGTCCACAGTATAACATTAAACAGTCACTTTTCTGCTTGTTTCCATGGAGATATCATTGCTTTTCCTGGAATGTTCCACAGTTTAGCATTAAATGTATCTATCTCTGTGGACGTTAAAGAGCCTGGAACAGTTTTTTCCCCGTGTATTAAAGCAAAATCTGTCTTCCCCCATTGCAGATATATTGTATAGCAGCAGCTCTTGAGGTCTAAATATGCCTTCTTTATACTGTCTTATAATCAGGGAGTGCGCGTTAGCATGCTAGTTGTTGTTAAACTCCACTCAAACCTCTGAAAGTTGTAAAAAGTGCTTATAATTAGTACGCTCTGAATGTTTAAGGTAAGTAAAGAATCATTTTGGACCACTGTAAACTGTTGGTTGGGGGTCCGTCACCTGCTTGTTTCTATGGAGACATCATTGCTCTGCTTGGAATGTTCCACAGTGTGACATTAAACAGCTCTACTTTACATTATTTATTCAATTACAGGAGGTTTATAGCTCAAAAATACATAGAAAAACATGCATTCTGACTGTGAGCGGGGTCGCCTCTCCACAGATCTGACCTGGAACTTGGTCGGGTTTATTCTTCATGAAAATACAAAGGCTTAATGTCATACTTTGAAATATTCCAGACAAAGCAATAACATCTCCCCCAGAAAAGTTACACAATGTACCTTTTAAAATGTATTTGGTAATGTATTCCATTTCACAGTCCAATCAGAGTACTGTGTTGTAAGTACGTGGAATACTTTTACACAGTTGCATTTAAATTATAGTGTAATAACATGTCAAACATGGCATATAATTACAAATGACTTTTTTTGTTTTGCATCAATTTATGTCTAATTAGAGACAAAAAAAATCACACACTGCAAGAGTTGTTTTATTTTTTGTCGCTATAAACCGGTTCAAAGTAGGGATGTAACAGTAACCGAAATATGGTGATTTTTCATCAAAGGTCTCACAATAATATCGTGGACCATCACAATATATCGAATCACAAGTTAAATGAATAGTTCTGATGCAGAAATAGCTTAAAAAAACAGAGGGAACTACATAGACCATGATCCTTTGCTCCGTTTCAGTGCAGATGACATGAAGAAATAACTGTTCTAAGCACTTTTACATCTTCATTCTTTGGATTGTCTTGTGAAGCATTTTTAGAGGAAAAAGTGGCATATTCCACAAAATATTGCAATAAATATCATACTCTGAGATTTATATCGTAAAAATGTCATACAGAGACATTTAGATAGCTTTATATCTGTAGTTCAAAGGTGAAATTACATGATGAAGTACCACCAAGTGTCTTTCTGATTTCAGAAAAGTACCTATATTCTGAATATCACCAAATGAAAAAGTAGCTGGAATACAGCTACTCAAAAGTATTCAGAATCGGTATTTTGCGCACATGTATTCAGTTACGTCCCGACACTGGGCTTTGATGGGGCCTGAGATGAAGTAAATAAAAAATATAGGTACTCAAATAATATTACAGTTACTTCAAAATGCTAAAAGTATAAAGCAGTGGCTGAAAAGACAGATTTTAGAAAGCTCTCCTCCAGAAGTGAACGTAATAGACCCTTCCAGTGTTTGCAAACAGAACGCCTGGGTTCCAAATGCCGGTGCTTAACATTAGCAATTAGCGCCCGAAATGAGCATAGATGCTAACGACCATGTAATGAACACAAAGCATCACGAATCCCGCATACATTAGCGAACTTTAGAAACTGGAACTGGAAGTTCGACAATAAATGTTATTACTCTGCGCCGAATGAGCAAACCTGTAAACAACCATCTGCAAACGTCAAACGTCACGGTTTAAAACTAATGGGATAGAAGGTTCAAATCAGTACCTGTGTGAGCAGCAGTTATTTGTTTTTATTTATGATTTATTTAAAAGCATACATACGTTTTAAACATTTTGAAATGCAAGACTATAGGTCCAAAACATGGATAACAAGATGCACTGAATCAAGCGACAAGACAAAAGACAAGGAAAAACAAAACAAAACAAAAATGCAATTTATTATCAAAAAGTGATATTATTGACATTTTTCTATCGCTGGTAGTTTTGTTGACAACATTGCCGGGTTGTCGTGCTCGGCTTGTTGTTGGTACAAGTAGCGTCGTTGCTGCCGCTGAATCAAACACATGTTTTGCTTTAAGATGGTATTTTAAACTTGTTGTGCTTCTGTGGAAAGAGAGTTCATCACTAAAATATCTGCAAACTACCTTAGTTTGATCTAAAGTCCCGTATGGACAGACCTGATCACTGACCTAATAACCTGCGCCGCCTTTCAGGTCACCATTGCGTTTTCGATAGAAGTGCATGTGTGTTCAAAATAAATTGTGATTAATCTGCGTTTTTTGATAATAAATTGTATTTTTGTTTTGTTTTGTTTTTGTTTTGCTCCAAGAGAGCGGCGAACATTATCAAAGACCCCACTCACCCAGCACACAAACTGTTCTCCCTACTACCGTCAGGAAAGCGCGATTGCAGCATGCGGTGCCGCACTAGCAGACTGGGAAACAGCTTCTTTCCACAAGCCATCAGACTCCTCAACACATTGAGGAGGACAACATGAACAGCTGAACATTCCATGAACATTCAAGAACATGTCTTTTGCACCTTATATATTGGTTTTAAACTATTGCACAAACTCTTATTGTCCACTGATTGCACTCCCGTTGCTATGAGCGATTGGACTTCTGCCTTACCTCACACTGTGTGTGTGTACGCGTGTGTGCTAATCGTACAGGTCTGTATCAGACTGCTACTCTTTTTATGCACATGTGTATGTATGTCTCTGAATGGGTGTGTTGGAGTGAAAGCACTATGTATGTATAGCGTGTAGTGTAGTGTGCATGTATAGTGTGTATGTGTAACTCCTGTCCTTTTTAGATGTTTTTATTTGTCTTTATATGTTTTTTTTTAATATGTCTTAAACTGCACATTGGAGACTAGCTAAACGCAATTTCAAATTTCTATGTTCATAGACTTTTGACAATAAAGTGAACCTTGAACCTTGAACCTTGAACCTTGTTTTAAAAAAAAAAGTCACAAAAAAAGTGTGATTTTTTTTGTGATTAATCGCATGTGTTAATGTGTTAACGTTGACAGCCCTAGTGTGTGTATAACTAAAGCATGTTGAATAAGCTTTTGCTTTTCCCGACTCTTTTTCAGAATTATTTCGAAATTATTGATATATATTTTCCCTATTATTTTTATTTGTATCAGAATTGTAGCCAAATAAACATATTATTATTATTATTATTATTATTATTATTATTAAAAATTGAAGGGAAGAGAGAAAGTAGTAAAGGGAGTGAGCTCCAGTGAGGAAATGAACAAGAAGGGAGATACAGAGATGGATAAATTATTATTATTAATTCGAGGCTTAACAGGAATGGTTTTTGATGATGATTATTATGATTTGTTGAGTCTAGGGCTGAGGAATATGACCAAAGAAAAATCATTTTTTTATCGCACGCCCTGGATGGTTACGATTTTAATGGATTTTAATCGAAGAAAGAGTAGGGATTGCTCATATGTCCGACTGGGGAAAACTCTTTACATTTTCATTCTTATCATCTGCTATTATTTAAATGTGCATGGTGTCACTTTTCTGGTGGGGGGTCCGTCAAATGCTTTTCTCCATGGAGATGTTTATTGCTTTGTCTGGAATGTTTCACCTTTCTATTTTCATGGATACTAAATCACACCAAGTTACAGGTCAGATCTGTGGAGAGGCGACCCCACTCACAGTCAGAATGTTGTTTTTCGAGGTATTTTTGAGCGATAAAACCACCTGTAACTGAATAAATGTAAGGTAGAGTTGTTTAATGTCATACTGTGGAACATTCTAGGCAAGAGGAATGAGATATCCATGGAAACAAGCAAGCGAAAGTCCCTCCACGAGAAAAGTTACCCAATACACCTAAGTAAAGTGTTAGATAGGTAGTAAAATAGATCTATAAAGTGGTGTATTGCTTTTGAACTTGCAGTAGATTCTTTAAACCATGTCATAAGAGCTGTGGAGATGAGAGCTGCTTTGTATTGAAACGACAGAGCTGTGTGATATTAAGAACAGATGAAATATTCATGTGGGGTACGGGGCACGGCCAATATGAACTCTGCCACCTGAATTATACAGAGATTTGACAAGGCTGGGCTCACATATACTACAGTCAAATATCCACACACCCTCTTGCAGGGGCGGACTGGGAAGAAAAAACGGCCCTGGACTTTCACCTCAACACTCTGCGATCGAAACTGAGAGGAGGCAGGGGTCCCAATCATCTCCACTCGGCCGCACAAGCGAAAACGAGGATGCAGGGGTCCCACGGTTGGACAGTTGTTCTGAAATTTTCCAGAACGTACAGATTGCCAGTTCGCCCCGCCCTCTCATTCAGTGTTTTTTATATCTACATTTTATATACAAGACTTCAAATATAAGATGATAATTAAACTATGATGTAGCAGAGAAAAAAATAATAATAATAATTTTTGCTTTGCATCAATTTATGTCTAATTAGAGATAAAAAATCACACACTGCAAGAGCTGTTTTCCTTTTTGTCGCTATAACCCAAAGTTTCAAAGTAGGAAACAATAACCGAAATATGGTGATATCGTATCGTTAAAGGTCTCACAATAATATCACGGACCATCACAATATATCGAATTGCTTAAATGAATAGTTTATCTACTGAACTAACTGACATCACAAGGTGAAACAGAGCATTTAACACTTTGGAGATATAGACAGACGTGTGAGTTAAACAAAACACAACTCCAGGTCTGTTTTTGAGGAGGTAACAACGTTCTAAGATGACTTAAAGCTCACAAGAGTCAATTTTGTGAGATATAGGATCTTTACGTCAATTTGACTTACCTCCTGGTTTATCCACTGTTCTTACATGTTTTCCTCGTTTGTGTGTGCAGTGATCGTGATCCTGTTTGTGATGAGGAAGCGTTATCAGAAGGATCACCTGTCCAGCCTGAAGCACAGCGGAGAGATCCACGAGCAGCTGGTCACCTACGACGAGGAGGGAGGCGGCGAGATGGACACCAATGGGTACGTACGAGGCTAGGAGTTTATTTGCAGACAAAATAGCAAAGTAAAAACACCTGGATCGTGTAGGGCGGGTTAATACGACCAAAATAACGAGGCTCACAGCAGCGGTTACAGAGCGAGGGGCGACGATTTCCAATGTAAAGTTTTTAAAGTTAAGCTTTAACATAAAGGTTTTAGGGGTGTCTGAATGTCCATTTGGTGGAAAAGTAGTGCACTCAAAATTTCTGTCAATGCACCTTGAAAAGTTGTGAGCATCTGTGATCACTAGAGCGGTCAAAATAGACCACAATGCATTGTGAGAGTCGGGAAAACAACAGTGTACGGCGACAGATGTTTAACTGGAAACAACCCGACTGAATGAAGCAGATAAAAGCACTGGTTTATGGCTCTGGAGATCCTGCGATGTCCTGTGCTTCAAAATGAGTCCTGACGAAGGGAATTAGCGAGTGGAGAGTATAAAGTTGTGGCTCTTTTTTGGCTCTCGGACTGATTTTCATTTGGGTGCGCTTCGGGTGTCGGTGTGTATTTACAGCGGGTACGGGCGGGTGCGGTTTGTCAAAATCAGACCCGTGCAGGAGTCTGGTGTGATTATTATTCGTCCATAAACACTTGTATGTCAGTCTCATCTGATCATTATTATCAGAGTTTCATGGACTTTCCAATCTAGACGCAAGACTCACGAGGACTCATGAGGGGATCGGGACGAGGATGAACATTCGGACTCAGCCCAGGTCTATTTATACAGGATCTCCCAAAAAATTTGACATTATTTTCAAAGCAATTATCATGAAAAGTCCAGCTCAGTGATGGTGTTGATGTTGGTCTACCAGATCCTTTAGCCCTGCATAAACTGCCTTCACCTTTACGTTTTTGGTCCAAATTTGTAGTTGGTGAAGTTTTTCCAAATTTTGCATTGAAGGCTGCACAGTCTCGGGTGTCTCGGATTTCAAAATGACTTCTCAACCTCAACCTGAAAACAGAACTAAATAAAACCTCAAATATCAAATCTGGATCTGTTTCTATATAGGGCTTTTCAACTACATTACCGGCACAGCACACCATTACACGGTGAAGCTTTTCCATGCGGTCATTACCACCTGGAACTGGGTGGAGTAGCGGGGTCGACACTGCCGTGACGTCATTTTTAGGCAACGTTATTAGTGTCACACCGTGATCTTTCTTTCGCTGGTCTTCACAATCTGCTCTGTTGTTTATCATCTGTTGACGTGTTCGCTGTTGTCGGTGTGTTTTTTATACACGGCGGGTGATTATTTAAAGATCCTCGAGCGTCGTCGTGCGTGCGCTCTGTCCACGTCACGATGTCGTATCGGCTCAGCACGATTAGAATTGCTCCGGAACGAAAAATCATAACGGCTCCAGGTTCAATCCCCAGTCGAAAAGCAAACAAAGCATGTTGTGCTGTGCTCTGCCATACTAAACTGTGCCAGTGGTACAAATCTAATACATTCTGTGAACATTTGAGGTGGTTTTAGTAAGAATTACCAAAACAAAACTATTGGCCTGCAAAATTATATTAAATGTTTTGCGACATCCTGTATTTACAGTCTTTCATTTTTGGAGAATGTAAAGTAATAACTGCTGGATACTGTAGATCAAATTAAAGCAAAAGTATGGAGCATTCAAAGCGAAAGACATCCCCACTATAAATGTTAGTGCATCATTAAAGCAGAAGGTGGTGCTGTAAACTCAGACTGAGGCTAAATTCCAGGTAAATGATCTTCTGCTCTTGAGTCCATATTTATTTCTGGGAGTGTTTGCAGAATCATTTTGGATAAACAGAACGATTAAGTTGAAGAATTTTCCACTCAGAGCCTTTTCTCTTCCTCCTGAACACTCTACCCCATTTACCCTCCGTCTTCCTTCTCTCACTCGTTCTATAACTCCTCTAACTCCTCTCCGCCCATCTTCTCTCTCTTACTCTCTCTTATTTATCATTCATCACCCTTCCCTTCTCCTCTCTCTTCTCCTCTCTCTCTGTCCTCTTCCCCTCCTGAACACCTTTTTCTCCTTCTCTCCATTCTCCTCTCCTTTGTTTTTTCCCTCCTCCTCCCTCTCTCTCTGTTTCTCTCTCTTTCGCTCTCTCTCTTTCTCCGTCTCTTTCTTTCTCTCTATATCTTTCTCTCTCGCCCTCTCTCTCGCCCTCTCTCTGTCTCTCTCTTTCTCTCTGTCTCTTTTTCCCTCTCTCTCTCTTTAATTCTCACTCTCTTACTGTCTCTCCCTCTCATTTTTTCTCTCTGTCTCTCTCTCTCTTTCATTGTCTCTCTCTCCCTGTCTCTTTCTCTCTCTCTCTTTTTCGTTCTCTCTGTCTCTTCCTCTTTCTCTCTCTGGCTCTGTCTCTTTTGTTCTCTCTGTCCCTCCCTCTGTCTTTCTCTCTCTTTTACTCTCTCTCTTTCTCTCTCTCTTTCTGTCTCTCCCTCTTTTGTTTTATCTCTCTCTCTCCTCTCCCCCTTCCTCCTGAACCCCCTTTTCTCCTCCTCTCCCTCCCCCTCTCCCTCTCTCTCTCCCTCTCTTTCTCTCTCTCTGTCTGTCAGCTGAAAAGTTCCACAGTGCATCATTAAAGAGGAAGGTCGTGCTGCAGAATCAGATGAAGGTGACCTGAGGTCAAATATTCCACCAAAACAGAACTTGCAGGTGGAGTTGAGTTTGTAGAGTTCATTTTGTAGAGTTGAGTTTGTAGAGTTCAGTTTGTAGAGTTCATTTGTAGACTTCAGTTTGTAGAGTTCACTTTGTAGAGTTCAGTTTGTAGAGTTAATTTGTGGAGTTCAGTTTGTAGAGTTCAGTTTGTAGAGTTTGTAGAGTTTAATTTGTCGAGTTCAGTTTGTAGAGTTCGTACAGTTCATTTTGTAGAGTTCAGTTTGTAGACTTCAGTTTATAGAGTTCAGTTTGTAGAATTCAGTTTGTAGAGTTCAGTTTGTAGAGTTCATTTGTAGAGTTCAGTTTGTAGACTTCAGTTTGTAGACTTCAGTTTATAGAGTTGAGTTTGTAGACTTCAGTTTATAGAGTTCAGTTTGTAGAATTCAGTTTGTAGAGTTCAGTTTGTAGAGTTCATTTGTAGAGTTCAGTTTGTAGAGTTCATTTGTAGAGTTCAGTTTGTAGAGTTCAGTTTGTAGAGTTCAGTTTGTAGAGTTCATTTGTAGAGTTCAGTTTGTAGACTTCAGTTTGTAGACTTCAGTTTATAGAGTTGAGTTTGTAGAGTTCATTTGTAGAGTTCAGTTTGTAGAGTTCAGTTTGTAGAGTTCAGTTTATAGAGTTCAGTTTGTAGAGTTCAGTTTGTAGAGTTCAGTTTGTAGAGTTCATTTGTAGAGTTCAGTTTGTAGAGTTCAGTTTGTAGAGTTCATTTGTAGAGTTCATTTTGTAGAGTTCATTTGTAGAGTTCATTTGTAGACTTCAGTTTGTAGAGTTCAGTTTGTAGACTTCAGTTTATAGAGTTCAGTTTGTAGAGTTCATTTGTAGAGTTGAGTTTGTAGAGTTCATTTGAAGAGTTCAGTTTGTAGAGTTCAGTTTGTAGAGTTCATTTTGTAGAGTTCATTCGTAGAGTTCATTTGTAGAGTTCATATTGTATAGTTCAGTTTGTAGAGTTCATTCGTAGAGTTCATTTGTAGAGTTCATATTGTATAGTTCAGTTTGTAGAGTTCATTTTGTAGAGTTCAGTTTGTAGAGTTCATTTGTAGAGTTCAGTTTGTAGAGTTCCTCTCCTCTTCTTTGTCCTTTCCCTCTCTCCTTCCTCCTCTCGAGTCTCTCTTTTCCTCCTCTTTATTTTCTCCTTTCTTCTCCTCTTCTTGTTTTTCTCCTTCTATCTCTCTCTATCTTCTCCTCTCGCTCCTTTTCCCCTCCTTCCTCCTCTCTCTGCTCTCCCTCCTCCTCCTCTCCCTTCTCTCTCTCTGTCAATCTATCTCCTCTTCCCCTCTCCTCGTCCTCCTCCCCTCTCTCCTCTACCCCTCCCTCCACCTCTCCCCCACTTGCCCTCTGTCTTCCTTCTCTCTCTCGCTCTCTATCTCCTCCTCTCCCACCTCCTTCTATCTATCTATCTATCTATCTACCTATCTATCTATCCTCCCTTCTGAACACCTCTTTCTCTTCCTCTCTTCTCCTTTGTTCTCTCTCTCCTCCTTCTCCCTCTCCTCCTCTCTCTCTCTTTTCCCTCTTCTCTCTCTTTCTCTTTCTACCCTCCTCCCTTCCTCCTGATCCCCCTGTTTTCCTCCTCTCCTCCTCCTCTCGGGGTGATGTGATGTAAGTTCAGGTCTGCTCTTACACACACTCAGGTTTGTGTGTGTGTGTGTCATGTCTGTGTGTGTGTGTCCTGTGTGTGTGTGTTGTGTCTGCGTGTGTATGTGTGTTGTGTCTGTGTGTGTCGTGTGTGTGTGTGTCGTGTGAGTATATATATACGTGTGTGTGTCATGTCTGTGTTGTGTGTGTCCTGTGTGTGTGTGTTGTGTCTGTGTGTGTGTATGTGTGTTGTGTCTGTGTGTTGTGTGTGTGTGTCGTGTGAGTATATATATACGTGTGTGTGTTGTGTGTGTGTCATGTCTGTGCGTGTGTGTGTGTCTGTGTCGTGTGTGTGTCCTGTGTGTGTGCGTTGTGTCTGTGCGTGTGTGTTGTGTCTGTGCATGTGTGTGTGTATGTGTGTTGTGTATGTGTGTTGTGTGTGTGTGTGGCGTGTAAGTTTGTGTATACGTATGTGTGTGTGTGTGTGTGTAATAGATGCTCCCAGATGACAGTCTCGATGCCTTATTGTGTTGTAAGATTCTATTAAAAATACAAGAGTTGCATCAGTTTTCTCGCTCTGCGAAGTAGACCCCACTCCTGAATTATTCCTATGGATGATTAAAGCTGCGCTGTGGCACTTTTCTGCTGGTTTCCATGGAGATATCATTGCTTTTCCTGGATTATTCCACAGTTTAGCATTAAATGTGTCTATCTCTGTCGAGGTAAGCAGATGTTAGAGCCTGGAAGTGAATTTTCCCTCATGTATATAAGCAAACTCTTTCTTCCCCCAGTGCAGATATATTGTATAGCAGCAGCTCTCTAGGTCTAAATATGCCTTCTTTGTTCTGTCTTCTAATCAGGGAGTGCACATTAGCATCCTAGTTGTTGTTAAACTCCGCTCAAACCTCTGAAAGTTGTAAAAGTGCTTGAAATTAGGACACTCTGAATGTTTAAGGTAAGTGAGGAATCATGTTGGACCACTGTGAACTGTTTAAGGGGGCACAGTGTAACTTTTGTGACTGGGGGTCCGTCACCTGCTTGTTTCTGTGGAAACGCCATTGGTCTGCCTGAAATGTTCCACAGTGTGACATGACAGCTCTACTTTATGTTATTCAATTACAGGGGGGTTTATAGCTCAAAATATCTAGAAAAACAGGCGTTCTGACTGAGCGGGTCGCCTCTCCACAGATCTGACCTGGAACCTGGTCTGGTTTGGTCTCCATGAAGTTAGACAGATTTAATACCATACTGTTCCAGACAAAGGAAAAACATGGTGAAACATGGTGAAAAACATTTGACGGGCCCTCCAGCAGAAAAGTTACACAGTGCACCTTTAAATGAACTAGTTTTGTTTTTCGTGTTTTATTAGCATGGTAAAAATCTGGTACAGCGCCTTTAATGGAGTTGTTTTTAACACAGTGCTGCATTAATGAGGCTACTCACCAATCAACCAATCAAACCTTACTGATGAGTGCTTTTCATGCAAAAAAAGCAACACTCACCATTTCACTTTGCCCATCTGCTCCACGTGCCTTTTCCTTCAGAAGTCATTCTTGTAAAGTTTCTGTCTGATGTCATAACATGTTTTATATTCATCCTCCGCGGCTGTAAACTTTCCGTAATCCATCACGAGTCCTTCCCTGAGCTCCTGATGTGACGTACAGTGTTTACACCACTGTAGTGGTTTTACAGAATGTGTTTTGAAAGGACATCAGAAGTTTATTTTGACACCGCGTGCTTCTTTCCCTGCTAAAAAGCCTGGAGACGCTCTGTTGACGCTGCAAAATTAGAACTCTGACCTATCTTGAGCAGCACGTAGCGTCATGACGGTTGTTGGACGTGCGTACGACACTGCTGGTGTCGACTGTCCCACCGGTTAAAACGGAAAACCAAACCTGCTGCTGTTGCTGCGCTTACACACTGTGGCGCTTCGGTGTGAATCGAGGGTTATTTGAACTATTTGAGAGTTAAATGGGGGCTTGAGTTGGGGTTATTTTCCAAAGTTGATATGGCTGAAGTTCATTCAACTTCCCCTCATGTTAATTTGGCACCTCCCACCCACCACTTCAAACTCCTGAGAGAGAAGACCAGTCTGAACCATCTGTACATGGTTTCATTTTTTACAATGTTTTAAAGAAAATAAAGTCTTTACCTGCACTGAATGTGTGTTGTTTAGCTAAATTAGGATAACCCTACAAAGTGTTATCCGTTTGCTCTCCAAACATTAATATAACTCTTAATTTCACGCTTAAACAGGAACTTCCGTCCGGTGTTACTTAATGAACATTTCTAAAATGTTAAATTAACTCTAAACAGATTGGACTCATATAAACCCTGAGAAAATGTTAACTAAGTCAATTTTACCACTCCACTTTTTGCTGTACTTTTTAACTCCCCTCTCACCAGCTCAGTGCATAGCTCCAGCATGTACTTTTACCACCCTTATAAACCACTACAGCTAATTCAATTCAAAACACGCACTTAAATATTTATTCTAATGCTTTTTCATCTGGGTCTACTCACACACACTCCGTAGGCCCTCCCCATGTTAATCTCCTCCATATTTATTTACACTGCAGATCTGCTGACCCACTTTATGCAAAACAATACATTAAACATTAATGTAATCCAAATCGGATCTTAAACCCAAGCAGAGTCCTTTATTCTTGCCTTGGTGCGTTGTCATAATGATGTATAGAGGGGCTGGCTCAGACACTCCACACCCAAACACCAAAATCTGGACTAGATCACTTCTAATGAAACACGGATGCGCTCAGAACTTTGCAAACTTTGAAGCTATAGTTTCTGCAGCGTTCACAAAATGAAGCTGTTTGTGTTCAGTTATGTTAAAGGGGCCGTGTTGTGCCAAACTCTGGTGAGATTTAAGCTGTGTTATAATGTGAGCTTCATCAAAAACATATCTTGAGTTGTGTTTTGTTTCACTCACACTGCAAATTTCTCTGATCTGGCCAAGATTTTAACACTTATATCAGGTTATTCATCTTGTTTTTTTATATTTATTACCTACTTACTAGTTCTGAGACTGCTTCATTTTAGTCTAGAGGTCGTTTATTTTAAGAGAACTTGTCAAGTAAAATGATCTGTCCATGTAACGAGATAATTCCACTACTTTTAAGTCATTTTCAGATAGATTTAAGTGTTTATATCTTAAAGGGGAACTCTGGCACGTTTGAAGCTAAAGTCCATTGCTAGAGGTGGTGGAATTCTGTCAGAAGCCAAAAAACAGCACAGATCAGTGTTGCCTCGGCGGAGATCTCACTGTGGCAGTGAGTCTGTCAAGGCAACAACGTAACGTAAAATACCAATTTTTCACACAGAAGAAGCTTAACACCACTGTAACCCATTTTACAACAGCCACGAGTCTAACAAACAAAACGCTCTGCCTGGTTCACTCATTAGTGTCTGGAAACGTTAGAAAACAACTTTATGAGCAGCTTTAGCCTTACCTTTGGCGATTTACCACTACACATTGCGAAAGCCCAAGAGACTCGATTGTCGAAGTGAGGATCGACTACTGACGGTGAAGAAGAGAAACTGAAAGTTGTTGAAAGAAAATGGTTCGGGAATGTATTTTTTAGCGTTTTCAAAAATATAATTCACTTGTAAATAAATGGGATTAGAAACATTGGCGATCGAGTCTTTTGGGATTTCACATGCACAGTGGGAAATCAACAGAGGGAAGTGTAAAGCTGCTTATAAAGTTGTTTTCTAACGTTTCCAGACACTAAGGAGTGAACCAGGCAGAGCGTTTTGTTTGTTAGACTCATGGCTGTTGTAAGATGGGTTAAAATGGTCTCTTCTGTGCACATTGGCGTTTTACGTGGAAGTTAAGAACTTGCCCCCATCACTACACTAGTTTGTTGCCTTGACAGACTCACTGCCACAGTGAGATCTCCACTGAGGCAACACTGATCTGTGCCGTTTTTTGCTTCTGACAGTATTGAACCACCTCTAGCAACGGACTTTAACTTCAAACGTTCCCTTTTAATGTCATACTGTGGAACATTCCAGGCGAAGCAATAACGTGTGCATGGAAATGGGACGTGTCCACCAGAAAAGTTACACAGTGCACCTTTAAATTCAAATGGTATAGTGCTTATGTCCCACAGAATGGCATTAAACATATATCTATATTTATGCTCAATGAGTCAAGCAAGTGACACCATGAAGACCAACCTACAGGTCAGATCTGTGGAGAGGTGCACCTGCTCTCTAAGAATGCAGCTTGTTTAATGTATTTCAGGGCGTTAAAACAGCTGTAATTAAATAAATGCAAGATATATATGTTTAAGGCCGTACTATGAACTTATCTATAGCCATAGTCCAAGTTACATGTCAGATCTGTGGAGAGGCGCCCCCACTTGCAATAAGAATGCAAGTTGTTCAAGGTATTTCTGGGCATTTAAACAGGTGTAATTGAATAAATGCAAGATATCTGTGTTTAAGGCCGTGCTGTGAACTTATCTCTATGGTTACAGGTCACATCACTCACAATAGGACCGCATGTTGTTCATGTGTTTTCCATCAATAAAACAGATTACGCTCAAGGATATATGGGAAAACATTACAGGTAAAGCAATGACATCTCCATGGAAACAAGCCAGTTGACTATCCCCATTCATTAAAAACAGATAATGCAAGTGAAGTAATTAAAGTAGTATTGGTTTCCATAGTGTGGACTGTAAACGTAATTAGCTGAAATTGAGCTTCAGGATCTTGCTATAGATATAGATATAAAACGGTGTTGCTGAACAGACTTTTTAATTTATGTGTATTTATTTATTTGCATTATGAACTTAAACGCCTTTAAATATGACACGTTTGAATGGTCTACGCATTGAATTAGCCTTGTCCACATATATAGCTGGCGTAGTAATGGCATTTCGTTCCTTCTAGTTACCGAGGAGACGTATATAGTGAAAATGTCAAGGATACTGTTGCATTTAAACATTTTAGGACCTGTGAAACAATGTCGAGTATATCTTCTGCTTCTGTTTACAATCCTTTGGTGTACTGTATTTACTGAAGACGCAATGTCATGAAGCGAATAGTAAAAGCAACTACAATTTACAGTTAGGCGTACTGCGTAACGTCTGGAGGAGGTTCGTCAAATGCTTTTCTCCATGGAGATATTATTGCTCTTGCCTTGAATGTTCCACAGTATGACATTAAACAGCTCTGCCTTACGTTGATTCAGTTAACATGGGCCAATTGTTGAGGACTTTGTAAAATGGTGTGAAGAGTCATATCTACACCTCTACGCCTTAATATATCCAAAACGAAGGATATGATTATTGACTCTAGGAAAAGTGCTCCTCAGAATGATGTAACGTATATAAAGGAGCAGTCAGTTCAGTGTGTAGACTCTTAAAAGTATCTTGAAACACACATTGATTGAGCTTTGATGATAATTGTACTGCTGCGCCTTCATTGTCTGTGGAAACTGTCCTTTTACTGTGTAGATCAGTGGTTCTTAACCTGGGTTCGATGGAACCCTCAGGGGTTCTGTGAGTCAGTCTCAGGGGTTCAGGGGTCAGACTCACATCCAACTCATATGATTGGTGATGACACGCCCTGTTTGGCTGTTACTGGCTGTAGGAAATTTTGTGTGCGCAATAGTCTTGTGACTGTCGTGATGGTGTCGTGAAATTTCTTTCTTAATATTTTCTCTTCATACTAACTACGTCGAGCGAACAAAGAAAGTGGTCGGACGAAAATGTGCAATATGGATTCACATGTGTGCACCAATATATAAAATATATAAACCTATGTTTTGGCGGCACGGTGGCTGAGTGGCAACACTCACAGCAAGAAGGTTGCGGGTTCGATCCCTGGGTCACCCGGGCCTTTCTGTGTGGAGTTTGCATGTTCTCCCCGTGTCTGGATGGGTTTCCTCCGAGCACTCCGGTTTCCCCTATCAACTCAAAACATGCAGCACCTGAACTAACATCAAGGACCATGACGTCCACCCTCCTGTGGGCTCACCACCTGCAGAGGGGTTCATAGGGATGTCAGGTGCTATGAGGATTGGGCAGCAAGCTGCCCCCGCGACCCAGCAGGATTAAGCGGGAGAAGATGGATGGATGGATGGATAAACCTATGTTTTGAATTTGAAAAATATATATATATATATTTTTCCAATTAAGAAGGGTTCGGTGAATGCGCAGATCAAACTAGTGGGGTTCAGCACCTCCAACAAGTTTGAGAACCACTGGTGTAAATAGAACCATGATGACACTGGTCTGTAAAACCTTTATGGAATCAGTTTGAACTTTTTCACTTGTCTCGTGGTTTGGGAGCATCTCTGCTAACGACAAGAACTCCCTGGATCAGTTGGTTTGACGGGCGAGTGACGTGATGGGCCATCCTCAGAGCAGCCTGGACTCCCTGTACACGAGACAGCTACAGCGGATGTCCCAGAATATTCTAAATGACATGCAAGAGGTTCTTAGTCCCAAGATCGAGAACAAATCATTTTAAAAGGAGTTTCATACCAGCTGCCATTGTATTTATGAATAAACTGTAATCTATTTATCTATCAAAAACTAATCTAACCCAAAACCCAAAACATGCACTGTAGGTGTGACAGTGGTGTGTGAGTGAGTGTTGGTGGTGCTTACACCATTGGGTCGGGAGTGAATGAACAAAGCTCTGTTAATAATGCTCTGTAAAGCGTCTTTGAGGACATGTGTCTGTGAAAAGCGCTATAGCTGTTGTTGTAAGGCGACCTTGGGTGTCCAGAAAGGTGGCAAATAAATAAAATGCATAATAATAATAATAATAATAATAATAATAATAATAATAATAATAATAATAATAATTATAATAATAATAATAATTATTATTATTATTATTATTATGTTTTTGATATATCCATCCGTCCATCCATCTTATGTTTTTGATATAGTTAATATTTATTGTGATTTTTAGCTAAGTGAGATGAATTAATTTATTTATGGAACAAAATCTGGAGCACTGTGCCACTTTATTTGTAATTGTGTTTTTATGTGTTTATTCTGTATTGTGTAGATGAATGAAATGTGACATGTGGGATTAGCTTCTCAAATCTGCAAAACTAATTAAATACAGCAATAAAGCAACCTAACCTTACCTAACCCAAGTTAAAGGTGGTTTTATAGCTCAAAAATACCTAGAAAAACATGCATTCTGGCTGTCAGCGGGGTCACCTCTCCACAGATCTGACCTAGAACTTTTTTCTTTGTGGAGATGCCATTGCTCTGCCTTAAATGTTCCACATCTCTGCCGTACGTTGATTCAGTTACAAGTGGCTTTACGGCTCAAAAATACCCAGAAAGAAGATAGAAAGGTTTAATTCCACACTGTGACACACTCCAGACAAAGCATAACATCTCCAAGGACAGAAGCATTTCACGGACGCTCCGCCAGAAAAGCTACACAATGCACCTTTAACTACATTTTCGTCTTAATCTTCTAAAACATAACTATATCTGGCATTTTTAGTGATAGTGTAAAAGTGCCTTTATTACACTTCATTGTAATCTTCTAAAAAAGTCAGATATTTTATTTTACATAGTACTTCAAACTGTATGAACCGCCCTACAAAAACACACCTAAGGACTATACCACAAAGGCAAAAGACCGTAACTCATCAGATTATGAAACTGAGATAAATGACTTCAAAATTTCTGTTTTGTCCAGACAAAAGTATAATAGGTAGGGCTTTATTTAACCTTTATTTAACCAGGAAAGTCCCATTGACATCACTAATCTCTTTTTCAAGGGAGTCACTTTCACTTTCATACTCATACGTCTTGCCTAAGGAAACAACTACAGTTTTTTACCACTGGCGCCCCCTGTGGTACTAACCAGGCCCGGCCCTGCTTATCCTCTGAGATCTGACAGGATCAGGCTTTGACAAGCCGGTGTGGCCACACCTTTTAGAGCTCCTAAAATCTGATAACTAGTTGCTATAATAAAGAAATATTTGTATGCAAAAAAATAAAATAAAATAAAAAATTTAGCTAAAAATTGACCTTTGACCCTTGTCTTTCTTCATTCTCCAGTTTTATTTTCTTAATCAGTGATACGTGTCGGATTTGGCAGCATCTTGTCACCGTTTTGGTACAAATGGAAAAAAAAAAGACAGTTTACAGCAACGTCAGCTCCTATTGAACACGGAATTCAGTGAACAGTCATTTTAGATTAATATTGAGGTTTATTGCGATGTTCAAATTATAAAAATAATCCATGGGTGTCCTTGATTATAACTACAGTATATAGCAGACACAAGTCTATGTCTTCTGTAAAGTGTGTATGATAGTTTCTTTTTTTATAATTCTTTAATTTTTACTTAATCTGGTGGGATAATAACTGTTGTAATAAATATAAATTATTGTTTTACCCCAATCAAGAAGCAGTTGGTGAAGGAAAGTTGAAAAATATGTTGCAGGAAGTAGAGAGTTCTATTTTAGACAGTCCCATTGAAAGTTTGTCACAATTTACTCGTAAGAAACACATTTTTCTGACACTATGAACACAATTTCAACTAAATAAAAGTGTTCTTCTTTTTATTTGCCAAATAAAACTGTGTTCAGGGAGGGACTTTGGCCTAGTCTACTACATGGTTGCTAGGTAACAGTACAAAATGGCCCAAAGAGTGAAATAGGAAACCTGCGTGAAGTTGCCCCCCATCAAACTCAAACCTACACAAAAACTATGTCAATCGTTTGTGCTTCATTTGTGCTGTTTTGTGCTGCAAAAAGTTTTGTTTGTGCGATTCTGGTTCTTAAGATATTTGCACTTTTATTTTCGGTTAAATAGCCTCAAATCAGGCAGAAACTTATAGAAAATGTTTGTATTTGGTTTGTGCTGTTTTGTGCTGTGACCATTTTCATTTGTGTGAGTTTATTTCTAAAATTATTCATTATTATTTCTGCGGTAATTATAGGACATAAAACGATAAACGATTGTGTGGAAAAATATGTAACAGTCTTTAGTAATTTGCTTTTGATAGATATTTTTTGTAATAATACAGACTTTTCCACAGCCTGAGATCATTTATCACCACCAGTTTTGCAGAGTAACTTTTTGCAGCACAAAACAGCACAAACGAAGCACAAATGACCGACACAATTTTGGACGTTTTAGAGCATTTTGAAGCTTTCTGGAGGCTGAACCCAATTTGACCTATAAAAGAATCGTTAATTTCCCAAAACCTAAAGCAGCACAAACACATTTTTTTGCAGCACAAACGAAGCACAAACGATTGACATAGTTTTGTGTAGGTTTGAGTTTGATGGGGCGACTTCACGGAGGTAAATAGGAAGAGTTGCAGGAACTTTAAACATTCAATACAGCTTGTGCAAACATAACCAAGTGTTCTTTTTCCTTTCAGCTATGACGTCTCCATCCTCACCTCCGCCTGCCACGATGGCTCTCTGCTGCGTCACCCGGACAACCACCCCCACCCGTCCCTCTACGCCATGGTCCAGAAGCCCCACCACCACCAGCCCAACGCCTGCAAGGGAGACATGGCAGCCATGATCGAGGACAAGAAGTTTGAAGCCGACCACGACCGCGACGGCTTCCCTTATGACACCTTGCACATCTACGGCTACGAGGGCCCTGAGTCACTCGCCGGCAGCCTTAGCTCGCTCGATAGCTCCTCTAGTGGTTCGAACTTGGATTACGATTTCCTCAACGACTGGGGCCCTCGCTTCAGAACACTGGCCGAGCTGTACGGAGTAAACAACCACGAGTATTACCACCAGTATTGAGAGCCAAAAAAACAAAACGGTGGTAAAAACGAGCCATAAAATTTCAACTGCCGTTAAAAAAAAAAAAAAAAAAAAAAAAAACGAGAAACTTAGCCAATATCGTCTTCGCGACTGGCTGTTGATCATCGAGTTCGCTTCTTAGCTTGTCTTGTCTTGTCCGGTCCCCCAGTCCCTTCTTTCCGAATTACAGCCCCGTACGAAGACAGTGGGTTCCCGGCAAATCAAAGGGCCCCCAATTTAGTTTCGATGGCTCCTTCCGTCCTCTCGCAGATGTTGACGAGAAACATCAAGAGGCAATTTGAGCGGAGCCACCGAAAATCGACTGCAGACGGGCGAGAAGATAAAAGCTAAGATGGTTATTATCAAGTGTCTTTTTATATATATATATCTATTCTACAAGTGAAGAGTGAAGATATAAGCCTATTATTTTAATGTACCTAAGATTTTTTTTTTCATTTTGTTTCTCGAGGCAATCAGTGTCCATCTTGTATTTCCGCGACGACTGCGAGCCTTTTATTAACATTCGTGCTACGTCTCAGATTTGGTTTGACATGGTAATGATCATACGCGTAAGTGGATGAAAATTACGTTAATATGATTTAGAAATATGAAAACGTAATACTGTACACGGCAACTATATATATCGGAGTTGCTTAAAAACACAGTGAAGCACTTCCTGGATTACTGGTATTTTGTGTTTAAGAGAAAAACTCTGTAGGGTTTGTGCGTTAAACATGCGTGAATGAAACAAAACTCAGAAAATAGCGTAATGTGGGCCCTTTAAATTCTCATTCCATGTGAAACCAACTCACTCCTCACTTTTGGCTGAATTTGTTTTCCAGAACTTTCTATTGTCAACCTGTAATCACTTTTTTATCTTTGATGTTTCGTTCTTTTTCTTTCAAACCAAAGGACCACAGACAAAGGCTGTTTTTTTTTTCTTTTTTCTTTCTTTTTTTTGATCCAGAAGTTGATGATTGGATTTGTAAATAGGGATTTTTATTGTTTGAGGTGAAAAACTTTTGAAGAGCCAGAAAAGACTAAAGTCAAAGAGAGCGGCTGTCTGTTTGATCAGATGTCCTATTTTCATTTGTGCTTTCGAGAATCCAAAAAACTGCAACTTTTAGCCTTAAAATGAAAGACAAATCCAATCAAATCAAACCACAGATTATATAGGGATGTTCCGATATCGATATTTTTCATTTCAGCCGATACCAATATCCAATATTTGTCTTGCTGTTGTGACCGATTAACCGATATCTGCTGGTGCTAATCATTAAAATTCTATAGCAAGGCCCACCAATTGAAGTAAAGTTAGATCAACGTATAGATCATATAGGGATGGTCCGATATCAATATTTTTCATTTCAGCCGATACCAATATCCAATATTTGTCTTGCTGTTGTGACCCTTTAACCGATATCTGCTGACATCAGTGATTCAAATTCTATAGAAAGGCCCACCAACTGAAGTAACATTAGATCAATGTATAGATTATGATGTAGGACTGGTCCGATATCGATATTTTTTTCATTTCAACTGATACCGATATTCGTCTTGCCCCATTTATAGATTATCTAGGGGTTAAAGATTGTGCTCTATTTATATATTATGTAGGGATGACGCGATATCGATATTTTTATTTCAGTCGATACTGATATCCAATATTCGCCTTACTGTTGTGACCGATTAACCGATATCTGCTGGTGCTAATGACTCAAGTTCTATAGCAAGGCCAGCCGATTGAAGTAAAGATAGCTCAGTTTATAGATTAAGAAGGATGGTGCGATATCAATATTTTTAATTTCAGCCAATACCGATATCCGATACTTACCTTGCTGTTGTGTCCGATTAACCGATTTTTTCATTTTTGCCAATATCCGATATTCACCTTTCCGTTGTGACCGATTAACCGATATTTGCTGGCGTCAATGATGTAAATTCTATAGCAAAGTTCACCAACTGAAGTAAAGTTAGATCAATGTAGAGATTATATAGGGATGGTCCGATATCAATATTTTTGGTCGCTATTCTAATTTTTTGAGATGTCCCGTACATTTTCAGTTCATTGGAGGTTTTCACACAAGAAAAACTCTGAGCAACCCCACCAGCAACCTCTTTGTACCAGTGAAAAGACTCATTCTATGCCTGTCACTGTCCAATTTCCATAGTTATTTTTACTCTTAGCTGTCAGAAGACAATAGCCGGCCCCGACAGAGGAAACAGTAGCGGAGTAGTGTGAACAGAATTACAACATTTTCATAGGTTTTATTTGACACGGACCATCGCCAGGGTCATTCACAGAGATGAAAGCTTCAACTCTCAAAGGCCCACTAGAATCCAAGTCATGCAGGAAACTCAGAGCCGCTAAAGGCAGATATTTCAACACTGGATGGCCCCTATCGTTTTAACCTCTATCCCCTTTGGCACAAATGGGCACCGGGACACAAAAAAGCCTCCTCACCGGACAATATCGTAACATAAAACTCCAGGTGATTGAGCATTTTAATAAAATCTTGTCTTCCGGTCGTGAATTCGATACATGTTTAGTGAGAGGAGTTGGTAAGCCAGAAGCGCGACGGAATAAAAACAAGATACATTTTTAGTTTTTAGTATGATATTCTATACGGCGATATTAACGAATACAGATACAATTGAATGCAAATTTATGTTGTGATACGGTGAGTTCTTGGGTTTAGTCAGTAATTGAAAATATCATTTGTGAATTCACCTTTCGGATATTTCATGACAAAGTATCAAGTGATCAATAGGGAAAACGGTCTCTTGCTCCCCCATCTGGAAGTACCGCGACACTACAGGGGTTAACTACCTTTAAACTTGCACAAAACAGTGACGCAAACACATCCATTAAAGCCTCTATACTTTATTGTGTTTATTGTTATAAGTGAGGACCCACATTAAAGAGTCTTGGTTCGGTTCCAGTTCAGTCCGAGTTTCGACGCGGGGATTACTCAAGTGTGAACTCGCTCTAGAGCTTTTTACATTTTTTCCTTAACTCGCTCCAAAACTGCACATTGGAAGAAGTAGGCCTGCAGCTGTAATGATTATTTTGGGGGATAATCATTTCGATTTATCAGAGTTTTACTAAATTCGACCCAGATGGTGGTAAAGTGAGGACAACATGACGGAAAATCATTACATCTTCTCTCGGCGCATGGCATGTTTCGAAGCCCAGATAAGGATTTGGTTACTAAATGTGTTCAAAGGTCCGCAAAATCAAATAATCTCCGAAGCTTAAAATGCTCAGTTCCGCCTTGTGATGTCATGCAGTGGCCGTCATTTTCAAGTTAACAGCTACTTTTTAAACTTTTAGTTTTGTAGAGATGGGCTGAAATGATCCAAATGATTCTAGTGAAGGTGTGTGGAGTTTAAAAACAAAATGGAACGTATTTTGCGTATCACCACATGACATCACAAGGTGGAACAGTGTTTTCTTGTTTGAAAGAAGAACTTTAAAGCCTAAATATGCAGGGTTTGTGTTTAAACATGTGTGAATGAAACAAAACTCCAGGTCTGTTTGTGATGAGGAAACAACATTAGAACATAGATCAAAAAATATCATAATATGGGAAGTTAGGTAGAATTGTGATTTATAAATTGTGTAGTTGTTGTCCAAAAAGTTTCCATTCAAGATCTCTTGCATAACAAAAGTAAACGTGTCTTAAGTCTGTTTGAAAATGTGGATCTGTTCAAAGCGTTCTGACTTGAGAAAGTGTTCACAGCCCAAATAATTATTGTCTTTTGTGATGAAAACTAGGCCAACACAACAGAACGGAACACACAAAATAGAGCTCTGACATTCAAAGGATTTATCACAAAAAGAAAAAAAAAACAGAAAATGGCAAAAATGTATTCTGTGTCTGGGTAACTTGTGTGAGCTATTTTTAAATCTATGTTCTAATGTTGTTGCCTCATCACAAACAGACTTGGAGTTGTCAGACTTGTTTATTTCATTCACACACACCCTACGTATTTAGGCTTTAGAGTTCTTCTCTCAAACAGAAAACACTGTTCCACCTTGTGATGTCATGTGGTGATACACGGTCAAGTGTTTTCAGTATGATTTTAAACTCCATACACTTTGACTAGAATCATTTGGATAATTTCAGCCATGGAATTGCCCATCTCTACTGAACTGAAGGTAAAATTGATGACGTGTAGGTCGGATGAATGTGACCTGGTCGTTCAGGCTGAAGTCATGTCAAAAGATCGGATATCGGTTTTAGGAGCACATATCCAAGGGCCCTGGGTCACATTTGAAAAAATCAGATCTGTGTCATTCAGACTGTCATTAAAAGATCAGACAGAGGTCGCATAGGGGTGAAAAAATCAGATTTGGTCACTTCAGGCTGCAGTCTGAACGTAGCCTTAGTCTCGTCTCCAGAGCGACTCCCGGGACACTTGCTCATGTGTCCGTGCGTATTCAGCACTGCGCTCACCTGCGTCATGAGTCTCCTGTGTCCTCCTTGTCTTTATAAATGATGCTCGTGTTATAATTCGGGACACTTGCGTCATCCAGCGTGACAGAATCCATGTCTAAAACTGCAGCAGGATCAGCTCCTCTGCTGTTTGGTCCTTATATGATGCTCAGAGTGCTCGCTGGTTTACTGAAGTAGCATTCACACAGCGGGATGATTGCCAGTGGCAATATTCGGCACATTTTCGCTGAAAAAACTCAAGCGATTTATTGGTTGATTGGGGAGCATACCTATGTTCCCACGGCCCAATGGTCCCACAGCCCAATAGTCCCACGGCCCATTGGTCCCACAGCCCATTGGTCCCACATCATTAAGACTTAAAAAAAATTTTTTAGGCCCAATGGTCCCACAGCCCAATGGTCCCACAGCCTATTCCCAATGTTATATGTTTCCACATTTCTAAGGAAAAAAATCAAATTCAGGCCCTATGTTCCACAACTAAACCTAACCCAACCCTAACCCTAACGGCGTGGGACCAATGGGCTGTGGGACCATTGGGCCGTGGGAACATAGGGCTAACCCCAGTTGATTGGTGTGTAATGTCTTTGAGTGACGCTATAATTTATTTGGTTTCATGCTGTCGCTACCAACATTTATCCACACAGTAAACACAGCGGTCTTTCCTCGTTTCCACCGTAGTCACAGTGAAGCCAAGCACTACATATCTCCTGCTTCTGTAGTTTTTTGACATTTGGGACAACAAAAATATCTGATCCGATATCTGATCTGATCTGATCCGCGTTTCGTCAACTGAAAAGAAGAAAAGTAAAAAGGATCTGAATGGGAATAAATACTGTTGAAACTTGAAAACTACAGCTTCATGACATCACAAGGTGGAGCTGAAGGTTTTGCAGAAAGCGGATAAAGCGGACATGTAAACAGACTGTAAATAAAGTGTTACTCAAACATGTGAATGAAACAAAACACAACTCCAGGTCTGTTTTTGATGACTAAACTACATAAACTACATAAAAGCTGAATTTTGTGTAATACAGGACCTTTAAAGTAAAAAAAAAGTTGCTTATTCAAACCTCATCCCTATAGTGTTGTTGTTGTGTCCCTGGGCAAGACACTTCACCCATATATCCTAATGCATTCATAATCCTGCACACGTAGCACCGCAGCAGAAACCCAGAATGAAAAATATCTTCATTTTCCACTCAAATTCATTTAACTCGGCGGCACTATCGGGCACGTTTCAAACTCAATTACAAACTAACTTCTGGAACGTTCCCTGGCAGAATTATATGAATCCGTTCCTAAATAGCACCTTCCAAGACAAACTCACTGCCGAATGATCAATGCGGTGACCTTTTTACCTTGAGTATAATTACCTTGAATAATGGCTCCGTGGACCGGCGGACCTTTGACCTTCAGTTGTTTAAATACTCGGTAGAATTTACGAGCGCGGGCCAGTGCTGCGCGCAGATAAATCTCTACCTCTGCGTTTAGAGTGCCGTCTCATTTGGGTCACTGTTTTAATAGCCGAACATTAATCAAACGGTGCCAGCCTGTTCATCGGGCACACCCACAGCTAGCAAAGCACGGTTAGAAAATATGGTGAAATTCTGAAACTTGCTTTGGGAAATTTAGCTAGTTTGGTGTTCAAATTTTGAGTTTAACTGCTGCTATTGAGATGTTCGCCACGTTTACATGAGAGGTTTAATTCCGGATACAACTCTTGTAATTTGAAATAAAAATGAATTCTGCTTTAAAAAGAACATGTAAACACTTAATTCCGAAGTATATACATGAGTGGTTTATTCTGATTTTAAAGCCGAATGAATGAACTCCTCGATCATGTAAACGTTTATTCTTCTTAAAAATAATCCCGGTGGTTCATTCATGCTCGTTGGGTCGTCCTTCTTCCTCACTTTCCTCCACTTCTCTTTGGCTGAGGTGTCGCAGCCGTCTTCTTCTTCCCTTCTCCTCCTCAGCTCACAGACGTAAAGAGTGAGGAGAGAATTCTCCAGCTGCTGCTTCATTATCATCGGAACGACTGCGGAAAAAGTTTGGATCGCGTTTGCGTCCGCGGCGTAACGACAAACCGAGATGGCAGAAAAGCTGAAGTAGCTGAAGTTTTCGTGTCGCTGTCCAGTCAGAACCCTGTCCAATCCCCAGACGTTGAGCGGAATTAAATAAAGTCGATTTAACGTGTTTTCTATTTCTCAAAGGAGAATCCACAGTGTTCCACGCTCTCACCATTTTATTTAAACCAACCATCCCAAGATTTTGAAAATCTGGTCACCCTATGCAAGAATACTGTGGCTAAAATTAGTTAAAAATGAAATAATTACTTTTACAGACAATTTAATCCTTACTATCACTAGCAGAAGGTGCAGATATTAGTCAAAGTGTTCGCTGTGCTTTCGTTTTTTAATACTGTTCCAAAGATTTCAAATGTTAAAAACAAAACCAAAAATGTCTCCTCGAAATTCAGGAACACTTTATAACGGAGAGCCATATTTGTTTTGAAAATCCTGCTCAAATTAACAAATAGCGTTTATTTACCTTCTCGTTTATTCTGTTTTGCTTGGCGCTCTCTTTTCCCGAAACAATGGGAGGAAGCGGCGTCACGTGGCTTCCTGTCCGCTTCTCTAATCACCTCAATGAAAAACAACACCGCGGCCCATTTCCCATCTGTCCCGGCTCCGCCCCTTCCTGCCTGCCTTATCTGCCTCATTGTGCCGGCTTCCTGTCCGCGAGTGGGAAACGGCGGAACGGATGTGGCGGCAGTGAAGACGGCGAGAACAATGCTGATGAGATTTCCACGCCATTTTTTTCGAATCAAAGACGCCGGCAGAGCATTCCCTAACCCGGTGCTGTTTACATCCTGCCGTTTTCAAGAACCAAATAACCGAGACAAAGGGACGGCGGTTGCTCGAGTTTTCAAATCAATACGTTGTTTTTTTTCCCAAGCGGCGCTGTTTTCTGGTTTATTTTCGAACGTCGTTTCCTCATCGCAAACAGACGTGGAGTTGTGTTTTGTTTCGTTCACACATGTTTAACACACAAACCCTGCACATTTGGGCTTTAGAGTTCTTCTTTCGATCAGAAAACACTCCGTTCCACATTGTGATGTCATGTGGTAATACAGGAAGGGCTCCACTGCGTTTTTAAACCCTACACACCTTCATTAGTATCATTTGGAATTGCCGATTTCAACAGAACTTAAGGTAAAAGCGACACTGCAGAAGACCTTGGTGAAATGTAAGATATAAACACTTAAATGTATCAGAAAATGACTTAAAAGTAGTGAAATGATCTGTCCATGGAGCAAGATCATTTTACTTGACAAGTTCTCTTAAAATAAATGACCTTTAGACTAGATTGAAGCAGTCTCAGAACTAATAAGTAGATAATAAAGCTGAAAACAAGTTTTATAACCTGATTTAAGTTTTAAAATCTTGGCCAGATCAGAGAAATTTAATATAAAAGTGTTATTTTTCTTAATGAAAGTGCAGTCAGATCTGTATCACTGAAACTCAAAACAAAACAGTGTTGCAGGGGAAAACAATGGGAAGTGGATTGGAGATTCTTTGAATTTAATATTTTATTAATTTAAGATTTTATGACTAGTTGAGTCATGGTGTGACAATTTTTAAGATTATACAACCCATTCAGAACCAGCAAACTGCAAAAAACTAAATCTAGTCAAGTTAAGATGACTTGAATTAAGAAAGTTTTATCATGATTTGGGTAAATTTCACTTGACAAGTAAAATGATCTGCCAGTGGAACAAGACTTTTTGCAGTTAAAATATGAAAATACATTTTACTTCACTTAACATAAGTAAAACAACAACTTTTTACACTTAAAATAAGTGTTGCTTGAATTAAAAAACACACATTTATTGCACTGGCAGATCATTTTACTTGTCAAGTGAAATTTACCCAAATCATGGTAAAACTTTCTTAAGTCAAGTCATCTTAACTTGACTAGAGTTTGTTTTTTAGTTCTGAATGGGTTGTATAATCTTAAAAATCATCACACATACAGTATTTCTTCCATGACTAGTCAGAAAATCGTAAATTTAGTTGGATCTGCTCAAATAAAGTAAAATGTTCTCAATTTAAGTCATTTCAACTTATCTACATATTGTTTTTTTCTAGTGTAGATGATAAAATAATCAAATCTTGGCCTGAAAGTTATCAGCTGCAAGAGAAACTTGCAGCTGATAACTTGAAAACTCCCACTTGATGACATCACAAGGTGGAACAGAACATTTTGAGCTTAGGAAAGGTAAACAGACGAATAATAAAGCATTACTCAAACATGTGAATGAAACAAAACACAACTCCAGGTCTGTTTTTGAGGTGGTAACAATGTTCTAAAATAACTTAAAGCTCATAAGAATCCATTTTGAAATCAATTTTATTCATATTACCGTCATCACGTGTTTTTGAACAAGAAAACTGAAATTCATGAGACTTTTATGCTGATAAATATTTAGAATAATGGTATCGGTTGAAAGAGAAAATATGATAACATCCCTTTTTTCCATAATCCTAGTGAAAATGTGCATGAAAAATTCTTACAAATGATTAAAAACTGTTAAAAATGCTTTTGTTTTTTAAAAATGCTTTTTTTTTATCGTTTTTTCCCATTATTTTGATTCTGGACAATGTTGACGATGTTTGGAGATGCACGGATGACTGAGCGAACTTGCTGCCTGTACATACTTTTCAAAGCAATAAGGAGAAAACTAAAGAAAGATTCACCGGATTAAAAAAAATAAAATGTAAAAATGCACATTCCTTTATTTTTTATGCAGTGTAAAGGATTGTAAAGGAATATTTTTAAGTGCCATGTTTGTCTGAATCAATTTGTCTTCTCTTATGTGTGTGTTTTTGTCTTTACAATTTTATTTTTTTGTATCTGGGGAAAAAAGGTGTAGCTTTCATCTCGAACGATCTCAGCGCAGTCGAAGTCTGGCTTTTGTTAGACGCCGGAACGCTTTGTTATTTCTTAAAGGTGCATTGTGTAAAATCGACTTAAAGCGACAATCTGTAACTTTATTTGATTTCTTTTGTTTCACCAGTAGATGGCAGAGTAACAGAAAAAGGTGCATTGTGTAACTTTTTTTTCCAAATGATTTTCTCCATGAAGATGTTTTGAATGTTCCACAGTACGGCGTTAAAACTTTCTATCTTCACGGAGACCAAACCAGACCGAGTGACAGGTCAGATCTGTGGAGAGGCGACACCGCTCACAGTCGGAATGTCTGGTTTTCTAGTAGGGCTGGGCAAAAAATCGATTTAAAATAAAAATCAAGTTGGTAAGTCAAATCGATTTGTTTTTTCGTAAAATGGATATTTTAGTTTTTTTTTTATACACCGCGTACATTTTGCATTTGCCAAGACTTCCTGTAGTCTTTCCGTAGTCACTTCCTGCATCTCTCACTTTCCCCCAAGAACGACACAAGCACAAACAAATCTCTGAAAGAACACTCATATAAATCTCTGAAAGAAGAGTCGTGTCCTTTAGTCCGACAGAAGCTGAAGCATCAGCACAAGGAAAGAGCTGCTTGATTCAGCGTTTACAGTTTATGCAAATGAGCCATGCAGCTATAAGTTTAGTTTCTGTAAAACATAAACAAATGTGCCAAAGCTGCATAAACACATTCTGATCTCACACTGATGTGGCTCTGTAGTGGTGATGGTTTATATGTTGTAAAGTTGAGTTTATTCATGCAGATTAGTAATAGTAATAATAATGATTTTATTATAAAAACGTTAATGATTTATTGATAATCGATTAATTCTCCCGGCGATCGATTAAGAAAATTTTATCAAACACCCATCCCTACTCTGCACCATATGAAACGCTTCCAGTTTATTTGGTGGAGAAGAGGTTTTCACAACATGGTGAAAGTTTTGGATGCTGCTATACAGTCGAATCAAAGCAAATTGGGAATTGAGTTTTTTATTTTTAAAAAATCTAAGATTTTTTGGGGGGGAGAAAATTGCCCAGCTCTATTTTCTAGATACTTTCGAGCTATAAACTGTAAAATGTAATAAATGTAAGTTAGAGATGTTTAATTTCATACTGTGGAACTTTCAAGCCAGAACAGAGACATCTCTGTAGAAACAAGCAGGTGACAGACTCTCGACCAAAAAGTTACATAGTATATCTTTGTGTAAAACATGATAAAAGACGCCACTTCAAAGAAACAAATTAACTCTGCGCTGGTTCTGTGTGGGAAAAGTGAGAATGCGCAGTGGGATATAGATCCGGGCGGGTCGCTCCGGTTCTCCGTGCTCGAGGTGCTGTAGAGGACTGAAGAGTGTTCTGAGCTCTGTCCTCCGCGGCCTTGGTTCTTCCTGGGGAAAGCGCTTCTCAGGCCGAGGCACCGAACATCTCCCTGCTCCAGCTCCCTGCTGATGTACAAATCACTCCAAATACGCACTGCAAAAAAGCTTGGCCACAATTTAAGACACAAACACTTAAATCTACCAGAAAATGACTTAAAAGTAGTGAAATGATCTGTCCACGCAGCAAGATCATTTTACTTGACAAGTTCTCTTAAAATAAACGACATGTAGACTAGAATTAAAGATGAATAACCTGGTAGAAGTTTTAATATTTTGGCCAGATCAGAGAAATGTGCAGAACTTTGGTGGGTAAACGGGGTAAATGGTGAAAGGAAACAACTATAACATGGTAAAAAGCTTTGAAATGTCAATTTTGCATTATGTCTGCTTTAAACAAGAATTAAAACCATAAAAATGTTTAATTAGTCTTCTTGAACCTCTCTGTTACTCTGGCGTCGACTCTTAATCACAGAATGTCCATATTTTGACTTCCCAAAGTGTCCAGTAGAGTTTTGCCAAAGGGCTACACACTGCACCTTTAAAGTTTGTGTGTATTTGAGCGCCATCATTCTTCAGATATTTCACACGTGTACAGAAACATGTGCCTAAAATATTGTTCTAAAGAGGCTCACTTGAATCTGTAAAAAGAGTCATTTTTATGGTGTGAGTTTGTGATGTCCTTGTTTAAAATACACCTACAGAATTAAACTGCAGCAGTAAATATTGTAAAAAAAAAAATTGCAAGGGTCTTTAACTGAACATGTGCCTTTACTTGGATGGAAAAATACAAAAAATATGAGTGATTTTTGACAGTAAACACAATGTTTTTCTATATTGTTTTTATGGTGTATAAACAGACTTTTTTTGTACCAGACCTTTTGTAAGTGTAAAATAAAGATAAATTAAACGAAGCGCTGTGTGTATTTAAGTTGTGATGAGAAAATTAAATGTTTGTGATGAATTCATGTGATTAGAGTAAAAAGAAGTGGCCCATAGCGTTTGTCTCCAGTCAAATGAAGCTCATCGAGGCTGCGAGGTGTAGTTTACGAATGAGGAAAAAGTGGAATCAGACCTGAGGAAAGAAGGCGCCTGATTTGCCTGTTACTAATGTTCATATTTTGATTTACAGACAAACGGAATAAAAATGTTAGGATCATGTAGAGCAGGTAAATACAAATGTTTCAAGACCAAAATGACGAGTCTGAGAGCAGCAGTTACAGAGAGAGAGAGACCATATTTTTTTAACGTAAAGTGAATTGGAGCCAGAGTCGATGGAGCCGGAAGTGCCCCCATGAACACTTCTGATTTGGAACATGGGGCTAGCAGGTTAGTTATGTCTGTTAAATTGCACTAAAACATTTCCTTCATTTACAGCCAAAAACTGTATTGATACTGTTGGTTACACCAGGCATGTCCAAACTATGGCCCTGGAGCCAAATGCGGCCCTCAGACTCATTGTTCTTGGCCCTCGGGCTTCCAGATGAACTGGGCCGTATTACATTAAGCAGTACTTTTAACCACAGGTTTTTGAAAATCTATCATGGTAAAGCAAAAATACCAAATTGTGTGAAGATCTAGGCCTGAATAAAGGTCTTGTGGCTCATTCCAGCCTCTTCTAAATGCACAAATATGAGTTACTGCTTGCACTGATCACCGGGCTATGGCCCTCAGTCGGCCCTCCACTTCATCTGTGTGTTCATTTGCAACTCTTGATGACAAAAGTTTGGACACCTCTGGATTACACAGTTAAATAATGTGGCTATTACAATATTTTACCATTAAAAAAATCTAATTTTTAAATGTTTTACCTGATTTTTCATTTTATTTTATTTTTTATGGTACAATATTGTAATAAGCACATTATTTAACTGCGCAATCAACAGTATCAAGACAATTTTTTTGCTGTAAATGAAAAAAATGTTTTACCGTAATTTAATGGTCAAGTTCTGGCAACCACAGGTGCCAGGATTTTACCGTAAAAATATTTTTATTTATTTTTAAATAAATAACTGCCTGTTTGAATTTAAAGTGCACTTCATATTCAAACAGGCAGTGCTGCTTCTACAAATAATTCAGTTTTAGCTATATAAAGTTCCATAGTTTTTTGCTGTTAAAATATAATAATGTTTATAAGTCCTATATTACGTGCAATTTATGTCCTCAAAAACATACCTGGAGTTGTATCTTGTTTCATTTGCACATGTTTGAGGAATCATGAAGCTGTAATTTTCAAGTGAACAGCTCCTTTTATCTTTTGCTCTATAGAGATTGACAATTCCAGTGTTGAAAGTATTAAAATGATTCTAGTGAAGGTGAAAACACAGTGGAGCACTTCCTGTATGACCACAGGACATCACAAGAACAGAGCCTGTATCTGCAGGTTTTGTGTGTTAAATGTGTCTGAATGAAACAAAACTGGAAACAACATTAGAACAGACCGGAAATAGCATAATATAGGTCCTTTAAAGGTGATGATTGGTCTTGACCTTGATGTAAAATTGTGGCCATGATTTTCAAAACTTCCCAGTATCCTAACATCTTGAGACGTTTCATTTTATTTTCAGTTTTTCTAGTTTTCAAAATAACCAAACCATAGAACAGTTTTAAGGAATTTCCTCATTTTGCCTGTTTTGCCTGGAAAAAAGAACATTAAATTTGCAGATGAGACCTTGGATACACAGACTCATTTAGCTTCAAACTAGACACTGTATTTTTTTAATTAAAGATTCTAGATTTGACTATGGGCCCATTTTTCCTTTCTTTTAGTTTCATTGCCTCCATGTGTGTGAGGTCAAGTGCTGTTCTGTGTAAAATGATCCTCAGCTCTGATCCCTGATTTCACAAGCCAAGTGTGAACTCACCACAGACATATGCATGTTTGATTCTTGTTAAAGTCACTGTGACAGCTCTGAACAATTCTCTACTTTCTCCTTAAAGCTGCTTTGTGTAACTTCTCAAGTGGAGGGTCTGTCACCTGCTTGTTTCTATGGATAGGACACTTAAAGGGGAACTCTGGCACGTTTGAAGCTAAAGTCTGTTGCTAGAGGTGGTTGAATTCTGTCAGAAGCCAAAAAACGGCACAGATCAGTGTTGCCTCGGCGGAGATCTCGTTGTGGCACCGAGTCTGTCAAGGCAACAAACTAGTGTAGTGATGGGGCAAGTTCTTAACTTCCATGTAAAATGCCAATTTGCTTCACACTGAAGAAGCTTAACACCACTTTAACCCATCTTACACCAGCCACGAGTCTAACAAACAAAACGCTCTGCCTGGTTCACTCATTAGTGTCTGGAAACGTTAGAAAACAACGTTGTTAGCATTACCTTAGCCTTACCTTTGTTGATTTCCCACTGCGAATGTGAAAGACCAAAAGACTCGATCGCCGATGTCGTTTCTAATCCCATTTATTTACAAGTGAATTATATTTTTTGAGAAACGCAAAAAAAAAAATACATTCCTGAACCATTTTCTTTCAACAACTTTCAGTTTCTCGTCTTCTTCACAGTCAGTAGTCGATCCTCACTTGTTGCTTCCGCTGGAGTCGGCAATTGAGTCTTTTGGGCTCTCGCGTGCCCAGTGGGAAATCAACAGAGGGAAGTGTAAGGTGCTTATAAAGTTGTTTTCTAACCTTTCCAGACACTAATGAGTGAACCAGGCAGAGTGTTTTGTTTGTTAGACTCGTGGCTGTTGTAAGATGGGTTAAAGTGGTGTTAAACTTCTTCTGTGTGAAGCAAATTGGTGTTTTACGTGGAAGTTAAGAACTTGTCCCCATCACTACACTAGTTTGTTGCCTTGACAGACTCACTGTCACAGTGAGATCTCTGCCGAGGCAACACTGATCTGTGCCGTTTTTTGGCTTCTGACAGAATTCCACTACCTCATTATATAATTAAAATGAAGCTGATTTATACATTAATGAAAATTAGATTTTTAGCACTGTCCCACTCAAGCTGACAGTGTTGGTAAAGTGGGACAGTGTTAATATTCATCTTAACATGTACAAAAGAGCAATTTCATCCAAAAACATTCAAATATTAGATTTAATAATACATAATAATTAAAAGGATAACAATTTCTTGTAACTCGTTGTTTGTAAAAAATAATGTGTCAAAATATAAAATTACAGATGGGCAGTCAAGCAAAACGGTACCTACGAGAGGAGAGAGGCTGTTAAAGAGAAGGAAAGAAGAATATAGAAAGAAGAATATAGAAAGGGAAGGAAGCTGAACCAGTGGAAGGAGGAGAGAATGTCAGGGGCAATTCAGGAATACCAGAGGCAGGTACAGGAGGGACAGGAACAGGAAGTTTTCTGGTTTTATCTGCCGTGAACGTGTCTGAATGTGTGTAAATGTGAAGGTTCTTAAATGTTCATTAATTCAGTTGTATTTTAAATGAAAGTTTGCATTTGTCCACATTACTTGCTGACATGACTTTGTTAATAAATTGTTAATGAAACTCTAGTGTCTCTAGTTTAATCATAACAAAGTGTCCCACTTTACCTGACAAAGTGTCCCACTCAGCCTGAATGCTTCAGTTCTGCTGACGGGGGTCACATGGTGTTCAAGGACGTCAAATGTTTTTTATAAATTAACTGGACTAATTTTCCCTTTCATATATTCATAGCCACATATTTAAAGAAAACAGACACACTTTTGTAACATTCTAATGGATTTATTTTACTTTACCTGGTTTTAGCCTCTGTTCTGTAATGCTCTCCCTAGAATGTTCCGCAGTGTGACATTAAACAGCTCTACCTTACATTTATTCAATTATAGCTGGTTTTAGATCTTTTATAACTAGAAAAACAGGCATTCTGACTGTGAGCAGGGTCGCCTCTCCACAGATCTGTTACTTGGCCTGGTTTGGGCTTTATGAAGACAGAAAGGTTTAATGCCATACTGTGGAATATTCCAGACAACATAATTACATCTCCATGGAGAAGAACATTTGATGGACCCTCCAGCAGAAAAGTTACAGTGCACCTTTAAAGACTCTAGGTTTGACTATGGGGCCAGTTTTATTTTATTTTATTTTTTATTGCCTCCATGTGTGTGAGGTCATGTGTGTTCTGTGTAAAAATGATCCTCAGCTCTGATCCCTGACTACACAAGCCAAGTGTGAAGTCATTACAGAAATATGCATATTCTTGTTAAAGGTGCTATTGTTGCGTTTGTTTCTAAAGCTTCTCCCACACTCTGCAGCACAGGGAAACACACTTTTCTATCTGGAAGAATGTATTGTTTGGCTTTTATGAAAATAGTTTTTACTGGTGGGTTTCAGATGACATCACTACACTCTATAGGCCAAACTTATTTAATACAGATGGGTAAAATTAATATTGTTCAACTGCAGATTTTTGTTGTACCATATTTTTCAGACCATAAGGTGCACTTAAAATCCTTTATATTTCTCAAAAATGGTCAGTGCGCCTTATGAAATGGTGTGCTTTATGTATGTATTATTTCTGGTTGTGCTACTGACCTCGAACCCATTTTATGTGGGACACAGCGCTCAAAAATCTGTCAAAATGTTTTAGTACTTTTGTAAGCTACGAAGCTGCACCACTGGATGGAGCATGAAAGCCTCAGAAACACTCATGCATAGGACAGAAATCCATGCAAGTTTAGGAAATCCATGCGTATTTGGGAAATCCATGCGTATGTGGTTGCAGCTGAAAACAAAACATCCACAATCTCTCAAATGAGTCCAGTGAACATAAAATGTATTGTCATCAGAATATCAATTGAAAAGATACATCAAGAATGAGATCACTTCAGAAAATGATATCTTGTCTTCGGACAGTGTCAAGGCCGTCGTCGAAGGTCAGCAGGCCTATGAGCGAAGACAGAGGAGAAAGAGGACGTTTATATTACACCATGAAGCCATTTGAAAAGCATCTGATGGGCCCTTCACCAGAAAAGTTACACGATAAACCTTTTTAAGTGAAAGTACAGAGACAGGAGCAAAATAAAAAGCAAACATGAACTAAAAGTCTACAATTATAAAAAAAAAAAAAAAAAATTAGAGTAGTTTGCAGACACTTTTTCAACTATTAAAGTGTCAAATGTAATGATTTTTGTGTATTAATATATTTTGTTTGTTCAAAGTTGGCACGTAAACTCAAATTACCGTAAAATACCAAATAGGAAGTTTCAATTAAATGCCGGATGCAGGTGTACATTTTAATAAATAACCGCCGGTTCCAAATAAACGGTGAGTCTAATGTTGGTGCTGAAGACAGAAGTCGTGCTGCAACAACAGGACGCAGGACTGATGCTTGCGTCGTCTCTAAAGGCTGAATTACAGTTCTGCGTCGACACTGCCGCCGTCGCCTTGTCACCGTCGTTTTTAATTTATAGATCTGCGTCGAGGTCTATGCAACGCTAAGTAATTCACCGCCACATCGCTGGTCTTTGTGTACACCAGGGGGCGGAAACCCACAGCTCCAGACCCGCATGTGGCTTATTTTACAGAAACCAAACTTAAAACCACATGGCTCATTTGCATAAACTATGAGCGCTGAAAAAAACAGCTCCTTGTGCCCTGATGGGGTGGATGAACGTTCTCACTCTTCTGCTCCACACTCGCTGCGACTGTCATTTGTTTTAACTCACTAAAGAAACGTTTGCATGTTGAAGAGGGTTTTAATGACTTTCTGTAATTCAGGAGTCGCTTTAAAATGTGATGAAGCTCCCCCCTCTGTAGATATTTTGTTCTACATTTCAAATGAACTCGCCTACGTCTTTATAGAAAGTCACCTAAATTCTAGTCATACTGATTAAAAGATTTGAATAGCAGATTTTCCTAGTTTTGCTGATCAAGATTTTTGTGAGGAAGGAATGAATCGCCTGTTCCAAACTGCCTCCTGGTCTCAATAAATGCCTGGTCTGTTAAAGGGGAACTCCAGCACATTTGAAGCTAAAGTCCGTTGCTAGAGGTGGTCGAATACTGTCAGAAGCCAAAAAACAACAAAAACAGATCAGTGTTGCCTCGGTGGAGATCTCGCTGTGGCAGTGAGTCTGTCAAGGCAACAAACTAGTGTAGTGATGGGGGCAAGTTCTTAACTTAAGCCAGCTAAAATTTTGGACTGCTTCTCCACAGTGGATCAAGCAAAGATCACATCAGTTGTAATGTCCTCCAAAACTTCAACTTGTCTTCTAGACCTAATACCCACTAAGCTTTTTAAAGAAACTTTCCCCCTAATGAATGGTATTATACTGAATATAGTAAATACCTCGCTAGAGACAGGCTACGTCCCACAGTCCTTTAAATATGCAGTGATTAAACCTCTTCTGAAAAAACCCAGTTTAGACCCAGGCCTTCTGGCCAACTACAGACCAATATCAAACCTTCCTTTTGTTTCAAAAGTTCTAGAAATAGTTGTAACTAAACAGCTTTGTTGTCACCTACAGGACAACAACCTATTTGAGATTTTCCAGTCAGGATTCAGACCCCACCACAGCACAGAAACTGCATTAGTTAGAGTCACAAATTATTTGTTATCAGCTGCAGACAAGCACAGCATTAACTTTCACTGCAGATGACACACAGTTGTACTTATCAATAAAACCTGGTCACAGTGACCATGTGTGTCATAAAGACCTGGATGACAGTTAATTATCTCCTTCTAAACCCTGAAAAAACACAGGTTATTATACTTGGCCCCAAAAACCTGAGAGAGGCTCTATCAGATCAGATAGTTTCACTGGATGGCATCAGTGTAACCTCGAGCTCCACCGTGAGGAACCTGGGGGTGATATTTGACCAAGACTTATCATTTAAAGGCCACATAAACCAAGTCTGCAAAACAGCATTCTTCCACCGCCACAACATCGCCAAAGTTAGAAATATCTTATCCAAAAATGATGCGGAAAAGCTTGTCCATGCATTTATTTCATCAAGATTAGACTACTGTAACTCTCTGCTGGCAGCCTGCCCTAAAAGCTCACTAAAAAGCATTCAACTTGTTCAAAATGCAGCAGCAAGATTATTAACGGGAACAAATAGAAGAGAACACATTACTCCGGTGTTAGCTTCACTTCATTGGCTCCCGATCGAGTTTAGAATTTAATTTAAAATCCTTCTTCTCACCTATAAAGCTGTAAATGGGATGGCCCCATCCTATATTACTGACCTGATAGCACCTTGCAAACCAAACAGAGCACTGTGCTCACAAAATGCAGGGCTACTAGTGGTCCCCAGATTTAATAAACATACAGTACAATGGGAGGTAGAACTTTTAGTTACCAATCTCCTGTTTTATGGAATCAGCTTCCACCTCATGTCAGAGAGGCAGACACAGTCTCTAGATTTAAGGTTAGGCTTAAAATATTCTTCTGTGAGAAAGCTTATGGCTAGGTTAGCTAGAAGCAGGGTTAACGCCACAGCTGAAGTCAGGCTGCTCTAGGAGTTAGATGCTGGGGGAAGTATGGTGCCCTGAGCCTCTGTCCTCTTATTCTAATTGCTCCCTCTCCTTCATCTCTGTCCCATAACCTCATGTTTTTCACAGACAAATCAGTTCACTGCTGTTCACCAGTGTCTCTCTCTCTTCTTCTCTTCTGCTCCCCTTGGCGAGTGGAGCTGGTTCAGATGTTTCAGAGGTTCCAGAGGTCCTCCCGTGAGCAGACGCTGACCAGACCTCAACTCACCTGCCTGGATGGAGTTCTGTAATATAATGTAGTGGAGTAAGAAGTACAGGTACTTTTCAAGACTAAAACTTAGTAGTACACGAAAAAAAAAGAAAAAAAGAAAACAGGACTGCACAATATATCATGAAGAGTCAGCAACCTGCTTGTCTCCGTGGAGATGTTATTGCTTCGCCGGGAAGGTTTAATGACATACGGTGGAACATATCTATCTCCACAAAGAGTGTTTTGAAACTTCATACTAGAAAAGATCCAAACAGTGCGATGGCGGACAGGAAGTGCCATACGTCATGAGTGTCAAAGAAGGACAACACGATGCAGTCTTGGTTATGTTCACGAGGCTTTGCTGCGGATTTCTGAATGGGAAAGAAGAAATGCGTTATATGACAGGCTCTGATGATTCTCCATTTTTTACTTAATGAGGTAGAATAAAACCTGTTGTAAATGTCCAAATCCACTTTATTTCTACAGCACATTTTACAAACAAAGCAGTTGCCAAAGTGCTGCGCAGAGATCATAAAATGAAGACAACAAAAAATGATGGTAAATGGCGAAAATTTAATCATACCCGTCCTAAAACAATAAAACTAGTAAAAGCAAATAAAAGCAAATCCATAAAAATAATCAAATAGCAGCAAATAGGTAAAATAAATCAAATAAATAAAAGACATAGAGGACCACACAACTCATGGGGTGTTAAACACAGAGTAAAAGTAAGTTTGAAGATGAGACTTAAATATCCACTAGGGGGGGCTGTCTTAGTCCATTCATTCTCAGTCCATTCAAAGGTTTAAAAACAAACAGTAAAATCTTAAAATCAACTCTAAAACAATTTGGAAGACAGTGCAAAGACGCTAAAATCAGGGTATTGTGCTCATGTTTTTTTTGGTTCCCGTTAAAAGGAATTATAAATGATAGTTTTACGCCAATCGAGAAACAATTTGCAAAGAAAAGTTGAAAATGTTAAATTTCAGGATGTAGAGAGTTCACACCAGGGGGAATTCTACCCAAAGGTTCGGCACAATTTACACGCAAGATATACATTTTCTGATACTTTTAAACACATTTATTTTGTTGAAATCTTCTTACATTTTTATTAATCGAACATCAATTTCTACATAAGAGGAAAAATTTAATGGAAAATTAAATAAATATAAGTATTTTGCTTGGGAATGGTTCTGGAATTCCCTAGCATGAGGTCATGATTTCCAAACAGGAGATGAAATTGTCACTGGATAATGTATAAATACGATGGTACACGGTAATAACAAGGTATTAGCGTAGGAGAGGCTCGTGACCAGAAGACTAGAATTCGGCCGTGTGTTTTTAGTGCCCGGAGAAAAACTTTGCTTTTGGCTTGGTACAGATATTCTGACATGGTGGTGAAAATATGGACATTTTGGCGAAACATCTACAGTAATAAAATCTACAGTGATCTTAAAGGGGAACTCAGGCATGTTTGAAGCTAAAGTCCGTTGCTAGACGTGGTCGAATGGGGTCAGCCCTATGGTCCCACAGCCCATTGGTCCCACAGCCCATTGGTCCCGCAGCCCATTAGTCCCACGGCGTTAGGGTTAGAGTTAGGGTTAGGGTTGGGTTAGGGTTAGTTGTGGAACATAGGGCCTGAATTAGATTTTTTTCTTAGAAATATGGGAACATGGAACATTGGGAATATGCTGTGGGACCATTGGGCCTAATTGTTTTTTTTAAAGTCTTAATGATGGGAACATAGGTACGCTCCCGGTCGAATTCTGTCAGAAGCCAAAAAACGGCACAGATCAGTGTTGCCTCTGCGGAGATCTCGTTGTGGCAGTGAGTCTGTCAAGGCAACAAACTAGTGTAGTGATGGGGGCAAGTTCTTAACTTCCACGTAAAACACCAATTTGCTTCACACTGAAGAAGCTTAACACCACTTTAACCCATCTTACACCAGCCACGAGTCTAACAAACAAACGCTCTGCTTGGCTCACTCATTAGTGAAATGTCATAAAAGCTCAAAAGACTCGATCGCCGATGTCGTTTATTTACAAGTGAATTCTTTTTTTGGGGGGGAAAAACACTCAAAAAAATACATTCCTGAACCATTTTCTTTCAACAACTTTCAGTTTTTCTTCTTCTTCACTGTCAGTAGTCGATCCTCACTTGTTGCTTCTGGCGGCTCGAGCCTCTCGTCGCTGCTGGAGTCAACAATCGAGTCTTTTGGGCTTTGGCATGTGCAGTGGAAAATCAACAAAGTTAAGGCTAAGGCTGCTTATAAAGTTGTTTTCTAAAGTTTCCAGACACTAATGAGTGAGCCAGGCAGAGCGTTTTGTTTGTTTGACTCGTGGCTGTTGTAAGATGGGTTAAAGTGGTGTTAAGTCTCTTCAGTGTGCTGATCTGATCTGTGCCGTTTTTTGGCTTCTGACAGAATTCCACCACCTCTAACAATGGACTTGATCTTCAAAAAGAAAATTAGTTGTCTAACCTGTCAAAGGCACTTTAAAGAAGACGTATTGTGCTTGTCTCTGCTATAAAGTGATAATCTATGACATCCATGGATCATTGTTATAATTTGAACATTTAAAATCACAATATTGATATTCATTTCTTAGTGTTCATCTTATCCAGGGCTGGGTCGTGGAGGCAGTGGTTTAATCAGGGACTCTCTGACTTCCCTCACCCAGAACATTAAACATTAAACTTTTGGTCACCTTGAGATAAGTATTTCACATAAAATAATGTCTGTATTTGGAAACGGCCCTTGTTCCCAGTGAGGCGCTGGAGCTCCCTCTGCTGTCGGCAACGGGAATGAACAATGGCAAAGCAAACATTTAAAGTCCTTATTTTCAACATTTTGATGGTTTAAGGGTGTAAAAATCGCAGGTGTACATATTTTTTTTAATCTGTGATGCACCTAAACTGGCAAAATTGCAAAGGAACATTCTTTGAGGCTGAGAGAAGACGATTTTGGATCAAAGGATGAATAAAGCAAACGTGAATGAAGCAAAATACAACTCCAGGTATGTTTTTGATGAGAGGACCACAGTATAGCATTTATTAAAAGCTCAAAAAGTATAACACGTATTCTTTAAAGGTGCATTGGGTAACTTTTCTGGAGGAGGGTCCGTCACCTGCTTGTCTCTATGGATGTAATTTCTGCCTGGAATATTTCACAGTATGATATTAAACACCTCTACCTTCGTTTATTCAGTTACAGGTGGTTTTACTTCCCAAAAATACCTAGAAAAACCTGCCTCTCCACAGATCTGACCTGTAACTCGGTCTGGTTTGGTTTCTCTGAAGATAGAAAGGTTTAATGCCATATTGCGAAACATTCCAGACAAAGCGATAATACTGTATCTCAGTGTAAAGAAGCAGAAAAGTTGTAGAATGCACCTTTTAATACTAAACCTAGAAAAACTTCTTTGTCTTCTTTAAATTAAATCTTATTTTGACAAAAAGTTTAATTTAATTTCCAGATTAAATACGAGATTCAGAAATCACAGTCCTATATACATATACATGATTTTAATTTTTTTGTGTTTGAGGAATGAGCAAATTAACTCCAGTTTACGAAATATACTCTAGATAGCTTTGACTCTTAAGTGCGCATTGTTTTTTTGTTTTTTTATACCATGTTTAAGGTGAGAAACTGACTCTGGAAGAAAAAGTACAGCGCAAACCCCCAAACAGTCGCAACAAAGACGATACAGACGATGGCCAGTCAGGTGAACCGCTCTCGATTCCACAACTGAAAATACACAAATACAACCGGTGTTTTGTGGAGCCCAGTTTTACAATTATGGAAATGTTGTGGCCCTCAGGGAATTTTTGGTAACACTTTAGTTCAGGGACCACCTACAAATTGCTGATTTAGACTAAAATGCATAATAAGTATTCAGCTACATCACTGTTAGTATTTATAAAGTACTTTCAATGTATTTTTGCCTTAGCCCATATTTGCAGTATTAAGATATGAACTTTTTTCTGCCAATTAAAGTAAATAGTAGTGGGATTACAGTAGATTAGGGATTAGATGAATCACTTAACTCACACGATTCGATTAGATTTTTGATTCCCAATTTTCTTCTTTCTTCTTTAAATTAACATTATTTGTTACCATAAAGCACAAAATATCCCATTGAGTTAAAAATGACTTATAGTAAGTAAATAAATATACATTTAATAGGTCACCCGTTGTTATAATTAAACTACAATAGACCCATAGCAATTGGCCACCATGGATAAATACTGTTTATATGTATGACGTCATTGTTTTTGTCTTAAAGTGATAGTTTGTTTGTTTGGCAAGTTCCTCAAGACCTCATAATCTGGTACTATTTTCTCTCCGCTCATATCACTCTGTGCCTGTTTCACTGTGTTTGCTGCTCGGAAAGTTCACGACAACATGTGTGACTACGACACTGACGATGAAGACATTTCCTTTAGCACAGAGCTAAGGGAACCTGAATATACTGAGGCCCAAATTCACCAGATGGAGTCAGAACAGCAGAGAGAGAGAGGAGGGACAGAGTGGGACAAGATGAAGCTGGATTTTTGTTGTTCCAGCCTGGAGAATCACAAGTCCCCACCATTTTTATATATATTCTTCTATAGGTTATACAAGTTTATGTACTTATTGCTGTAGCTCTCACGTTAGCTCTCACGTCGCTGCGGTCAACAGTCTGAGCAGGTCCACTGCCGAATTACTGAAAAAAGTGTTGAATTCGTGTGCGGCTTCACCTGGAGGCAGCGCAGTGATACAGACAGAGAGAAAATAGTACCAAGTGATTATGAGGTCTGATTTTTTTTTGTTCACCATTTTGTGATGAAAATGTGTCACTCTTTTGAACACACATTGTTGTGAGAAGAAAAACGCTTTATTTTCATGACCTCAGCAAACTTGCCGGACACTTTTATTAGCACCGAAACCGGGGAAGAACTCGGCTCACCGGATGCTGCTGACGGGGACGTACAGATTCATGTAAAAAAAACAACGATCCCTTTAATGATTTAGGCTGCAATCATTGAAATAAAAAACCTGGTGCATGTGGTTTATAATCTGCTACTTAAAGGCCCTTAGACAAAAACATCACCATCAAATCTGCGTGTATTTTGATCATTTCTCGAAGTCTCTGCTCCTCCTGAATCTCTTATGTCTGTTTATCTGCATGTTTCTGCAGCAGTCCCTCCTCTCCACCCCCTCTGATAAAAACCTGCTCTCCTCCTCCTCTTCTTGCCACTAAACATGCTAAAAGACGTAATAATGTCCAAACGAGTTATTTACTCAAACTTATTTACTCAAAAGATCGCAGTAGCCTGAGCCATGTGTGAATTACGAGTGTATTTGATAAACATGCGTGAAGCCGAAAAGCGTTTTTGGAGTATTTAAAAGGTGATCTAAAAGTGACTGAAAGTTAACACTCACATCTGTTAGAATATAGTAGCAGTAAGCCTCTATAAAGCTGTTTACTTTTTTGAGAATCGTCCCATCCCTACAGTAGATGTTTTTGTACTACACTAAAATCCTAATAAACATCAATAAGTGCTTGATAAATACCAACTAATAGGCAACAGCTAATCAGTATACCAATTACCAACTAGGAAGTGATTAATATGTGCTCCCTGAATTAAAGTGACACCGGTATTTGAACTGAAGACTCCTGCCACAGACCATAGCACTGAACATGACGGTTACCTTCAGGATGATGTAAAGCAGGAGCTACATCAGCAGGTTACAGATGGTGATGGCCAAAACGTGTGAGCTAAAGTCACTTGGTCTCTTCACCAGTCCACAGATCGCTTTGTGAGAAGAGAAAAACAGAATACACTTTCTGTTTGGCTCATGACTTGAAGGTGCACTGTGGAACTTTTTGGTTGGAAGTCTGCCACCTGCTTGTCTGGTTTAGTCTTGGTTTGTTTCTGGTTTAGTCTTGGTTTAGACCTGGTTTGTTCCTGGTGTAGTCCTGGTGTAGTCCTGGTGTAGTCCTGGTGTAGTCCTGGTGTAGTCCTGGTGTAGTCCTGCCTTGCCTTGCCTTAAAAATGAGCATTATAAAAAGAAATGTACTTACAGACTCAAGTTGACGACATTCCCCACCACAAGGAGACCAAAAACCATTCGATCCTAAAATAGAGAAGGAGGCCATTTCTTAAAAACAATATGATGATTGTTAAAGGTGCACTGCGTAACTTTTTGGTTGGGGGTCCATCACCTGCTTGTTTCTATGGCTCTTTTAAACAGCATTACCTTACATTCATTCAGTTATAGGTGGTTTTATAACTCAAGAATACCTGAGTTATAAAAAAAACAGGGATTCTGACTGAGCGGGGTCGCCTCTCCACAGATCTGACCTGTCACTTTGTCTGGAATGTTTCACAGCATGGTATTAAACCTTTTTAACTTCACGGAGACCAAACCAGACCAAGCAAAAACAAGAGAAAAGCATTTGACGGACCCTCCACCAGAAAAGTTATATGAAGCATCTTCCATGGGGAATTAATAGGTTCATTTAAATATAAAAACCTACAATCTGCATGAGGCCTTTAAAGCATCATATCCAATCTGTGTAAATATACAAGAAATACAGACATTGGTGCAGTTTAATGTAAATACAATACAATACAAGCTAAAAAAGAACCGTGCTATTGTGATGTTACATGTTACTCTGGACGTAGTGTGATATATCGGTTGGTCGATATTATCGCCCACACTTGGAAACATATCGGCTATCGGCCTAAAGCGAGCGATTAGCTGTTTTCTCTTCTATTAGCGACTGTAAAGTGACTATAGTGGCCGTACATATGTTACTGGACACGCACTGATATGGAAAGGAGCTACTACTACTACTCCTACTACTACTACTACTACTACTCCTACTACTACTACTACTACCCCTCCTCCTCCTACTACTACTACTACTACTACTACCCCTCCTCCTACTACTACTACTACTACTCCTACTACTACTACTACTACCCCTCCTCCTACTACTACTACTACTACTCCTACTACTACTACTACTACCCCTCCTACTACTACTACTACTACTACTACTACTACTACTACCCCTCCTCCTACTACTACTACTACTACTACTGCTACTACTACTGCTACTGCTACTAGTACTACTACTACTACTACTACTGCTACTACTGCTACTGCTACTAGTACTACTACTACTACTGCTACTGCTACTACTACTGCTACTAGTACTACTACTACTACTACTGCCACCGCCACTACAGCACCACTACCACCACTGCTACCACTACCGCCACTGCTACTGCCACTACTACCACTACTACCGCCACCACCACCCTGCCACTGCTGCCACTACCACTGCTACTGCCACTACTACCACTACCACTACCACTACTACCACTGCTACTACCACTACCGCTACTACTACCACCACCACTGCCACTGCTACCACCACCACTACTACTACCACTACTGCCACCGCCAATACCATCACTACCACCACTACACCGCTACCACCACCGCTACTACCGCCACTGCCACCGCTACTACCGCCACCACCACTGCTACCACTACCACCGCTAATACTGCCACCGCCGCCACGACCACCGCTGCTACCACCGCTACCACTGCCACTGCCACCACTACCGCTACTACCACCACTGCCACCACCACCGCTACTTCGCTACCACCGCTACCACTCAATACCACCTTGCCACTACCGCTACCGCTACTGCCATCACTACTACTACCACCAGCACCACCACTACTGCTACTACTACCGCTACTGCTGCTACTTCTACTACTGCTACTACTACTACTGCTACTACTGCTACTGCCGCTACGACTACTGCTGCTACTACTGCTACTACTGCTACTGCTGCTACTACTACTGCTACTACTACTGCTACTACTACTACTGCTACTACTGCTACTGCCGCTACTACTACTGCTGCTACTACTGCTACTGCTGCTACTACTACTGCTACTACTACTACTACTACTACTACTCCGACCCATCTCAAATCTGCCGTTTTTTGGCAAGGTCCTTGTAAAAGCTGTTTACCAACAGCTTACTAACTTTCTCCAAATGAACAACTCCTTCGATGTTTTCCAGTCAGGTTTTAGAGCCACCACAGCACTGAGATGCTCTGATCAAGGTGACAAACAACATCCGCCTGAACACTGATGCAGGAAAAGTCTTCTTACAGATCCTCTTACAGAGACTAGAGGACTGGGAGGGCATTTCTGGTACTGCACTAAACTGGTTCAAGTCCTATCTAGAAGAAAGGAAGTATTTTGTTGAAATTAGAAACTGTGTCTCAGATAATAATGGACTCAGACTTGAACTTTAACAGCCACATCAAATCAATAACATCTGCACTTTTTACCATCTAAAAAACATAGCAAAAATCAAAGGTCTACTGTCTAAAGCAGACTTGGAGAGACTTATCCATGCGTTTGTCTCCAGTAGGTTAGATTACTGTAACGGCCTCTCACTGGCCTCTCCAAACAAGCTGTAAAACAGCTACAGAACATCCAGAACGCTGCAGCTCGAGTCCTGACTCGAACCAGGAAGTACGAGCACATAAGTCCTGTGCTCAGGTCTCTGCACTGCCCCCTGTGGCTCAGAGACTTTAAAGCAGCTTTGATTGTGCACAAGTCTCTCCATGGCCTAGCACCAAAGTGACATGTTAGTGCCGTATGAACCATCCGCACTCTGAGGAGCTCAGGGACCGGCCTCCTGCTGGTCCCAGAGTCAGGACTAAACTCGGGGAGGCAGAGTTTCATATTCATGCAGCTAAAACCTGGAACTACTGCTACTGGAACAGTCTGAACATGTGAGACAGACTCTACTGTGACTCTGTTTAAATCCAGACTAAAAACGGTTCTGTTTAGCTGTGCATATGACTGAAAGGTTTTCATTTTCCATTCCGCACTGTACTCTTCTGTCTAATTCTCTCTAATTTAATGTCCCATCTCTATTTTAAAATTTTATGATGATTATTTATGTTTTGATTGGTTTGTATTGTGATTTTAATGTATTTCTTATTCTGTAAAGCACTTTGAATTACTTTGTGTACGAATTGTGCTGTACAAATAAACTTGCCTTGCCTACTACTACTACTACTACTACTACTACTACTACTACTACTACTACTACTACTACTACTACTGCTACTACTACTACTGCTATTACTACTCCTACTACTACTACTACTGCTACTACTGCTACTACTACTACTACTACTACTACTACTACTACTGTTACTGCTGCTACTACTACTACTACTACTACTACTGCTATTACTACTCCTACTGATACTACTACTGCTACCACCCTCCTACTACGACTACAACAACTAAAGCATGTTCAAAGGAAGTGGAGAATTAAGCATGGTGTGAATCATTACAAAAATTAAGATATAAAGGGACACTTTTTTTCTTCATTTACGACTCTTTGTGCTGCGCCTCTTGCCCGGGTATCACACCCTCCTGCATCACAAACACCATCCTCCCCCCTAAATCAGCGTGTATAAAATTTTGATGTTACTGCATGCCTGCATGCTTCGAGGTTGGAGCTATGTCCTTGTGGGGTTTTTGTTCAGTATGATATGGGAAATATGTGCACCAAATTTCAGGGGCCTGTGACAAACACATGTTTTTCATCCCAGTTAACCAAAAAACATATATTTCTGTGACAAATGCTGAATACTGCCATGACAACATGGTTACAAATAGAAGTGTGTCCTCATTGGCTTTTGTTTAGTATGGTAACAAGCATGTCTAGTCTGCTGATATTAATTTTACCTGATATTAATTTTACAAACGTTCTTGTCAATCCAAAGATGAAACATACATCTCTTCGTCATTGCCATCGGCAAAGGATGCATTCCCAAAGGAAAATAACTGTTGCTGCGCCTGCCGGAGCACCGCGGGCCTGGAGCTAAGCGGTTCGCTGCTCCGCGGGCCGAAGCTAAGCAGGCTGAAGCGAAGCGAGCTGAAGCTAAGCAGGCCAGAGCACCACGAGCAGTTGCTCCACAGGCCGTTGCTCCACTGATGTGTTTTATGTAATAAATACACTGTCACTCTCTCGACCAGAAAAACACGGTGTCCAAGATGCGTGTCGGGGGCGTCTGAATTCAAATGCAAAGGCGTCATGTACCATTACGCATGACTTCTTCTGGAAGTGCGTCACTATAACCCCGCCTCTCTTACCTACATCACTGGTTCTTGTTTCTGGTCCAGCCTTTAGTTGGTGCTGAGTTGAACCAGTTCTCCAGGGCCAGAGCCGCTTTATTTGTGTGGAAAAACAAAGAACTGGTTCAAGATTTGGCACTGGCGCCGAACCAGCGCTGCAACTGCCTTGGTGGAAAAGGGGTATATGTAACCTTTCAGATGGAGGGTCCGCCACCTCTTTCCGTCTCTATGGAGATACTAATGCCTTGCTTGGAATGTTCCTCTGTATTCAAGGGGTTTCCTGTTATATGCAACATTTTGAGGACTTCTTCCTATTCAAATTCTCAGTTCATTTGATTTTAAATTGTTAATCACGATGGAAATGGTCCTAATTTCTCTGATTGCCCCCAGGGAACGTTGATGACATCAGCTGCAAAGTATCAGTATCCCTTTAAAATGAGAAAATAATACTTTCAGTAGTAAAAATGAAACTTCAGATGTTTTCTTACCGACTTGTGGGCCCGAGATCACTTGTGCCCGAAAGAGCTAATGAGCACAGTAATGAGGAAGACACATCAGATCAGATCAGAGTTCTTGTAATGCTCATTTATTCTTAATTCCAAAAACACTGGACACAGTGGCCATGTTGTTTCTCATGTGGGTTGCCAGTTTCAGTGCTGAAATCCAGTTGGTTCAAACCTGAAAAAACTCTGCTACCTAAAACTCTACTACCTTTCTCAAAACAAGAGCCCAGGCCCTTAGTTTCTTTCAGTAAAGAGCAGATAGCTGAAAATCATAATGCAGTAGTAACTTTCCAACACTTTACAGCAGTAACAAGCGTAGTATCACTGAACAGTGAAAATGCACTACATAGAAACACATTGCATGATAGAAATAAAATAAATAAGTGATGGGTGATATATGGATTTCCATAAAAGTATAAAAAGGACTCCAGCTTGAACACTATGGCTGTAGTTACTGTGGTCACATGTTTAATACTCACTCCAGAGTGAAGTTGTCCACAGGGCTGACCCTGAGCTGGTACTGTGAGCTGTCACTGTCTAAAGTCCACATCCACAAAGAGAGCGCTCCCCTGAGAGCTGCAGTGGAGGAGGAGGGCACAGCTTCCTCTCCATGGAGCTGCACACAAATGTCCTTTCATATCTGACAGGATAAACCAACAATTAGGACCCTTTAAAGGGCATGTTATGGAAATTAGACTTTTAAAACGAAAATGTTAAAAAAGGATTCATTTTATTATTTATTTTTTCCAGTTAAGTCTAAATTAATCTCAGGTTTATCTCTTTTTAAGCTTTTATTTTGAAACAATCTGACTAGTATATTAACATTTTAGTTTTAATGTAACTGAAATGATTATGTTAAGAAGTATATCAAATATTGGAAAAGCGATATACTGCTACTTAAAGGTACCATCCGCACATTTATTTGATTTTTCATTACTGCAGAAACAATATTGCAAAAACATGATATCACAATACTGTATATACTGCAATCATTTCTGATATTGTTTAGCCCTGAGATGGGTCTATTGTAAAGACTGGTGGGGTCAGATGTACTCACGGGTCTCTTATTATCAGAGGCACGTGAAAGGACAGTTCTGAGTGCTTCTGATGGAGCACAAACTCAATAGGCCTTAGTGAGAGGACCTCATCAGCCACTCGGATCACCGCCATCTGTGAACACCCACAAGAGTAGTTTATGTTATATGTGGTGTTTCAGTTCTCAAGACGCAACCAGAAAGAAGAATGAGCATCACATCAGTCTCTCATTTGGGTTGAATAATATTTTTGAATCTTACTGTGTTGGTGGACACTGTGTAGTTCAAAGCGTAGATGGTCTGATTGTCATTTGTAACAGTGTCTTTGTACATCACATCAAACTCTGCCTTTTTCTGCAGCACACTTTCCCCTGGCTGCCCATAGCCACAAACAAGATGAACCATACTCATCCAGAGCAGGAGAGTAAGTCCACAAACAGACCAGACACAAGGACTCATTGGAACACCTCGAGGGAGAGATTCCTAACAGTTGTGGCAACATAAACCTCTGTAACCCAAACCTAACCCGAATATGAGAAATGAGCTCACCCTATTTGGCCCTTACCACTTGGTCATGTGACTTACCTGCAAAATTCAGATGAAAGAGGAAGTGTGTTTTGGAGTTTGGAAAGGGCACAATCAGGTTCAACAGAAATATCTTTGGCGTGGCCATACCGGCTCGTCAAAGCCTGATCCTGTCAGATCTCAGAAGCAGGGCCGGGCCTGGTTAGTACTTGGATGGGAGACCAGTGGGAATTCCAGGTGCCACAGTGGGGCGCCAGTGGCAAAAACTGTCGTAGTGTCCTTAGGCAAGACACTTCACCCACATTGCCTAGTATGAAAGTGGTGTGTGTGTGAATGGTGGTGGTGGTCGGAGGGGCCGATGGCGCACATTGGCAGCCTCGCTTCCGTCAGTCTGCCCCAGGGCAGCTGTGGCTACAATAGTAGTTTACCACCACCAGGTGTGGAGTGAATGAATAATGCTCTGTAAAGTGTCTTTGAGTGTCCTGAAAAGCGCTATATAAAACTGATGCATTATTATTATTATTATTAAATTGTGTTAAAGTGACATTCAGGAATTTTCTTTTCAAAATGAGGAGCTTGTGTCTGACTGCACTCTGGCCTCAAACTCCACCTCGGCTTTGGTTTGTGTCTGATGTTAATCATTTACATTTATCCAAGAGTGGTTTCATCATGGATCTATTATAAGAACTGGAGACTATAGACTGTCCCTCTGTCCCAGAGTGACATCGACTAGTGTCCGCTCCAGGTACTGCAGCTCCCAGGAGCTCCCGAGAGAGTCCCAGAAAACATTCACTACTGAACACAACGCAGGAATTTAAGCTGCCAGTGTTTGACTGACAGGTCAGATTTTGCGCAGATGAACGTTTTAGGATTTTTTAAATTGTGAAAGTTCTTAAAAATTAAGTTTGCTATAATTTAGCCTCTGAGCCCGCGCTAGCTTTTAGGGCCATTGAAATCTTCCAGATCTTAAACTTCACCTCAGGAGTGAGTGGAACGGTGTCGCTCACATTTTCACAAATGGCACTAAAGACCCAGAGAACAATAAAGTGGGCTCTGATTTCATTTGTGAAGGTGTCTCTAAAGAAGCACAGTTCTGTCTTCAACAGGCACAATATCTCCAGGTGACAGTGTGTTCACGATGCTCCACTCCTCTGTTATCACTGGTCCTCCCTCCACAAGCATCTGAAATGTGAACAACATAACCCTGAGGAGCAATGCCAATAAGCAATGCTTTGGTATTGTGATGCTTATAATTAGACCAGGTTTGTGTGCTTTTCAATGAATAGTTCAAACCAGCCCAGTGTCACTGCAGCTTTAAGTCCAAAGTCCTGTCTGAATGAGGCCTGCTTCATTACGTCTCGCTCAGGGCAGTCGATTAAGAATTCTAACCTTTTCTGAACCACATGAATTATCTTAAACCAAATACGAGACACGGTGGCTGTTGATACATTAAATCATTTGGATCTTGAAGTTGGAGATTTAATCACAGCCCCATCAGTACCGTAATAAATTGCTCAAACCTTGAGAGGGCTGATAGAGAGGATGCTGTGATGTATGGTTCTGAAAACTTTTCATCAGAACAAAAACATTGGGCAATGCAGTGTAGAACTTTATTTTCTGGGTAAATTCAGTGAGACACTTTACTGGAGGCGGCTAAATTGCCGCCTCCATTTTGCCAACACACACCGGGCACTCGCCTGTACACAGCGGCACAACGTTTTAAAACACGAGGCATTCTGCACTTCTATGGTAAATACAGACATGTCACTGCTCTGTGACCGACAAAAGGAGCTGTAAACTGTGAGGAGAGGCACAGAACTGCAGCAGAGGCAGGGAAAGCTTTGGTGGTCATCTTGATAGAACATCGGTTCCTCTCCCACTTCTCTCTGTTTCTGAAACTTTTGCCTCTCACTAAACTCACTAAAACCTCCTCAAACCAGCACCTTTTCTTTGCTCTCACAGCCTGTGCTGTTTCTCTCATTTTATAAGGAATCTGCAGATAAAATGCTAATTTATAAAAGCCTTTATGTCATATGTCATATGTCATATGTCCGTGGTGATGAAAATAAGTGATTAAAGACTGATAAAACATGCGGAAATCACTCCAAATATAACTTTGGGTGAGTAAATGGTGGGGGGAAACAAAGACAACATGGTTAAAATGAAAAGTCACTTTTGCATATTAAGTCTGCTTTAAAATCTCTGTTAGTTTACTATTACCAACGTGTATTCAGACACAGTTGCAACTTCCAAGGTCCATTTTTGTCTTTAAAGGTCTCACAAAATGGTTACCTCATCAAAAACAGACCTTTAGTTGTGTTTTGTCATGTTTGTGCACTATTTATTATTAGTCTGTCTACATCTCCAAAGATCAAAATCCTCCATTCCACCTTGTGATGTTATGTAGTGGTAGTTTCCAAGCTAACATCTACCTTTTAACTTTAGTTTAGTACAGATTCCCAATTTGAGGGCTGAATCACCCAAATGATTCTAGTGAAGGTGTGTGCAGTTTAAAAACATCACAAGGTGCAGCCAAGTGTTTTCTGTCTGAGAGAAGAACTCAGCCTAAACGTGCAGGATTTGTGCGTGAAACAATGAAACAAACCACAACTACAGGTACAATTATGTTTATGAAGAAACAACATCATAACATAGACTAGGGTAATATGGGCCCTTTAAAGGTGCACTGCGTAACTTTTTGGTAGAGAGTCCATCACCTTCTTGTTTCTGTGATGTTCTTGCTCTGCTTGGAATTGTAGTGTGGATTGGGACGATTTTTTCTGTCCAAGACTGACCCTCATCCAACAGAGCAGTGATCGAAACCGAACCGAGTCCAACACAGTTAAAATCACACTATTTTCATAGACCTATTAATGACACATGTAGGATATTGTTTGTGTGGAAAGTCCGGTTTCATCAGTCAACTGAAAAAAGACTTTTGGACCAACCGAACGAAGGATCAACAGATGAAGAACAAATGCACATTGGCACAAGAGACCGGACCCAAGGGGAGCATATTTTCAATTCATTTTTTTATCACAAAAACAAACACTTGCATCAAGTGAAACAGGTCCATTGTCTACCTATATAATAATCTAAAGGCCGATACACACTACACACACTGACTCTCCACAGATCTGACCTGTAACTTGGTCTGGTTTGGTCTGCATGAAGACAGAAAGGTTTATGTGAAAAAACATATGAAAAGAAAAGTTACACAACACATTTAACATCGCCAGACTGGTGCCACCTAGTGTCTCCGCTCAGTTTCATTTCTCTCCAGTGACTCAGAATCAGAATGCACTTGGCAGTTTGCAAGAACTCTGGAAGTTGTAGTCGCCGCATCAGCCAATCAGTGGCTGGAACCAACCTGAGCTGTGATAGCAGACTGCAGATGCTATCCTTCTTTGGACTTCCTTTGTCACATAATAACTCGTACCTTTAATTCAGGTAAGACAGGTAAGGTTATGACTCTATATGAGGCACGAATGTTTTTACAGTCCATGATTCTTTCTCATATAGAGGATTGTAGAACCACATGGGCACTTCTGCTGCACAATACAGCAGTTCAATCACTTTTTTAAAAAGCTGTAAAAATACTGAACCAGAAACCATTCTCAGTTCACCACTGCAATATTTTAAAAAGTACAACTTAATAAATTTAATAATTTTGTTCATTTTAAATATGGGTGTTTTGTATACAAAGTTTTGCATGGACTTGCCCCCCTCCGTTACAGGATTTTATTAAAGCAAAGACGGTCAGCGGGACCTAGGTCCACGGTTCGGGGGAACTGTGAGCTCCACACAGACCCACTTTTGGACAAACTGTGTTCTCAGTCTGAGGCACTAATTTCTAGAACAATCTCCCATTATCTATAAGAGACTCCAACACTGGCCTCTTTCTTTGTCGTTATTGTAACTTGTTATTATTTTGCTGTTAAATCTGTGGTTCAACTGCCGAGGGACGACAGATGGAAATTAGCTTGTTTTTTTGTTTTTTCATATTTACACTGCAACGTTGTAGATGTTCATTATATGCACTGTCCCTATTAAATAAATAAATACATAAATAAATAAATTCGTAAGTTCACCTCGCAGAAACGACAATGCTCGTGGACAGACGTGTTCACTCTCTGCTTTGTTTGCTGTTGTGCAGTTACTTGAACACCACTGAGCGTTCCGGCGCACTGCATACGTCACCACCGAACAGCAGCGATTTGTTAAATCAAAAAAGCGAGAAAAGAGTGAACCAATCCTAAAGCTGCGAGGTCAGACGGTTTCCACAAAGTGAAGCCTGCAGATGAATCTCGCTACATTTAACAGGCAGCTAAAAGCAAAACAAAGCAGTGGTCCAAAAATGATGGAAAAACTTCTTAAAGAAAAACTCCAAACTCCACTGCACTTGTGAGGAGAGCGATCGGACCCCCACTCACATTCCTGAAGCTCTCCATTAGGATGAAGAGGTTTCCATGGTCCAATACGATTACATGCAGCGTGCCAATGGAGGGCTTTGAAGGCTGATCAAAGCTGGTCTGCGTACTGTGCTGTTTACAATGGTGAGGACCTGATACGGGAGCTGTTTACACGGACCAGGGCAGTAATCTGTTAGAGTCGCAAACAGTTAGAGCCAAGAACGGGACGAGGAGCAGACGGGCAGGAGATCTGTTTATTTCTAGACGGTAAAACGCCCCAAGATGCCCTGTGTAACTTTTCTGCTACAGGAAGTGGAGACATATTGAAAACATATTGATGACGTCACGCTACGGAGAATTCCATCCAAAAGTTAGGTACATTTCACATACTTAAAGGTATGCTGCGTAACTTTTTGAGGTTCTATCACCTGCTTGTTTCTACGGACACGGCACTGCTCTGCCTGGAATGTTCCACAGTATGATATTAAACAGCTCTACTTTACATTTATTCATTTACAAGTGGTTTTATAGCTCAAAATACCTAAAAAAAAAAAAAAAAAAAGAGAAATTCTGGCTGTGAGTGGGGTCGCCTCTCTACAGATCTGACTTGTAACTTGGTCTGCACTGCAAAAATCTAAATCTAGTCAAGTTAAGATGACTTGAATTGACAAATGACAAATAAAATGATCTGCCAGTGTAATAATAATAATAATAATAATAATAATAATAATAATAATAATAATAATGATGTGCTACATGTAAAAACAAAGCAAACAGACAAAAAAATACAATTAAACACAATTTAAAAGTTAGCTGTAAGCTTTCTTAAAAGAAAAAAAGGTTTTTAGTCCTTTTTTAAAAGCATCCACCCTCTGTGGACCCCTGAGATGGTTGGGTAGGGCGTTCCACAGCCGGGAAGCAGCTGCCTCAAAGGCCATGTCTCCCATGGTTTTGAGCTGTGTCCTGGCCTGAAGCAAACGGTGCTATTGGCCTGACTGGGTCCTGGTTGAGGTGAGTGGTGTGATCAGTTCTGTGAGGTAAGTGGGGACCTCACCGTGCAGACAGTGATGGGTGTGGAGGAGGACCTTGTATTCAATATGGAATTTAACAGGAAACCAGTGCAGAGTGCAAAGGATGGGGGTGATGTGCTCATGTTTACGCACTCCCATCAGGACCCTGGCAGCGCTGTTCTGCACGTACTGGAGCTTTTGAATGCTCCTGCCAGGGATCCCGATGAGGAGTGCGTTGCAGTAATCCAACCTGGAGGAGACAAAGACATGGACGAGTTTCTCTGCAGCTGGGAGAGAGAGATGGACGGAGTTTAGAAATGTTACGGAGGTGAAAGAAGGAGGTTTTGTAGATGTGACTGACATGATTGTCAAAGATAAGGTGGGGGTCAAACTTGACCCCAAGGTTGGTAACAGAGGGAGAGAGGGGAATGTTGTGACCAAAGAGTGAAATTGAGGTGATTGGAGAAGAGTGAAGTTGTTGAAGGGTGCCGGTTTGAATGGGTCCTGTTTTTGAGCCATTCAGCTGCAGGAAGTTTTGACTCATCTATGACTTTATCTCCTCCATGCAGGAGCTGAGGCAGTTGAGAGTGACAGAAGGGGGAGTGACTTTAAGGTAGAGCTGTGTGTCGTCAGCATAGCAATGGAAATTGATTCCATGCCTGCTGACGACACACCCAAGGGGAAGCATGTAAATAGTGAAGAGTGTAGGACTGAGTACGGAGCCCTGGGGAACCCCACAGATGACAGTGTGGGGTCTGGATTTAGCGTCCCCCAGGACCACGTACTCGACCCATTCAGTGAGGTAGGAGCGGAACCAGTGAAGGACAGTACCTGAAAGACCAATGTGGTGCTGGAGACAGTGGAGGAGGATGTTGTGATCAGTAGTGTCAAATGCAGCAGAGAGGTCGAGAAGAATGAGAAGGGATGTGGAACTGGAGTCAGAGCCATGAGCAGATCGCTGGTGACTCTGATAAGAGCAGTCTCAGTACTGTGGGAGGGGCGAAAACCGGATTGAAATTTCTCATATAGACTATTTGATTTTAGATGATTATGGAGCTGAAAGGAAACTAATTTTTCAAGAATTTTGGATATGAAAGGAAGGTTTGAGATTGGGCGGTAATTTGATAGGATTTCAGGGTCGAGAGTGGGTTTTTGAAGAAGCGGTTTGATAAGAGCTGTTTTGAGGGATGGTGGGACATTGCCAGTTTCAAGTGAGAAATTAATGATTTTGGTTATGAGGGGACTGATGAATTTGTTGTAATTTTTGACCTGAGTGGAGGGAAGGGGATCCAAAGATGAAGTGGATGTTTTAGAGTTGCGGATAGTCTTCTCGACCTCCTGCTGCAATGTGGGGGAGAAGTGAGAAAAGTGTTGTGTGATGAGTACTGGTGGAGTTTCCTTGATGGAGCTGTGTGACAGAGTAGAATGAATATTATCACTTTTGGAGGTGAAATAATCAAGAAACCGGTTGCAATTTGTCACTGTAGGAGCTTGATGTGTGGAAGTCTGTGGTTTGAGAAGGTGTTTGATAGGAGAGAATAGTTTTTTTGAATTACCTGGATTGTTATTGATGATTTTGAGCTTAAGTGAGATCTTTGGCTTAGGAGCGTTGGTGTTCCTGGTAGGCCAACGTATGCACCGTCAGGCCAGAATAAGACTTTTTATACTCAAAATATGAAAATACATCTGGCTACACTTAAAATAAGAAAAACAACATTTTGCACTTAAAATAAACAAAATCGAATGTTGCTTGAATTAAGAAAAAAAACTTTATTCTAGATCATTGTACTTGTCAAGTTGAATCTAATCTCTTTCTGCAGGAGACATGATACCAGACAGGACAGCGGCTCTTTGTGCAGGAGACATGATACCAGACAGGACAGCGACTCTTTCTGCACGAGACATGATACCAGACAGGACAGCGGCTCTTCCTCAAAGAGACATGATACCAGACAGGACAGCGGCTCTTTCTCAAAGAGACATGATACCAGACAGGACAGCAGCTCTTTCTTAAAGAGACATGATACCAGACAGGACAGCGGCTCTTTCTCAAAGAGACATGATACCAGACAGGACAGCGGCTCTTTCTTAAAGAGACATGATACCAGACAGGACAGCGGCTCTTTCTTAAAGAGACATGATACCAGACAGGACAGCGGCTCTTTCTCAAAGAGACATGATACCAGACAGGACAGCGGCTCTTTCTCAAAGAGACATGATACCAGACAGGACAGCGGCTCTTTCTCAAAGAGACATGATACCAGACAGGACAGTGGCTATTTCTCAAAGAGACATGATACCAGACAGGACAGCGGCTCTTTCTCAAAGAGACATGATACCAGACAGGACAGCAGCTTTTTCTGTAGGAGACATGGTACCAGACAGGACAGCGGCTCTTTCTGCACGAGATATGGTACCAGACAGGACAGCGGCTCTTTCTGCACGAGACATGGTACCAGACAGGACAGTGACTCTTTCTGAAAGAGACATGATACCAGACAGGGCAGTGGCTCTTTGTGCAGGAGAAATGCCCAGTAGAGCATGAAGTGACATGGTCTGATAATCCTCTTGTTTTACTGCCATTACAGGCGCTGTTCGGAAGAAGCATGTACCGATATTTAATTAAAAGTCTAAAAAATCTTTCCATGTACCCTCTTTCTGTCTAAATATCTCAAGTTACAAGTGCGGCCTATATATGTACTTTTTTTTTTTTTTTTTTTTTATTTTGTTGTGGTATCTTATATTCAGCTCAATAGTCCGGAAATTACGGTAGTCATTTGTATTTATTGATTTATTGTCTTAAAAACAGAAATGATGTAGTCCTTTTTTTTTTTAGCCTGGAATAGTCCTGTTATAGACCTGGTTTAGATCGGGTGGTTCTCAGATCTTTTCTTGGGTGTGAAAACCTAGAGAGCCACTGGTCTAAGCCACAAGAATATATCTGATTTGCGGCCCACCGTAAAAATGTTCCATGTGAAGATTTGAACCAATACTAAAAATGTTTTACGATTCCACGCAACAAATTAGTTTTCAATTTGTGATGTCTGTCGGAATTGTCAACTACAATATATCTTTTTTTAGCTCTTACATAATTCGTGTCCCTACTCTGCTTCGCATTTGTAATTTTGATAAGTTTTATCCAAGTGTCCTGGCAGTCTTTAGCGCATTTACTGTAGTTCAGAGATTTTATTTGACATATTTGGCCCTCGCCTAACGAAGTGGCGAGGGCTATTGTTCTTGCTCGGTTTCTTACGCTATATTATTGTTATTTTTCTTTGCAAACGATCGCAATTTTGAGTGCCTGAACATCGACAAAAAGTCTCACATCAGATCAACCAGTCCGGCGAAAAATTTGATAAAACGGGCATCGCGACAATGCCCAAAGTGCCCCCACTCGACAGCGCCCCCTGGAAAAGTCAAAAATTGAAAGCCTATGGGGAGCTGAAAAGCATATTTTGGCGTAGGCCGACAAAATTCGGGACAGTGATAGAAAACAAGGAGACAAGCAGAAAATGTCATTGTCACACCCCCCTGTGACCAACAGGAAGTTGGCCATATTGGATCCAAAATTCACCGCTGTTTTGACTGCGTGGGTTAGCTACATGTCCATTTATATATACAGTCTATGTTCTGGACACACCTACAATGTGAACTTTGAACAGAATCCTATAATCAAAACATAAATCACAAATCCAATCTCATTTGCAGTGCTTGTCAAGAAAATCGCAATTGAATATTTTCCTAAATTGTCCAGCCCTACCGTCAAAGGGACGTTGACCTGTGTAAACTTTTTGTCCAGACTCTCCGCGTTCGTTCTGGTGGTACCATGTGATGTGCTGGCTGCTCAGTGCAGTGGGCGTGGTCTGTATCCTGGTGGCTCATGAGCACTACAGCGTGGACGTGGTGGTGGCCTACTTCATCACCTCAAGACTGTTCTGGTGGTACCACACCATGACCAGCTTACAGGTATGAGCCCACACTAAGGGAACAGTATCTGTGTGGAAAGAATACTATGAAAATGTATTTAGTTACAGAATACTGAAGGAACTGTATGTAACTTCTTACGGTTTTATAATGGTACTACAATCACAACAGAACCTGGGTTGCCAGTGCCTAAATCGACAGATAGTGGATGCATAAAAGTTTTTTTTAGTATGCAGACAGGCCATGCCTCATGTGAAAGCCTGAAGCTCCAGATTTCCCTGTCTGAGCTGCAGAGGCTGCACTACAGGAGCAGGGGTTTATGCAGTGAGGATCCAGATTAAAGAGAGTTCTGTTGTTAAGTTTAAACCAACTGGATTTCAGCACTGAAAAGGCAACCCAATTGAGAGACTCATGTGAGGCTCACTTTTCTTTCTGAACCAAAACACCACATTTTAACATTAACAACTTGGCCATCACATCCAATGTTTTTGCAGTTAATAATAAATCAGCATTAAGACAGTCAAAGCTATAGGCCAGTTCCTTTCAAATGTATTTTGTAATGTGATCTTATATGGTCCAGCTAGAGAGTACTGAATACTACTCTCCTATCACATTGAGTCACATTATACTGTAGTGTTAGTTATGCTTTATTTATCACTGTTTAGAGAAGAAAAAATGACACATTTTTTCATTTACAGTACAGTACCTAAATTTTATGATCAAATACTGTCATAGTCCTGTGATTGAGAATTAGCAATGTAACTGTCCTCTGCTTACCACCAAACCAAAGAGACTCAAAATACATATTTTGCATATTGAATAGAACTTGTGTTAGTGTTCAATTAAATATACGTATAAAATGTATTTCAGCAAAACATTTCAAACTGAGGTCACACAGTTTTCACTCAAGTAAAGTATGATTGTGTCATTGCTCCATTTTGATTTTATTAAAGATAAAGGTCAACTGTAGAAATGTGTGCAAAATTTTGGAATCAAAGCTGCATGGGATTTGTGTGAAGCAAGTTTCAAAATAAGAAATTGTGGCATCTGCTGGTCACATAACAGCTTTACACATTGAACTGATGAACAGAATGTGATGTCCAAATATCAGGCCACTAACGGTCACTGAAGTCATGTGGGGTTAAGTGTATGCATACATTTATACCTGTAAAGATGTTAGGATATCTTTTCTAAAAGTTCATGTTTTTTTCCCAGACTTTGAAATGCTTCCCAAACAACTACCTCCAAAACACCTGGTGGAACCCAATTTTCAACTTCATGGAGAGAAATGTCCAGACAGCTGTGCGGTGTTCGTACAGCTGGCCCATCACCTGGCCCCCCGCCTGCCTTAAGAGCCCCTGTAAGAAGTATTCTGTGGTACAGAGCATCCGAGAAGAGTGAGCACAACTCCACGGCCCCTTCTGAGAATCAGCACATCAGCATTGTACCATTTGTATAATGTATATGATAGAGATGTTCAAGAAGTGTTCCAACGATCACTGTTGTTACCACAGAGCATATGAAGTTTTTTTTTTTTTTTTTTTTAATGAAATATTTGTAGCGCCTGAGAAACTGCTGTATTTTAGGAAGATTCCACAGAAACTGTTCGATTTCTCATAATGGAGGGACTGAGAAGGGTTGCCTCAAGATAATGTATTTATGTCACACTGTGCCTTAGTGTGTTGTCAGCATGATAGGTACCAAAAGCCATCATCTTTTTCTTCAGTTTCTTTTTCAATCTTTTTTTTGTTTATTATTATTATTATTATTATTATTATTATTATTATTATTATTATTATTAATTGAAGTGTCCTACAGCTTTCGTCATTCAGATGTGCATAACTTCACATACATCACATGAATTTTGCTGTTTTGTTGTTCATTCACAATGTTGACGTTGTTTTATAGAGCAATCATGTTATTTATCCAAATGCTTGTTTTATATTTAAAATATTTCCATTAAATAAAATGAAACAAAAAGTAGTTTTCTGTGTGAAATTTGAACCTCAACCACACATGCACATTAGCACATTTCTGATAAAAAATATAAATCAATCATCAATCAATCAAACTTTATTTGTATAGCACTTTTCATACATTGGAGATGAAGTGCTTCACATGCATCAGAAAAATTACAATGATTAAAAACAACAGCAACCCCCACCCCATTGTTTAGATAGAAAAAATAAAACATAAAGCTCGTAAAGGTTATCGTGTAAATAAAAATGGAGAGCTTAAAATTAGATAGACTAGGTAAAATATTAATTTAATTTAAAACAAATCTATTAATAAAAAAATCAATAAATTATTTAATTTAAAACAAGTAAAATTTTACATTAAAAGCTAAATTAAATATATAAGTTTACTTTTAAAAATCTGAACACTCACAGTGGACCTCAGGTCGCCTCACCGGGAGTTTTAGTTTGGACTTTGGGACAGTTAGAAGAGGCCTGAGGACGTGAGAGTCCGAGAGGCCCATATGATAAAAGCAGATCAAATAAATAAATAGGGCTAAGACCATTAAGAGTTTTAAAAACCAATAAAAGAACTTCAAAATCTATCCTGAAGCTCACAGGAGCCAGTGCACAGACTTCAGCACAGGTGTGATGTGCTCTGGTGCTCGTCAGCAGCCGAGCTGCAGTTTAAAATATGATGAACGATTGTTATTGACCAATATTTTTCAGCTGAACTTAAAGAACTAAAAAGGTTACATTAATGACTAGTAAAAACTGCGTTAATCAAAATTTGGTCAGTGATCTTAATGGAAAGGTCTACAGTCAATTTTCTCTGGTTTGTGGCGTTTACACTTACATAATGTGTATGTAAACGAGATCTATCCATAGCATCATCCAAATACAACTTTAGATCCTCAGTAAAAACGGAAAAAGCACGACCCATTAAGGCATTTTCTCTCCAACAAGTTAGTTTCAGCGGTTAAGGAAAACTGTTAGGTACTCGGCACTATTTGACATGCGTGAATACCGCTGCCATCTACACAAGCACAGTCCCTTTCGGACAATTAACTTCAACACTTTTATGGACAGTGAACTATCTCACCTTTTTCTTTGTTTAACTACATCATTACATATGAACTAACATAACTCCTGCAATATGAAATGTATTCTATGCGCTATTTTAAGTAGGCTATTTGTACTTTTATCATTATTCATGTATTAGGCTATTCTTCACACCCTGTCTGTGATATGAGAGTGTTACCTTTTTTTTGTATAAAAAAAAATTATACCGCCGCCATCTTGGTACAGGGTTTCCATGGTTTTTACAGTAGATCACCGAAGATGCGCGCGTGGTGACGTCATTGCGCACGTGTGTTTGTTGTTGTTATGCGCGTCTTTTAAATGCACGTGTTTCTTTGCAAACATTTGGATGTGAAACTCCACTGAGCCGAACCCCCTGCGCTGTGAAAGTGTTTATTCAACTATTTCTTCAAAAAACAGACAAAACTTTTCTTCCAGACTTCCAGACCACTACCTGACTCGGACTACAGGACTTCTGTGAAGAGAAAACGTGAGGTTTGTGACTTTCCGTGATCATATCTTAGCCTAATAGCACAGTTGCCTAAGTCATATTTGAGCAGCAATAAAGCACTAAGGCAGGGTGATGCAGCAGTGGTAAGAGATTAAAGTTAGGCAGATATCACCATTTGGACAAAAAAGTACCTAGGCAATTATGCTATTAGGCTAACGATATGTTTTGACCATGTTATGCAAAAAAACAACCAATATTATAGCAAATGACCCTTTTAACTATACCTAGATCGTGCTTACGGTGCTTTTATTCAAACAAATGTGCCCTTGTGCATTCATGCTTTCATTTGAATGCAAAATAAAAACTATTAGGCAGCAGACATGTGACGACACTCAGTGGGAATATTATTTTAATATAGGCTGGTAACGTGACCCCATTAAATAAGATTTTTCTTCCTCCAAAATTCAACAGAGCTGTGCACACATATTGCCTTGTATAAATGACATAGTTTTAGAATGAAGGTGTTTGTATTTTTATACTAAACACTAAAATATAGTGTGTTTGAGTCTCTTGTAAGAGACAGTTCATAAAGTGTTGGTATTGAGGGAAGCATATACACATGATTTAATATGACACATTTATCACTACTTTACTACTTTACTGTAACACATATTGTTTATTGGTAACAACCACTGTAGATTACATCTTCTTACTGACCCTCATTGCAGTCATTTCTCTTGCCTGATCCAATTTAACGTGGACTATTAATTAATGAGACCATATTAATTAATGAGACCATATTTGTATTCTGTAAAAATGATAATGCCTTGTTTATTTTATTTATTTATTTATTTATTTATTTATTTATTTATTTATTTATTTATTTATTTATTTATTTATTTATTTTATTTATTTATTTAATGAATTAATTTTGTTATTGTCATATTAGAACAATTTCTGGTTAGATTTAAAGTTTTTAAGGTTAAATTAATTACAAGAAGCCACAATAGCATTTTTTCCCCCTTTATACATAATGAAAAGAAACTCTGGGTTGAATATTTTTCATATGCACATATTTCTGCACTTTACAGTTGTGTCATATGATTAATATTTTTGTACATTTATGTTTTATGTATCAAAACAGGGAAGTGCCATGTAAAAAAATAAAGAGTGATGTAAGATAATAATAATAATAATAATAATAATAATAATAATAATAATAATAATAATAATAATACAAAGATGTTTTATGTTGTTCCAGATTTAAAAAATAAACTGGGACATCACTGTTTTGAGTTAGTTGGTAATAATAAAACTGAGTGCGAAATTAAGGAAAAAGATTAGGTATTCTGCACTATTTGACATGCGTGAATACCGCTGCCATCAACACAACCACAGCCTCTTTCTGACAATTAACGTGAACACTTTTATGGACAATGAACTATCTCCCCTTTTTCTATGTTTAACTACATAATTACATATGAACTAACATAACTCCTGAAATATGAAATGTATTCTATGTGCTATTTTAAGTGTTTGTACTTTTATCATTATTCATTTATTATACTTCACACCCTGTCTATGATATGATAATGTTAACTTTTTTGTCCTTGTCCAAAAAAAGAAAATAATAATAACAAAAATTATACTGCCGCCATCTTGGTACAGGGTTTCCATGGTTTTTACAGTAGATCACCGAAGATGCGTGCGTGGTGACGTCATTGCGCACGTGTGTTTGTTGTTGTTATGCGCGTCTTTTAAATGCACGTGTTTCTTTGCAAACATTTGGATGTGAAACTCCACTGAGCCGAACCTCCTGCGCTGTGAAAGTGTTTATTCAACTATTTCTTCAAAAAACAGTCAAAACTTTTCTTCCAGACTTCCAGACCACTACCTGACTCGGACTACAGGACTTCTGTGAAGAGAAAACGTGAGGTTTGTGACTTTCCGTGATCATATCTTAGCCTAATAGCACAGTTGCCTAAGTCATATTTGAGCAGCAATAAAGCACTAAGGCAGGGTGATGCAGCAGTGGTAAGAGATTAAAGTTAGGCAGATATCACGATTTGGACAAAAAAGTACCTAGGCAATTATGCTATTAGGCTAACGATATGTTTTGACCATGTTATGCAAAAAAACAACCAATATTATAGCAAATGACCCTTTTAACTATACCTAGATCGTGCTTACGGTGCTTTTATTCAAACAAATGTGCCCTTGTGCATTCATGCTTTCATTTGAATGCAAAATAAAAACTATTAGGCAGCAGACATGTGACGACACTCAGTGGGAATATTATTTTAATATAGGCTGGTAATGTGACATGATATACACATGATTTAATTACACATTTATCACTACTTTACTACTTTACTGTAACACATATTGTTTATTGGTAACAACCACTGTAGATTACATCTTCTTACTGACCCTCATTGCAGTCATTTCTCTTGCCTGATCCAATTTAACGTGGACTATTAATTAATGAGACCATATTAATTAGTGTGGGTATTGAGGGAAGCATATATACATGATTTAATATGACACATTTATCACTACTTTATGTAGAAAAGTTATAAACATGGTGTAATACAGAGGGGTTCTGTGGCGTGACATTAAAAAAATTTACAAATTTAAGAATTTGACATTTCATCTGACATTTATGCACCCGGAAGAGCTCTGGGGTTAAGGGTTTAAGCTACAGAACACATTTAATAATTATCATTTTCTTACTTTGGTAAACTTCAACTTGGAATGGAAAAACCTGTGATGTTCTGTGGTGTGACAGCTGCATTTCCTAAGAAAAATACAATTCTAATTGTTCAAAATATATTCTTTAAAATGGGACAGTTACCTAATTATTATCAGAATATTTTGACATGGCAAACTTATAGTGTCTGTGCAGTGGAGTGACAGGAGAGGGCGCCGCAGGGCATGTTCATATGTCTACAATTAAAAGAGCTACCCAAAAAAAGCACCCAGATATAGCCTCTATATAATATTCTAAAATATTAGTGCATTAGAGCTGCTTTAAAGTGACCATTTTTATCTATATACAATGTTGTAATTTTAAAAAACTTCTTTTGTAAACTTTATTGCTGTTTTGCCATTTGCATTCAAATCAAATTGAATTTAAGAGAAGTAAATAAGAAGTCTTTTGGTCTCTACAGGTGTGTCATTCAGGTCCCTCCTCTCTGGGCTTGCTGTAGTCTTGTATGTGCCTCCTGTTAGCTTTGTGTCTGACACACATGTTTCTCTCCACAGATTTGTGCGAGCCAAGGCCCACGACTGCCCCAGGAGACCACACCTCCAGGACAGGACCTCACCTCTGAACCTAAGTCCACACACAAACACACGCGCACGCAAACACTAACACACACTTATAAACACACACTTGTAAACTCACACTTGTAAACTCACACTTGTAAACACACACTTATAAACACACGCGCACACACAAACACACTGCTTTCCTCACTGCCTGCTGCCACTATGCCTCTGTCTCCTTCTGCTATGCCCCTGTCTCCTTCTGCTATGCCCCTGTCTGCTTCTGCTATGCCCCTGTCTGCTTCTGATGCTATGCCCCTGTCTGCTTCTGATGCTATGTCCCTGTTTCCTTCTGATGCTATGCCCCTGTCTGCTTCTGATGCTATGCCCCTGTTTCCTTCTGATGCTATGCTCCTGTTTCCTTCTGATGCTATGCCCCTGTCTGCTTCTGATGCTATGCTCCTGTTTCCTTCTGATGCTATGCCCCTGTTTCCTTCTGATGCTATGCCCCTGTTTCCTTCTGATGCTATGCCCCTGTCTGCTTCTGATGCTATGCCCCTGTCTGCTTCTGATGCTATGCCCCTGTTTCCTTCTGATGCTATGCCCCTGTTTCCTTCTGATGCTATGCCCCTGTCTGCTTCTGATGCTATGCCCCTGTTTCCTTCTGATGCTATGCCCCTGTTTCCTTCTGATGCTATGCCCCTGTTTCCTTCTGATGCTATGCCCCTGTCTGCTTCTGATGCTATGCCCCTGTTTCTTTCTGATGCTATGCCCCTGTCTGCTTCTGATGCTATGCCCCTGTCTGCTTCTGATGCTATGCCCCTGTCTGCTTCTGATGCTATGCCCCTGTCTGCTTCCGCTATGCCCCTGTTTTCTTCTGCTGCTATGCTCCTGTTTCCTTCTGCTGCTATGCCCCTGTTTCCTTTTGATGCTATGCCCCTGTTTCCTTCTGATGCTATGCCCCTGTCTGCTTCTGCTGCTATGCCCCTGTCTGCTTCTGCTATGCCCCTGTTTCCTTCTGCTGCTATGCCCCTGTTTCCTTCTGCTGCTATGCCCCAGTCTGCTTCTGATGCTATGCCCCTGTCTGCTTCCGCTATGCCCCTGTTTCCTTCTGCTGCTATGCCCCTGTTTCCTTCTGCTGCTATGCCCCTGTTTCCTTCTGCTGCTATGCCCCTGTCTGCTTCTGATGCTATGCCCCTGTCTGCTTCTAGCCGCTACGCCCCTGCTCGCTCCTTGCGCCGCGCCACTGCCCGCTCCTACCGCCACACCCTGCCAGCTACTGACGCGGCGACCCTGCCTGCTTCTAGTTCCTCCGTCCCTGCCCGCGAGCGCCTCCGTGCCCCTTCCCGCGCCCGCCGCCGCCGCGCCCTGCCCGCCCTTGCTGCCGCTGCGCTCCTGCCTGCTCCTGCCGCCGCGCCCCTCCGTGCTCCTGCCGCCGAGCGCCTGACTGCTCTTGTCAACGCGTCCCTGCGCCCTCTTGACGCCGCGCCCTTGCCTGCTCCTGCCGCAGCGCCCCTGCGTGCTCCTGCCGCTGTGCCCTTGCCTGCTCCTGCCGCCGCGCCCCTGCCTGCTCCTGCCGCTGCGCCCTTGCCTGCTCCTGCCGCCGCGCCCCTGCCTGCTCCTGCCGCTGCACCCCTGCCTTCTCCTGACCGCTGCGTCCCTGAATGCCGCTGGCCGCTGCACCCCTGCCCGGTGCTGCCTTTCTGACCTGGTGTCCACAGGTCCCTATGACACTGGGTCATGTGGTATTGTAACATGTAAATAGTGTAGATATTGTGTTTTAGTGTGAAGCAAACAAAAAAGTAAAAAAAAAAAAAAAAGTTTTTAAAAATATCCCCAAAAATATGATAAATGATAAGACACACAAACACTCTCTCATGCACACACACACTCCCTCCTCTACCTCCTTCTGCCTGCTCCTCCTACTATGATCTCCCCTCTGCTTCTCCTGGACAGGTCACCTATTCTGTGTCCAGGTCATCTCAAAGACTCCATTTCTTGGGGTACTCAGACGACATCTTCTCCTCCTTCTATGGGCCAGACAACGCCTCCTCCTCCTATGGGCCAAACAACGCCTCCTCCTCCTATGGGCCAGACAACGCCTCCTTTTCCTATGGGCCAAACAACGCCTCCTCCTCCTATGGGCCAGACAACGCCTCCTCCTCCTATGGGCCAAACAACGCCTCCTCCTCCTATGGGCCAGACAGCGCCTCCTCCTCCTGTGGGCCAAACAACGCCTCCTCCTCCTATGGGCCAGACAACGCCTCCTTTTCCTATGGGCCAAACAACGCCTCCTCCTCCTATGGGCCAGACAGCGCCTCCTCCTCCTATGGGCCAGACAACGCCTCCTCTTCCTATGTGCCAGACAACGCCTCCTCTTCCTATGTGCCAGACAATGCCTCCTCCTCCTATGGGCCAAACAACGCCTCCTCCTCCTATGTGCCAGACAACGCCTCCTCCTCCTATGGGCCAGACAATGCCTCCTTTTCCTATGGGCCAAACAACGCCTCCTCCTCTTATGGGCCAAAGGTCCACAGGTCCCTATGACACTGGGTCATGTGGTATTGTAACATGTAAATAGTGTAGATATTGTGTTTTAGTGTGAAGCAAACAAAAAAGTAAAAAAAAAAAAAAAAAAGTTTTTAAAAATATCCCCAAAAATATGATAAATGATAAGACACACAAACACTCTCTCATGCACACACACACTCCCTCCTTCTCTACCTCCTTCTGCCTGCTCCTCCTACTATAATCTCCCCTCTGCTTCTCCTGGACAGGTCACCTATTCTGTGTCCAGGTCATCTCAAAGACTCCATTTCTTGGGGTACTCAGACGACATCTTCTCCTCCTTCTATGGGCCAGACAACGCCTCCTCCTCCTATGGGCCGAACAACGCCTCCTCTTCCTATGGGCCAAACAACGCCTCCTCCTCCTATGGGCCGAACAATGCCTCCTTTTCCTATGGGCCAAACAACGCCTCCTCCTCCTATGGGCCAAACAACGCCTCCTCCTCCTGTGGGCCAGACAACGCCTCCTCGTCCTATGGGCCAAACAACGCCTCCTCCTCCAACGCCTCCTCCTATGGGCCAAACAACGCCTCCTCCTCCTATGGGCCAGACAACGCCTCCTCCTCCTATGGGCCAAACAACGCCTCCTCCTCCTAAGGGCCAAACAACGCCTCCTCTTCCTATGGGCCAAACAACGCCTCCTCCTATGGGCCAGACAACGCCTCCTCCTCCTATGGGCCAAACAACGCCTCCTCCTCCTATGGGCCAAACAACGCCTCCTCCTCCTATGGGCCAAACAACGTCTCCTCTTCCTATGGGCCAAACAACGCCTCCTCCTCCTATGGGCCAGACAACGCCTCCTCCTCCTATGGGCCAGACAATGCCTCCTCCTCCTATGGGCCAAAGGTCCACAGGTCCCTATGACACTGGGTCATGTGGTATTGTAACATGTAAATAGTGTAGATATTGTGTTTTAGTGTGAAGCAAACAAAAAAAGTAAAAAAAAAAAAAAAAAAATTTTTTTAAATATCCCCAAAAATATGATAAATGATAAGACACACAAACACTCTCTCATGCACACACACACTCCCTCCTCTACCTCCTTCTGCCTGCTCCTCCTACTATGATCTCCCCTCTGCTTCTCCTGGACAGGTCACCTATTCTGTGTCCAGGTCATCTCAAAGACTCCATTTCTTGGGGTACTCAGACGACATCTTCTCCTCCTTCTATGGGCCAGACAACGCCTCCTCCTCCTATGGGCCAGACAACGCCTCCTCCTCCTATGGGCCAAACAACGCCTCCTCCTCCTATGGGCCAAACAACGCCTCCTCCTCTTATGGGCCAAACAACGCCTCCTCCTCCTATGGGCCAAACAACGCCTCCTCCTCCTATGGGCCAAACAACGCCTCCTCCTCCTTTGGGCCAGACAACGCCTCCTTTTCCTATCGGCCAAACAACGCCTCCTCCTCCTATGGGCCAGACAACGCCTCCTTTTCCTATGGGCCAAACAACGCCTCCTCCTCCTATGGGCCAGACAGCGCCTCCTCCTCCTGTGGGCCAAACAACGCCTCCTCCTCCTATGGGCCAGACAACGCCTCCTTTTCCTATGGGCCAAACAACGCCTCCTCCTCCTATGGGCCAGACAGCGCCTCCTCCTCCTATGGGCCAGACAACGCCTCCTCTTCCTATGTGCCAGACAACGCCTCCTCTTCCTATGTGCCAGACAATGCCTCCTCCTCCTATGGGCCAAACAACGCCTCCTCCTCCTATGTGCCAGACAACGCCTCCTCCTCCTATGGGCCAGACAATGCCTCCTTTTCCTATGGGCCAAACAACGCCTCCTCCTCCTATGTGCCAGACAACGCCTCCTCCTCCTATGGGCCAGACAACGCCTCCTCCTCCTATGGGCCGAACAACGCCTCCTCTTCCTATGGGCCAAACAACGCCTCCTCCTCCTATGGGCCGAACAACGCCTCCATTTCCTATGGGCCAAACAACGCCTCCTCCTCCTATGGGCCAAACAACGCCTCCTCCTCCTGTGGGCCAGACAACGCCTCCTCTTCCTATGGGCCAAACAACGCCTCCTCCTCCTATGTGCCAGACAACGCCTCCTCCTCCTATGGGCCAGACAATGCCTCCTTTTCCTATGGGCCAAACAACGCCTCCTCCTCCTATGTGCCAGACAACGCCTCCTCCTCCTATGGGCCAGACAACGCCTCCTCCTCCTATGGGCCGAACAACGCCTCCTCTTCCTATGGGCCAAACAACGCCTCCTCCTCCTATGGGCCGAACAACGCCTCCATTTCCTATGGGCCAAACAACGCCTCCTCCTCCTATGGGCCAAACAACGCCTCCTCCTCCTGTGGGCCAGACAACGCCTCCTCTTCCTATGGGCCAAACAACGCCTCCTCCTCCTCTGGGCCAGACAACGCCTCCTCCTCCTATGGGCCAAACAACGCCTCCTCCTCCTATGGGCCAAACAACGCCTCCTCCTCCTATGGGCCAAACAACGCCTCCTCTTCCTATGGGCCAAACAACGCCTCCTCCTCCTATGGGCCAGACAACGCCTCCTCCTCCTATGGGCCAGACAATGCCTCCTCCTCCTATGGGCCAAAGGTCCACAGGTCCCTATGACACTGGGTCATGTGGTATTGTAACATGTAAATAGTGTAGATATTGTGTTTTAGTGTGAAGCAAACAAAAAAGTAAAAAAAAAAAAAAAAGTTTTTAAAAATATCCCCAAAAATATGATAAATGATAAGACACACAAACACTCTCTCATGCACACACACACTCCCTCCTTCTCTACCTCCTTCTGCCTGCTCCTCCTACTATGATCTCCCCTCTGCTTCTCCTGGACAGGTCACCTATTCTGTGTCCAGGTCATCTCAAAGACTCTATTTCTTGGGGTACTCAGACGACATCTTCTCCTCCTTCTATGGGCCAGACAACGCCTCCTCCTCCTATGGGCCAAACAACGCCTCCTCCTCCTATGGGCCAAACAACGCCTCCTCCTCCTATGGGCCAGACAACGCCTCCTCCTCCGATGGGCCAAACAACGCCTCCTCCTCCTATGGGCCAAACAACGCCTCCTCCTCTTATGGGCCAAACAACGCCTCCTCCTCCTATGGGCCAAACAACGCCTCCTCCTCCTATGGGCCAGACAACGCCTCCTCTTCCTATGGGCCAAACAACGCCTCCTCCTGCTATGGGCCAGACAACGCCTCCTACTCCTATTGGCCAGACAACGCCTCCTCCTCCTCCTATGTGCCAGACAACGCCTCCTACTCCTATTGGCCAGACAACGCCTCCTCCTCCTCCTATGTGCCAGACAACGCCTCCTATTCCTATGTGCCAGACAACACCTCCTCTTCCTATGTGCCAGACAACGCCTCCTCTTCCTATGTGCCAGACAATGCCTCTTCTTCCTATGTGCCAGACAACGCCTCCTACTCCTATTGGCCAGACAACGCCTCCTCCTCCTCCTATGTGCCAGATAACGCTTCCTATTCCTACGTGCCAGACAACACCTCCTCTTCCTATGTGCCAGACAACACCTCCTCTTCCTATGGGCCAGACAACGCCTCCTCCTCCTATGTGCCAGACAACACCTCCTCCTCCTATGAGCCAAACAATGCCTCCTCCTCCTATAGGCCGGACAACGCCTCCTCCTCCTATGGCCCAAACAACGCCTCCTCCTCCTATGGGCCAAACAGTGCCTCCTCCTCCTTTGGGCCAGATAACGCCTCCTCCTCCTATGAGCCAAACAACGCCTCCTCCTCCTATGGGCCAGACAACGCCTCCTCCTCTTATGGCCCAAACAACGCCTCCTCCTCCTATGGGCCAAACAATGCCTCCTCCTCCTATGGGCCAGACAACGCCTCCTCCTCCTATGGGCCAGACAATGCCTCCTCCTCCTATGAGCCAGACAACGCCTCCTCCTCCAATGGGCCAAACAACGCCTCCTCCTCCTATGGGCAAAAGGAGGCGTTGTCTGGCACACAGGTGTTGTCTGGCACACAGGAGGAGGAGGCGTTGTCTGGCCCATAGGAGGAAGACAACGCCTCCTCCTCCTATGTGCCAGACAACGCCTCCTCCTCCTATGAGCCAAAAAACGCCTCTTCTTCCTATGTGCCAGACAACACCTCCTTCTCCTATGGGCCAAACAACGCCTCCTCCTCCTATGTGCCAGACGCCTCCTCTTCCTATATGCCAGACAACGCCTCCTCTTCCTATGGGCCAAACTACGTCTCTTCCTCCTATGGGCCAGACAACACCTCCTCCTCCTATGAGCCAGACAACACCTCCTCCTCCTATGACCCAAACAACGCCTCCTCCTCCTATGGGCCAGACAACGCCTCCTCATCCTATGGGCCAATCAATGCCTCCTCCTCCTATGAGCCAAACAACGCCTCCTCTTCCTGTGGGCCAGACAACACCTCCTCCTCCTATGGGCGAGACAACGCCTCCTCATCCTATGGGCCAGACAACGCCTCCTTTTTCTATGGGCCAGACAACGCCTCCTCCTCCTATGGCCCAAACAACGCCTCCTCCTCCTATGGGCCAGACAATGCCTCCTCCTCCTATGGGCCAAGCAACGCCTCCTCCTCCTATGGGCCAGACAATGCCTCCTCTTCCTATGAGCCAAACAACGCCTCCTCCTCCTATGGGCTAGACAACGCCTCCTCCTCCTATGAGCCAAACAACGCCTCCTCCTCCTATGGGCCAGACAACGCCTCCTCCTCCTATGGGCCAGACAATGTCTCCTCCTTTTGTGGGCCAGACAACGCCTCCTCCTCCTATGGGCCAAACAACGCCTCCTCCTATGGCCCAAACAACGCCTCCTCCTCCTATGGGCCAGACAACGCCTCCTCTTCCTATGGTTCAAACAACGCCTCCTCCTGCTATGGGCCAGACAACGCCTCCTACTCCTATGGGCCACACAACGCCTCCTCCTCCTCCTATGTGCCAGACAACGCCTCCTCTTCCTATGTGCCAGACAACACCTCCTTCTCCTATGGGCCAAGCAACGCCTCCTCCTCCCATGGGCCAGACAACGCCTCCTCCTCCTATGTGCCAGACAACGCCTCCTCTTCATATGTGCTAGGCAACGCCTCCTCTTCCTATGGGCCAAACTACGTCTCTTCCTCCTATGGGCCAGACAACGCCTCCTCCTCCTATGTGCCAGACAACGCCTCCTCCTCCTATGAGCCAAACAACGCCTCCTCCTCCTATGGGCCGGACAACGCCTCCTCCTCCTATGGCCCAACCAACGCCTCCTCCTCCTATGGGTCAGACAACGCCTCCTCCTCCTATGGCCCAAACAACGCCTCCTCCTCCTATGGCCCAAACAACGCCTCCTCCTCCTATGGGCCAAACAACGCCTCCTCTTCCTACGGGCCAAACAACGCCTCCTTCTCCTATGGGTCAGACAACGCCTCCTCTTCCTATGGACCAAACAACGCCTCCTCCTCCTATGTGCCAGACAACGCCTCCTCCTATGAGCCAAACAACGACTCCTCCTATGGGCCAGACAACGCCTCCTCTTCCTATGGACCAAACAACACCTTCTCCTCCTATGTGCCAAACAACGCCTCCTCTTCCTATGGGCCAAACAACGCCTCCTCCTCCTATGGGCCAGACAATGCCTCCTTTTCCTATGGGCCAAACAACGCCTCCTCCTCCTATGGGCCAAAGGTCCACAGGTCCCTATGACACTGGGTCATGTGGTATTGTAACATGTAAATAGTGTAGATATTGTGTTTTAGTGTGAAGCAAACAAAAAAGTAAAAAAAAAAAAAAAAGTTTTTAAAAATATCCCCAAAAATATGATAAATGATAAGACACACAAACACTCTCTCATGCACACACACACTCCCTCCTTCTCTACCTCCTTCTGCCTGCTCCTCCTACTATGATCTCCCCTCTGCTTCTCCTGGACAGGTCACCTATTCTGTGTCCAGGTCATCTCAAAGACTCCATTTCTTGGGGTACTCAGACGACATCTTCTCCTCCTTCTATGGGCCAGACAACGCCTCCTCCTCCTATGGGCCAGACAACGCCTCCTCTTCCTATGGGCCAAACAACGCCTCCTCCTCCTATGGGCCAAACAACGCCTCCTCCTCCTATGGGCCAAACAACGCCTCCTCCTCCTATGGGCCAAACAACGCCTCCTCCTCCTATGGGCCAAACAACGCCTCCTCCTCCTATGGGCCAAACAACGCCTCCTCCTCCTATGGGCCAGACAACGCCTCCTCTTCCTATGGGCCAAACAACGCCTCCTCCTCCTATGGGCCAAACAACGCCTCCTCCTCCTATGGGCCAGACAACGCCTCCTTCTCCTATGGGTCAGACAACACCTCCTTTTCCTATGGACCAAACAACGCCTCCTCATCCTATGTGCCAAACAACGCCTCCTCTTCCTATGTGCCAGACAACACCTCCTTCTCCTATGGGCCAAACAACGCCTCCTCCTCCTATGTGCCAGACGCCTCCTCTTCCTATGTGCCAGACAACGCCTCCTCTTCCTATGGGCCAAACTACGTCTCTTCCTCCTATGGGCCAGACAACACCTCCTCCTCCTATGAGCCAGACAACACCTCCTCCTCCTATGAGCCAAACAACGCCTCCTCCTCCTCCTATGGGCCAGACAACGCCTCCTCATCCTATGGGCCAAACAATGCCTCCTCCTCATATGAGCCAAACAACGCCTCCTCTTCCTGTGGGCCAGACAACACCTCCTCCTCCTATGGGCCAGACAACGCCTCCTCACCCTATGGGCCAAGCAACGCCTCCTTCTTCTATGGGCCAGACAACGCCTCCTCCTCCTATGGCCCAAACAACGCCTCCTCCTCCTATGGGCCAAACAATGCCTCCTTTTCCTATGTGCCAGACGCCTCCTCCTCCTATTGGCCAAACAATGCCTCCTCCTCCTATGGGCCAGACAACGCCTCCTCCTCCTATGGGCCAGACAGCGCCTCCTCCTCCTATGGGCCAAACAACGCCTCCTCCTCCTATGGACCAAACAATGCCTCTTCCTCCTATGGCCCAGACAACGCCCCCTCCTGTGGGCCAGACAACGCCTCCTCCTCCTATTGGCCAGACAACACCTCCTCATCCTATGAGCCAAACAACGCCTCCTTCTCCTTTGGGCCAGACAACGCCTCCTTCTCCTGTGGGCCAGACAACGCCTCCTCCTCCTATAGGCCAGACAACACCTCCTCCTCTTATGACCCAAACAACGCCTCCTCCTCCTATGGGCCTGACAACGCCTCCTCCTCCTATGGGCCAAACTACGTCTCTTCCTCCCATGGGCCAGACAACGCCTCCTCTTCCTATGTGCCAGACAACGCCTCCTCCTCCTATGAGCCAAACAACGCCTCCTCCTCCTATGGGCCAGACAACGCCTCCTCTTCCTATGGGCCAAACTACGTCTCTTCCTCCCATGGGCCAGACAACGCCTCCTCTTCCTATGTGCCAGACAACACCTCCTCTTCCTATGTGCCAGACAACACCTCCTCTTCCTATGGGCCAAACTACGTCTCTTCCTCCCATGGGCCAGACAACGCCTCCTCTTCCTATGTGCCAGACAACACCTCCTCCTCCTATGAGCCAAACAACGCCTCCTCTTCCTATGTGCCAGACAACGCCTCCTCCTCCTATGGGCCAGACAACGCCTCCTCCTCCTATGGCCCAAACAACACCTCCTCCTCCTATGGGCCAAACAATGCCTCCTCCTCCTATGGCCCAAACAACGCCTCCTCCTCCTATGGCCCAAACAACGCCTCCTCCTCCTATGGGCCAAAAAATGCCTCCTCCTCCTATGGGCCAGACAATGCCTCCTCCTCCTATGTGCCAGACAACGCCTCCTCCTCCTATGAGCCAAACAACGCCTCCTCCTCCTATGGGCCGGACAACGCCTCCTCCTCCTATGGCCCAAACAACGCCTCCTCCTCCTATGGGCCAAACAATGCCTCCTCCTCCTATGGGCCAGACAACGCCTCCTCCTCCTATGAGCCAGACAGCGCCTCCTCCTCCTATGGGCCAAACAACGCCTCCTCCTCCTATGGGCCAAACAATGCCTCTTCCTCCTATGGCCCAGACAACGCCTCCTTCTCCTGTGGGCCAGACAACGCCTCCTCCTCCTATTGGCCAGACAACACCTCCTCATCCTATGAGCCAAACAACGCCTCCTCCTCTTATGGGCCAGACAACGCCTCCTTCTCCTGTGGGCCAGACAACGCCTCTTCCTCCTATAGGCCAGACAACACCTCCTCCTCCTTTGACCCAAACAACGCCTCCTCCTCCTATGGGCCTGACAACGCCTCCTCCTCCTATGGGCCAAACTACGTCTCTTCCTCCCATGGGCCAGACAACGCCTCCTCTTCCTATGTGCCAGACAACGCCTCCTCCTCCTATGAGCCAAACAACGCCTCCTCCTCCTATGGGCCTGACAACGCCTCCTCCTCCTGTGGGCCAGACAACGCCTCCTCTTCCTATGGGCCAAACTACGTCTCTTCCTCCCATGGGCCAGACAACGCCTCCTCTTCCTATGTGCCAGACAACACCTCCTCTTCCTATGTGCCAGACAACGCCTCCTCTTCCTATGGGCCAAACTACGTCTCTTCCTCCCATGGGCCAGACAACGCCTCCTCTTCCTATGTGCCAGACAACACCTCCTCCTCCTATGAGCCAAACAACGCCTCCTCTTCCTATGTGCCAGACAACGCCTCCTCCTCCTATGGGCCAGACAACGCCTCCTCCTCCTATGGGCCAGACAACGCCTCCTCTTCCTATGGGCCAAACAACGCCTCCTCCTGCTATGGGCCAGACAACGCCTCCTACTCCTATTGGCCATACAACGCCTCCTCCTCCTCCTATGTGCCAGACAACGCCTCCTACTCCTATGGGCCAGACAACGCCTCCTCCTCCTATGGGCCAGACAATGCCTCCTCTTCCTATGAGCCAAACAACGCCTCCTCCTCCTATGTGCCAGACAACGCCTCCTCTTCCTATGTGCCAGACAATGCCTCTTCTTCCTATGTGCCAGACAACGCTTCCTATTCCTACGTGCCAGACAACACCTCCTCTTCCTATGTGCCAGATAACGCCTCCTCTTCCTATGTGCGAGACAACGCCTCCTCTTCCTATGTGCGAGACAACACCTCCTCCTCCTATGGGCCAAACAATGCCTCCTCCTCCTATGGGCCAGACAACGCCTCCTCCTCCAATCGGCCAAACAAGGCCTCCTCTTCTATGGGCCAAACAACTCCTCCTCCTCCTCTTTTGGGCCAGACGCCTCCTCCTCCTATGGGCCAAACAACGCCTCCTCCTCCTATGGGCCAGACAACGCCTCCTCCTCCTCCTATGGGTAAAACAAAGCCTCCTCCTCCTATGGGCCAAACAACGCCTCCTCCTCCTATGGGCCAGACAACGCCTCCTCCTCCTATGGGCCAGACAATGCCTCCTCCTCCTATGGGCCAGACAACGCCTCCTCATCCTATGGGCCAGACAACGCCTCCTCCTCCTATGGGCAAAAGGAGGCGTTGTCTGGCACACAGGTGTTGTCTGGCACACAGGAGGAGGCGTTGTCTGGCCCATAGGAGGAAGACAACGCCTCCTCCTCCTATGTGCCAGACAACACCTCCTCCTCCTATGAGCCAAACTACACCTCCTCCTCCTATGTGCCAGACAACACCTCCTCCTCCTATGGGCCAGACAACGCCTCCTCATCCTATGTGCCAGACAACACCTCCTCCTCCTATGGGCCAGACAACGCCTCCTCATCCTATGGGCCAAACAATGATTCCTCTTCCTGTGGGCCAGACAACACCTCCTCCTCCTATGGGCCAGACAACGCCTCCTCCTCCTATGAGCCAAACAACGCCTCCTCATCCTATGGGCCAGACAACGCCTCCTCCTCCTATGGGCCAGACAATGCCTCCTCCTCCTATGGGCCAAACAACGCCTCCTCCTCCTATGGGCCAGACAACGCCTCCTCCTCCTATGGGCCAGACAACGCCTCCTCCTCCTATGGGCCAGACAACGCCTCCTCCTCCTATGGGCCAGACAACGCCTCCTCCTCCTATGGCCCAAACAACGCCTCCTCCTCCTATGGGCCAAACAATGCCTCCTCCTCCTATGGGCCAGACAACGCCTCCTCCTCCTATGGGCCAGACAATGCCTCCTCTTCCTATGAGCCAAACAACGCCTCCTCCTCCTATGGGCCAGACAACGCCTCCTCTTCCTATGGTTCAAACAACGCCTCCTCCTGCTATGGGCCAGACAACGCCTCCTACTCCTATGGGCCACACAACGCCTCCTCCTCCTCCTATGTGCCAGACAACGCCTCCTCTTCCTATGTGCCAGACAACACCTCCTTCTCCTATGGGCCAAGCAACGCCTCCTCCTCCCATGGGCCAGACAACGCCTCCTCCTCCTATGTGCCAGACAACGCCTCCTCTTCATATGTGCTAGGCAACGCCTCCTCTTCCTATGGGCCAAACTACGTCTCTTCCTCCTATGGGCCAGACAACGCCTCCTCCTCCTATGTGCCAGACAACGCCTCCTCCTCCTATGAGCCAAACAACGCCTCCTCCTCCTATGGGCCGGACAACGCCTCCTCCTCCTATGGCCCAACCAACGCCTCCTCCTCCTATGGGCCAGACAACGCCTCCTCCTCCTATGGCCCAAACAACGCCTCCTCCTCCTATGGCCCAAACAACGCCTCCTCCTCCTATGGGCCAAACAATGCCTCCTCCTCCTATGGGCCAGACAACACCTCCTCCTCCTATGGGCCAGACAATGCCTCCTCCTCGTATGGGGTCCAGACAACGCCTCCTCCTCCTATGGGCCAAACAACGCCTCCTCCTCCTATGGCCCAAACAACGCCTCCTCCTCCTATGGGCCAAACAATGCCTCCTCCTCCTATGGCCCAAACAACGCCTCCTCCTCCTATGGGCCAAACAATGCCTCCTCCTCCTATGGGCCAGACAACGCCTCCTCCTCCTATGGGCCAGACAACGCCTCCTCCTCCTATGGGCCAGACAACGCCTCCTCCTCCTATGGGCCAAACAACGCCTCCTCCTCCTATGGGTCAAACGACGTCTCTTCCTCCCATGGGCCAGACAATGCCTCCTTTTCCTATGGCCCAAACAACGCCTCCTTCTCCTATGGGCCAAACAACGCCTCCTCCTCCTATGGGCCAGACAACGCCTCCTCCTCCTATGGCCCAAACAACGCCTCCTCCTCCTATGGGCCAAACAATGCCTCCTCCTCCTATGTGCCAGACAACGCCTCCTCTTCCTATGGGCCAAACTACGTCTCTTCCTCCTATGGGCCAGACAACGCCTCCTCCTCCTATGTGCCAGACAACACCTCCTCCTCCTATGGGCCGGACAACGCCTCCTCTTCCTATGGCCCAAACAACGCCTTCTCCTCCTATGGGCCAAACAACGCCTCCTCCTCCTATGGGCCAGACAACGCCTCCTCCTCCTATGGCCCAAACAACGCCTCCTCCTCCTATGTGCCAGACAATGCCCCCTCCTCCTATGGCCCAAACAACGCCTCCTCCTCCTATGGGCCAGACAACGCCTCCTCCTCCTATGGCCCAAACAACGCCTCCTCCTCCTATGGGCCAAACAATGCCTCCTCCTTCTATGGGCCAGACAACGCCTCCTCCTCCTATGGGCCAGACAATGCCTCCTCCTCCTATGGGCCAGACAACGCCTCCTCCTCCTATGGGCCAAACAATGCCTCCTCCTCCTATGGCCCAAACAACGCCTTTTCCTCCTCTGGGCCAAACAATGCCTCCTCCTCCTATGGCCCAAACAACGCCTCCTCCTCCTATGGGCCAAACAATGCCTCCTCCTCCTATGGGCCAGACAACGCCTCCTCCTCCTATGGGCCAGACAACGCCTCCTCCTCCTATGGGCCAGACAACGCCTCCTCCTCCTATGGGCCAAGCAACGCCTCCTCCTCCTATGGGTCAAACTACGTCTCTTCCTCCCATGGGCCAGACAACGCCTCCTCTTCCTATCAGCCAAACAACGCCTCCTCCTCCTATTGGCCAGACAATGCCTCCTCCTCCTATGAGCCAAACAACGCCTCCTCCTCCTATGGGCCAGACAACGCCTCCTCCTCCTATGGCCCAAACAACGCCTCCTCCTCCTATGGGCCAGACAATGCCTCCTCCTCCTATGGGCCAGACAACGCCTCCTCCTCTTATGGCCCAAACAACGCCTCCTCCTCCTATGGCCCAAGCAACGCCTCCTCCTCCTATGGGCCAAACAATGCCTCCTCCTCCTATTGGCCAGACAACGCCTCCTCCTCCTATGGGCCAGACAACGCCTCCTCCTCCTATGGGCCAGACAACGTCTCCTCCTCCTATGGGCCAAGCAACACCTCTTCCTCCTATGGGTCAAACTACGTCTCTTCCTCCCATGGGCCAGACAACGCCTCCTCTTCCTATGAGCCAAACAACGCCTCCTCCTCCTATGGGCCAGACAACGCCTCCTCCTCCTCCTATGGGTAAAACAAAGCCTCCTCCTCCTACGAGCCAGACAACGTCTCCTCCTCCTATGGGCCAGACAACTCCTCCTCCTCCTCCTATGGGCCAGACAACGCCTCCTCCTCCTATGGGCCAGACAACGCCTCCTCCTCCTCCTATGGGCCAGACAACGCCTCCTCCTCCTATGGTCCAGACAACGCCTCCTCCTCCTCCTATGGGTAAAACAAAGCCTCCTCCTCCTATGGGCCAGACAACGTCTCCTCCTCCTATGGGCCAGACAACGCCTCCTCCTCCTCCTATGGGCCAAACAACGCCTCCTCCTCCTATGGGCCAGACAACGCCTCCTCTTCCTATGGGCCAGACAACACCTCCTCCTCCAATCGGCCAAACAACGCCTCCTCCTCCTATGGGCCAGACAACGCCTCCTTCTCCTGTGGGCCAGACAACGCCTCCTCCTCTTATGAGCCAAACAACGTCTCCTCCTCCTATGGGCCAGACAACGCCTCCTCTTCCTATGGACCAAACAACGCCTTCTCCTCCTATGTGCCAGACAACGCCTCCTCCTCCTATGGGCCAAACAACGCCTCCTCTTCCTATGGGTCAGACAACGCCTCCTCTTCCTATGTGTCAGACAGCACCTCCTCCTCCAATCGGCCAAACAACGCCTCCTCTTCCTGTGGGCCAGACAACACCTCCTCCTCCAATCGGCCAAACAACGCCTCCTTTTCCTGTGGGCCAGACAACGCCTCCTCCTCCTATGTGCCAGACAACGCCTCCTCCTGCTATGGGCCAGACAACGCCTCCTCCTCCTATGGGCCAGACAACGCCTCCTCCTCCTATGTGCCAGACAACTCCTCCTCTTCCTATGTGCCAGACAACGCCTCCTCCTCCTATGGGCCAGACAATGCTTCCTCCTTCGATGGGCCACACAACGCCTCCTTTTCCTATGTGCCAGACAATGCCTCCTTTTCCTGTGGGCCAGACAACACCTCCTCCTCCTATGGGCCAGACAACGCCTCCTCATCCTGTGGGCCAGACAACGCCTCCTCCTCCTATGTGCCAGACAACGCCTCCTCCTTCTATGGGCCACACAACGCCTCCTTCTCCTGTGGGCCAGACAACGCCTCCTCCTCCTCCTATGAGCCAGACGACTCTTCTTCTTATGGGCCAGACAACACCTCCTTTTTCGGACCAGCCAGATGCCTCCTCCTCTTACTGACCAAATGACTCCTCCTCCTAAACCACACCAGCCAGACCAAGTCTCCATTAATAAAGGCTCATGCAAGTAGATATTGTAAAGGCTTTTTTATTATATGGGTAACTTATAAAAAATCACATGGACAGATTCATATGGGTTATTGTCGGAGAAGAGAGCTCCCTTAATCGTAACACTGTACCACAGAGTTTACTTTCTATTTTTTCAGCTTGTCATAAACTTTAATCTCAATTTTTCTCTGTCATGAGTGCATTTGTGTTTACACTTGTATTCTGAACGTGTTTAACATGTAAATACTACTACTGGGTGATTCTGTAATTAGGGGTACATTTCACTTCAACAAAAAGTGAAAAAAATATGTTTGTTTATTTGCTAAATTAATTACATATTTTCAAAATAGCTGTTTTAAATAAATAAAATAAGAGAATCACAGGTTGAAGCACCAAAGGTCTCTTGAAAATAAAATACAGTCATATTCTAGTCGGTACGTCTGTGTCATAGCACAGAATGCTTCTTGAACGCACTGTGGACACTTGTATGTATCTTTTGTATTCATCTCTTACTAGCCCCTCACTGGTTGTAAAACTGTCACAACTCTGTATAACTGTTTATTTCCACATTTTGAAGGTTTGAAAACGCACCAAACCTTGACTGCACTTTGTATCAAAACCTGACTGTACCTCGCCATGGAGATAAAATGAATCAAATAACATTCAAACATGATAAATGATGATAAATATTAATAACATAGTCCAAATACTTAATGACAAGAACAGTTTAGTCCACCTTTGACTGTTCAGGTGTAGGGTTTGGCTCCTATCATAGCAGGTTTATGAATATTTATAGTTTGTGACCATCGACCGTCACATTATGCAAAGCAGATCAGACAGAATCTAGTGTCAGTGTGTGGACAGCGCACTAGTCCACATAAGAGACAATAACAAAGGTATGAACTTTAGACCTCATCAGCCCAGTGCAGTACCAATTGTTTCATCAGCAGCTACTACGTCTAATGCAGCGCCCCCTTCTGATGGACTAAAGCTAATTCTGCTCAAACAACGCTGAGCAGGTAGTAACCCAGACACAATATCAGACTGTACATGGAGCTTTAAAGCAGTGAGGCTGCAAATCTCATGCAAATAACTAATATCTAATACATTGTGATGAGTTAAAAAAAAAAAAAAAGAGAGAGACCAGAGGAGATGTCACCACCTCATCATAATCCCTATAAGTGATTCATTAAGTGTGGAGGTCTGGCTTTGTTCACCCATATTTCCTGTTTATGTGTTGGATTGTACTGCCTGATTGTAACGTGCCATTTCAAATCAAATATCTATTTTACTGTAAGCCTTTGTAAAGAATCTGTACATACTGTGACTTGTTCTAATTTGAATGACTGTATCTGGAGGGTGTGGGGGTTTGTTCACTGACTCACCGGCCAGTGGGACAATCCCTGCTTCTCCTTTAAAAAAAAAAAAAAGATTTTATGTGATGGTAAAAATACATATTGAAACATGTACTTAATTAATTCTAAGCTTTTGTAAACCATCAAACATGCACTTAATCCCAAGCCTTTGTAAACAGTCTATGTGAATACTCTTCAGAAATGGTGTCTTTGGTTGTTCTGAATGATTGTATCTGGAAATCTGGGCTTGTTCACTAACTCATGTGTTGGTGGGACATTCCCTGCTTCTCTTTTTGTTTTTTTGTTTGAGAAATTATTTACTTTTTTTAGTGTACTGTAAATAATTTTACTGTTAATTATTGTAACTGCATAGATGGGAGTGCGTTCACAGACTCTCTGGTTGGGGGAACAGTCCCTGCTTCTCCTCTTTAGGTTTAAGTGTTTTATTCTGAGTTATCTTAACTTATTAAAATGATTTGACTCTAATAATAACAAATATGAGGTGAGAAATATTAATTCTATTTTGAATGTGCCTTTAATGCTTTAACACTGTTTCTGTTCCCATGGTGACTGGTTTGAAGCTGATGAGAAAAAACATGTTTCCAGAAGATGAAGAACAAGAAATAGAATTGATCAGAAGTGAAGTGATGAAGCTGATGAGAAGAACCATGTTTCTAGAAGATGAAGAACATGAGTTGGTCAGAAGTGAAGTGATGAAGCTGACTAGAAGAACTGTGTCTCCAGAAGATGACGGACAAGATGGAGCTGATCAGAAGACCACTGTGAAAGAATGTATGGAAATCAGTGAATAAACATAAGTTTGATTTGGAATTCTTCTCTCATTTGTAAAAATGTTTAAAGTACATGTACATTGTATTACTCCATTACAATTCACTTAAAGGAGCATTATGTAACTTTTCTGATGAGAGTCCGCTGCTCGTCTCCATGGAGATGCTATTCCTTGAACTGGAAAGTTATAAAGTAACTGAATTTATCTATGTAACATATTATAAGTTATGGCTGTTTTAAGTGTGTGCAAAACATTAATGTGAGACTTGTCACTCCACAGATCTGATATGTAACTTGACCTGGGGGCATTAACTGTTTGCTTGAGATAGTTTGGTTTCCTGTAATACATCACATCAAATCATTGGCTTACTCTTCAAAAAATATAGTTTCATAGTGCAACTTTAAAAACAATTGCTGTTAAAGTTGTCCTGTATAAATGCTATTGTTTTATTAAAATAAATATTGGAGACTGGTTTGAATGCTGTTATTTTGTCCAGATCTTAGCGTTCACAACCTCAGTCCCATAGCAGACATTTCAAATGTCACATTTGTGCTTAGATTTGTGAATGACATGACCAGCCACAAAATGTTGTTATGAAAGGAGGAACAAAAACAAAACAATAACCCGTTGGAGCAATGTTCCCTTGTGGTGACAGTGACACTACTGGTATGATAGCGTGGACAATCCTACTATCACTTGGTCAGTATATTGAAGCAGATTAACATTACAGAAATATTACATTTGTACATCGAGTACAATAACGCCCTCTAGTGGCAGGATATAGTCACCTGCGACGTACACAATATGGGTCCATGGACTGTATACGTGATCTATATTAACCCTTAATTATTTTGGTCTACATGTCTTTTCCCACGATATTATATCACAGTGTTTTTCATCCTGTGGTAATAACACAACATCCAATACAAGATATAACAAATGTATTTGAAAAGACAGACTTATTTAAAATGCTGAAATCATTATTAGTGTTAATCATAAACTGTGGTATTAATACAGTCTAGAAGTACAATACAGTTTAGATCATTCAGGATAGGGCAATGGGAAGGGTGATCAGATTTTCAAAATTAAAAATTGCGATACATCTGGGTTTGAGTAACTGAAAATATGATTAGGCATTCATAACATGAGAGACTTCTGTCAATGCAACTGAGTGCATTTTTTTGGCCTTCTGGTAATTTTCAAGCTTAGTTTTCTTTAGACAAAAAACATTTGGCAATACAGTCTTATGTTTACTGTTGGTAGATATAGAATATAAAATTAATTTCTTGAATAAAACTGGAACAAACCACTGGATTTGGAGAAATCTGCTGGGACAGGGGCCACAGGGCTCAAAACTGGGACTGTCCTGGTTAAATAGGAATATCTAGTCACCCTAGTAATGGGATTCCTCACATTCAGGTTAAAGTGCCATAGTTTAAGTCATATTCCAGGCTTACAGCAATAGTATTTGTATTGTATAGTATTTGTTTACATTACAAATTCATTTCCTTCATTTCATTATTCTCAGTAGAGTTAAAAAAAAAAGTAATTATGCAATGATATCCTTAGGCAACAGTCTGATATGTTCCTATTGTGCGTATTGGTGTCTTTCCTGAAGACAATATGAAATGCTAGGACCTTCCCATAAACTGTATATATAAATGAACATAGTGAGAATGGGGTCTCTTCTGGCTCCAATTAACTTTAAAAAATTGTCATCCCTCTCTCTGCAACTGCTGCTGTCAGGCTCTTCATTTTGGTCTTAAAATGTTTGTATTAACCCGCTCTGCATGGTCTGGCTGTTTTTATTTCGGTATTTTGTCCGTAAATAAATTCCTATTCCAAATAAGGCACTCAACTCCAAATTTGCTCCTACAACTGCTAACATTAGAATCAGAATCAGAATCAGAATCAGAATCAGAATTACTTTTATTCATCCCCGAGGGGAAATTTTCTTTGTTACAGATGCAACCGACCAAGAGCATGTACATCAAACAAGTTACAAAATAAGCTAAATACAATAAGATAAAAGATAAAAATAGCTCTCTCTGGGAAATTATTTACATCATTGACCTATTTATGACTATATACATGTGTGAGCAGGGAATAGGATGAAAAGGATTGAGTAGTTTGTGAGTTAAAGTGCAGCGTTCAACAGTTTGATGGCGACAGGCAGGAAAGATTTCCTGTGTCTCTCAGTGGAGCAGCGCGGCAGCCGCAGTCTATGGCTGAAAGAGCTCCTCTGATTGGCCAGCACCTTGTGGAGGGGGTGGGAGGGAGAGTCCAGAATAGTCCAGATTTTGTCCAGCATTCTCCTGTCCAACACCACCGCCAGAGAGTCCAGCTCCTCCCCCACAACATGTCCAGCCTTCCTAATGATCTTCTCGAGTCTATTAGTGTCCCTCACGCGCAGACTGCTGCCCCAGCAGACTACAGCGTACATGATGGCACTGGCCACCATAGACTCGTAGAACATCCTGAGCATTGTCCTGCAGATGTCAAAGGACCTCAGCCTCCTCAGGAAATAGAGGCGGCTCTGGCCCTTCTTGTAAACCGCGTCCACGTTCCTGCTCCAGTCCAGTTTATTGTCCAAGTACACCCCCAGGTACTTGTACTCCTCCACCACGTCCACACTGACCCCCCGGATGGAGATGGGGGTCACAGCAGCTTTGGTCCTCCTAAGGTCCACCACCAGTTCCTTTGTCTTCATCACGTTGAGCTGGAGGTGGTTCTCCTCACTCCAAGTGACAAAGTTGTCCACTACAGTCCTGTTATTATGAGCTTCTTTTGACTGGAGCCGAACACGTGACACAACAATCTCTTAGTCCACTTCTTTATACAGTCTATGGACCATCCTGAAGTAGTATGTTGTGTAATCTCAGCCCCACTGATGTTATCTGGAGCTCCTGGGGCTCACACACACAGTGAAAGGTGAGGGGGCCCAGGTCAGACCAAAGCGCCCCTGTAGAGGAGAAGCAGACTGTCCCTCTGGTAACCTGAACGTGAAAGCCTGGAGTAAACTGGTGACCATCAAGAACAACTCCATCTTGGCCAGCTGCTCACCCATGCACACCCTGCGACCTAAAAGGAGTCAACATATTGTCAAAATATCACCAACAAATCCATTTTACATGCAAAACTTGACATACCAGTCCCAAAAGGCATAAAGTACTCTTTCCTGAGCAGTTTTCCTTCTTGGTCCAGGAAGCGCGCAGGTTTAAACTGATCAGGCTCATCCCATACAGTTGGGTCCCTATGTACAGACCACAGGTTGGGTATAATGACTGTGCCCTTGGGGATAGTGTAGCCGCAAATAAACAGGCCAAAGGCTATTAAAGCATGTCATACATACACAGAACAGTAAAATTAGTTAGATCGTTAATGAAAAGAAAAATGTACCTGTGTCTATAGAGGTCATGTGGGGGATGGCCAGAGGAACTGTCACGGTGAGCCTTTGCACCTCCATGATGGTGGCTTCAGTGAAAGGGAGGCTGCCTTTATCAGTCATGGATGGAGCCCGGTGTTGGCCGATCACTGTGTCAATCTCTTCCTGCACTTTGCCTGGAAACAGTTTAAAGAGTCCAGCCCATGTGACACTATTTTCTGATATAACTGAGAAACATTTAGATCTCGTTGTCGTCAGCATACTTAGCATTCGGTATAGGTAATGTTGATGGCATCGGTGTTGTTTCGAGATTGAACATTTTGTTGATATTTTTAATCTGTTTTTTTAAGCTGCCTGAGTCTCTGTGTGCCAATGGGTCATTCCCAGTTTGTCATCAGTGCACCAGACTCTACGTTTTACCATGTACATTCGGTAACACAGACAAAAAGTAAAACTAAAACCTGTTATTTAAATAAAAGAACTCATGCTCTTGTGGTAAAACAGCTGCCACAAGCATTATACCATAACTGGCTTTTGAACAGGGAAATAGAAGTTTCTGTATCTTTACACAATCATTCATCAACCACAAATTTGATTGATTATTTTACCAAAACTGAATTTGTGGACTCACTATGGATTTTAAAATTATATTATCAGTAAATTGGAATTGCAAATACATAAAAAAAAAATAATAGGACCATCGATACCTGACCAAGTGATTATTGAACTTACTTCTCTACTTCTAAAAACAAGCTGCTTAATATTTCCTGTGTTATCAAATTGTTTCCCATAGCCTTTGTTAAAACTGTGATGACACAAACATTCTTTTTATATGAATAGTATAAACTGAGTATAAATGTTACGTACTGCGTATATTTAATTTTAAGCAGTGTCTCTTTTATAGGTTTTTCATTTGAAATCGATCAATATGGGTTTTTCCATAGCCAATACGACTGTTCAGAGTCCAGAGCAGCCAATAGCCAATAAGCTCTGCCAGTATTACTGAGCCAACGTGTAGCGCTGATTGATTCATTTCCTCAAATTATGCAATTTAAATTCACCACAAACTCACCCACATCCTTTTTTACCACAGACTCATGAGTGAATTGTGAAGTCACATTTTGTGCAGTGTTCTCTTCTTATAAAAGTGTTTAAACAAGGCTGGGTGTGTGTTTTTAGGCAACAAATTGACCAAAACTAAATATCGGCCTCTGCTGGAAATTTAAGGCCAATAGTTGATATGCTAAATGTCCAAATATTGGCCAGATATATGGGCCAATCTCTATTTTTGAAGTCTTGAAGTCCAATTCAATATTCAATGTCAATATATAGTTTATCTTAGACTTTGGGGACTATTTTAGACTATATGGGGCCACCATAGTCTCTTGTATTCATGGGAAATACTGCTTTCATATGTCATAAACAATGTCATTCACTTTTCCTGTCAGTAGCCCTAAGAAGAATCCATCTCCTGGTCTCACCTTGGATGTCGGGGTATAAAACCATGTAGAGCAGAATCCACAGGGCTGAATTAGTGGTGGTGTCAGTGCCAGCAATGAAAAGATCCCCTATTATATAAAACAGGTAATCCTCTGTGAAGCTGCTGTCTTCTTCTCCGGCTGCCTGCTGGGCCAACATTTCCAGGAAGTACATGTCAATAAGATCGCGTGGATTAACTGGATCCAGAGATTCCCTGTGCGCTTTAATAATCCTCTTCAGAAACACTGTGATGTCTCTCTCCACCTGTCGTAACTCCTGGAAGAATGGTAAATAATACAAAAAAGGAAAGACGTTGATGAGTACGGCAGGGCTGTTGACGCAGATCTTCAGCCCACGCGCCATCAGGTTGAGTAAAGTGCGAAACTCCTGGTCGTCGTGGTGAAAGCGTTGACCTAAAGCCATGGAGCAGATTACATTAGATACAGCGTTGGTTATAAGCGGGGCCAGGTCCAATCCAGAAGATCCACAGTCTTTACGGAGATGAAGCAGCTGGGTTTTGATGGTCTCCAGGCCTTGTAAGATGCAGGGTTCTAGACTTAACTTCCCAAGGCCAAAGTTTCTCAGGGTGGTGTGGCAAAACTTGCGCTGCTTTCTCCACACAGGTCCATAAGGGGCGAAGACGATTCCTGGTGAAAGAGGTGTTATGGTTTAGATTAGTCTGTAAAACTGTGGTACATAGACTGGACTGAACTTTGTCTAAGCCAGGACTGAACCAGGATTGAACCAGGACTAAATCAGGACTAAACTAGGACTAAAACAGGACTAAACCTGGAATAACCAAGAACTAAACCAGGATTGAACCAGCTCTAGACCAGGACAGAACTGGGACTGAACCAGGTCTAAACCAGGACTGAACCAAGACTAAACCAGGACTAAACCAGGACTAAACCTGGAATAACCAAGAACGAAACCAGGACTAAACCAGGACTGGACCAGGATTGAACAGGTCTAAACCAGGACAGAACCAGGTCTAAACCAGGACTAAACCACGAATAAATTAGGAATAATCAAGAACTAAACCAGGACTAAACCAGGACTGAATCAGGACAGAACCAACTCCAAACAAGGATTGAACCAGGACTAAAACAGGCCTGAACCAGGTCTACACCAGTTCTATACCAGGACTAAACCAGGACTGGACCAGGTCTAAACCAGGACTGAACCAGGAATAAACCAGGACTAAACCAGGAGTGAACCAGGACTAAACCAAGTCTAAACCAGGACTGAACCAGGACAGAACCAGATCTAAACCAGGACTAAACCAGGACTAAACTAGGAATAACCAAGAACTAAACCAGGACTGGACCAGGACAGAACCAGCTCCAAATAAGGACTAAACCAGGAATGAAACAGGACTGAACCAGCTCCAAAACAGGACTAAACCAGGTCTACATTAGACCTATACCAAGACTAAACCAGGACTCAAAGATAGTCTTATACAGCAACAAGTATTTAAGACAAAAATTTTGAGTTATGAGTTATGTTCTGTTGTCTTGTTTACAGGTCAACTACTTCAGTATTTAGTTCCAGCCTTTTTGCAATTTTAGCCAAACGTAGTGTTCAACAGTAGGACATTAAATCATCTATATTCAAGGAGACATGTTGATGGTGCTAGATGCCCACTTTACAGGTCAAATCTGTGAAGAATGTGTGTTTTTCTAGGTATTTCTGAGCAAAAAAAAAACAAAATGTAATTAAGATAGTGGCATCCTCTCACCTACGTGTATATATCCCATGTATTTTGAATTACTATATTTATTATACATTTTATTTTTACTTGTACACATTTATATAATTATGCCTTATTTGACAGAAGTCGCTTGCTATTTTTGCCTCTTATTTTGGATTTATTATGACCAATTATATTGTTGCTCTTTGTTTATATTATATTGTGATTTGTGAGCTACTGTGTCCCGATAATTTCCTCTGTGGATCAATAAAGTTTGTCCAAGTCCAAGTACTGCTGGATATTCTAGGCAAAGTAATGGCATATCTCTAGAGGAAAACGTGCAGACCCTGGCCCCACCGTAAAAGTCAGCCACCAGTGCACCTTTAACAAGTAGGTCAAGGCTGCAAATCACACACAAACAACTCAAGTGACCTAGTACCCTACATAAGTGCGTAAGAATAAGAGAAAGTAAGTAATTATATCATATTTAGTCACTCTTATACTTAGGCTACAGGTGGGAGGACTGATCATTAAGCTCCCATACATTTCCAGTTAAGATTAAATAGACTTAAATTATATTAAATTTACTCTTGTGAGCGTTTATCCATGTTATAATGTTATTACCTAATCAAAAGCAGACCTGGAGTTGTGTTTTGTTTCGTTCATATGTCTGAGTATTACTGGTATTATTAGTTATTACATGTTTGAATATTAGCCCTATTAGTTATTAGTCTGTCTACATCTCCAAAGCTCAAAATGCTCTGTTCCACTTTGTGATGTCATGAAGCAGTAGTTTTCAAGTTCACTGCTAGACCTGCCTTTTACCTTTAGACTTGACATTGTAATTTCCATCGCTGAAATTATCCAGATTATTCTACACTGCAAATTTCTCTGCTCTGGCCAAGATTTTAGAACTTATATCAGTTTATTCTTCTTGTATTCAGATGTATTATTTATTACTTAATTCTTCTGAGATTGTACGACGGAGCATTGGGGCCATTCATGAAGGAAAAAATATTTGTTTATATGACGAGATTAAAGTCAACATGTCGAGATTAAAATTGGCATGTCGACATTAAACTGGAAATTCCGAGAATAAAGTTGAAATTATATGTTGACTTTAATCTTGATGTGATGACTTTAAAATTTGAAAATGTCGAGAATAAAGTTGAAATCAATGTCGAGATTAAAATCAACTTGATTTCAACTTTACATAAAGATTAAAGTCGACATCTAATTTTCAACTTTATTCTTGTAATTTCCACTTTAATGTCAACATGCCGACTTTAATCTCGTCATATCAAAAAAAAAAAAAAAAACAATTCTCCATGAATGGCCCCAATGCTCCGTCGTAGTGATTGCTTAATTCTAGTCTAGATGTAGTTTATTTTAACATAACTTGTTAGTGTTTATATCTTAAATTTTGGCCAAACTTTTCCGCAGTGTAGTGGAGTATGGAGTTTAAAAACACAGTGGAGCACTTTCTGTATCACCACATGACATCACAAGGAGGAACAGAGTGTTTTCTGGTTGAGAGAAGAACACAGCCTAAATATGCAGGGTTTGTGTGTTATGTGGGAATGAAACAAAACACAACTCCAGGTATGTTGGTATGTTTGTGATGAGGAAACATTATAACATAGAAAAAAGGGTAAGATGGGCCCTTTAAGATACTTGCTAAGACTCTTACCTTTGCGTTTGGTCATAATGGTGATGGATGGGATGTCTGGTCGGTCCGAGAACACTTCGGGGTGATTTGAAAGCGCATCTTTGACCACTTTGTACCCGTTCAGCACCACCATGAGAGTCGTACCCGCAAACAGGCTGTACACGTTGCCGTACACTTTAGACATGTGCCACCTAGTGTATACGTGAAACGTCAACATTATCGGATTTGGACCAAATTTGGGGATTAAATTCTATGCATGATTTCAAGCAAAATCTTATATTATGGAAATGGTGCAATTTTCATCGTTCACCAGCAGGGGCGCAAAGACTCAATAAAAAATAGTAAAAAATGCCTACACACACAGGCTTTGTCTGATCGTGCTGAAATTTGAATCACTAATACCTGATTAGGGCTTGATTATAATAAACTATAAAGCATATGAAAAGTTACTCTATAGCGCCACCTAGCCTATACAAGAAACGTCAACATTATCGGATTTGTACCAAATTTGGGTATTCAATTCTCTGTATCAAAGCAAGCAAATAAATATATTATGGATATGGGGTGTTTCCCACGGTTGGCCAGGAGGGGCGCAAAGACTCCCCCAATAAATAGTTCAAAAATTACTACACGCACAGACTTTCTCTGATTGTGCTGAAATCTGAATCACTAAAGCTTGAACATGGACTGAATATAATACACTATAAAGTATATGAAAAGTGAACTCTATAGCGCCCCCTACTCAGACATGAAACATCAACATTATCAGATTTGTACCAAATTTGGGCATTAAATTCTCTGTATCAAAGCAAACAAAAAAATATATTATGGATATGGGGTGTTTCCCACGGTTGGCAAGGGAGGGGCGCAAAGACTCCCCCAATAAATAGTTCCAAAATTACTACACGCACAGAGTTCGTCTGATTGTGCTGAAATTTGAATCATTAATGCCTGATCATGACCTGAATATAATACACTATAAAGTATATAGAAAAGTGAACTCTATAGCGCCCCCTATCTCAGACATGAAACGTCAACATGATCAGATTTGTACCAGATTTGGGGAATACATTCTATGCATGTCTCCGACCAAAAAAATATATTATGGATATGGGGTATTTTCCATGGTTGGCCACAAAGGGCGCAAATACTCCCGCCCAAAATATGTTTAAAGCCGCACTATGTAACTTTTTTGGTGGAGGGTCTGTTTTTATGCACAGTCTTAGTCTGACAGTGCTCTTGATTATAAAAGTCATGTGACCTGTGGCCTAGTTTCTATAATTTGGCTCTAGATCATTCCCATTTTCAAATATTAAAGGTGCCCTATGTAATTTTTCTGGTGGACGAGCTGTCGGGAGGAGAGAGTCGTGTCAGGGCGGTCACAAGACCTCAACGGTTGCCTGGGAGGGGCGTGAGCACCGGGGCGAGGGCCATCATTGCCGCGAGCGGCTTTAATTGACGTTATGTTTGACTCATGACTTGTGTGAGTGATGGTAAAGTAAACCAGACTGGTTTACATGTCTGTGCTAACGCTAATAGCACCATCAGAATAAATCACTGCTCTGGAGACAAGTTTCTACACGCATTTGTTTAGTCTTGTTTGTGTGAAAATGATGATTGCCTCTTTGTGTTACCATGAAAAGCACTATATCAAACATATGTAGTGTTATTATTATAGATATATAGATAGATATAGATATATACTATACTGCGGTTATGTTCCTGAGCATTTTCTCCTCTTCAGTAATGTCCTTCTATATGAGCAAAGGAAAACATACTTAAAGCCACAGTATGTAACTTTTTAGCCAGGGAATAGACTAGTAATCTTAATATTTCTTATATTTCTTTCATTTTAACTGTTTTTATTATACTGAACAAAAACAGAAAACGTGCATTCTTACAAGAGGGCTTGCACCTCCGCCGACTCGTTTCCATGGAAATGTTCCTTAGGCTATAATATTCCACAGAATGACATAAAACATATATCTCCATGTAGAAAATATTTTAACTTTCTATTCCCATGGGATCATGCAGATTTCGTGAAAGTTACGTACTGTTCGTTTAAATAAAAATTCTCTTCCTCGTAGTGTATAGAGAGTAGTAAGAACGTGAAACCTAAAGACAATGAAACTTGCAACATACTTACACATAATTCTCATAATTCTACAGTATCACGAAACATATTTCTTTGTGTCAGTTCACAAACATGTCCAGAACTTTTCTTTTACTGTTGTTGGTAAAAGTATGTGGATTATTCTTTTCTTTAAATCCAACACTAACTATTGTTCTTACCGTACTAAACATGAGACCAGTCAGAACTATTGTATATGTTTCTTTGTCTATGAACGCCGGTATGTGCGTCTCTGTGAAGGCCGAGAGCGTGGCATCGGCGCGTTTGCTGGTTCAATTCCCGGAGTGCAAATCACGCTAGCGGCTTTCGCCAAACAGTGGAGCACGACGCCCGCTGGAGCTGCGCCCACATTCACATGGAGCCTATATACAGTTTATAGACAGAACGTAAATGTTATGCACAGAACGGCACTCAACCATCACAAAGGGCCTCCAAACCCGCCGCTACGGTAACCAAACATGTGAGCGGGTTTAAGAGCACGCAGGCAGTGAGTCAAGGCCGCCATACGCTACAAGAGAATTTGCCTGATTTTGGCTGCGATTTGCTTCTCCAAGAGTTTGCGGACGCTCTGAGCTGCTCTGTCAGATCGTAACCACCAAACACCAGCAACGCTACGGTAAAAGACAATAAAACAGAGCTCAGGAATTGCGAAAATTATGACTTTATTAATCCAATCCACTTTATTTCTATAGCACATTTCATAAACAAAAGAGTTTCCAAAGAATATAAATCAAACATATTCAAACACATACGCACTCACTCCGTATACTAAGTCATTGGGTTCTGGCGTCCAATGTTTTGCTGGTATCTCGTAAGGATCCATATCGCCGATGAAACTCATTTTTTCCTTATACCTTTTCCTCGAGTCTAGCAGGAGTTTGTCCCTGTACACGCTGTCTTTTCCACTAGTTTTCAGCATACTAAACGAAACAAAACTAGACTAAACTACAGCTGCTATTTCACTTGCTTCTCGCTCAGTTCTTCGTGCATTCAAAAATGGCGGCATGCATTGTTTACGTCCCAGAATTCACTGCGCAGCACACTTCCATTCCCTATAGAAATAAATATAAAGCTCTAGTTGCCTCAACTAGTCCTAATAATAAAACTAGTAAAATAAAAAAAGAGCAAGAATATCCATACAATAATAAAAAGGTGAAATAAAAACATTAAAATAAAAGACACAGAGGACCATATAACTCACACAGTGTTAAAAGCCAGAGAGTAAAAGTGGGTCTTAAAATAAGATTTAAAACACTCCACTGTGGGGACTGTTTGGACCTGGGGGGGGCAAAGGGTTCCAGAGTTTGGGGCCGATCACAGAAAAGGCCCCGTCCCCCCTGGTTTTAAGGTTTTAAGTCTCATCTTGGGCACCACAAGCTGGAGCTGGAGTCCTTGGACCTCAAAGGGCGAGTTTGGAGAAGGTCCGAGACAATAAAATCTTAAAACCAATTCTAAAGCAAACTGGAAGCCAGTGCAACGATGCTAAGATCAGGATAATTACTCACCTTTCCTTAAGATGTCCATTTAAACTGCAATAGCTCATTTATATTACCCACAGTAATTGTCCTCCACAAATCATGACACCCAGTCTAGTAAAACAGCGTTGTTATCGTATTTTTCGGACTGTAAAGCACACTGGATTATAATGCGCAATATCAATGAACAGGTCTGTTTTCACATAAAGCGCACTGGATTATAAGTGAGACTGAGACTTTAGCCCAGACATCCACGATCCATTGGCAGATCGTGGTGTAACTTGCCTGGTGTTGTCTCTCTGTCTTAGTGAATGTGTGTTCACCTTCTGTCGTCCAGCACTCCCACGCGACTCACAATTTAACTTTGAACGACCTGTTGACACCGATATCTAGAGGTTGGAGTTCTTTGGTTAATCCACCCGGAATAATCCCAAACATTGAATTAGTTTGCTTCTCTTTGGCATGTAAAGGCCGCCACACACTACAGGATTTTTCGGCCTTAAATGATTTTTAAACGTGTGACAAAAAGTGTACACCACAGACACGAGGAGAATCTTATGAGATTAAAAATCTTCGATCGCAAACACTGCAGCAGGATCTGTGTGTGGACCACAAGATATAAAGCTGTGAGCACGATGGCGTCAGCTGTTTCCTGTCTACAGTAAAACAAGTCCCTCTGAGACTCTTAAGTCTTCAAAAGATCAGAGCTCTGCACTTCTAGTTTAGACACAAGTCAAACTGTTTTATTATTATTTGTGAAATGTGGAGCAATACTTCAGATACAGGATTTTGAAAAGCAAAAAGGAGGCGATAAAGTCCACAGGAAGCAGAGTCACTATCGCTAATCTGCAGCTTCACCGCACGCTCTGTGGATGTAAACAAACACAGGTGAAGAAACACTGTCTTTTTATTTTCAAACACCACAAACTGGATTAATAGTGCCGTTTTGTGGACTGGATGTCATTATTTGCAGAGGACAATTTCTATGGATAATGTGGATCAGATGCTGCACTTTATATGTCCCACTTTACATTAGGTGAGGAATAAATTAATTAATTAATTTATAATTTATTTTCACTATATCCTGAGTTTGTTTGTTGTGTCTCTGTGTCTGTCGCTCCTCTGCCCCTGACGCTCTGTTTTATTGCCTGTTTGGTGGTTCTGATCTGACACTGACTCCACACATGAGGAGCAGCGACTACAAAATCACACACGGAGACAAAAAGTCGGGTCACTTCTCCCCGAACTCAGGGAGAAGAAATCGCAGCCAAAATCGGGCAAATTCTCCTGTAGTGTGTGGCGGCCTTTAGTCTCTCAACAGGGGCCATTTTGGGCTCCTTAAACACACACCATAATATGATGTTGAAGCACAGTATTTATTACTCTGCCAGGCTCCTGACTGAAGTACCTGTAATGGTCTGACAATCTATCAAGAGGTGCGGCATTATAACTTACTAACGTCTTACTAAAACATTTTGACAGATTTTTGAGCGCTGTGTACCACATAAAATCAGTTCAAGGTCAGTAAGCACAATCAGAATGAATACATCGCACAGGATTATAATGTGCATTGCCGATTTTTGAGAAAACTAAAGGATTTTAAGTGCGCCTTATAGTCCAAAAAATACGGTAATCCAGTTTGAAGCGTTAAGTAAAAGTAAAAAGGTGAGAGTAGTTCCTCACATTTACATTCACACAGTGCACAGCTCGGGGTGAAGCTGCAGGTAAACACATGCTCAGCTGCTGTGGGTAGAATGTAGTCACTAGTATCAATTATAACCCTGAAATAACTGATATTTTGGACATTTACAGACAAGGAACAAGCTTTTCACATTCACAAGTGACACATTTCACTTTGTAGCCTCTATGGAGAAAAGAATTTGACAGACCCTCCTCAAGAAAAGTTACACAATGCACCTTTAATATCACATTAAGTTATAAGATGATTTAAATGAAGTTTTCGGTGTGCATGTGAACACCACTTGGAGTAGATGTGATTAAAGCGTCTAAAACTCATATCCAGTTTGAACATTGTTATTTTTACAGGACTTATTTTAAAGGTGCATTGTGTAACTTTTCTGGAGAAGGGTCCGTCAAATGCTTTTCTCTGTGAAAATGTTATGTCTCTGTTTGTAAATGTTTCTCTTCATTGAGACCAAAGCAGACCGAGTTACAGGTCAGATCTGTGGAGAGGCTCAGAATGTGTTTTTCTAGGTATTTTTGAGCTATAAAACCACCTGTAATTGAATAAATGTAAAGTAGAGCTGTTTAATGTCATACTGTGGAACATTGCAGGCAAAACAATGACATGTCCATAGAAACAAGCAGGTGACGGACCCTCCACCAGAAAAGTTACACAATGCACCTTGAAAGAACAAATATGCATTATTGTTATTATTGGGCTTTAAATGTGCTCTTCAGTACCTTTGCTTTGGTATTTTATGTTTCAAAACTTAAAATAATGGCTCTCTTCAGACAATAGACACTCCAACACTGGAGACTGGGGTTAGGACGCCATCTACTGGCAGCAGAGGGAATTACCTTTGGAAAATCACTCAATAACTCGATTTTGAAATCCTTTCCGACTGCTAACAGAAGCATGCAGTTGTAATGAAGACCACCAGACTTTTACATATGACGCAACAATCTTAGTAAATTCAGGACTATTTGTCTGTTTTTGATGAGTGAACAATGTTATAACTAAATACTAAATAGATTTAAAGCTCCAAACAGTAAATTTTCCTGAACATTCTTAAAAAAAACACACAATTTGAGTATGATTGCTTCTTTTTCCAGTACACAGTATTTCTAGTCTTGTATATACTAGTATTTGATACACTATACTGTACTACTACTAGTCATTTTATTTTAATGATACTTTTACTTTAGTAGGTCCACATACACACTACATGCAAAACAGACTGGGAGATCATATTTTGAGTCTCACATTTGTTATTCTGCAGGTAAAACATTAAAAATCGATATTAGAGAATGCCGTTCATGCCCACAGATATTTATTCAATTAGATTTCAACATTCATGAGTACATTTCTGCTCATAGAGGATTATTAAAGTGCAAAATAGGTCAGCCAAAAAAGAGCATGGACCTGCAGTCACAAAGGAAGTGTTTAAGAGCAGTGTTGTGTCGCCCCCATGTGGTAACAAACATCTACTGCAGCCAAGATAAAATCTCACTCTTTTCACACAAATCCAAAAATAACAATTATTTTAAGCCGGTGCATTTCCAAACCATGATTAAAGTTGCACTGTGTAATAGGGATGCAACAATAATTGAAATATGGTGATATCATATCGTCAGAGGTCTCACAATAATATCATGGACCATTACAATATATCAAATCCCAAGTCTCTTTGCTTAAATGAATAAAAAAAACAGAGGGAACTACATAGACCATGATCCTTTGCTCTGTTTCAGTGCAGACTACATGAAGAAATAACTGTTCTAAGCACTTTAAAATCTTCATTCTTTGGATTTAGTCTTGTGAAGACATTTTTAGAGGAAAAAGTAGAGATATTCACAGTTTTGTGCCTCCACAAAATATTGCAATAAATCTGGTAGTGTGAGATGTATATGGTGAAAATATCATACAGAGAGATTTGGATATCGTTGATATCGTTCCATCCCTAATGACAATAAATGTTGTACCAAATGACTGGTCAAAGCATTTCAGAATGGTTCTTCAAAGCATCCCTAGTTAGTTCCTGGTTTAGAGGTCTGTGTGGAACAAAATTTTCAGTCCCACTCCGGCCCGTACCAGGAATGAGCTTTCAAAATGTGTTCCGTGCTGCACTATTTTGCATCCGTTCCGCGGGAGTGCAGCGCTCTATCCGGGTTTAGTCCTGGTTTAGTCCACGGTTCAGTCCTGGTTCATTCCTGGTTTAGTCCTGGTTTCGTTTTTATTCAGTCGTAATACAGTCCTGGTTCAATCCTGGTTCAGTCCTGGTTCAATCCTGGTTCAGTCCTGGTTTAGTCCTGGTTCAGTCCTGGTTTAGTCCTGGTTTAGTCCTGGTTTAGTGCTGGTTTAGTTTTAATTCAGTTCTAATTCGGTCCTGGTTCAATCCTGGTTCGGTCCTGGTTTAGTCCTGGTTTAGTCCTAGTTTTAATTCAGTCCTAATTCAATCCTGGTTCAGCTTGGTTCAGTCCTGGTTTAGTCCTGGTTTAGTCCTGGTTTAATCCTGGTTTTCATTCAGTCCTAATTCAGTCCTGGTTCAGTTCTGGTTTAGTTGCTGTTTTAGTCCTGGGAGGGCACGAAATGTTTTCATCTTCCTAGGGGTGTGTGACAGAAAATAACTGAGAAGCACTGCTTTATCGTAATATTCTGACTCGGGGGACACGGGTACAGGCCCGGACATGGATGCAGTAATGTCCCTGTGAGACTCCACCACCTGCTTAGAAACACAGTCCTCGGCCGCATCTCATTTCTCTTTCATCGCCTCCTTCTCCTCGATTCTGCAGGAAATGGTGAGGAAGTCTGAGAGCGGCCTCCCTTCTCCACAGATCTGACCTGTAATGTGCACCTCTGGCCTCACCTGCTTGTTTCCATGAAGATAGATAAAATGTTGCAATAACAACATGCAATAACATTGACACAAGCATGAAACAACACCTGAAAAGTTACATCGAAATCTGTGGAGAGGTGACTCCGCTCACAGTCAGAACTAGGTATCTTTGAGTTATAAAACCATCTGTAATTGAATAAAAGTAAGGCAGAGCTGTTTAAAGTTGAACTCTGGCATGTTTGAAGCTAAAGTCCGTGGCTAGAGGTGGTGGAATTCTGTCAGAAATCAAAAAACGGCACAGATCAGTGTTTCCTCGGTGGAGATCTCGTTGTGGCAGTAAGTCTGTCAAGGCAACAAACTAGTGTAGTGATGGGGGCAAGTTCTTCACTTCCACGTAAAACGCCAATTTGCACAGAAGAAGCTTAACACCACTTTAACCCATCTTACAACAGCCACGAGTCTAACAAACAAAACGCTCTGCCTGGTTCACTCATTAGTGTCTGGAAACGTTAGAAAACAACTTTATAAGCAGCCTTAGCCTTAACTTTGTTGATTTCCCACTGCACATGCCAAAGCCCAAAAGACTCGATTGTCGACTCCAGCGGCATCGAGAAGCTCAAACTGCCAGAAGCAACAAGTGAGAATCGACTACTGACGGTGAAGAAGAAGAGAAACTGAGAGTTGGTAAAAGAATGATTCGGGAATGTATTTTTTAGTGTTTTCAAAAAATATAATTCACTCGTAAATAAATGGGATTAGAAATGACACTGGCGATCTGTGGAAATTTGCGTTTTACGTGGAGGTTAAGAACTTGCCCCTATCACTACACTAGTTTGTTGCCTTGACAGACTCACTGCCACAGTGAGATCTCCGCTGAGGCAACACTGATCTGTGCTGTTTTTTGGCTTCTGACAGAATTCAACCACCTCTAGCAACGGACTTTAGTTTCAAACGTGCCGGAGTTCCCCTTTAAGTGTCCCACTCCACCTGATTTTAACCTATCCATAGAAACAAGCAGGTGACGGACCCCCAACCAAAAACCACAATGCACCTTTAGCTTTAATAGGTTATATCATGCTCTTTATTCTTTTCACTATCGACCATTTGGAGTTACATCATTTTGCGCTCCGTATTCCTCCACTTGTCTCGTCCGGGACTCCCTCCTCTTCCCTGCACTCTGCACCTGTCCTCCCCGAGCACGGCAAACTTTCCCCGGGTTACAGCTCCACACACACGCTCCCCTCAGACTCCAGCGCAGCCCGGACGCACTCTTCAACAGCCCCCAAATAACGTGAAGAGCCGACGCGAAGATACCGTAAAGGGGAAAAGGCGACGCACGCAGCGCTTTGGATGGAGGCGAGGAGAGATTAACGCACGGCGCGCTATTCTGAGCAAGCTGGGCCAAAGCAGCGGGTGTAAAAAAAGGCTAGAGAGACCCTCGCCAAGTCGCCATGGTAACGTGTCCTTATAGTGTTAAACGTCCAGACCCAGCAGCCATGTTTTGACTGTAATATCCCAGTCAAGAACTCTTACAAACTAATAAAGAGCTGTATTTTTAATGTTCTTCTATTATCCTCATTTTTCCACAGTACGTCACTTTTAGCCAAAAATGGAATTAGATAAAAGCTTTTAAAAATGTTATTGCATTGTAAAATCTAAGAAAAACACTCATCCTTACAGTGAGCTGGATATTGTTGGACAAACCTGGATAAATGTTGTTCCTTTTGGCTGTACTCTTCCACAGTATGGCATAAAATGTACTCTATCTCCGTGGAGAATGTGCCAAAGTATGGCTTTAACTTTCTATTTTTACAGCAAGGTGAATTCAGCATGGTGTTAGATATTATGTATTTTGATTGTGGTGGTTTAGGACGACTTTATGCTTGTTTAGTGCTTAAAAGATGTTAATCACATGAGATGTTGATAAAGTCAGAGAAAGGAAATTAAACTAGGCGACTTAGACTTAAAGGTCAAAATGATGCTACTTCGTGTTGTGCAAAATGTTTTCTTCAGTGTGTCTGCAGAGATGTCCGAGCGAGAGGTGAAGAGGTGACGTTCTACACTGAGGAACTGTTTTGGACCAATGGGAGAAGAGAACAACTGGCTGCAACCAATAAGAAGAGCTGATGTGATGTTTAGACCAGGACCCTAAAAAGGGGTTCAGGGAGAGAAAGGGGATGTGAGAAGTTAAGCGCCGTGTCTGAGATCTCACGGTTTGTATTAGATCAGGAACAGAGAGTTAAACCCTCAGCAAAAGTATTTCTGCAGTGGATTCAATAAATAGAAGTGAACTGAATTATTTTTGTTTGTGAGTTCTTCTGCATCAACAAGCACTCAGAGGAAAGAGGTTAAGGCAATAACTGACATTTAAGTACTGCTTTAGGAAAAGTGGAAAATGAATACTGCCTTTAAGGAGAAGTGTGCTTTAGTACTGCTCTTAAAGAATAAAATTAGTAGTCTACTGTCCTAACGAGAGTGGAAAATCAATGTCAGTTTAAAGGAGTCAGATGACTAATTGAAACTCTAATTTTCCTCTCAAAAATGGCGACGTAGGCAGACACATTTAAGCCAAGTTAAGCAAAAATACAAACTATTTAGTTAGTTTAGATGTTGGTGCTTTTTTTCTCATCTGGGTTTAACTAAAGTTTGATTTTTCAGCTTGTTCAGCTGTTCGACGAATCAGATTCAAATAATCATCATGACGTTCACCTTTTGTCGATCAGTTCAGTGAGAACTGTTCCACAGTGTAAAACTCAGTTTCAAGTGCTACACACATTGATCTGACGTGAGCAGGTTAATCATGACATGACAACTCCAGAATGTTACACACTGTGTCTTTAAATAATACGTTATAATTAGACTTTTTCATAGTTTATGTTATCCAACGCTCATACTCTACCACGCTCATGTGAAAAATAATTAATATTTTAGTTCATAAATTCTTCTTTGTTAGTAGAACGAACTGGTGTGAGGTAAACAGAATAATTATCAAACAACAGTTATCCAATTCTGCATGAAATAGGCCTAACCCACGCAGTGTTTTTAGAGTGAACATTCATTTTCATGATTCTGAGAAAAATTTACCTGTTTAATAATATACTTAAAGAGTAAAAAGTAAAAGTATTTTACGGAGAGTTTTGGAATGATTAAAGGATGACATTTTGTGATTTTGATAATGTGGATTTTAAGTGAATAGGCTATTATCAAAGACAGGAAGTGCCGTGATGTTGAGTCGCACAACTTCTGGTCGATGCTTTTTTTCTGGCAAAATACCTGTGGAAAAGTGTTGCATATTTTTGAGCAGCTTCATAAATCTGCCCCAACACCAAATCTTCCTCCAACAAGGTCGACAAACAGATTCTGTCCATGAAGAATTTATGCACAACAATAAAGGGAAGAAAGACGAAAACTTAAGGCGAACAACAACGACGAGCATTAGTGAACTACTGAGCAACACTAACGTTATGGTCATGAATAAACCATAAATAACGTGTTCACTCAGACTGATTCTAGAATTAAATTAAAAATTAAATTAAAAATCTATTTTGTGATGTTGATATTAGCATAGAGAGATTTGTGCAGTTTAAATGGTCGACATTTAATCTGTGAATGTCTATAGTATTTAAACTGCACAAATCTCGCTAGTCTATGCTAATATCTACAAATAATCTACAACAATCACAAAATGTTTAATTTTAATTGTAGAATCAGTCTGAGTGAATGTTAGTAACGTTAGTAGTGTATTGATTTGTTCATTTTTCTAGCTGTTTAGGCGAGCTTTTTTCTAGCAGTTTTTTTAGCTAGCTGTTTTTTTAGCTGTGTTAGCTAGCTGTTTTTTAGCTGTTTTTTTTTTTTTAACTAGCTGTTTTTCTAGCTGTTTCTAGCTACCTATGTGTATTTGAGTTGGGACATTAGCTCAAAATGTGCTAAAAATAAGTTCCAGTCATTTCAACAGATCACAAACCATAAAGAAAACCATAAAAAAAAACAGCCACAAATACACCACTGTTACATCCTTTCATCCAAGAATTTTCTGTTTCGCTGTTTTAACTCTGTTCTCGATTAGAATTCTGCTCCTCTCCTCTCCTAAAATGGCCGCCGCAATCCTCACAACACCACGATCCACTCTCGTCCTCTAGCTTTTCTTACATCACCGAGCGAGTCCCCAGGAAGCGAGAGAAGGAGGGGACAGCACGAGGAGGAGGAGGCGAGAAGTGTCCGAGACCGAGGAGGAAAGGATGCGAGGAGGCATGGAGGAGGACCACGACTTCCCCCGGATTAAGTGAGTACGCATCTCCAGCAGATTACGCGCGATTCTGTGCGTTGCGCCCGCGTTGGAAATGTTGGTTATTGATGGTTTTACGCGCGGTGGAGAGTCGTGTGCGCGGCAGGATAGGCTACGGGAAAAGAAACCAGCAGCATCTCCCGGTATGGACGGTTACATAACGATACCAGCGGAGGAAAGTGGTGCACCGGCCGGGGAGGGGAGGACACTGCTGCAGTTTGTGGAACTTGTATAGTCGTGGTCAAACGTTTTGAGAATGACACAAATATTCATTTTGGTGCCAGAATGTCCTCCGAGAGTAACTTCTCCCAACCATCCAAGAGCAGTTTGGGGATGAGCAATGCCTTTTCCAGCATAATGGAGCACCCTGCCATAAAGTAAATGTAATAACTAAATTAAGGTGACCAGATTTTCAAAATAAAAACCCCCTAGTAATAATATAATTGTGAATTGAGTGCGTAATTGAAGAAAATTGTTATGCACAGTCACATTTTCTTTGTGTTTTGCTCGTTTTTAAGCAGCTTTTCTGTATTTTACCTAAACAAATGACAATTTATGCCTCTTTTTACTCTTGGCAGGGATCAAATTGGTCAAAAATAGGGACATTTCTTGTATAAAACTGGGACAAATCACTGGTTTTGGATAAATCTGCTGGGACAGGGGACACAGGGCTCAAAACTGGGACTGTTCCAAGTAAATAGGTACGTCTGGTCATCATAAACTAAATGGCTCAAGCAACAAAACATAAAGATTTCAGGATCGATGGATGGTCCAGGAAACTCCCCAGATCTTAATCCCATTGAGAACTTGTGGTCAAGCCTTAAGAGGCGGGTGGACCACAAATTCTGACAAACTCAAAACATTGATTATGCAAGAAGTCTAGAAGTTGATTGATGTAACAGATTAAAAAAGGGGGTCAAAGATTTAAACTTTTATTAAAAACATGATCATTTCATATTATTTTGTTGAATTTAAAAAGAGAATTCCTTTGGTACAAAAAGTACAAATACTAAAAATTTTACTATTTACATATTTACAACTGATAAAAAACTTGATAAAAGAAGGGTCAACACCACAAATATCGACTTGTTGCATGAACTCAGTGTAATTGTCAAGAAAAGCTCTTGATGCTTATAAAATGCTTGTAATTGTATTTCAGTAAACCATAAAAACACCTGAGAAAACACCTAAAGACAATGAAGCAGCAGACTGTGAAAATGTGATATTTGTGTCATTCTCTAAACTTTTGGCCACGACTGTACAGGGAGGGGTTATGTCAGGTGGCGTGCGCGTAAAGGCGGTCACGTTTGGTTAATGGGGAACTAATTTTAATGCTGGAATGTTGGATGGGAAATAGGAAGTGGGTATTGGATACGTCTTTCGGGATAAGTCTAAAAAACATGAATTCATAATTCGTGATTTGGAATAGTTTGTGAATTCTCTCCGCACAGAAAGAAAGAACTCTCGGTCCAAACTAACACCTGTTGGAGACGACTAAAAACATTAAGAAAAGAAACCCAAACAATTCAGTATCATGTATTACGCTTTAAAGATTTAAATTCAGAATTGTCCTATTAAAGGTGGCATAGGGTATATTTCTGATCTACACTATAATGTTGTTTCGTCATCACAAACGTATGTGGAGTTGTGTTTTGTTTCATTCACACAAATCTTTTATTACTGTATTGTTCAGACTTTTTCATGTTTTGAGTGTTTCCTGCGACTTATACTCAGGTGCAACTTATATATAAAATATTTAATTTCACATGTTGGTTATTTTTGCAGCCACGAGAGGGCGCTCTAGGCTTGTGTGCCAGTATCTGCTACACATATCACCCTCCTGTAGCGCTGCATACGTCTCCTGCAGAACGAGCCACTGTCCTGCTGCGAGTCGAGAAATCTGCAGCTGAAAACGGTGATCGAGCAGCAGAAAGAAAGTTTGGAGTGAGCGAGAAACTTGTGTTTAGTTGGAGAAAAGTGGAGGAAACTCAAACTGCTATGAAGAAAACAAAAAAACTAATCATGGGCTAAAAACTAGATTTAGCTGGAGTTGGTGGAGTTGCTCAGAAGTGACACTGAGGATGGAGAATTCAGTGGACTTAGTGATTTGGAGTGAGATGGAGGGTTTGGTAAATTGTTGTTTCTGCTCTAGTTTTGTGAATAACTGCACGGTGTAAACAAATGCATGTGGGAGTGTGTTCAGGGGCAGTAGGCTTCACAGACACAGACAAATGACACCGCACATAAATACTGATGCGGAGTCACATATTAGGACATTTATCTGTATGTGAATTGGATTAAATGGGCCGAATATATATAGTCTGAGCTTTATAACAAGGTAAAACATGTCCACGTTGCTACAGATACGTCATTACTCTGCCTGGAATGCTCCACAGTATGACATTAAACAGCTCTACTTTACATTTATTCAATTACAAGTGATATTATAGCTCAAAAACATCTAGAAAAACAGGTATTCTGACTGTGAGCGGGGTCGCCTCTCCGCAGATCTGACCTGGAACTTGGTCTGGTTTGGTTTCCATGAAGATAGAAAGGTTTAATGCCATAGTGTGTAACATTCCAGACAAAGCAATAACATCTCTGTGAAGAAAAGCATCTGACAGACCCTCCAGGCACAGTGCACCTTTAATGTGTCAGTGATTTTGTCTTGAAATACGACCAAAAGGACTTTCTACTCTCCCCGTGCATACACTAGTGCTCAGAGTGAGTTTGGACAGAGCTCGTGCTGCCTCCTACACACAACACTGGTCCCCTCTGTGAAGTGCACTTGGCCCCGCAGGATCCAGGCCAGCGCAGTGTTTTTAATAGGCTTCCACTCCATCACCGCGCTCCATGTGATCTGCTCCCATGTGTAAAATAACAGAGGAGAGGGACTCGACGCAGGTGCAGGTGCAGGTGCAGGCAGGGGCAGACACGGGCAGGACAGGGCCAGGCACTGATTAGGGGTAGAAACAATGATGAATGGAGAGGATATTGAAATAGGAAACAAAAACACAGACTAATTATTCCGTCCGTCTGTACCTCAGATAGAGCAATTTCCTTCTGATCGGTGGTGGATGGCGTAGTCACTGTGGTTACTTAAGTAAAAGTACAGATACCAGGGCAAAGTAAAAGTATAACATGAAAAAATCAACTTAAGTAAAATGATCAAAGCACTTCTTTAATAATGTGCTTAAAGAGTAAAAAGTATTTTGCAGAGAGTTTTAGAACAATTAAAAGATGAAATGTAGTCATTTTTATCCTGCGTATTCTAAATGATTCAATTGATTTGTTCATTTTTCAAGCTGTTTATGTGTATTTGAGTGTTTGGTTTGCTAAAAGTTGTGACGTTAACTCTGATATAAGTGTCAGCCGTTTCAGCAGGTCACAAACCATAAAGAAAAGTACTTTTTACTTTTCAGTCCAGATCTAGTATGTAGTGGTAAATAAGTATCCACTGTAAAATGTACTAAAATAAAATACAGATACCTAAAAAAAATTTACTTAAGTATTGTACTTTAACTTTTGTGCTTCATTACCTTACACCAAAAGACACACAAACATAATTTCATTATAGTTCTATGTCTCCATCAGTGTGATATAGGCACAGAACAGACCCACTGTCCGCTGTCACAGAAAGAATTCTCATATTCCACTGAGACGTGTCTTTTAGTCCGACAGAAGCTGAGTGCATCAGGGCACAGGGCAAACTGTTTTTGTTTTTTCACTGCTTATAGTTTATGCAAATTAGTCAAGTGGTTTTAAGTTTTGTTTCTGAGAAACGTAAACAAATGTGTGCAAAGCTGCATATAATATCAAACGGGCTGATGTGGCTCTATAGTCGTTATGTTTATATGTTGTAAAGTTGAGTTTCGCAACTCAGGTTTGTGCAATGCATGAATTTAAGGAAAGTTTCACTAGCAAGGACCACACCAACAACACTTGTGTGAAGAGAAAAGAGTTTATTATATTGAGACGAGGCAGGTTGGCTGGGTTGAGACTCATGGTGGGGGTACAGTCTCAATCTTCACATGGCCCAGCAGGACGGGACCCCCCTCATAGGCGTCTTATGTCTGAAGTGAACAGATCGGGGTTGGTAGGGTGGGGTCGAGTTATTCAGGACAAACTGGGTTCCTGGGATAGGCTGCTACAAATAGGTTTCTGGGAAATTGAGGTAAGGTAGAAGTGAGCTGTGATTCGCTGGAGAGGAGGCGAGAGGCGTTTTCCTGCTCCTGAATCTAACCTGAATCTCCTCACGGAAAAACACGCTGTATTTTTATGTTTTCATTGCATTTTAATATATAAAAGTACAGTAATAATGATGATAATTTTAATATCAAAACATTAATGATTAATTAAAAATCAATTGTTAACTCTCCCGATGATCGAGTAAGAAACTATAATCGAATGCACATCCCTGATCTAAACCTTTCTGAAGGTATGCAGGAGTGCAGAATCCAGCTGAATACTTGTCATGCTCTGAGCCTGTTTAATGCTCATGTGGACTTGCTTTGGCTCTGTGCTTTAGTCCTGGCTGAGCTGGACAGGATTTTCTTCAGATTTAGTCCCAGTTTAAAAGCAACCAACTGCTATTAGAGTTTCTACGGCAACAACCATGTGCAGACCCTTCAGTAGAAAAGTTCCACAGTGCATGTATGTGTGTTTTTAAAATGCTGGGCTAACACAGACAGAATGAAACATGAAACATGAAGTATGTCTTTATTACAATCCTGCTTCACAAATGTTTTATGAGACTGAAATCATAATGTGTGATGTGCCTGAACTGCAGAATGAAATCTGTGTAGAATCAAATGTACAGTAATGACAAAAATAGGCCTGAGGCGAAACTTCACATTTAGAATCTCGTGTTGTTATTTTTGGAGCAGGTATAAAAGGCGGATATGAGCGGTCTGTTGTATTCAAATTTGTTTTGTGAAATAACGAAGAGAAACACAAACCAAATTTAGATATTAGGGATAAGACGAGACACCATTTCCACAAGAGGAGATGAGATATGAGACTGTGTAGACAAGAACGATACAAGACGAGATTTTGACCTAATATATACATTTTGTGGTTCAGTTTCCAGTTTTGGCCTCACCATTTTTTAAAAAACATTTTATCTGATTAATTTTTTTGTAACTCACCAATACACAACTGTTTTTTTGTTCAATCCAAATTTAAACACTTTTGCCTCACAAGATCTTGTGGCACAGGATCTTGTACCATCCCATCCCCATTTTAGATCTGTGTAAACATTAGCCTGAAAAGGTTGATCTGTTGACGTCTTCATCTCTCATGTGTTTGTGTCCTCTCGGTTTCTCGTAGAACAGATCTGCAGTGTGCACTGGTAGAGCCTGTTCAGTGTAGCAGCTCAAACCTCGGAGGATCATGGGAGGAGGATTTGGCAGTAAAGACTGTTAGATTTCAGTGCTTTACAAGTCTGTGGAGAAATGACATCATTTCCATTTTAAAAATATTCATGAAGCGAATATTAAAAAAAGAAAAAATAAGGATAGAACAACAAAATGTTTTGCAGAATTAAGCACAACAATGCTTTGGGCTTTTAACCATGATATAAACAAACCTGAAACATAAGGCTGACCCTGACTTCATTTACACAAAATTCATGTCAGTTTTGCTGTTTACTGGATGATCAGGAAGTGCTCTTACATGTTTTACACTTTCTACTCTAGTTCTCTAGTCACATTTTGGAAAATCTTGATTTATTATTATTTTTTTAATCAATCAAATGTCAAAGCCTGATCCCGTCACATCTCAGAAGCTCAGCAGGGCCGGACCTGGGTAGTACTTGGATGGGAGACCACTGAGAAGGTGCCACAGTGGGGCATCACAACAAAACATTGTTGTGTCCTTAGGCAAGACACTTCACCCACTGCCTAGTATGAATGAGGTGTGTGTGTGGATGAGCAGAGGTGCAGATGGTGCAGATAAACAGCCTCACTTCAGTCAATAATAGTTGTAAAGCGACTTTGAGCATCTAGAAAAGTGCTATAGGAGACTAATGTGTTCTAAAATACAATTCAGAGTAAGATAGTTATGAGTGTGATCAAGGACATAATCTATTTCTTCCGGGTGTTTGATTGACAGACATTGTATCCAATCAGATGCTATTGTTTTCAAGTTTGGTTGGCAGCACTATGTTTTAGTTGTTTTCAGTGCGTTGTGCAGAGTTTTGCAGGTGACAGTCTTGTGTGCATATTAAAGAAGTGAGTAGTGATTTTTAAAAAGGTACACATATACATCAACATGTTTACAGATTGTTTTAAAGTTGTTTGCAGTAGTAGACTGTAGAAAAGGTGTGTTTAAGGGCCAGTTAGTTGTTTATTTGTGATATCGTGAAATGCTAAGTGCCAGATGCTAAGACACACTATTATTACAGAGCTATAATTGCTGGTATTTATGGAGTATATTATAATTTATATATTTTTTTTCCTTTGTTTGTATGTTACAGGACCACAAACACATGCACAGACACCCACACAAAGTTGAATGTTTTTAATAAAAGTAATAAAGTGTGGAATATACCTGCGCAGAGATGTCTAATAAGTCACAAAATTACAAATATTTCCAAATGCAAAATATTCATAGCAAATCAATACAACATTTTGCTCCAGTCACATTTAAAGAAGGTGGACCAGTGGTGTCTTAAAATAGCATGTGGGTCATTCTTCATCCTGACACTAACTATGAGGAGATGGTCACTTGGAGCTCCAACAGTTCCCTGGACCTCCCTCTGCGCACACTCGCTCGGTAAAAATAGCAAAACAACACCAGCGCCGCTCCGTGGACCACCTTCGACCTCCTGGATGTGCTGGCCAGTCTATGACCAAACCATTAGGGATCGGGACCCACGGGCGCGCACGGAGAGCCAGGTCCTGTTGTGTGTCTGTGCGTCTGCCATAGGAATGACAGGGTGGATAGATGAGGAGGTGGTGAGGGCCAAATAGGCTGTCACAGGAGGGGAGAGGGAGATGGATGAGAGCGGGGACAGTGGGGTAGGGTGAGGGGGGCGGAGGAGTGAGGAGGACCCCCAGGACAGAGGGGGACGGGGGGGTCTGTGGTAAACCTGGTCATGACCTCAGCTCCGGGTGTCGTCTTTCTCTCTGTCTAAATAGTCCTCCAAGAAATACAAGGGAATAATGGCCGGGCAGTTTCTCCGAGTTACATTTGTTAGTCTGCTGAGGACAGAGGGAAATTAGGGCTGGTGTAGAGTTATAGCAAATGTCTGAATATGAACTGACATGTCTGTTTCATAGAAAAAAGATAATTCTGTCATAATTTGGTTGCCTAATTCTAATTCTGCGTGACATATTTGTGTATTTTATCAGGTTAACATACTATGAGTTTGGTTCAGAGATAGAATATTATCATTATAGTACTTATAGTGTCAGTAGACACAAAACTATTTTCTTTTGTGGAAGAGCACACTCTATGTACATGGCAGTGCTCGACTATGTGTTGCTCCTCTCCTGCTTTATTTCATTTTTGTCTGAAAACCATTGACTGTATATAGCCTATAGAATACTGTATATAGTATAAAATACAAGCTCTGTGTTGTGGCGTCCACCCCAACTCAGTGCTGTTCTGTGATTGGTCGCCAACCACCTGTCGGGCTCTTTCAGCAAGGGCCAAATTTTGTAAACTTAAGATTTTGAACTTTTGCTTTTTCAGCACCTACAGAGATGTAGCCTCAGGACTCTGTGATCGTGGTGTCCAGGCCAGTCCAGTCCAGTCTGGTCACAGTTAAGTCCAGTCTACAGCTGTAGGGAGTATTATATCTCTGATAACATAGGCCAAGATGACAAGGACTGAGCTGGCAGTAAGTGCCCTTGGTAGAGCACAGCAGTGTAATTTCTTTGGATTTTTTGACATGAATCTGTATGTCCCCGTCAACAGTGTCGTGCATCAACACTGACTTACCTGACAGCGTCCGATGAGCCGAGTTCTTGCCCAGTTTCACGCTGATGGGGATGCCAAAATATCCCTTTAACAAACATGGGATATATTGTTCAAACCAACAACATCTGCATCCGTGCAAACAGGTGGCAGACTCTCACCAGGAGAGTTACACCGTTTCAGTTTGAAACCTTGAGCCTGGTGTTTGGCACCTCTCACTTGTTGAACCCCTTTTATTTATCATACAGTATTGTTTGGTAAAGTCTATACTAGGCTACACACTGGAGCTGAAGTGTGTGTGTGTGTGTGTGTGTACTGTTTGATTGACAGCTCCTGACTCGTGCACAGTGACTGTTCAAACTGCACTCACATCTGCAGTCTGCTCAGATCACACTCACTATTACAAAAGAACAGCTGAAGGGACAGAGGCAGTGTTTGGGTTAGGGTTACACAAAAATACCTTGAAAAACATGCCTGTGAGCACCTTTCCACAGATCTGACTTGTACTTTGGCATGGTGGCATCCCCTGTCTCCATGGAGATAGATAAGTTTAATGGATAAGTGGCAGACCCTCACTAAAAAAAGTCACATAATGCACCAAGCATGGATGAATACTACAGATGTTTTTATGGCGACGAGACCATTTTTCATTTTAAACATGATTTAAACCTCGAAACGTGTATTTTTCTGATTTTGTAGGTCCTTTAAAGACAAATACATTTTGGTGCCTCTTAAGTACTGTCCATGTGTGAGGAGAGAGAGGAGTGTTATGTAAGAACACAACCAGGATCTGTGCACCGTGAGTCACACACGCTCCAAATGTCCACGAGGGTGAACAGGAAGTGAGGAATCTGACTCACATTACGATTGGCCCAAATACAAGAAGTACGCTGTGATTTCTTGCCTGGATTTGACAGTGTACCTGACAGTTTACTCACCAGTGTCCAGACAACTCGTGTTTGGAAGAATAATCAGACCAGTTAGCTCATAGGACATAATCTGAGTGAGCTGCAGGGATTAGTAATGTCGAGGAAGATTAAAGTTGAGGCGAGGCCGTGCATTAGAGAGGCAGGTCCTGTGATGTGAGTGTGTGGAGAGTTTAGTCCCACATAGGGTTGGGCCGTATCCAAATTCTGATACCATTAAACCTTCTTAGCATTTTACCTGGGTGTACGATATTACTGTGACTAATTAAGAATTATTTTGTAGCTTACATCTATACTCTAAACCAGGGGTGCCCAAACTTTTTTCATCTAGGGCCACATATTAAAACACAGACCAGCGTGAGGGCCGATCGGGGGTCATAGACTGATGATCAAAATGGTGAGTAATTCAAATCTGTGCATTTATAACAGGTTTGAATGACCCTCCAGACCTTTGTTCAGGCTTAGACCCTCAGAAGGACACACTACATTTGCTTGATCAAGGTAGATTTCAAAAACATGCAGTAAAAAGTACTACTTGTGGTAATATGGGCCAATTCACCTGGAAGCCTGAGGGCCAAAAACAATTGGTCTGAGGGCCACATTTGGCCCCCGGGCCATAGTTTGGACATGCCTGCTCTAAACCATTCAGAAACAGAAGAGCAGCATTATATTTGAAGAGGAGGCACAAGTTCTGATCAAACCAAACTTTGCAACGCATTCGATCACATCAGCATCAGTGCACGAGCTGTTTTTTTTTTCAGTGCTTATACTGTATGCAAATGAGCCATGCGGTTTTAAGTTTTGTTTCTGTAAAACGTAAACAGATGCACACAAAGCTGCATTAAACACATTATTACTCAAAGTCTATAATGAGCGGAGCACCAGAAATGTAGAGCGGTGGAGAGGACCAATCACAGCCCTTATTGTCTGCGTCGCTCCCCTCGCTGTCTCCGGCGTTTTTCGCCCGAGCTTCCTTGGCTAAAGGAAGCTCAGTTCCTTAATTTAACAGACCCATGTTCCTCCCCAGCTGTCAGGAGCTCTGAGGTATCCCACAATCCACTGCACACATCAAAATTAACGTTTCCAAACATGACTGTACAAGTTCAACACTACAGCATATTATTCATTTAAATCTTCTGCATAAATTCTTCTGCTTTTTTTTTTGTTGCTTATTTTAAAGGGAATGTATGTCTGCATTGCTGAGCCAAGATTAAGTTGTGATTATTGTATTATTGAATTACTGAAACTGTATTATTTAACTGTATTGTATGTCTACTGTATGTCTGACACTGCTGCACAATCATTTCCCTCTGGGACAATAATAAAGTTGAAAGGTAAAGTTGAGTTTATTTAAAACATATAAACCAGAACTACGACAGAGCCATATCGGCCCGTTTGAAATAGCGACGTGTTTAAGGCAGCTTTGGAACATTTATTTAAGTTTTACAGAAACTAAACTTAAAAGAGTGGTACATTTGCATAAACTATCAGCGCTGAAAAAAACAGCTTTCTTGTCCTGATGCTTTAGCTTCTGTGGGACTAAAGAACACGACTCAGTGGAATATGAGTGTTCTCTCTGTGACAGAGGATGTGCTGCTGATGGTGAGGAGGGAAATGGTGGAAAAGGCTGGTGGTGCTGAAGCTTTGGTCGGCACTTTGTGCATTCACAGGCTGTTGAATGAGACATGCGAGGGGTGAGCACAGAGAAGCCAAATAAGCAAAGCAATGAATTCAGAAGTAAATATAAGCATTATCTCTATATATAAACGTACACATATGTCAAAATCCATATTGAGTTTTTAAAAAAATCTCGATATCTTAAATATCGAGATATCGCCCACTCCTATGTCATGCGGTGGTAGTTTTCAAGTTTACAGACACTTCTTTTTACCTTTAGTTCAGTAGAGATGGGCAGTTCCAGGGCTGAAATCATCCAAGTGACTGTAGTGAAGGTGTGTGGAGTTTAAAAACACAGTGGAGCTCTTCAAGTATGTTTCTGATTTGAGTTTTGATGAGGAAACAACATTATAATAGGACATAGGAGATCATTCGTTTACGTTTTGGGCTCTTGTCTAAAATGTACTTCGCCATATGACCCCCTCCACACACACACATGCACACACACTCACACACACGCACACACACACACATACACACACACACGCACATACACACACATATACACACACAAACACACACACATGCACACACACACACACCCACGCACACACACACACATACACACACACACGCACATACACACACATATACACACACAAACACACACACATGCACACACACACACACACAAACACACACACCCACACACATACACACACACACACATGCACACACACACACGCACATACACACACAGACACACACACATGCACACACACAAACACACGCACACATGCACACACACACATGCACACACACGCATACACACACGCACACACACACACACATACACACACAAACACACACACATGCACACAAACACACATGCACATACACACACACATACACACACAGACACACATGCACACACAAACACACGCACACATGCACACACACACACATGCACACAAACACACACACACATGCACATACACACACACACACACACAGACACACATGCACACACAAACACACGCACACATGCGCACACACACACGCACACATGCACACACACGCACACACACATACACACATGCACACACACACAAACACATACACACACACACACGCACACACACACACACGCACACACACATACACACATGCACACACACACATACACACACACATGCACACACACACACACACAGACACACACACACACCAAACTGTCACCATGGAGACAGATGTGGTGGATGCAACAGATGTAACACACCCCCGGGCGTTTAACCATCAACTCTGTGACTCTCCTCTCAGCACTAACCCTATTACTCTGCTTTCTCTCTCTGCGCTCTTTCTTTCTCTTTCAATTTCTTTCTCTTCTCTTTTTCAGTCAGTTTCTCTCTAATCTCTCTCTAAAGCACTCATCTCCTTGTTTCTCTCTCTCTTCTCTGTTTTCTTTTTCCCTCTCTGTCTCTCTCCAATAAATACTGGCCTCCCTGTCCATTTGTTTGTCTCTCTCTCTTTTTCTCTGTCTGTTTCTCACTCTCTGTTTCTCTCTCTTTTCTCATTTTCTGGCTGTCCCTGCCTCTCTCTCCTCCCTCACTTACCTCTCCCCCCTCTCTCTCTCCTCCCTCACTTACCTCTCTCCTCCCTCATTTAACCTCCTCTCCTCCCTCACTTACCTCTCCCCCTCTTTCTCTCTATCTCTCTCCTCCCTCACTTACCTCTCTTCATCAATAACATCTCCCTCTCTTTCTCTCTCCTCCCTTACTTACTTCTCTCTTTCTCTCCTCCCTCACTTACTTCTCCCTCTCTCCTTCCTCATTTGCAGTCACTTACCTCCTGCTCCTCCCTCACTTATTTCTCCCTCTCTCTCTCCTCCTTCACTTACCTCTCTCTCTCTCTTCTCCTTCACTTACCTCTCTCTCCTCCCTCACTTATTTATTCCTTTCTCTCTCTCCCTCACTTACCTCTCTCTCTCTTCTCCTTCACTTACCTCTCCCTCTCTCTCCTCCTTCACTTACCTCTCTCTCTCTCTTCTCCTTCACTTACCTCTCCCCCTCTCTCCTCCTTCACTTACCTCTCTCTCCTCCCTCACTTATTTCTTCCTCTCTCTCTCCTCCCTCACTTACCTTTCCCTCTCTCTCCTCCCTCACTTACCTCTCTCTCCTCCCTCACTTACCTCTCCCTCTCTCTCCTCCCTCACTTACCTCTCTCTCCTCCCTCATTTAACCTCCTCTCCTCCTTCACTTACTTTTTCCTCCTCTTTCGCTTACCTCTCTCTCTTCCTTCACTTACCTCTCTCTCCTCCTTCACTTAACTCTCTCTCCTCCCTCACTTACCTCTCTCCCTCTTCTCCTTCACTTACCTCTTTCTCCTCCCTCACTTACCTCCCTCTCTCTCTCTCCTTCACTCACCTCTCCCTCTCTAATCTCTTTCCCAGTCGTGGAGTATAAGAGCCCAGGCAGAGGAGCAGTATAACCCCCCTCTCCTCACCTCTCTCTCTCTCCCTCCTTCTTCACTCACCTCTCCCTCTCTCCTCTCTCTCTCCTCCCTCACTTACCTCCCTCTTTCTCTCTCCTTCACTCACCTCTCCCTCTCTCCTCTCTTTCCCAGTCGAGGAGTATAAGAGCACTGGCGGAGGAGCAGTAGAAGCAGTATAACCCCCTCTCTCCTCTCTTTCTCTCTCCCTCCTCCTTCACTCACCTCCCTCTCTCCCTCTCTCCTCATTCCCAGTCGTGGAGTATAAGAGCCCAGGCGGAGGAGCGGTGGAGCAGACGTAGCGCTCTGAGTGTGTGTGAGGTCTGCTGAGATGAGCCTGTAGGAGCTTCTCACACTCTGGGGTTGATGGTGATGAAACTGATCTGCTCGGGTAAGGAACAACATTACAACTCCGTCTGCGGACATAAGTCTTTGCTTTTTTTCTTCCGTACGTATTTCAGCATGTACTATATCATGTATTTGATGACTTTCTTTTATTTTTGGTTTAACTCAAAGCTCTTATTTTACATAAACTAGATCTTTGCGAGCTTTTAGTTATATTATATTGCTGTTACCTCCTCAAAAACAGACCTGGAGTTGTGTTTTGTTTCATTCACATTTGAGTAATCCCTTTATTATTAGTCCGTGTACATTTCCAAATCTCAAAATCCTCTGTTCCACCTTGTGATGTCATGAAGTGGTAGTGGTGAATGAAACAAAACACAACTCCAGGTCTGTTTGTGATGAACAGATCAGAAAATAGCGTTTTCTGATCTGTTTTTATTAACCCGATTTTTTTGTTTGTTCTTTTTCTTTGCCTACTAGCAGCTATAACAATTTCTGAATACTCGTAGTACTTCTATTAGTTCTTTATCGGGATTTTAGGGATGCCGATACTGAAAAAAAAAAATAGCTGGATCGGATACCGCCTTTGAAATATCAGTCCAGACGATATCCTGGCTACATTTGGATCCGTTTTGTCTCACGTTCATTTTGTTTTAAGGAAATAAATGCTGTTTTCGGTCTCTGCACTGGTATCTGTTGGTATCAGAGACCACCAGATACTTAAAGCTACAGTATCAAAATCGGTATCGTAACTGAAAACGCGGGATCTGGAGTGAGTTAGCTGAAGATGTAGTATTTTTTGGTGTTTATAGGTCAAAATCAGATTAAACTCATGATTAACAAGTTCATATGTGTTGTTTATATGCATACATCGTTTTCTAGTACTTTTCTTCTGCATAAATGGTATGCATGAACTCCCCCTGCAGGTGTAGTCCTGTGAGTGCACTTTGGCTAAGATACACAGATAATTGTTTTGAGAACTTTTACCACGCCTTTTTTTTTGTCGACAGGCAGGACTTTAGTTGTCCACAGCCCAAGTTAGATTATCAAATGATTTCTTGTCAGAGATTTGTGTATTTAGTGTTTAACCTATCAGACATATTGGCTTTATTGTTTAATTGTACAAAGTAATAGGTCTGCTTTGCTAGAAAAAGTATTTAATGGCAAATATATGGTTATAAATGGTTGTGTGGCAATGTTTAGTAGATATTTTCTTGTATAGGATTTGCATGTTATTGTTGTGTTCATGGGCAAGAAACCTGCACCTGCAACATAAAACATTGTACTTGTTTTCCCTTCTGTTTACATTATATATTTAAATTAGCACAATTTGAAATAGGAAAAAAAATCCTAATCCTTTGGTGTATTTTTGTTTTTGTTTGCTGGAGATATGAATATGGAGGATCTTTTTTATTGCCTATAAGAAATAATGAAACCATCTGCCTCTTCTGACGATTCCCATTTCACTGTGACTGATGCTGATGCTTTGCTGAAACCATCTCATTAAAGATGCACTGTGTAGCTTTTCAGGTAGATGTATGTACTGCTCCTAAAGTGTGGCATTAAAATGATCTCATTTGGATTTTGCCTGTTGGGAAGGGGACAGCCGTATACCATGAAAGCTCTAAGCAGTGAGGTTTTGTCCAATGCTCCGCCCACTCATGCTCCCACATGACAATTCTCCATAAATACTAGGGATGTAATAACCAAAATATGGTGATATCGTATGGTCAAAGGTCTCATAATAATATCGTGGACCATCACAATATGTCGAATTCCAAGTCTCTTTGCTTAAATGAATAGTTCTGATGCAGAAATAGCTAAAAAAAAACAGAGGGAACTACATAGACCATGATCCTTTGCTCCGTTTCAGTGCAGACGCTATGAAGAAATAACTGTTCTAAGCACTTTGAAATCTTCATTCTTTGGATTAAGTCTTGTGAAGCATTTTTAGAGGAAAAAGGAGCAGATTCACGGTTTTGTGTCTCCACAAATTATTGCAATAAATCTGGTACGGTGAGATGTTTATGGTGAAAATATGGTACAGAGAGATTTGGATATCGTTCCATCCCTAATGACAATAAAGGTTGTACCAAATGATTGGTCAAAGCATTTTAGAATGTCAGTCTTGTTATTATGTAGAATATTGTAATATCGTGTTTTCAACGTTCTTATAAACTTGTTTTCTAACGTTTCCAGACACTAATGAGTGAACCAGGCAGAGCGTTTTGTTTGTTAGACTCGTGGCTGTTGTAAGATGGATTAAAGTGGTGTTAAACTTCTTCAGTGTGAAGCAAATTGGTGTTTTACGTGGAGGTTAAGAACTTGCCCCCATCACTACACTAGTTTGTGGACTTGACAGACTCACTGCCACAGTGAGATCTTCGCCTAGAAAACACTGATTTGTGCCGTTTTTTGGCTTCTGACAGAATTCAACCACCTCTAGCAATGGATTTTAGCTTCAAACGTGCCAGAGTTTCCCTTTAGGAATCTCCATGGAGACTTGCAAGACAAATTACAGGTTAGATCTGTGAAGAGACCACCCCACTCACAGTAAGAATTCATGTTTTTTCAAGATATTTTTGAGCTATAAATTAACACCTGTAGTTGAATAAAAGAAAGGTTAGTTTAACACTATACCACAGACAATTTAACCCAAAGCCTCAACATCTCCATGGAGACAAACAGGTTCGGGAGCCCTCTGCAGAAAAGTGCCGCAGTGCATCTTTAAGGTGAATGAAGGTTTAATTAGTTGTTAAAAAGTGTTACCGAAAAGTCAGTTGACAGGATTTTTCGTCTTTTGTATGATTTATTCCTCTCCTCTCAGATAACACCTCTCCTTTCCTCTCCTTTCCTCTCGTCCGTCTGCTCTGTCCATTATCGTGGTGGAGATTCCCTCGGTGTATTTTTAGCAGGTCACAGTTCGACCGCTCAAACTCGAAAAACAGGTATTTATGGAATCCTGCTAAAAGATGTATCAGTGTTACGCAAGCACCTGCGACCACCGAGAGAAAAAATGAGAGAAGGAGGGGAGGAGAGAGAAAAAGAGGGAGAGAAGAGAGAGGAGAGAGCACAAAAATATGAAAGGGAGAGAGAGGAAAGAGAGACATAGAAGAGAAGAGACAGACTGAGAAAAGAGGAGAGAAAGTAGGAGAGTGTGACAGAGGAGAGAAAGGAGAGGAAAGACAGGAGAGGAGGAGAGAGAACAAAAGGGGAGAGAAAGAGACATAGAGGAGAGGGAGAGGAAAGGGAGAGAGGAAAGAGACATAGAGAAGTAATAGTAAAAAAGGGTGAGAGAGCAAAGAGAGCAGAGAAAGAGAGCAGAAAAGGTAAAGAGAGGAAAGAGAGAGCAAAAAGAGGTGAGAGAGACAGAGAGCGCAAAAAAGGAGAGAGAAAGAGAAGAGGTGGAGAAAGAGAGAGGGAGGGGAAGAGAGAGGAGAGAGCACAATAATAGGAAAGGGAGAGAGAGGAAATAGATAGACTAAAAAAAGGGAGAGAGAGAGAGAAGAGGAGAGAAAGACAGCAAAAAAGGGAGAGAGAGGAAAGAGAGACAGCAAAAATAGGAGAATGTGACAGAGGAGAGAAAGGCAGCACATGGAGGATAGAGAGAGAACAAAAAAGGGAAAGAGAGACAGAGGAGAGAGCAAAAATTGGAGAGAGAGAGGAGAATGGGAGAAACAGAGAGAGAGGAAAGAGAGACAAAGAGGAGAAGAGACAGAGTAAAAAGGGGTGAGAGAGAGAAGAGAGAGCTCAGAGAGGCGAGAAAGAGCAAGAAGAAAAAAGAAAGAGAGCGGAAGGAAATGCAACAAAAGTAGGAGAGGGTGACAGAGGAGAGAAAGACAGCAGAGGTGGAGAGAGCAAGAACAAAAAGGGGAGAGAGAGAGAAAAGAACAAAAATAGGAGAGGGAGAGAGGAAGGGAGGGAGAAAGGGACAGAGAGAGGGAGAGGAAAGACAGACACAGAAGAGAAGAGACAAGCAAGATTAAAAAGGATGAGAGAAGAGAGAGCTCAGAGAGGAGAGAGACAACAAAAATAGGAGAGGGTGACAGAGAAGAGAAAGACAGGAGAGGAGGAGAGAGGGAACAAAAAGGGAAGAGAGAGACATAGAGAAGAGAGCAAACAGGAGAGAGAGGAAGACAAAGAGGGGAAGAGAGAAAGACAGCACAGAGAGAAGAGAGAGAGAGCAAAATAGGAGATAAAGAAGAGAGAAAGAGATGACACAAAGAGAAGAGCAAAAAGAGGAGATAGAGAGACAGCACGGAGAGAAAAGCAAGAAAGAGGAGAAAGACTGAGGAGAGAGAGATGCACAAATGAAAGAGAGAGCAAAAAGACTAGAGAGAGACAGCAGACAGATGGAGGGGGCTCGGTCGGGTGAGTTCTGCACTTTCATAGACGTGTCTTTGTCACATCACACTCACTATGAAGAAAATATCACTCTGTTCTTCTTTGGGCGCTGAGAAAAGTGATATCAATTTGAATTCAGCCTAAGTAGTTTCACTAGGATTTATTGCTTTATCATTCTATTTTTTTTCTAAGTTTCAGAAAAGGAAATGATGCAGACTTTAGTCAATCTGTTCTAAAACAAATATAAGAAATAAAAAAAATATCATTGTAAAATGCTTTCCAAATCACATTCGGCTCCATCGATTCTGACTCCACTTCAGTTTCTCTCAAAAAATGGTGGCCTCTCTCTGTAACCACCACAGTCTGGCTACTCACTCTGACTTTAAAATGTTCCTTTTAACACCTTCTACATGATTTGGCTATTTTGAATCAGGATATGAACATTAAAGTTAAACTCCGGCACGTTTGAAGCTAAAATCCGTTGCTAGAGTTGGTGGAATTCTGTCAGAAGCCAAAAAAATGGCAGATCAGTGTTGCCTCGGCGGAGATCTCACTGTGGCAGTGAGTCTGTCAAGGCAACAAACTAATGTAGTGATGGGGGCAAGTTCTTAACTTTCATGTAAAACGCCAATTTGCACAGAAGAGACTTAAAAACACTTCAACCCATCTTACAACAGCCACGAGTCTAACAAACAAAACGCTCTGCCTGGCTCACTCATTAGTGTCTGGAAACGTTAGAAAACAACTTTATAAGCAGCCTTAGCCGTACCTTTGTTGATTTCCCACTGCTCATGCGAAACCCCAAAAGACTCAACTTTGCTAGTTTGCTGTCTTGACAGACTCACTACCACAGTGAGATCTCCGCCGAGGGAAAACTGATCTGTGCCGCTTTTTGGTTTCTGACAGTATTCGGCCACCTCTAGCAACAAACTTTAGCTTCAAAACATGCTGGAGTTCCCCTTTAAAAGAATTGACTGAAGGTGCTAAAAGAATCGACTGAAGGGGCGGTCTTAATGTGAGGGGAGAGAATGTTCCAAAGATTCCAAGAATCAGACCGTTAGCTGTTAGAGCAGTGTTTGCGCGGGCTCAGAACGGGGCTAGGCCAATTTTTACAAAGCTAACTTTTAGCCACTTTTTAAAGTTCATGTTGTGAAAATAGAGAAGAACCCCTACAAAATCTGACCTTTGTGGAAGTTCTCAATGCCCTGTCAGCATCAGTGGAACACAGGCAGTTTGAATTCCCAATGCGAGAATTCCCGGGAGCTGTAGTCCCTATGGAGCGGTCACTAGATGGTCTCACACCAGGACAGACCTTACCAGGGGTGGGGATAGGAAGGGGCGTGTACCTTCAACAGCCTCGGTCTTGATTGGCCTTTTGGTCGCGCACCTAGATTTTCAAATATGGAACGTGGCTACAAATTAGCCGCTATAACTGCCAGCCTCGATGAGCTTACTTAGGGGGATGTACAAACTTACCGGTGGTTGTGAAGAGGAGCTGGAGAGGCTGAGGAGGCTGGTGTTTATACTGCTACAGCTGCTAGACTTGAGGTGTGAATATCTTTAGAGGTGATTGGCTGAGAGGCAAACATATTGAGCTGTGATTGGCTGACAGTAACAGACAGTCTTTCTGGTTGTATTTTTTATCACCCAGTGTTTGCTCGTCTTTGCATTGATTCTTCAGAGACCTTTTCCTTCTCAGACCCCCCTTCTGCTACGGTGCATTCATGGTGCCTCCGACAATCCGACATCCACGCAGGATAAGACATAAAGTGATGAATAAAAGAAGAGAAAGATAAGGCTGTGTGTGGATATGTCAGGCTGTCTCTACAGGGGCCTGCTATAGACTGACATTTTACACTGTGCTTTAAAACGGGCAGCGGAAGAGATCACATGCAGATAAGTTCATGTTAAAGGAGACATATTGTGCAAAATCCACTCTTTTTTCTTTTTTTAACCATGTTTTAATAGTTTCTTCTCATTTCCACACTCACAGATGTATTTAGTGTGATACATGCATGTTTGAGTCATCTTTATTCTAGAGATCTTTATTTTAGAGCTCGACCAATCTGTTATTTTTATGGCTGACACCAATAATGATTGTTTAGATCTGCCGATATTTTTGGGTGGATATTAAAGACAAACTGACTCACAGCCCTTTTTTAATCCTAAACCTATTAGAGAGCAGTTTAGTCATGTGTTATGTCCTGGCTCTGCTTAGGGGCAGGGAAGTAACAAAAGAAACAAGGTGGAAAATGGTGTAAATGAAGTTATTTAATTAACAGGAAAGTACAAAGTAAATTTAACATGTACATAAATGTCTTTACAGACAATATGTACACAGTTTAAACAAAAGGGTAACAAAGGGCAAAGTAAACTAAGAAAAATAAGTATACAACAAAGAACTAAACAAACAAAGTCAGTACTGAATAACGAGTGTCTCAGAGACACAGTCACAACAGTTACAGAAATGAAAGACACATTAAATTAACACAGTAAATACAAAACTAGTGCCTCTTTTTCCGAGTCCAGTGCAGAGACTTGACAGAGACACACTAACAAAATGGCACAGAATCTACACAGTCCAGCAGCTCTGAACAGGCAAAATGGGGAATCAGCTTAAAGGGGAACTCCAGCACATTTGAAGCTAAAGTTCTTAACTTCCACGTAAAACGCCAATTTGCTTCAGACTGAAGAAGCGTAACACCACTTTAACCCATCTTACAACAGCCACGAGTCTAACAAACAAAACGCTCTGCCTGGTTCACTCAGTAGTGTCTGGAAACATTATAAAACAACTTTATAAGCAGCCTTAGCCTTACCTCTGTATTAGCCCAAAAGACTTGATCGCCGATGTCGTTTCTCATCCCATTTATTTATGAGTGAATTATATTTTTTGAAATTGCTAAAAAAAAAATACATTCCTGAACCATTTTCTTTCAACAACTTTCAGTTTCTCTTCTTCTTCACTGTCAGTAGTCGATCCTCACTTGTTCCTTCTGGCGGCTTGAGCCTCTCACTGCCACTGGAGTCGGCAATCGAGTGTTTTGGGCTTTCACATGTGCAGTGGGAAATCAACAAAGCTAATGCTAAGGCTGGTGGTGGAATACTGTCAGAAGCCAAAACGCGGCACAGATCAGTTTTGCCTCGGTGGAGATCTCACCGTGGTAGTGAGTCTGTCAAGACAACAAACAAGCAAAGTTGAGTCTTTTGGGCTTTCGCATGCGCAGTGGGAAATCAACAAAGGTAAGGCTAAGGCTGCTTATAAAGTTGTTTTATAACGTTTCCAGACACTAATGAGACCAGGCAGAGTGTTTTGTATGTTAGACTCGTGGCTGTTGTAAGATGGGTTAAAGTGGTGTTAAGCTTCTTCTTTGCAAATTGGCGTTTTACGTGGACGCTAAGAACTTGCCCCCATCACTACACTAGTTTGTTGCCTTGACAGACTCACTGCCACAGTGAGATCTCCACCGAGGCAACACTGATCTGTGCTGTTTTTTAGCTTCTGATAGAATTTGACCACCTCTAGCAACGGACTTTAGCTTCACACATTCCGGAGTTCCCCTTTAAATCGGGGGAGGTGGCTGGAGGTGAGGCAGGTTTGGCCTGATGTAGAAGTGCCCCACCAATCAGAGACCAGAGCTCGAACAGCAGAAATCCATGGACAACCAAGAAATTAAAACACACAAAACAAGTCAAAGAACTGGAGGCCTGGAGCCGTGACAGTGTTATGTGCATCACCAAATTTAAGTGTTCAAATGAAGCACTGGTCTGTCAAAACTAACAGGACCAAAACTCCCCTGTTCTGGAGATTTAAGGACGAAAGCATTAACGCATTATTCATTTAAAAAGTGCAAATATCGCCCCAATATACTGACCAATCCATATTGGTCCATCTCTACTTTTCTTCTGTTCTTCTGTATTCAAGATGTCACTGCTCCACCTGTACATGGCCCCTACTCTGTACTCATTCTACAATTTAACTTTCTTATATCTTAAATCTGCTGTTGGCTAATGTGATTGTTGTGATGAAATTTGCAGCAGCATAAAGAGGCAGGCAGGAATCAGCTTTAATACCTCGTAATTTTCTAGCCTGGAACTCTGTGTACTTGTTTCTTTTATTAAGTCGTTTTAGATCAATATTGCAATTTAAAATGTCCAAAGTGCAACACAGTGATCCACAGGTGTCATAGATACTATATATCAGACACTAGGCCTACACCTTCTCTAAATAAAAGGAAAATACACACTGACTTTGAGCTGACATATGCCAGAGGAGCCTGAAGGTTAAAATGGAGCGAGCGTCCATCTGCCGTCACAAACATCATCTGGCAGACAGTATGTTTGGAGATCATGTCATTACAGAAACATCTGTCCTACAGTGTGGGCCAACTGGAGCTCAGATCAATATCAATACAAGCTCTTTGTGAATGTACGCATTGTGTTCTTAACTTCAAGTGCAGATCTTTAGACACATTCTGTCTTAAATGCTTTATTTTTACACAGAATGAGTGAGTCCTGTATATGGAAGCGAAGCATTGACTATTGTGAGCTTTTAGCTATGTTAAAATGCTACTTCACTGGAGTTGTGTTTTGTTTCATTCACACATGTTCGAGTAACTTTATTGTTAGTTTGTCTAGTACATCACCAAAGCTCAAAATGCTCTGATATTCAATTATATGAGTATTGCGATATATTATGGGGGCAAAAATAACCTTAATGCCGCATTCTAGAATTCTATTGAATGCCGGTAGTCAATAAATCCAAGTCAGTTCTCCCGACATCCGTTGCAAACGCGTTCCATTGCAACAGTTGAGAAAATATGGATGTCAGAGAAAGTTTGATGTTTATTTTCTCAGCTTATGAATCCCATAAGCAAACCATATCTACGGAAGCCGTGGGGCTCACGATTAAATGCAAACACTACAATAAATACAAACTCCACAACATAACAAGAACACAACAAGAAAAGTTTCAACGGAAGTGGCTGCGGGACTCTGTTTTCCGACGGACTAAGAGAAGAGGATCAAGCGGGAGGTGAATGAGAAAAGTTGAAGAAGAAGAATGTGAAAAGTAAAGGAACGGAGAAGTGAACAAAGTAATTTATTGTTTTGTGGTCATGATCGACGTCACTGTCAGACCATCGTAAATAATTTCCCGCTTGATCCTCCTTGCTTGGTCTGTCTGAAAATAGAGTCCCACACCACTTCTGTTGTGGCTTCTTTTTTTTTGAGTGTTCTGGCTTTTTTTTGGTGTGTTGCAGATTTTTGTTATGTTGCGGCATTTGCGTCTTGTGACATTTGTATTTGTTGTGAGCCTACCTGGTTCGGAAAGTCCCCCACTTCCGTTGTGGCTGTTTTTGATGTGTTGTGGCTTTTTAATGTGTTGTGGCATTTGCATTTGGTTGTGGCATTTGTATTTGTTGAGAGTCCCGCAGTCAATTCTGTTGTGGCTTTTTTTGGTGTGTTGTGGGTTTTTCTCGTGTTGCGGCGTTTGGATTTGTTGTGAGCCCCCGGCTTCCGTACATATTGGCATACATAAACTACTCCAACAGTCAGTGCATCATCTAAGTATAATTTTGTTAATTCAAGTATCATGTAACCCAAGTTATCACATAACTTTAAATTTGTGTTGGTGTAACGGTAATATGAGTAGAAGTGGCTATTGATACAAATGTAATCATCATCATCATCAAACTTTTATTACAGACTCTTAGTCCAGAATTTAAAAAGATACAATGAACAAACACACACTCCCAAAAAAAACAAAACAAAAACTGTTATGTACTGTAATGTTATGTAGGCTGCGTGTATTACTGTGTGCACTGCATTTTTGCTGTGACGTAAATCCACCCGACTCGGCCTGCTCCAAACTAGCCCGAGTTTGTGTTTCAGAACCCCGATTTCATTGACCGTTTCATTGCACTTTCTCGAGGTGGAGGTCGGTTTTTTTGCAAGTCCCGAGCACAACAGAATGTGCCTCTCCTTCTCCCTGGCGCCTTCCTCCCCGCCTGGCCCTTCTCCACCCGCTGCCCAGCCCTCCTCCTCACCTGGCTCTCCTCCTCCTCGCCCGGCTCCTCCTCCTCGCCCGGCCTCCTCCTCCTCGCCTGGCTCCTCCCCGGCTCCTTCCCCACCTGGGTAGCTGTGGCCATACCGAACTGGCCCACGGGCCTGGACATCTATAGCCTGTCCGTCCATGGGAGTGGATCTCTCCTTCACTGTAGTTCTCCCCGAGGTTTCTTCTTTTTCCCAGGACCCTGGGTTTTTTGGAGTTTTTCCTTGCTGAGAAGGAGGGTCTAAGGACAGGGGATGACTGGACGCTGTTTCATTTGCTGCTTTACATGAATGTTGTTTATTCCTGTTTGATATGTCTGTGTGTATGTTTTACTCATCAAAATCTTGGAACGCCCTTAGAGGCAACTGTTGTTGTGATTTTGGGCGCTACAAAAATAAATTGAATTGAATTGAATTGAATTAATAATAGTTATTTTAGCATGTAGATTGGACTGAAACAGAGTAAAGGATCATGGTCTATGTAGTTCTCTCTGTTTTTTAGTTGTTGCTACATCATAACAAAGAATTTAAGCAAAGAAATTTGTGATTCGATCTCGACCCACGATATTATTGTGAGACTTTTGACAATACGATATCACGATATTTCGGTTATTGATACGCCCCTAGTAGTGACTGGCAATTCCAGGGTTAAAAAAAAAAGTGCAAAAACGAGAAAATTCTGTCACAGCTCTGTCATTACGATAATTTAGACATCTTCATTTTCTCTGTCACCACTGATCTCATTAACGTCAACAATAACAAAACACCGAGCCGGCATACGTAACATATCCATTCATTTCAAAATTTCAAGCACCTCGGCGCGTTGAAGAGCGTATAGCGTATATGTCTTAGGCCCCGCCTCCTTCATATGCATGCAAAAGATAAAAAGCAACACAATCTCCATATTTGCCATCTGAAATAGGATCTGCCTTGTTCCCCATGACTACCCACATCATCTACGCATCTCCCGCTTCCCCATCTCCGCGCCATCAATCACTACGGTATGGAAATTCATAGAAGAAAAGAAAAATACCGGAATTTCATGGCTTTTTTATTATTTTTTTAAACTGTAATCCCACCTAGCCATGTCTCCATAACTCGATCTAACGGCGATCATTTGAATCTATTGAAACTGCGATCGCGAGGGTCAGGAAAATACCGAGGTGGTTCCGCATGGCTAACCTCTCCATCAGGGCAGGGCAAATTAAAGCGGAGCAAAGGTGCAGTGAAAACAACGTACTGGAGGGTTCCATCTTATCGGCCCGGAGGTCGGTCAATGGGAAATCTATGAGGCGGAGGTGATGAGGCGTGGGCGGGCGGACACGGGGCAGAGAGGGGAGATGGAGAGGCCAATGAGCCGTGGGGAGGGCTGTGGAGCGGGAGTGAAGGGGGCGGCCGGTGGGGAGGGTGCAGAGTGGATGTGTATAGGGATAGAAGATGGTAAAGATGGTGTTTTAGTTTTAAAATCAGCTGAATTCAAATCAATTACTCCCCTCTTAAGACAATATTATGTTTTTTTCTGGTACTTGGAGGTACTTGGGGTGGGAAGTATTTTATATGTTATTAATAAGTAACTAAACTATTAAGTAACTAAAGCCATCTGCTGCTTCTGAAACTTTATACTTGACTGTGATTGGTTAAATCCACCTGTCACTCACTCAGAAATTGCCAGTGTTTGAGCACTGGGAAGTATTTTATATGTTATTAATAAGTAACTAAACTATTAAGTAACTAAAGCCATCTGCTGCTTCTGAAACTTTATACTTGACTGTGATTGGTTAAATCCACCTGTCACTCACTCAGAAATTGCCGGTGTTTGAGCACATTCGCAACGGAAATGGAAACGGAACAGAAACACAAAAAGCACATTTTCACAGGGATGAGTTCACAATTTAAAAAAAATAAAAAATAAAACCACAAACATGCAGCACATGTCCATAACAAATAGAACAGATCCTTAATAAACAAAACAGACTCACAAACATCCCCAGATAACCCATTTTCCCTTCAGTAAAACAACAAATAAAATTGTGATGTCTTTGGGGAGATTTTTGTCATTTTTTTGTCATTTTTATGTAATTTCCGGGTTAAATATATCACTTCTATGGATAATTATCAGTTACTTCTGCCAATTCCTGGTTGCAGCTCAGGCCTTTTAATGATACTGTCTATTTAAAAATAATTTACTGGGATTATCCTGTTTTGTGTCAGTGTCATAAAGTAGTTACAGCATTATTGTTTATCATTACATTTCTCTATCGTGAAATATATCATGCTTCGAAATGTGTTATTGTGACAGGCCTAGAAGTTTAAACAGATGAGTACTATGTTTCTTCACTGTAAAGGTCAAGTTAGCTCTTATATAATTAACATGCAGTTTGTGATATTTAATTGTAAGATCCATCCATCCATCCATCTTCTTCCGCTTATCCGGGGCCGGGTCGCGGGGGCAGCAGTCTAAGCAGGGGCTCCCAAGCTTCCTTCTCCCCAGCCACTTCCACCAGCTCCTCCGGACGGACCCCGAGGCGTTCCCAGGCCAGCCGAGAGACATAGTCCCTCCAGCGTGTCCTGGGTCTTCCCCGGGCCTCCGTGGGGGGATATGCCTGGAACACCTCCCGAGGGAGGCGCCCAGGAGGCATCCGACCCAGTTGCCGGAGCCACCTAAACTGGTTCCTCTCGAGGTGGTGGAGCAGCGACGACTCCCGAGCCTCCTCCCGTGGTGACCGAGCTCTCACCCTATCTCTAAGGGAGCGCCCGCCACTCTGGCGAAGGAAACTCATTTCGCCGCTTGTATCCGCGATTCGCTCTTTCGGTCATTACCCAAAGCTCATGACCATAGGTGAGGGTAGGAACGTAGATTGACCGGTAATCGAGAGCTTCGCCTTCGGCTCAGCTCCTCTTTTCACCACAACGTGTCCGATGCAGCGACTGCATCACTGCCGACGCTGCACCGATCCGCCTGTCAATCTCACGCTCCATCCTCCCCTCACTCGTGAACAAGACCCCGAGATACTTGAACTCCTCCACTTGAGGCAGAGACTCCCACCCACCCGAGAGGGCAATCCACCTTTTCCCGGTCGAGAACCATGGCCTCGATTTGGAACAGCTGATTCTCATCCCAGCCGCTTCACACTCGGCTGCAAACCGCCCTCAGTGCACGCTGCAGGTCCTGGTTCGATGGAGCCAACAGGACAACATCATCCGCAAAAGCAGCGATGAAATCCTGTGGTCCCCGAACTGGACCCTCCGGCCCTGGCTGCGCCTAGAAATTCTGTCCATAAATACAATGAACAGAACCGGTGACAAAGGGCAGCCCTGGCGGAGTCCAACATGCACTGGGAAATAGGTCTGACTTACTGCCGGCAATGCGAACACAGCTCCTGCTCCGGTCATACAGGACCGACAGCCCTTAGCAAAGGGCCCTGACCCCATATTCCCGGGAGCACTTCACAGGCACCACGAGGACACGGTCGAATGCCTTCTCCAAGTCCACAAAACACATGTGGACTGCTGGGCAAACTCCCATGAACCCTCGAAAGCACCCGATGGAGGGTGTAGAGCTGGTCCAGTGTTCCACTACCAGGCCGAAACCACACTGCTCCTCTTGAATCCGAGGTTCGACTATCGGCCGAACTCTCCTCTCCAGTACCCTGGCATAGACTTTACTGGGAGGCTGAGGAGTGTGATTCCCTGTAGTTGGAACACACCCTCCGTCCCTTTTATACAGAGGGACCACCACCCCGGTCTGCCAGTCCAGAGGTACTGTTCCCCGACCGCCACGCGATGTTGTAGAGACGTGTCAGCCAAGACAGCCCCACAACACCCAGAGACTTAAGGTACTCAGGACGGATCTCATCCACCTCGAGCCTTGCCACCGAGGAGCTTTCTGACCACCTCAGTGACTTCAGCCAGGGTGATGGATGAGTCCGCCTGGGTCCCTAGCCTCGGCCTCCTCTTCGGAGGACGTGACGGTGGGATTGAGGAGATCCCCAAAGTTTCTCCTTCCACCGCTCGACAACATCCCCAGTCGAGGTCAGCAGCTCTCCCCGCACTGTAAACAGTATTGGTGAAGGGCCGCTCTCCTGAGGCGCCGGACGGTTTGCCAGAATTTCTTGGGGCCGTCCGATAGTCCTCCTCCATGGCCTCCCGACTCCTCCCAGACCCGAGTTTTTGCCTCTGCAACCACCCGGCTGCGCACGCTTGGCCCGCTGGTACTGTCAGCTGCCTCAGGAGTCCACCGGGCCAGTAAGGCCCGGTAGAACTCCTTCTTCAGCTTGACGGCATCCCTTACTTCCGTGTCCACCACCGGTTCGGGATTGCCGCGCGACAGGCACCACAGACCTTGCTGCCACAGCTACGAACGGGTCAAGATCGACAATGGAGGCCGAGAACGGCCCACTGGCTCCATGTCCCCAGCCTCCTCGGGATCTGGGAGAAGCTTTCCGGAGGTGTGAGTTGAAGGCCACACTGACAGAAGGTTCCGGCCAGACGCTCCCAGCAGACCCTCACGACACGCTTTGGGCCTGCCAGGTCTTTCCGGCTTCCTCCTCCGCCAGCGACAACTTCACCACCAGGTGGTGATCAGTTGATTAGCTCTGCCCTCTCTTCACCCGAAAGTGTCCACACACGGCCGGAGGTCAGATGACACGACAACAAAGTCGATCATCGACCGGCCTAGGGAGTCCTGGTGCCACGGCACCGATGGACCCTTGTGCTTAACATGGTGTTCGGCATGGACAAACTGTGACTAGCACAGAAGTCCAATAACAGAACACCACTGGTTCAGATCGGGAGGCCGTTCTCCCAATCACCCTCTCCAAGTGTCACTGTCACCCACGTGGGCGCTTGAAGTCCCCAGTAGAACAATGGAGTCCCGGTCGGTGCACTGTCCAGTACCCTCCCAGGACTCCAAGAAGGCCGGGTACTCTGCACTGCTGTTCGGCCCGTAGGCCGACACCACAGTGAGAGACCTGTCCTCGACCCGAAGGCGCAGGACGCGACCTCTGCTCACCGGGTGAACTCCAACACGCAGCGGCTGAGCTGTGGGGCAATGAGCAGGCCCACACCAGCTCGCCGCCTCCCGCGCCAACGCCAGAGGAATGGAGAGTCCAACCCTCTCAAGGAGTTGGGTTCCGAACTCCAAACTGTGCGTGGGAGGTGAGGCCGACTATATCTAGCCGGGTAACGCCAACCCCGGCACAAGCTCAGGCTCCTTCCCCCAGCGAGGTGACATTCCATGTCCCCAGAGCTAGTCTCCATGTCCGAGATCTGGTCACGAGGCCCCTGCCTCGACTGCCGCCCAGATCTCTGCACCCAGCCCCTATGGCTCTCCCGCGATGGTGGGTCCAGGGGAGGGCGGTCCCACGTCGCCCTTCGAAGGCGCCGGCCGGGCCCCGTGGAAAAGGCCCGCCACCAGGCGCCGCTTATCGAGCGCCCACCCCAGGCCTGGCTCCAGGGTGGGGCCCCGTGACGCTAATCCGGGCGTATCTTGCCTCTGTATGTCTTTCATCATATGGGGCTTCTGGAACCGCTCTTCGCCTGACCCTCTCCCCTCGACCTGTTTGCCTTGGGTGACCCTACCAGGGGCATAAAGCCCCCGACAACATAGCTCCTGGGATCATTCGGGTGCTCAAACCCCTCCACCACGTTAAGGTGGCGGTTCGAGGAGGGGTAATTGTAAGATTCCATGCTTTTATTTTGGTAACTTCCTTAGCGGAAGTTCACGAAATTGGCTTGATATACAGAAAAGACGCAAAGTAAAAAGGTGCACTATGCAACTTTTAATGTGGAGGATCCGCTATTTTCTTGTCTCCATGGAGATATTCTTTCTTTGCCTGGAATGTTCCACAGTAGGGCGTTAAGCATACATATCTCCCTTGTATTCGTTCAGTTACAAGTGTTTTATAGCTGAAAAATACTTAACAAAAACATGACTTCTTACCACGTGCGGGCTTGCTTCTCCATAGATCTGACCATTAATCTGTCTCCATTGCAATGACCAAGTTTATACTGTGGAATAATCAAGGTGAAACAGTAATATCTCCATGGAGACACAGGAGACAAGTTACACAGCGCACCTTTAACAATGAAAAAACAAAAAAAAGTACAAAAAAAAGTACAGTGAAAAGTTATAAAAAAACCCAAAGATCGCAACAGATGATAGGGGAAGTTTTTTTTTTTTGGTTTTTTTTTGTAAATCTTTATCTGAGCAACTCGAAAATGGTACTTGTAAATTAAACCCTGATAAGTTCATGGAGTTTAAAGCGTATCTTGCTAGAAGGTTAGAATACCCTGCAGGTTTTAGTTTTAATGAGAGAAACTGAAGTACTTCACCAAAACACAAGCAGCACATGTGACAGAGATGGTGCATGTCGTAAAAAAATAAATAAAATACCTCGAAAAGAACAGACAATTTGGTTTTAAAACTCCAAATCTCTCCCAGCTATCGCCAAACGCACCAACATTTTTCCAATAATAGGTTAGGTAATATTGTTTTGGTACAAAATTTTCCTCTAAAGCGCATTCTAATAGGAAATACCTGGGTCCAGCTGCTATGTTCTCTAAGCCCATGATGCATCAGGGTTTGGAGGGCACTAAAAACAGGAAGCTCATGTCCCTAATATGCGACAACCACCTGCTCCGGAGCTCTCGTATTAATCTGTCTGAGTGGGCCAGACCTCTGCATACTTAAGGGAAAACTGAAATATCACATTATATTCCTGTCATTTGGGTGGTACAATAAAATTAATAATAATAATTAAAAATAATAGCAAAAAAAGTTTAATTGAGCTGTTTTTGCTGCTGCCTCTAGCTGACCAGTCTTTCTTTCTCTCTCTCTCTAGAGTTAAAAATAAATCTATGGGCAACAAATTCATAGCCTGGTCAGCCAAGGCTTACAAGGTTTCCTTATACTTTAGAAAGATGTGTGGTCTGGGACAGGTCCAGAACCCTAGTGCATGATTGACTAGATAGGCCTGGATCTGACTTTTTGCCATTTGAACAAAGTTTGTCTTGCCCCAGTGCAGATATAAGCAGCTCTTTAGGTAAACATATGTCTGTTACTGTCTGGAGCTAATGAGAAAACGTTTTGTTGTTTTATTATAGCGAAAATAATGAGAAGACTTTATTACTCACCTCATGAAAAGTGGAAAAGTATATCCATAGAAACTGTCCTCAAATAAGTCCACAAAACCGTGATATTAATCCAGTTTGAGGTGTTCTTTGAAAGTAAAAAGGCCAGAGTAGTTCCTCATGCTACCTCCGTAAAGTTGAACGCAACGTTGTGCTCCGTTTGTGCTGTTCTGTGCTGCAAAAAGTTTTGTTTGTTCTGCTTTAGTTTGGGAGATATTAACGATTCTTTTATAGGTCAAAGTGGGGTCAGTCAGCCCCCAAAGGAAGCTTCAAAATGCCCTGAAACAGCCCAAAATGGTGTCAATCCTTTGTGCTTCGTTTTTGCTGTATTGTTTTGTTTTTGCCAAAAGTTTTGTTTGTGCTATTATGTTTCTTAAAATATTAGCAGCTTTATTTATCGGCGGATGACATCATCCAGCCCTACAGAATGTTAAATAGCCTCAAAACAGGCAGAAAATTATACTTAACGTTTGTATTTCATTTGTGCTGTGACAGTTTTCTGTGCTAATTATTATTTTTGTGGAAATTATATGATGCCATTTCCGTTCAGCTGACGGCAGCAGCTTTAGCAAAACTCCACAAAACAAGTGAAGATAAACGATCTCAAGCTGGAGAAATGTAAAATATGAATCAGCACAAAACAGCACAAACGAAGCACAAATGATTGACACTGTTTTGGGTGGTTTTAGTTTCCTGGGCAGCACAAATGAAACTTTTTGCAGCACAAACGGAGCACAAATGATTGACATAGTTTTTGTGTAGGTTTGAGTTTGATGGGGCGACTTCACGCAGGTCCTCATGTTTACATCCACACAGCGCATAGATTGAGGTGAAGCTGCAGATTCGCGATAGTGACTCTACTTCCTGCAAACTTTATCTCCAATCGTTTATGATTTAAAAATCAGGTATCTGAAGTATTGCACCACATTTCACAAATAGTAATTACACAGTTTTGACTTGTATCTAAACTAGAAGCATAGAGCTCTGATCCTTGAACACTTTTGAACAACTTTATATCCTGTGGTCCGCAGACATATCCCGCTGCAGTCTTTGCGATCAGAGATTTTTAGTCTCATAAGATTCTCCTTGTGTCTGTGGTGTGCGCTTTTTGTGGCACGTTTAAAAATCATTAAGACCAAAAAATCCTGTAGTGTGTGGCAGCCTTTACAGCACTGTATTAACGGACCAAGGAACATACAAACCAATCGTGTGCAATTTAAGTCGCCCACGTGACGCTACTTAGCCAATCATATCTGTGCATTCAAGGTGATTGCAACTCTCAAGAAAGAGAAACTGTAAAATTGTTTAGATGTTTGGAGATATCTGAAAAATGTATTAAGACAGTTAAGTCGAGATGTGAAAGGTGAAGTACTTTGTTTTAAGATGCACAATTTCACAATTTTTCCCCTTATTTTCTCTAAATCATTTTAAACTGCAGCCCTATATCTAATGTAGGCCTACTGTGTGCTTCAGTGTTAACAATACATTTTGTTAAAATGTTTTTATCTTGTATTTTCATTGATTTGACAGGCTATTGTTCACATATTCATCAAAATTCTACTTCTTTTTTTGAACTTTTGTTTAAGATCAAAAGTGCAAATAAGCATTTAGAACAATTTACAGTACATAGTCACGGGGGTCCATCTTTCTAAGAACAAGTCCATTTTCAGCTGGAGTTTGGCTGTCAGCTCTTCCATGATATAAACTTGTTTTAGTCTCTGCGTCCTTTCTGTCCTTGTCGAGGGGAGGTTATCATTTTTCACTCACTCATCAAAAGAATACGGAGAACATACTGTTGATCTTTTACACATATATTATCTGACAATGCTCCTAATAGATATATCAGCTGGTCTTTTGGGAGTTTACAAAACAGTATATTTTCTATTTCTATTTTAATGTCCTGCCAATAGTTACAAAGACTTGGGCAGTCCCAGAAGATGTGAGTGATCCGCCAACATGCCACAATTTCTCCAACATAATGAAGGCATGCTTTTGTAGAAACTTGAAATGATTAAAGGGGTTCTGAAATATCTATTTTTTGTCTTCCAATCAAATTCTTTCCATAGATTACCGTTGACACCTTGATCAAAATTCTACTTCTGTATCACAGTCATAAGACAAGTTAGACATTATGATGCCCCAGACCTCTGCTTGAGAAGAATTTCTGTAACGGGACCTCCTCAAATACTTGTTGAATACCCTGCTTTAGATTCTTATGTACAAACTAGGGAAGGGCATTCTATAAAATGTTCTTAATCGATCGTCGGGAAAATTAACGATCGATTTTCAATTAATCATTAACATTTTATATTAAAATGATCATCACACACTTATTACTATTACTAATCTGCATAAATAAACTCAACTTTACAACATATAAACCATAATCACTACAGAGCCACATCAGCCCGTGTGAGATTAGAATGTGTTTAATGCAGCTTTAAACATTTGTTTACGTTTTACAGAAATGGAACTTAAAACCGCATGGCTCATTTGCATAAGTGAAAAAAAGCAGCTCTTTCCTTGTGCTGATGTGATCAGTTTCTGTCAGACTAAAGGACACGACTCAGTGGAATATGAGTGTTCTTTCTTTTTTTCTTTTTTTTTATTATTTTGCTGTCACCAGGTGTACAAACATATCGCATTGCAATTACATATCACAGGTATAGTGCATTTACATACATTAGACAGCAGAGAAAGAGGGAAGGGGGTATAGGTGTGTGTATGTGTGTATGTGTGTGTGTGTCTGTGTGTGTGTGTGTGTGTGTGTGTGTGTGTGTGTGGGTGTGTGTGTGGGTGTGTGTGTGTATGTATGTGTGTGTGTGGGTGTAACATTGCGGGTCGTATGGACAGTTAGACAATTAGAAAAAAGCAGGTTCAAAGGGTAATTGGCAGTCAGAGTAGAAAAATAATACTAAAAAAGAAAATAAATAAATAAATAATAATAATGATAACGATAACACTAACAATAGTAGTAATAATAATAATAATAATAATAATAATAGTAATAGTAATAGTAATAATAACAATAATGGAGAAAGTGTATATTGGAAAAGGATGTGATGTTGGTGGAGTGGGATATTATGGCTGTGTTGTGAGCTGTAAGAGAGGTGTGGTAAGGTGGTTTGTGATACGGTGGTGGTGTTGGTAATAACAGTAACAAATAGTTAGTTATTAAGACCCATGCATGGGGTGTGATCTTTGATTCATTCTGTTTATTTTTCGATGTTGCTGTCATACAGTTGTGTGAGTTTTTGTCCATTTGTTATGATTTTAAAAGTGATCGTTTGTGGAGGGTTGTGACATGTAGTGGTGCGTTAAAAAGGGTGGCCTGCGGTCTCGAGGTGTGTAGCCTTTGTGCGCAGACACCCCTGTTTGTTCTTTGTGGGAATGGAGGTGTGCCCTAAGCTAATGCTGCATTAAAAAAAGACAGGAGAAGAGGACCAACAGGCCAGAGGTGTGTGGCCTCCAGTCTCTGGTCCCCCTGCCCCGCTTGCCCTATTCTGTTTTATGGATATATTTTTGAGTGTTTGTTTGACAGCAAGATGGGTTGATGATAATAATAATAATAATAATAATAATAATAATAATAATAATAATAATAATAATAATAATAATAATAATAATAATAGTATACAAATTCTAACTATTTGATGTGTTATTACCACAGAGATATGAGTGTATTTGTGTGATTAGTAGTGGAGTATTATGGAAGCCAGAGAGTGGAGAGTGGAGATATGGTGGGGGTGTGCTCTGAATGTGATGGGTTATATTCTAAGGAGAAGTGGTCCGCAATGAAGTTTTTCCATGTGTTAATGTGTTTTTTTTTTTTTTTTTCGGCTTTTCCAATTGATTAATGTGACTTTCTTGGCGATAGTTAGTGACACAAGTAGATGTTTTGTATTGTATTGGTTGCGAGTAGTTGTGGAAGTATCTCCAAGAATGCAGAGAGGAGGACAATGGGATGTGGCAGCCAAATATTATGGAAAGTGATTGAGTGATGGTTTGCCAGAATGTATATACGGGAGTGCAGTGCCAAAATGCATGTAGATAGTTGTCCCTTTCCCCTTGTGTGCAGTGTGAACATATGTCTGTTGAGAAACCCATTTTTGATAATGTGTAGCCTGTATAGTGGTATCTATGGAGAATCTTGAACTGTATCAGCTGTAAGTTGGAGTTTGTGGTCATTGAATAAATGTTTTTGCAGATTTCGGTCCAGAAATTGGCATTGGGAGCAATTTCCAAGTCCTGTTGCCATTTGTTAATTGGTAGTGAGTTTTGAGTGTCGGTTTTTGCAATTAGTTTATATGTTTTTGAGTTAATTTTCTTTGGGGATAAATTGAGAAATTCCACAATTTGATTGGGGGGGTCTGGTTTAAATTGAGTTAAAATGTTTGTTTTTGAAGTATTGATTTTAGTTGCAAGTATTCTAAGAAGCAATTGCTCCCAATGCCATATTTCTGGACCAGTTGTGTGAATGGTATTACAGTATTGTTGGTAAGAATGTGACCTAAATGTGTGATTCCTTTGTTTGCCCAGAGATGAAAATTGAGTGGTTTATTGTTGCTTGTAAGTTCAGTTCATGAGTGTTCTTTCTATGACAGAGGATGTGATGAGGCTGGTGAGTCTGTTCTGTGCGTATGTCATGTTGGAGATGCAATGCGAAACCAGGATTAAAAAAAACATCATAACTGGGATACTGATGTGTTTGTGCTGTGAGACGCAGCCTCGTCTCCTTATGCTACGTTACGCACAGACACCTACATTTGGTTTGTCGATTAAAATGAACGTGATCGAAGAAATTCTTAATGATCAATTATCAATTAGTCGACTAATCATGCCCATCCTTAGTACAAACCTCGATTTAGTTCCTACCTTGACAGTTTGGGATGCACTCTGCTCGTCTTACTGCTCCAAGTAGGAAGACAGTGACAAATCTGTTTAAATCAGCCAACCAGATTCATCACAGCGACATGTCATGACACTTCTGAGGAAAGCTGCTCAAACTATGCATGTATGAAATAAATAAATGTACATAAGAATCTGAATTATAGCATATACTAAACTGATATACCAAAATGAGTACATATTTTCTCTTTAGTGCTAGTATACTGGAAGTACACTGTAAGTCGACAGCTTCACACTCGACTATTCCCCTTGCCACGTCGCTGTCCTGATTGCTTTTGGCACTGCTCGCGCCGGTGCTTGTTGAGACCACTGAGGCTGTACTTGGGGACGCAGTGACTCATATTTAGGGCCCTGTTCTCCGGTCCCCAGCCCCACACCCTGCTCCTATGCTCCCTACACAACTCACACCTAAACTCCACCAGGCAAACGGATCACTTAATGAAAAATACAAGGATGACTCAGAGGTTAATTGTAGTAAATGGAATTATTTTCAGCGACGGAGACAAGCAATTATACAAGGGTTATTTTTGAAGTTGATTATAATGTGCGTACTCCCCAGAAACCTTACCTAAGACGTACCATTTGTTTCCATGCTCAAGATGGGCTATAGCATCTGGCAGAATTTTACAACAGATGCCCTTTCTCTCACAGCCAGCATCCTGATTGTCAAAGGTGCTCAAACACGTTTACTTGAGTAACTTTGCAATTACATTTTGCTTTTGGAGACATTTTTAGACACCAAACTTTTACTACTGCTTGAGTAATACCTTTGATAGTGTAATAGTACTCTTTCTTGACTTGGTACTCTTAACTTGGTACTTTTGAAGTACTTGTGGAAATTTGATTATTGAGTGTTGTTCTACACTGTAAGAAGTGTTAAAAGCCACACTATTCTTTGTCTAATCCTTTCTCTCACAGGAAGGCAATAGTTATCCTTTGGGTTTGCCATTTACATGTCTGCTGTTTATTTCACATCTGAAGTGTTTGATTGCCCTGACGTGTGTGCTCAGATGCTCATGTAAAGGTGTTTCCTCTCTGAGCTAAGAAAACCTAATGGCTAGGCTGACCTAAATGCAAACTGTTCTTGGGGAAGGGCTTGGACCTCAGAGTATTTAAAGTTGAACTCCGACACGTTTGAAGCTAAAGTCCGTTGCTAGAGGTGGTTCAATACTGTCAGAAGCCAAAAAAGGCACAGATCAGCGTTGCCTCGGCAGAGATCTCACTGTGGCAGTGAGTCTGTCAAGGCAACAAACTAGTGTAGTGATGGGGGCAAGTTCTTAACTTCCACATAAAACACCAATTTGCTTCACACTGAAGAAGCTTAACACCACTTTAACCCATCTTACAACAGCCACGAGTCTAACAAACAAAACGCTCTGCCTCAGTCGACATTCGAGTCTTTTGGGCTTTGGCATGTGCAGTGGGAAATCAACAAAGGTACGGCTAAGGCTGCCTATAAAGTTGTTTTATAACATTTCTAGACACTGATGAGTGAACTAGGCAGAGCGTTTTGTTTGTTAGACTCGTGGATGTTGATCTGTGCCGTTTTTTGACTTCGGACAGTATTCAACCACCTCTAGCAATGGACTTTAGCTTCAAGTGTGCTGGAGTTCCCCTTTAAGTAAATGTTGTTGCCCCCTCTGGGCTCACTGCAGCAGAAACGCTGTCCGTCAGTAGTGGGACCATTTGTTTCTGGTGCGAATATAATAAACCAACCTAGACAGTCTTCTTGTATGTTTTGAGATTATTTTACAGATAATTTCCATGACATATTCTTACTAGAATACTGTTTTTGTGATCTTCACCCAAACCTGATTATGATGGTAGTTAGTAAAGTGTTTTGCCTATGGACACAAAACATTACTGTGTGTACATACAGCCAAGTGAATGTCAAGCCTGTTATCCATCGCAGTAGTTGGCTGCCCACTAAGAGAAGGCCAAGAGTTTGCAGGGTGGATACACTGTGCTTCTCAGTGGCCTTTGTGTCTCAGTCAAAGATCTCAGTTTAACAGGAGGTCTGGTCAGATCTGTGTCAGAGAAGTTTGAGGAGAGGAAGAGTCACACTGGAAGTACAAAGTCTTATTACACTGGCAGATAATTTTACTTGTCAAGTGAAATTTACTCAAATCATGGTAAAACCTTAATTCATGTAATCTGAACTTGACTAGATTTTGTTTTTCGCAGTGCAAAAATGTCCCTCCTCTGTGTCCTGCAGCATCACAGCAGCCTCCAGGGGGCGCCGGGTGAACACAACAGGAAAGGCTTCACTCTTAGTCCACTCTGGTGTTTCGATTGGTGACAAAACGGTCCATTCCTTCAAAGTATTTCCTCCGGAAGGTCTTTTTGCTGCCAGTATGCTTTTGAGGAATTTGAATCTAAACTATTTCTATATTTTCTTTGCTACATGATTCATATATCTCGCACTCAATGTATCTAAAATGTAGGAAGTAAACATAAAAAACGGTGTGTCTAAACTTTTGGCTGGTATTGTATATGTAAAGTTACTTCGCTCTTCACAGCACCATTTATAACTTTGAAATTGCATTGCCTTGTTTTATTGCATTATTCTTACATACCGGTCTCCGTCAGTGTTTTTTTTCCTCTGCTCACCGCTGCGCCGGGTCAGACAGAGAGGCTGCAGTCCATAAATAACGCATTAGAGCACATTATATCATTACATCACAGCCCTTTGCCTTTCTAACATTAAACACATGGCGTCTACTTCACTGACTCTGGGAGATCCGGGCCTTTCTTCTCCTCTGTCGGTAATTCCCTATGAAGCGCTGTCCATCTCTTTTTCCTTCTGTATCGTCTTCTTCAAAGGACCGACCGAAGTGCAGATAAAATAGAGCAGAGAGAGAGAATGGACAAAAGGTTTCTATTGTTCAGCCCGTTATATGGACATAATAGGAGCGACGGCTTTTGAGCGAAGGACATCAAACATACGGCTAAGCTAAGAGGCATGTAATTTAAAGGCCCCATATCATGCATTATTCCAGCTACTTTCAAAGCCTTCATCTTGCTATTTATCTGTTGTGCTACTTTAAAAATGAAACTGTCTAGAAAATATCTTCAGTAGTTGTCATGACTTCATCTGCGTACGCACTGAAAACCGGTGCAGTTTGGATTAAGCTAAAAAATCAGTAAAAATCAGGTATCTGTACTTAATTAGAATTTAAATTGGTTCCTTTTTTACTTTTAGTTCACTGCATTTGAGAGCAGGTATCTGTACTTTCTACTCCACTACATTTTTGAACAGTAACAGGTATTTTTTTTATTATTATTTGAAACCTGATGAAAAGACTGATTGTTTATTTCCAGGGTAGCTGCAGCATCTTAAAAAGGTCTTTAAAAGGTCTTAAATTTTATGTCCCTAAATTAAAGGGGAACTCCGGCACATTTGAAGCTAAAGTCCGCTAGAGGTGGTGGAATTCTGTCAGAAGCCAAAAAATGGCACAGATCAGTGTTTTCTAGGCAGAGATCTCGCTGTGGCAGTGAGTCTGTCAAGGCAACAAACTAATGTAGTGATGGGGGCAAGTTCTTAGCTTCCACGTAAAACGTCAATTTGCTGCACAAATTGAAGTTTAACACCACTTTAACCCATCTTACAACAGCCACGAGTCTAACAAACAAAACGCTCTGCCTGGTTCACTCATTAGTGTCTGGAAACGTTATAAAACAACTTTATAAGCAGCCTTACACTTACCTCTGTCGATTTCCCACTGCACAGGCCAAAGCACAAAAGACTCGATCACCGATGTCGTTTCTAATCCCATTTATTTACAAGTGAATTATATTTTTGGAAAAACTCTAAAAAATACATTCCCAAACCATTTTCTTTCAACAACTTTCAGTTTCTCTTCTTCTTCACCGTCAGTAGTCGATCTTTACTTGTTGCTTCTGGCTTGAGCCGCTCACCGCCGCTGGAGTTGGCAGTCAAGTCTTAGCAATGGACTTTAGCTTCAATGTGCCGGAGTTCCCCTTTAAGGCCTTAAAAAGTCCTAAATTAAGTTGCCCAAGTCTTATTTTTTTCACAAAGGTCTTAAATTTCATTAGCCTATTTTTTGTATACTCAACCGGGCTGTATGTTGAACACGAAGTTTGTCTTGTTAGAACATTAGAAATGATTTTTACCATTTTACAGGCAATGCTAACAACTATAAATTAGTTCTGAATGAGATTTTATAATAAAAGTTTGTTTTGTTATTTAAAGCGGTGAGTAATGGTCATTATTAGAACTGGATCTGGTGTTTCTCGCCCGCCTAAAGGGTGTGATGTTGGTCTTAATTTTCATTTAAGTGGGCTTAAAAACGTCTTAAAAAAGTCTTACATTTGGGGGAGTCAAACCTGGGGATACCCTGATTTCGAACATGTTTGTAGTGTGAGCAAACAAAAATATACAAATCAAAAAATACAAACTCATTTATTTCCGTTAAGCAAAATTCAGCGCAAATCGAGGAGCTTCATAGATCACAATATCTTTGCACAGTAAAGAACTTTAAAATCAAAAGTTGTAATTTATAGTGAAATAGATATTGTGTTCCAGTGCGGGAGCGGCAGACAAAAATATATAAATAAAAACAGCTGGAAAAAATACAAATTCATTTATTTCCATTGAAGAACTTCATAGATGTGTGCCAGTGCGGGAGCAGCAGGGTCACAGTGGTTAAACTGTTCCACCAGAAATCCAAAAGATTCGAAGATCATTTTGATCCCAGCTTCAACTCATGTATTCTCTTGTTGTGCTTCTGAGCACGACACCAGTTTACAGGGGTAGGTAGAGTAGCCAACGATCGTAGTAAAGCATAAAGTAAAACATCTTGAAAACATATTCAAACATACCTAGAGTTGTGTTTTGTTTCGTTTACACGTTAAATAAACAAATTCTGCATATTTCAGGTGGAGAAACGCTCTGTTTCACCTTCTGATGTCATGTGGTAATACATGAAGTGCTCCACTGTGTTTTGAAACTCCATATACTTTCACCAGAATCATTTCGGTCCTAGAACTGCTCATATCTACAGACCATTTTGAGTTTTGGAGATATAGACAGACTAATAGTAAATTGTTACTCAAACTGGCCCCAGTGTTTACGGGCATCTTCAATTCTTCACTGCAGGCTTGTCATGTGCCTGCCTGCTTCAAAACCTCCACCATTGTTCCTGTCCCCAAGAAGCCAAGGATCACCGGACTCAATGACTACAGACCTGTGGCTCTGACATCTGTGGTCATGAAGTCATTGGAGCGCCTGGTTCTGCCCCACCTCAAGACCCTCACGGCCCCCCTCCTGGACCCCCTGCAGTTTGCCTACAGAGCCAACAGGTCTGTAGACGACGCTATCAACATGGCTCTACACTTCACCCTGCGGCATCTGGACTCCCCGGGAACCTACGCCAGGATCCTGTTTGTGGACTTCAGCTCTGCCTTCAACACCATCCGCCCAGACCTCCTCCAAGGCAAGCTGTCCCAGATGAAGGTGCCTGATCCTCTCTGCAGGTGGATCACTGACTTCCTGACGGACAGGAAGCAGCACGTGAGGCTGGGGAAGAATGTCTCGGACTCCCGGACCATCAGCACCGGCTCTCCCCAAGGCTGTGTTCTTTCTCCTCTGCTCTTCTCCCTGTACACCAACTGCTGCACCTCCTCCCATCAGTCTGTCAAGCTCATCAAGTTTGCAGATGACACCACGGTCATCGGACTCATCTCGGACGGGGATGAGTCTGCCTACAGGATGGAGGTTGATCGTCTGGTGTCCTGGTGCAGCCAGAACAACCTGGTGCTTAATGCCCAGAAGACAGTGGAGATGATTGTGGACTTTAGGAAGCACACAGCCCCACTCCCCTCCATCATCCTGACCCACACCCCCATCACCACTGTGGACTCATTCCGCTTCCTGGGGATCACCATCACCCAGGACCTCAAATGGGAGCCCACCATCACCTCCATTATAAAGAAGGCCCAGCAGAGGATGTACTTCCTGAGGCAGCTGAAGAAATTCAACCTGCCAGCACGGACAATGGTGCAGTTCTACACTGCCATCATCGAGTCCATCCTCACCTCCTCCATCACCGTGTGGTATGCTGGAGCCACCACCAGGGACAAACAGAGACTGCAGCGTGTTGTGCGCTCTGCTGAGAAGGTGATTGGTTGCAGCCTTCCATCTTTTCAGGACCTGTACACTTCCAGGACTCGGACACGTGCAGGTCGAATTGCAGCTGACCCTTCTCACCCTGGACATGGACTTTTTGACCTACTCCCCTCAGGCAGGAGGCTACGGTCCATTCGGACCAGAACCTCTCGCCACAAAAACAGTTTCTTCCCCTCTGCTGTTGGACTCATAAATAATAACACTAGGACTGGTCCCACCCCCCGCTCTGCTTCTGTCACATGACCCTGTGTTCTCGCACCTGCCTGTTTTGCACTGATCATTACCTGCACTGTTATACTCTTATACTCTTATACTCTATATTATTATATTCCTGTAAATTTGTAAATTTTGTTATATTATATTATAGCTTTCTTTTTTCTACTTTATTTTATTCTATTTTATTTGTTGCATGTCAGTGTTTGTCTACATCCTGCTCCAAGTACCGCAGCAATTTCCTAATGTTGTGAACCTGTTCACTCATATGGCAATAAAAAACATTCTGATTCTGATTCTGATTCTGAAACGTATGAATGAAACAAAACACAACTCTCGGGATGTTTTTGAGGAGGTAACAACATTCTAACTTGATTTAAAGCTCACAAGAGTCAATTTTGTGTAATATAGCCCCTTTAATTTCCATGATTCAGGCCATATTGAGCTTTTCCAGTCGATCGCGCACAGAACTAGGCCTTGCATGACTACGGTGACACAATTAGAACAAGGAATATCCAGGAGCCTCCAGCGCACCTGCTCCTTAGGCTTCCCTGTGCTGGACTCTCACCAGGACTGAGGCAGCTGCAGTGGCGCTCCGACTGGGCCCCAACAGGAATAGAACCGGCGCTTCTAAAAGTGTCCACAGAGGTAAACACGGTCTGATCACCTGGAGAAACATCGTTATTTGTGAGGCGGGACTGCGCTGGGCTTTTTGTGGATGCGTTTACCAGAATAGAAAGCACAGGATAAAACGGGTGGTTCTGAAGTTGCAGTTTAAAAGTTTAAATCGGGCGTGGTCTGTTTGTGGTGTTGTTGTTTTGTTATTTCGTTGAACTCATCTGTCTAAAGAAGCAGTTATAGGGCAAATTTAGAGTTTGGAGTCTGAATAGGAATTGATTCACAGATAAAATAGTGAAATAAAAACACCAGGATCATGTAGAGTGCATTAATACTATGGCTGTCAACGTTAACGCATTAACACATGCGATTAATCACAAAAAATATCACACAGTTTTTTTTTTTTTAAGCAGAATAATCACACATTTTATTTTGAACGCTCACACTCCTCTATGGAAAGCGCAACAGTGATCTGAAAGGCGGCGCAGGTTATTAGGTCAGTGATCAGGTCTGTCCATACGTGGATGTGAAGACGACAGATGAGACTGTGACTGGTGCTCAGCGGCAAATTTCTCTTAAAAAAAAACGCCCCGATTTGACTTTAGATAAAACTAAGGTAGTTTGCAGATATTGCAGCTGTTGTGGATTTTTAAATCTGAAAAGAATAAAACTGGAGAAAAGTTGTCTTAAATCAATGAGTCTGGATTTATTAAAGCAATTTTGTGCACAATTACAGAGAAAACAAAACCTTCTGTCCCTCACGCAAGGTCCGTCTCTCTCTTATCTATAAAAACAGGCTTCTTATACAGTTGATAAATGTCACAAAATCAACATGAGGTAAAACATACTACAGTATATCTAAACAACCTCCAAATAGAGACTACTCGCCTGGTTCAGCTGGGCATAGATCAGAGCCCCCAAGGATATCACTATTCTAAATGATGAGAATGAGCAAAGTTTGTTGTTTTAACAATACTGGATAAAGACAGAGCAGTGACCTGCTCTGAAATACCCCGGGAACAGTAGATTACACCATCACAGTGCGCCCATTTCACTCGCATTTGCGAGTAAATATTTCGCCGTGCGAACGAGGAAAACAAAACAGTCACACCAGTGCGAGTGCTTCTGCAGCCACAATAAGGAGCTGCGCACAGACGTAACTGACGAGCTAAACGTTCTAAATGTATCAAACATTAGGGGCGCACTCAAACTTTAGAACCATGCCCAAGCCTGGATCGCCCCTAAAGCGCCGCACGCGTGCCCAGCGTGAGCGCAACCAAACTTGCCCGGGCACGACACCTCTGACCGCGCACGACCCCAGCATACGAGCTCCACGTGTGCGGCGATATCACTCATACGAACAAACTCCGCTTAAAAACACACCCAAGCTTTGCCTTGGTCTTGTCTCGGACTCGAGCGCATTTGGACTCGGTCTCGTCACGGACTCAAGGTCTGAATACTGAGTTCGATCATATTTCATTACGGCCGCTACTGTGGGCAATAAACTTGTACCAGTGTGCAGGACCTGTGCCCTGGAGCCCGCGGACACCGCAGCACTGCCAGTGCGCGGCTTGTCCACAGCGTCACCCTCAGCCTGAATCACAGGGCAGGTTAAACATCCCACCTGTCCATCCGCCTCACGTCAAATACGCCAATACTAATTTTATGTCCGTGTCCGCACAGAGCAGACCTTACGGCACAGAGCAGGTGATATGTGGGCTGAAGTTTTCCAAATAAATCTGTTTGTCACAATGTGCATTTTGTTTGGTAAATGTGCAGAGGCTAATAACCACTATAAAACCAGTAAGAGAATGTAACTCCAGTTAGGAATTTGAAAATACAGGTTAAAAATCCTACCCACTTTTTACACTTTGAAACAGTTTTGTGTACAGTGCCAATGGAAGTTCTCTTAAAGAAGAGGTTCTTAAACTGTGGGTGAGGGTCCAAAAAGGGCCACAGAGTGCTTAAGTGCAGTACAGTCTGTTTGGCTTATTTTAAGTCTAAATATTAATCAGATAAAAATTATATATTCATAAAAACATTGCGATCATGCAGGAAAAGTACAGTCATAATTCTTTTGTTTTTTTGTATTAAATTTATTCAGGGTTGGTGTTTGTATGTGCAAGTTCTGCACTGTAATAATCATTCAAAACGAAAACCTATTTGTGCCCCCATTTTTTTTTCTGTGCTCCTAAAATGTTTAACTTAGGGGCACGTGTGCTCCTGAAAAAAAAAGTTAGTGTAGAGCCCTGCATGTGGCAGGAATACAGAAATACTTTAGCAGTTGTTAGTTAATAGTTCTCTAAACCCATGAAATACATTCTTTAGTTTAAATAGATTGGAACAGAAAACAAAGAAAAAGATTTCCACCACAGCAGTGATGAACTTGTTGTGCTTCCACAGAAGCACAACACGTTTAAAATACCATCTTAAAGCAAAACGTGTTTGATTCAGTGGCAGCAACGACGCTACTCGTACCAACAACAAGCCGAGCAGCAATAAGTTGCATTTTTGTCAAAATATTTTGGTCTTTTTTTGAAGAATTGAAGAATAATTAACTGTGATTAATCGTGATTAATCAAAATTCTAAAGTGTGATTAATCTGATTAAAAAAATTACTAGTAGCACTAGTCAATACGAACATTTTAAGACCAAAATGAGGAGCCTGACAGCAGCTGTTACAGTGCGAGAGGTAATGTTTTTTTCTGTGGTGTGAATTGGAACCAGAGTTGATGGTAGGGTTGGACTGTAATACGGTATCCTGCGGTATCAAAAAGTAGCAACGGTATCAGTTTCATCACAATCATTAAAAAAATCTGCATAAGGACCTAAAACCACAGCTGGACTTTCTCCCCTCCACTCTCTCTCCTCTTCAAACATCGTTACGCTCGGAGATTTTCATCCACACGCAGCGAGGAAGAAGAAAAAAAACCTGACTGAGACGATTCGTGTGTGATGTTGAGCCGAAAAGTTTGTGATGGAGACGTTTTATTGAAGCCGAGAGTCGAGAGGGGACGAGGCGCTGAAAAGGAGAAAGTTCCCGCTTGGGGCGAAGTCAGACTTTCACGGAGGAGACAGTAACTTCTCCGAGTGCTGAGAGCGCAGGTCTGTCAGATACAACATGCCATGCTGCAGTGGGAAATATCACACGCCGTGGACTGTCACCTTTTACTTTTTATTCCAGGATCTGCCTCTTCTGAACTTTTCTTGTCTTGGTGTGTCCCAGATCATTAAATGGAGGGAGATACGCGCTGGTGAAGTTTGGTTTGATCAGAACTTGGTCAAACTTACAGGGAAAATGATGCTGGAGGCCTGATCCTAACTGGAACTTTTGGCTCTGTTAAGGAATCTGAATCTTTTGGATCTGTTCACTTCAAAAAAACGTTCTTTTACTATTTATTTATGTGATAGAAGCCAATGTGAGAATTCATTTTAATGGTATAACTGCAATTTCCTCAGTTAAAGGGTTCAAATTTCATAATAATTCAGCACATTTCTGTAAAACCTCTGACCTCCATGGAACCAAATCATTTTTTCAGAAATCACAAGTTATTTTGTGTGTTTTTTGTACTTAAAGTGTTAAAATGTCATGTGGTGCGACCGTGCATCATGTGGTGCGACGAATAACAGCAGGAATTCTATGGCTGGAGTTTAATAACAGACAAAGTCGACTTGGGTGAATGGTTCTTTAGGCATTTTTCTTCATTTGATGTATTTTACAGGGCAGTAGTTTGTTCATTAAACACAAGCAGGTGACTGTCATATTGGACAGAAAAAGAAAATATCAATATGCATTAAAGGTCTAAAGAAATGCAACAGTTTGTTTCTATACACTTCATATTACTCAGAGCTTACATTAATATCCCAAACATGGTTTAGAAAATAAAACCATTTTAAGGCTATTCTCGGTCGCATCACATGAACACACTAAAAATGCTTAACCCTCACAGACTGAGTTTCAATTCAATTCAATTCAATTTATTTTGTAGCGCCCAAAATCGCAACAACAGTAGCCTCTAAGGGCGTTCCAAGATATGGATGAGTAAAACATACACACAGACATATCAAAACAGGAATAAACAACATTCATGTAAAGCAGCAAATGAAACATTGTCCAGTCATCCCCTGTCCTTAGACCCTCCTTCTCAGCAAGGAAAAACTCCAAAAAACCCAGGGTCCTGGGAAAAAGAAGAAACCTCGGGGAGAACTACAGTGAAGGAGGGATCCACTCCCATGGACGGACAGGCTATAGATGTCCAGGCCCGTGGGCCAGTTCAGTATGACCACAGCTACCCAGGTGGGGAAGAGCCGGGCGAGGAGGAGGAGAAGAGGGGCGAGGAGGAGGAGCCGGGCGAGGAGGAGGAGCCAGGCGAGGAGGAGGAGCCAGGCGGAGAGGAGGAGCCAGGCGAGGAGGAGGAGAGAGGTCCAGCTGCCATCAGGCGTCTGAAAGAGTTCCACTCCACAGGGGGAGTGGGACAGGGGACAACATGTGAATAGCAATGAACAAACTACAGATGAGAACATAGTGAGTGATGCTGGTGAGAAAAAAGGAGGAAACAGAGGACAGTGCTCAGGTTGCCACACTTCCCCCAGCTTGTTATCTCCTGCGGCAGCTTATCTTAGTGACATCAACTAAGTAACCTGGTCATAAGCTATTCCGAAGAGGAAGGTTTTAAGCCTGGTCTTAAATAAAGAGACTGTGGGTGCCTGTTTAACATCAACAGGGAGTTGATTCCATAACACAGGAGCTTGGTAACTGAAGGCTCTCCCCCCCACTGTACTTTTAGACACTCTAGGAACCACTAATAATCCTGCATTCTGAGAGCGAAGTGCTCTATTTGGCTGATAGGGGACAATGGCATCCTGAAGATATGATGGGGCCATATTGTTTAAGGCTTTGTATGTCAGAAGGAGAACTTTGAATTTAATTCTAAACTCGACAGGAAGCCAGTGAAGTGATTTTAACACAGGACTGATGTGATCACGTCTTTTAGTTCCTGTTAGGACTCTGGCCGCTGCATTTTGGACCAACTGGAAGCTTCTTAAAGTACCTTTAGTGCAGACGGTGAGCAGAGAATTACAGTAATCTAGTCTGGATGTAACAAATGCATGGATAAGTTTTTCAGCATCATTTTTAGGCAAAATTTTTCTGATTTTAGTTATGTTTCGCAGGTGAAAATATGCAGTTTTACAAGCTTGGTTTATATGAGCTGTGAATGAGAGATTTTGGTCAAATACGACTCCAAGGTTTTACAGTAGAGCTAGAGGCTATACTCACATTGTCAAGTGAGATTATCTGGTCTGACAGAGAATCTCTCTGACCTTTAGGACCGACAACAATGACCTCTGTTTTTCAGGGTTTAAGAGGAGGTAATTCAGGGTCATCCAGGTTTTGATGTCCTTCACACAGGCACTGAGCTTATCGATTTGATCGGTCTGATTAGGTTTCATTGATAAGTACAGCTGAGTGTCATCAGCATAGCAGTGGAAATTAATGCCATGTTTTCTGATAATGTTACCTAATGGCAACATATACAGAGTAAACAGGATTGGACCAAGCACAGATCCTTGTGGAACACCACAAGCTACTTTAGAGCAGGGAGAGGTGCACTGGTTTACACTAACAAACTGGTACCTATCTGATAGATAGGATTTAAACCATTTGAGGGCGGTCCCTCTGACACCTATGTCACATTCTAACCTCTGCAGTAGAATGTTGTGATCAATGGTGTCAAACGCTGCACTGAGGTCCAGTAGGACCAGGACTGAAGCCAGCCCGTTATCAGCAGCTAGTAGCAAATCATTTGTCACTTTAAGCAGAGCAGTTTCTGTGCTGTGGTGAGCTCTGAAACCAGACTGAAATTTTTCATATAAATTATTGCCCTGCAGATGGTGACAAAGCTGTTTCACCACAACTCGTTCCAGAATCTTTGAGAGAAATGGAAGATTCGAGATAGGTCTGTAGTTGGCTAGTTCATCAGGATTTAAGCTAGGTTTTTTCAAAAGCGGTTTAATTACAGCATATTTAAAGGACTGAGGAACAAAGCCATTTTCTAATGACATATTTATTATGTTATGGATGGAACCTATTATTAGGTGGAGAGCTTCTTTGAGGAGTTTGACTGGAATAGGGTCGAGCAAACAAGTTGATGGTTTGGACGACATGATGACTGAGGTAATCTCCACCTCATCGACAGGAGTAAATTTGTCTAATGCTGTTAGAGGGTTTATGTGGGATATTGGTGTTACAGACTGGATTTGCAGAATTTGCTCGGGGCTGATTTTTGGAGTGGCTTCGTTGATCTTGTCTCTAATGGTTATAATTTTGTAATCGAAGAATTCAAGAAAGTCATCACAACTGAACTTCAAAGGGAGAAGAGACTCAGGGGCAGTATGCGAGTTTGTCAGCCTGGCTACAGTGCTGAACAGAAATCTGGGGTTGCTTTTGTTTACTTCTATTAGGTTTGAATAGTATCTGGTTTGTGCTTTTAGAAGCGGCCTTATAAGAGAGCAGGCAGAGCTTCCATGCCTTCAGAGACTGCTCGGGCGTGGCGGCGCCAGAGCTTCTCTGTGCGTCTTACGTGTTGTTTGAGTGATCGCAATTCTGGAGTATACCAAGGAGCCGGAGGTCTTGGTTTAATGCTTTTCTGTTTTAAGCGGAGCTGCAACATCGAGAGCAGATTTTAGGGTGAGCATTGTCCTATCAACAAACTGATCCATGATAATTGGATTAAAGTTGTTCTCATTGTCACATGGCATATCATTTAATACTGGCTCGATTATTTCTTTGAACTCGGCTACCGATTTTTCTGATATTGTTCTTTTCATTATAGTTTTCTCCTGCAGAGCTGGATAGTCTTTTAGTACGAATTGAAAGGTTATTAAAAAATGGTCAGAGAGTATAGGGTTTTGAGGAATTACAAGTAAATCACTAATCTCAATACCATAAGTTAGGACGAGATCGAGAGTGTGATTGTGACAGTGAGTCGGCTTGTTCACACTCTGGGTAAAACCGATCCCATCCAGGAGAGCACCAAAAGCACTGCTGAGGCACTCACTGCTGTTATCAACATGAATGTTGAAATCTCCAACTATAACAATCCTTTCCCATTCCAAAACTAAACTTGAAATAAAGTCAGAAAACTCTGTCAGAAACTCGGCATAAGGACCAGGAGGTCGGTAGATTGTTATAAATATAACAGCTGTTTGGTTTTTCCAGTTGGTGCACGTAATAGATAGTGCGAGGCTTTCAAAGGAGCGGAATGTATAATTAGATTTGAGGCTGAGAATTAGGCTGGAGTGAGAAATGACGGCCACACCGCCACCTCGACCAGTGCTCCTGGCACTTTGAAAGTTCACGTGACTTGGAGGTGTAGATTCGTTTAGTCTAACAAAATCATTTTCCTGAAGCCATGTTTCAGTTAAAGCTAGAAGATCAATATTAAAGTCGCCAATTAATTCATTTATTAAAAGAGATTTAGAAGAGAGGGACCTGATGTTTAGCAGTCCACATTTTACACACTTATCATTTTGTTTATTTGCGACACATGTATTTATTTTTATTAAGTTATGAGGTCTGACGCCTTTCCTATCAGAGTTCAGTTGACTTTTATTTGTGCTTTTACATGCTTAATTTGTTTGTTTGCAACACAATTATTTATTTTTATTAAGTTATGAAACCTGACGCCTTTCCTATCAGACTTTAGTTGAGTTTTATTTGTGCTTTTATGCATTTATTTTGTTTATTTGCGATGCATGTATTTATTTCTATTGAGTTAGGAGATCTGATACCTTTCCTATCAGAGTTTAGGTATGTTTTGTTTGTGCTTTTTGTGCGTGGGACATACACAACCTCAGCCGGTCTGGGAGAATTGTTCATGCAGGGTGGCTCAGAGGAGGCCCCTGTACGTGGCGCACACACAGTCTCAGCCTGTTTGGAGCTGTTCTCGCTAACAGAGCAGTGCCTCACTAGTCTACTCTGCTCCCTAGCGTCACTGACACTCCCTGAGCTAGTCTGTGTGCTAGTCTTACCTGATGGTCATCTAAGACTAACCATAATATTCTGCACTAGGAGGGAGGACCCAGCCGCGGTGGGATGAATGCCGTCACTACGTATAAGCCTGGGCTTCCCCTCAAATGCCCTCCAGTTGTCTATGAAGACGACATCATTCTGCGGGCACCAATTGGACAACCACTGGTTGACAGCTGAAAAGCGGCTGAACATTTCACAATTGGCATAATTTTCCATGCACGACTTCTCATTTCCGTATCTCCGGAACTACATGCGCAATTGAAAAAATTCCAACAGTTCCTGAAAGCAGAGAAGTTGCACTTTCTACACATATCGGGTTGTTACGGTAAATTTCTGCAGCACCGGCACAGAGCCTGTAGTATCGAGTGCAGAGTGGTGGAGATTTGGAGAGAGCGGCGGTAGTTTCCAAGTGGTTTTTCTGTGATTTTTCTTTTTTTTGTGTGTTTTTGTGTTGTTCTTCAACTATTATTACACATTAATACACATACAGTATGTTGAAAGTTGAACTCATCCTGGTGAAACAGGGCAAAAGCACTTACTCCTGGGACATTTTCTGATATTTTTTAAGTCAAACACAAAAAATCCAGGCGGGATTTTGATGCATGGAAATAGTAGGGCTAAAAGGATTAATATAAATGTTAAACATAGATTTATGCACCTGACACTGTAAATATTTGAAAAAGTTCAATAGAAACTAATATTTTTTCTATTTTAAAATTTGCCTGTTGAAAATCCTTATACGTGATTGACCTATATATTGCGACAAATTGACTCCTTGTTTTCTTTCATTTACACGTGTTTGGCTAACCCTTTATTATTCTATATTCTGTCTATATCTCCGAAGCTTAAATGCTCTGTTCCACCTAGTTTGCAAGTTAATATCCATCTTTTACCATTAGTTCAGCAGACACTGTCATTTCCAGGACAGAAATGATCCAACTGATTCTAGTGATGGTGTATGGAGTACTGTAGGAATGGGCATTTGATTAATCGATCTTAATCGATCGTCGGGAAAATTAACGATCAATTTTCGATTAATCATTAACTTTTTATATTAAAATTATCATGACAATTATTACTATTACTAATCTGCATAAATAAACTCAATATACAGCAGATAAACCATCACCACTATAGAGCCACATCAGTGTGAGATCAGAATGTGTTTAATGCAGCTTTGGTACATTTGTTTACGTCTCACAGAAACAAAACTTAAAACCGCACGGCTCATTTGCATAAACAGTAAGCGAAAAAACACAGCTCTTTCCTTTTGGTTGGACTAAAGAACATGACTCAGTGGAATATGAGTGTTCTTTCTGTGACAGAGGATGTGATGAGGCTGGTGAGTCTGTTCTGTGCGTATGTCATGTTGGAGATACTGCGTAAACATGCAAAACAGGGATACTCAAAAAAAAAAAAAATAGATCATACCCGGGACACTGATGTGCAGGTAAACACACTCTGAGGGATATAGTGATCTCCAAGGAGCCAGAGCCGAGACGTGGGACTGTGGGGCCACAACTCCAGTGTTCATGCTGTGAGACGCAGCCTCAACTCATTACGCTACGTTACGCACAGCAACCTACAATTGGTTTGTCGATTAAAGTGAACGTGATCAACGAAATTCTTAATAATCAATTAATCGACTAATCGTGCCCATCCCTAGTATGGAGTTTACAAACACTGTGGAGCACTTCCTGTATTACCACATCACATCACAAGGTGGAACAGCGTGTTTTTTGGTTTGAGGAAAGCTGAAATATGTAGGGTTTGTGTGTTAAACATGAATGAAACAAAACACAACTCCAGGTATATCTTTGATGAGGAAACAAACAGCTCTAACATAAATTTGAAACAGTGTAATACGGCCCTTTCAGAATCCAACCTAACGTGACTCAAAACTAACCCGTCGTCGCTCTCGCCGCTCATTATCTGTAGCAGCTGATGTATCCGGACCCTGCGCAGTATTCTGGGTCTGCACAAACGTGTGAATGAATGTGAGCGCTGGATGATTAAACGGGTGAGGCTGCGTTATGTGGGCCAGGAGGCGTGCTCTCGTCCCACCGGGAAGGGACACCCAGATTAAGGGGAAACTGTGATGTATTCTGACCTACATCCACACCGCTGATAACTCATACACCGGTGCATATGTTATTCTCTTATAAGTGGCGTTCACGTGACACTGCAACACTCGAGAATCCCCGTAATTTCAGGTGAAAGAGGGGGTATTATGCAAAATCGATTTCGTTTTCTGCCATGTTAGAATGTTTTTCCCTCATTCAAAACATGCTCAGAGAGGTTTTAGAATTATCTATCCAATCAGAATCCTACATAAAACTTCACAGAGACAAGTGGATCTGTCTCCCTGATTGCAGAGGGCGTGATTGACAGGTGGATTAACCAATCACAGAGAGGCCGATGGTTTGTTAGCGTCAAAAACAATGGCTGTTTACACATAAAAAAGGAGAAAAATCTACATAAAGGACTGAGAAATAGCGTGGATTTTTTTCAGAATCAACAATCAAAAAATAATCTAAGCATCAAACTATGACTTATTTCAGGTAAAAGAAGGTATATATTTTGTTCTGAATGATATAAATCTTGTGTTTTCTGCATTTGAGAGATACATGATACAGATTAGCAGCTGTGATTGGATTGTCTAAAAGTTTTTTCACGCTCTGTGGTCCGGTTCAGACAGAACACAGAAGGGACTGGCTGCTCAGACAAGTTTTAGATGTCACCCATGCTTGTGTGAGTATTTATATTGCTAAGATTTTAAACCATATATTAGGTTATTTATCTTGTTTTCTGACACTTTTTTGGTAAAACAAAACAAATAGTAGGTATAATGTAACAAGTATATAATACAAATTAAATAAATAAAATACTATAATTAAACATAGGCAACAAGGCAACTAAATGTAATAATGAAACAGCATGAGCCTGTTTGGTGCACATGTCCTATCAGAACACCTCATTTTACTTTCTGAAAAATAACTCCAGTGCCCAATCTTAAGGGACCTCCTTGGTTTCTGGCCCATTTATTGCGCAGGGGGCCGCCCCAGCCAGGCCCCCGGACAGCGCCGGGCTTTGTGCAGTTCTGAGTGTCGGAATGAGCCCGGACATTCGCCCATGTAGATGAGCACGAGCAAACAGACCAGTGTCCACCGACAGACACCGTCACCAGATCACACTGCAGACACCTGCTCCGCTCACAGTCCTGTCCACGGAGGTGCAGGAGGAACGGTAACTGGTAAACTGGCCCGGGCAGAGAGTCGGGTCCGGAGAGCAAATAGTGCAGGTGTTTTATAAGTGTAGCTCCTCTGACAAGTATGTGCCTCTCTGCATGTGAACGAGAACGTCAGAATCACATTGAAAAAAAAAAAAGGGGTGGGGGGAATCAATCTGTGGCGTTTGGTCATCAACGTGGTCAATGTGCGGGAAACACTGGACAGATCATTTCACTATTTTTACGGCATGTTTTGATAAATTTAAGTGTTTATGTCTTAAATCTTGGCCAAATTTTTGCAGTGGAGCCACTCCCAGGCCCTATTCTAGCCTCCTTACAGTGACCTGTAAGAGTCTGTCCAGCGTTCAGCACTGGGCGGTTATGGCTTTGGTCGTATCCTGGCGGTGGGTCAAACGCTCACCCGGTCTGACCCGGTCTTGTGAAAGCTGATGATGATCCAGGTGGAGCAGAGGTGTGAGACACATACACGGGGCTGGTTTATGGGACTGTGCGTTCTATTCATGACCTATTTAAACAGGACGGCAGAAGGTCAGAGGATTTATTGGAGGCTGTGTAATATTGCAAGTTCTTACATTCCAGGGTCACCAGGCTTGGCTTCGACTAATAACAACTAATAAGGACTTTTAAAGGACATTTACGATTAAGCGATCGTGATGTCTACAAAAGTTGTTTTCTAATAAACATGTAGTCTGACTCAAAGTCCACTATGACTGCAAATGAATGAGTTGTTAATGTTGTTGCCTTTCCACAGATCTGACCTGAAACTTGGCCTGGTGGCACTGGTTTAATGCTTTGCTGGGAATCATTTCAGGCAAAAGAAACACCTATTGCAGGGCCTCCACTAGAAAAGAAGTGCTCGTGATAGAGTTCTCCTTGAAAGAAATAGATAAAAGTTACTTAAAGTGGAACTCAACACTAAATAGTTTTTGAGTATTGAGTTGAATACTGTTCCTATAGTCATTTTTTTTTAGCAATTCTAGTGCAAATTAGGTACATTTGCAGTCAAAATGTATAAAATGTAAGGGTGGTCGATGCAATTTCAAGTAGTTGGTGACATCATGTAGGACTGCTCCGATTACAGCCAGCCAATCACAGTGTTCCTTATACCCAAAACCCAAAAAATAACTTGTAAGATCAACTAGAAAAAATCCTTGTAATGATTTGCACTTTTAAAGTAAATTTTACAGCTGTAATATCAGATACAATTTACTGTCAGTATTAAGTAAAAAGTGCTCACCACACAATTAACAGTCATGAATTTACTGATTTACCAATTGTTTTAAAGTTAGAAGCCATGTGCATGTAAATAAATTAAGTAAAATAGATAAAATATTGTCATAATTAACTGCATTGCTGTGATGAAAGTAAATATTATATGTCTAGTATTTACTGATGTATAATAAATGGTACATTTTTATAAAGCGCTTTACAACAAGGAACACACACATTTATATTTATATAGTAGAACTTGCTCATTAAACACAATACTTCGACTACATGAGTAAAATAAGTACAATTTGTCCATTGTTATTATATAATTTGTAGATCCTACGGAATTATGTAATTTCAGTGTAAAAATGACACCACCCCGCTCCTCCACAATTCCCTAAATAGAAACATCTCCTCCTTATGCTAGAAATCATACTTGTTTACAGCCAGTGCGCATTCAGAAGCGCTGTTGAAGTTTCCTGTCCAGAAGTAATTTAGCGACCGACGCGTCAGTCTTTAGACCCTTCGTCTGCTTTAGTTCGCGCCGTCGCTGGAAGGAATCTCCAAGAATCACCTTAGTTTGGCTTCGGCCCTTTTCCCCTTCTCTTCTTTCAGCGACCAAAAACGGACTTTCTTTTGCAGCGAACTGGTCGTGGATTCTTCTTCTAACTGCGAGGAAACAGTTCAAAAAAGCCGCTAAGAACCGCTGCACATCTTCAAGACTCAAAGCACTTTACAACAAGGAACCACTCACCCATTCACACATTTATATACCACTTTTAAAACATATTTGTAGTTATATAGTAGAACTTACTCATTAAACACAATACTCTGACTACATGAGTAAAATAAGTCCATTTTTTCCATTATGTAAGTTTTAGTTCTCACAGAATGATGTTGTTTCAGTGTAAAAATTACCACAGTTGATTGCTGTCTGCAATAAAGATACAGTTCCACCAGACAGAAAGTAAAGTAGCTTTAATCATTTTGTCACACCCTATCATTTCTGTTGACTCAGCTGATTCACCTGTCACTCACCTGCCACTCACCTGTCACTCACCTGTCAGGCGGCAACCCCCTGAACCAGCCTGAGTGAGTGCTGTAGTGACAGGTGTTCTCGGTGAGTCCTTACTTCCTCTCTAAAGGCACTGTTGGACTCGTCAGTCCTGACAGAGCTGCTAGCGTCGCATCACCTTCAAACTGCAGCCGGCGTTCTGTCAACACGTGCCGCCGGACTGTGATCTCCTCAGACGGCCGTAACAGAGCTCAGTGCAGGCTTTTCTCGAGGAGTCCTGACAGTGAAAACCACTGAGCGCAGAGGAAATGTGGATTGCGTTAATGCGACGATAGACTGTAGAAAGAAGTGGACTAAGGGCCTGTTTACACCAGAAAGTTTGCTTGTAAAAATTACTAAATATTTTATCAGAAGTGCCTTTCGTTTAGACAATGATGGCGTTTTTTGGGCTTAAAAACACAAATATCCGAAACCACTCTCCAGAGTGGAAAAGTTGAATACACTCCGCCGTAGCATTTCCGTCTACACTGCCCAAGACACAAAATTTTGGTCAGATCTGCTCACGTCATGTACGCGTATACGTCAGATACAGTACATACAGTACACAGAAGCAAACTGCTCTAATAAAAGTACAAGAGGCATCCCAACAAATGTACAGAATATGCATAGACCTCTGTCAAATTATACTATATATATATATATATATATATATATATATATATATATATATATATATATATATATATATGTATATATATATATATATATATATATATATATATAGTAATGATTTTCACGCTTTGTTTGCTATTTACTATTTCCCTGAGCGTTCAGTATTGTGCAGTATCACATACATAAGGTGAGGGGCCTTTTAGCATTTTGTTCCCATACTGTACCGAAAATGAACCAAACTGTGACCTCAAAACCAAGGTACGTACCACACCGTGATTTTTGTGTACCGTTACACCCCTAGAAGACACTTCTGACACTGCGTCTTCTGTTCAAACCGTCATCATATAAACGTAGCCTAAGTGAGCGTGACATCATCCAGCCATTATAGAAGCAAATTTGGAACCAGATCCATATTAGAAATAAAATAAAAACCGAAGGATCATGTAGAGCTGGTTAATCCTAACATTTTCCAAAATGACGAGGCCACTGCAGCAGGTACATAGAGAGGAGTGACAATTTTTCAATTGTAAAGTCAATTGTAGCAGAGTGGATGGAGCCGGTAGCGCCCTCATGCTCACTTCCTACTTGGAACGCAGTGACTAGTGGGTTCAATCTGTCCATTTATGGCTGTTATATTTTCAGCTGTATGTTGTATGACTAAAGCACTAATTACAGATGTATTGCTGTAATTAATAAGTGTTGTTTTATTGATATTACCCTTTTAAAACCACAGGGATCACCAGTGACACCGCAGTGCATGACTATAATTTACAGTTTTTATGGCACACCTCGGAGGAGACATCACCGTTATACGATGGCCTGGTGAATACTTCGCCCACCTTGCTGATTGCACGATTCTTGCCGCCTCGTCCTCTGCCTTTTCTCGCTCTTTGCCACAACTTCCTCTTTCTCCACAGCAGCGACGATGACACTGCTGCTTCCTCCAAATGGCCAAACTGAAGTAATATTCTCCCGAGTTATCCTCTGCTATTTTACCACAGAAAGTTGAAATTTTAAGTCGTGTTGTTTGTGTTTTTCCTGCATCAGAGCCATGGACTGAAAGAAAGCACGATACACGACGTAAAAACTTCAGAATTGCTGTTGAAGTTTCCTGTCCAGAAGTAATTTAGCGACCGACGCGTCAGTCTTGGAAGGAATCTCCAAGAATCACCTTAGTTCGGCTTTGCTCCTTTCCCCTTTTCTTCTTTCAGCGACTTCAAAAACTGACTTTCTTTTGCGGTTAACTGGCTATGGATTCTTCTTCTTCTATCATTGCAACAAACTACTGCTAAGTGCGAGGAAACAGTTCAAAAAAGCCGCCAAGAACCGCTACATTGGTCGAGGAAACGGAGTCTTGTGTATAGAAACGTAGGGAGTTTGACTGACAACCTAACAGCCAATAGATAAGGAGGTATATCTTGTGTAGCTGGACAGTTGATGGATTTTCATTCTTTTTTTTCTTTTTTTGTTATCATAATTCCAAGACTGCTGCATCTCTATAATGCAATTTTGAACTTTCATTGACAATTTGAAACTAAAACAAAAACAAAACACAACTCCAGGTATGTTTGTGATGTGGAAACAGTGTTAGAACATAGATCAGAAAATAGCGTAAGATGTGCCCTTTAAAGAGCCTGTTCTTGTGATGGCCTGAGGTGCAGGAGGGACGTGACCGGGCTCTTGTCTCGTCCTTGTGTTGTATTGACCTGTGAGGCTTTAATGTCGTGACTCTGAACCCTCTGGCACCAGGTAAATACTACCACAGAGAGAAGAGAGGGAGGAGGGAGAGGAGGGAAAGAGAGGGAGGAGGAGAGAGACAACAGAGAGGAAGGAGAAGAGACAAACACAATATGATACTGGTGTTGGATATTGGTGCAGATATGGAACATTCTGGCTGATCAGATATCAGTTTCTCATTTTGGTCTATAAATTGGTGTAATGAGATAATTTACTGACCAATGTTGTTTCAGATTTTTTTTTTTACAGTGCATGTTCATGAACAGACAAGCGTGTACAGCATGAATGTAAACACACTGGATTTTAGTAGAATGTTAATTTCCGTCTGCTGTCCCAAGGGTTTGGGGGAGGTAGGGAATAATGTACAATACAATAAAAATTTGAACCGTATATACACTACTATAAAAAAAAAATTACAAAATTGTGATATTTAATACATCTAGTATATACCGTATTTTACAGACTATAAGTCACACTTTTTTTCAGGGTTTGCGACTTATACTCAGGTGCCATCTATCCATCCATCCATCCATCCATCTTCTTCTGCTTATCCGGGGCCGGGTCGCGGGGGCAGCAGTCTAAGCAGGGGCTCCCAAGCTTCCTTCTCCCCAGCCACTTCGTCCAGCTCCTCCGGACGGACCCCGAGGCGTTCCCAGGCCAGCCGAGAGACATAGTCCCTCCAGCGTGTCCTGGGTCTTCCCCGGGGCCTCCTACCGGTGGGACATGCCCGGAACACCTCCCGAGGGAGGCGTCCAGGAGGCATCCGGACCAGATGCCCGAGCCACCTCAGCTGGCTCCTCTCGACGTGGAGGAGCAGCGACTCTACTCCGAGCTCCTCCCGTGTGACCGAGCTCCTCACCCTATCTCTAAGGGAGCGCCCGGCCACTCTGCGGAGGAAACTCATTTCGGCCGCTTGTATCCGCGATCTTGTCCTTTCGGTCATTACCCAGAGCTCATGACCATAGGTGAGGGTAGGAACGTAGATTGACCGGTAAATCGAGAGCTTCGCCTTTCGGCTCAGCTCCCTCTTCACCACAACGGTCCGATGCAGCGACTGCATCACTGCCGACGCCGCACCGATCCGCCTGTCAATCTCACGCTCCATCCTCCCCTCACTCGTGAACAAGACCCCGAGATACTTGAACTCCTCCACCTGAGGCAGAGACTCCCCACCCACCCGGAGAGGGCAATCCACCTTTTTCCAGTCGAGAACCATGGCCTCGGATTTGGAACAGCTGATTCTCATCCCAGCCGCTTCACACTCGGCTGCAAACCGCCCCAGTGCACGCTGCAGGTCCTGGTTCGATGGAGCCATCAGGACAACATCATCCGCAAAAAGCAGCGATGAAATCCTGTGGCTCCCAAACTGGACCACCTCTGGCCCCTGGCTGCGCCTAGAAATTCTGTCCATAAATACAATGAACAGAATCGGTGACAAAGGGCAGCCCTGGCGGAGTCCAACATGCACCGGGAACAGGTCTGACTTACTGCCGGCAATGCGAACACAGCTCCTGCTCCGGTCATACAGGGACCAGACAGCCCTTAGCAAAGGGCCCCGGACCCCATACTCCCGGAGCACCCCCCACAGGGCACCACGAGGGACACGGTCGAATGCCTTCTCCAAGTCCACAAAACACATGTGGACTGGTTGGGCAAACTCCCATGAACCCTCGAGCACCCGATGGAGGGTGTAGAGCTGGTCCAGTGTTCCACGACTAGGCCGAAAACCACACTGCTCCTCTTGAATCCGAGGTTCGACTATCGGCCGAACTCTCCTCTCCAGTACCCTGGCATAGACTTTACCGGGGAGGCTGAGGAGTGTGATTCCCCTGTAGTTGGAACACACCCTCCGGTCCCCCTTTTTATACAGAGGGACCACCACCCCGGTCTGCCAGTCCAAAGGTACTGTTCCCAACTGCCACGCGATGTTGTAGAGACGTGTCAACCAAGACAGCCCCACAACACCCAGAGACTTAAGGTACTCAGGACGGATCTCATCCACCCCCGGAGCCTTGCCACCGAGGAGCTTTCCAACCACCTCAGTGACTTCGGCCAGGGTGATGGATGAGTCCGCCTCTGGGTCCCCAGCCTCGGCCTCCTCTTCGGAGGACGTGACGGTGGGATTGAGGAGATCCCCAAAGTATTCCTTCCACCGCCCGACAACATCCTCAGTCGAGGTCAGCAGCTCTCCCCCCGCACTGTAAACAGTGTTGGTGAAGGACCGCTTCCCCCTCCTAAGGCGCCGGACGGTGGGGCCGTCCGATAGTCCTCCTCCATGGCCTCCCCGAACTCCTCCCAGACCCGAGTTTTTGCCTCTGCAACCGCCCGGGCTGCAGCATGCTTGGCCCGACGGTACCCGTCAGCTGCCTCAGGAGTCCACCGGGCCAGTAAGGCCCGGTAGGACTCCTTCTTCAGCTTGACGGCATCCCTTACTTTCGGTGTCCACCACCGGGTTCGGGGATTGCCGCCGCGACAGGCACCGCAGACCTTACGGCCACAGCTACGAACGGCCGCATCGACAATGGAGGCCGAGAATGAAGCCCACTCGGGCTCCATGTCCCCAGCCTCCCTCGGGATCTGGGAGAAGCTCTCCCGGAGGTGTGAGTTGAAGGCTGCACTGACAGAAGGTTCCGCCAGACGTTCCCAGCAGACCCTCACGATATGCTTGGGCCTGCCAGGTCTTTCCGGCTTCCTCCTCCGCCAGCGGACCCAACTCACCACCAGGTGGTGATCAGTTGACAGCTCTGCCCCTCTCTTCACCCGAGTGTCCAAGACACACGGCCGGAGGTCAGATGACACGACAACAAAGTCGATCATCGACCTCCGGCCTAGGGAGTCCTGGTGCCACGTGCACCGATGGACCCCCTTGTGCTCAAACATGGTGTTTGTTATGGACAAACTGTGACTAGCACAGAAGTCCAATAACAGAACACCACTCGGGTTCAGATCAGGGAGGCCGTTCCTCCCAATCACCCCTCTCCAAGTGTCACTGTCGTTGCCCACGTGGGCGTTGAAGTCCCCCAGTAGAACAACGGAGTCCCCGGTCGGCGCACTGTCCAGTACCCCTCCCAGAGACTCCAAGAAGGCCGGGTACTCTGCACTGCTGTTCGGCCCGTAGGCCGACACCACAGTGAGAGACCTGTCCCCGACCCGAAGGCACAGGGACGCGACCCTCTTGTTCACCGGGGTAAACTCCAACACGCAGCGGCTGAGCTGTGGGGCTATAAGCAAGCCCACACCAGCTCGCCGCCGCTCCCCGCGGCCAATGCCAGAGAAATGGAGAGTCCAACCCCTCTCAAGGAGTTGGGTTCCAGAGCCCAAGCTGTGCGTGGAGGTGAGGCCGACTATATCTAGCCGGTAACGCTCGACCTCCCGCACAAGCTCAGGCTCCTTCCCCCCCAGCGAGGTGACATTCCATGTCCCCAGAGCTAGTCTCCATGTCCGGAGATCTGGTCGCCGAGGGCCCTGCCTTCGACTGCCGCCCAGATCTCTCTGCACCCGGTATACTCAGGTGCGACTTATATATTACATTTTTCACACAGACAGTCCATAGACCAAATATATGAATTCTATATATCAATCAAAAATTAAAAAAACAAATCGTTATCTGTTTTTTCTATTTTGGTTTTAGAGACAAATAATATTTCTTATTTTTGGTTCTATATTGAAAAACAAATGAACAAATGATACATGGATTGTTCTCTATTCGGTTGTTTTTATTACTATAACTTCTAGAACTTGCCTTTCAAGATGAAATGTCGGTTTTTGATTTTATAAAATAAATTTCCCCTTATAGTCCCGTGTGACTTATACATGTTTTTTTCTTCTTCATTGTAAATTTTTTTGCTGGTGCGACTCATTCTCCAGTGGTTAAAGATGGATGGAAAGATAGCACCATAGGTGATGTAAAAACAAAGCAAAACAGGCGAAGAAGCATCAGTGCTCATGTCCTCTTCCTTAATTTGTTTTAGATTCAGGGTTTATTTGGAACTGGCGGTTATTTATCAAATATACACCTGCACCCAGCATTTTAAGGGTTTTCTTGTATGTGTTTGCACCCTCTGCTAGCAACAATGGTGTTTTGAAGATCCTGTATCCTGTATGTAAAATTTACTCTTGTGAGCTTTAAAGGCTGCATAGAGGATTTTCCAAGTATAGAGAAATCTTAAGTAGAAACACCTCCTTATGCTAGAAATCATGATTGTTTACAGCCGAAGCACGTTCAGAATCGCTGTTGAAGTTTCCTGTCCAAAAGTAATTTAGTGACAGATGCGTCAGTCTTTAGACCCTTCGTCTAGTTTGACTTCGCTCCTTTTCCCCTTCTCTTCTCCTTTCAGCGACCTCAAAAACAGATAGTGCGACCTATAGTAAAATACAGTACACACCTGCACACTATCATTATCTCACATATCCATACACATTTTCAAAGATTCATTCAGTATAATCCATTACAGTTTATAATCTATATATTACAAGTGAGTGCATTTCTGATTCAACCAAAGCCAACTTCTTAATTGGGCTTTAAGCAAGTTCTGTGTGGGGCATTCTCTTATTGTTTAAGGGAGAGTGTTCTATAAGTTTCACCTCGGACTGAGAATACAGCCTGACTAAAAGAGGTGAGCCTGTGTGGGACTATTACGTCTCCTCTAGTGATGGCCCTCGGTTAAACTCCCCCAATGGAGGTGGCGCTAGAGAGTGTAGTGTCTTATAGATCAGACAAGCTTTTTTTAAGTTAATCATATTTTGAAAATCCAGTAGATTAAGTTTTCTCAATATGTTGCAATAATGGTGAGATTGACGTTTTTTATCAAGTATTTTTAGCGCTTTTTAATACAAGATTTCAATAGTTATAGCAGCAAGTGACCAACTTGTTAAACGATAATCAATGTGGGAGATAATCATAGAGTAAAAGAACATCTTGGCTGCATTTAAATTTAGGTTATTTCTGATATGTCAAAAGTTTTGGATGTTAAATTTCATAACTTACTCATAACCTACTTTTTTTTAAATTACCTTTAAATGATAACGTGGGGTCCAGTATTACTTCAAGATATTTAAATTCCATAACGAGATTGAGTTCTATACCATTCAGAAATATGTTTGATCGAGCTGCCTCTAGATGTTTTTATATTACTATTAATTATTAATATTAAACTTGTATTTAAACAAAGCTTTTCTGTAGTTACAAAACACATTTAGATCATTTTTTACCTTATGATGCTTGTGTTTAGAGCAGGGGTGTCCAAACTTTTTTCATCAAGGGCCACATATTAAAACACAGACCAGCGTGAGGGCAGATCGAGGGTCTTAGACTGGTGGTCAAAACAGTGAGGAATTCAAATCTGTGCATTTATTTCATTTTCATTGTTTATTTGAGCATACAAGGTTCATAATAAAATACCGAAGCAAAGCAAAAAAAATTATACAGTAATAAGAAATGCTCAAAAGGAGTGGGCAGAAGCAAGAGCTTATGGGAGCCCACCCCCTTTCACAGCTGTTATCTTCACACCAGGTGACATAATAATATGTAATATAAAATGTTTATGAAAAGTTTTTTTTTTGTTTGTTTGTTTGTTTATTTATTGTCATTTGAATACCAACCAAAATTAGACAATGAAACTGTTCAGCAGCAAGTGTCAGTGTAGCGCCCATGCCCGGGCACATACACCGGAGTGCGTGCGCCAGGGCATGAGCAAGTGTAGTTTGTGCATCATGTGTCTTTTATGCCCCATTTAGAGCATAATACAGTAATACTTTCAGTTTATATCTTTTCTTGAATTGCATTAATGAAGTGCTATTTTTAATTTCCTCGTCTAGGCCATTTATAACAGGTTTAAATGACCCTCCAGACCTTTATTCAGGCTTAGACCCTCAAAAGGACACACTACATTTACTTGATCAAGTTCAAAAACATGCAGTAAAAAGTATGACTTGTGGTAGTATGGGCCAATTCACTAAGAAGCCTGAGGGCCAAAACAGTTGGTTTGAGGGCCACATTTGGTCCCCGGGCCATAGTTTGGACATGCCTGGTTGAGAGGAAAAAAAACATTTTTAGTCTCCGCCCTGGTACTGGTCGATATCGGGGCATCAGCAGATACTTAAAGTCATTGGTATTGGAACTGAAAAATCCGGAAAGGTGGATCCCTAGTAAGGAAGAGAGACATTACCAAAAAAAATGTAAGTACAATGATATAAAGTCTTTAGTGTTAGATTTGAGTTCCAGTAGAACATTTCCGTCTCATGTCAGGACTGATGGACTGTGGTTTAGAATGTAATTTGTAATGTAATTTGTAATGTAATCTGCAGTGTAATGAGCAGTAAGTGAAGCATCAGTCGATACTGGGCTCTTTAACTTTTACAACAGCTCACACCTACAGCTCAGTCTACACAGCACTGGGACTGTGAGAGAAAGAAGAAACATGACCTCCTATTTGTGAGAGAGAAGTCAGGACAGGCGTGATCACAGAAGTATTTTGTTTTTTCCTTCATGTAGGTCCTATATTATGCATAATCGACACCTTTGTTATCAGTCTGTCTGCGATTCCCAAGATCAAAATGCTCTGTTCCACCTCAGGATACAATCAAGGAGTAATTTTCAAGTTAATAGCTACCTTTGAGTTCAGTAGAGGTTGGCGATTCCAGGGCTGAAATCATCCAAATGGTTCTAGTGAAGGTGTGTGGAGTTTAAAAACACAGTGGAGTACTATGTTTATGATGTGGGAACAACATTATAACATAGATCAGAAAATGGCCTAACATGGCCGCTTTAATATTACTAACAATACGGAGAGATCATTTTATGAGAGAAAAACGAGTTTGGTTTCTAAATATAGTTTCTCCAAAGTGCAGATCTTCACGTACCGTTCACTTTCTATGGGAGAATAAACAATCAGTACAGAAAGAACACGCAGTAGACACCAGCAGCATGTTACGACCTTATGTACTCTGTAAATAAATATTTCAGCCGAGAAGACCTATGTAATAGTAGGGGGTTTTATCTCAAAGCTAAAGGCTAAAGTACAGCAACAAATTTACAGCAACAGTACCTCTCTGGAGGAGGCAGTCACCTATACATGAAATAGAAGAAAATATGAAGTTAAAATGTTCTGCATGGAGTTAGCTCAGTTTTATGCCATAGTCTGGAATATCATAATAATTCTATAATAATATTACATAAAGGAACAATATTTCAATGGAAATGAGCATTAGGCACTAGGGGTGTAACAGCATCCAAGTCTCATGATACGATATTGCCATGGTCTGAACCTCATGGTACGATATTTATTGCGATATTGTGGGAAAGCTCACAATATTCCGATATTCTAAATAATAACAAAACTGACATTATAAAGTGCTTTGACCAGCCATTCGGTACAACATTTATTGTCATTAGGGATGGAACGATATCCAAATCTCTGTACGATATTTTCACCATATACATCTCACCGTACCAGATTTATTGCAATATTTTGTGGACACTCAGAAAACTTTGAATCTGTTCCTTTTTCCTCTAAAAATTCCTCCACAAGACTTAATCCAAAGAATGAAGATTTCAAAGTGCTTACAACAGTTATTTCTTCATGTCGTCTGCACTGAAACGGAGCAAAGGATCATGGTCTATGTAGTTCCCTCTGTTTTTTTAGCTATTTCTGCATCAGAACTATTCATTCAAGCAAAGAGACGGGATTCAATATATTGTGATGGTCCACGATATTATTGTGAGACTTTTGACAATACAATACCATATTTCGGTTATTGTTCCATCCCTCGTAGGCTTTCCTCTAGGCCATAGACTGAGAAGAAGTGGACTAAGGGAGTGTGACGTCACCCATAACGCTCAGCTCCAGTCAAATGAAGCTCATCGAGGATAGCAATTTATGGGGCAAATTTGGAGCCGAGTTCCACATTAGGAATAGAGATTTATTTACGGACAAAATGGCAAAATAAAAACACCAGGATCATGTAGAGCGGGTTAATACAAACATTTTAAGACCAAAATGATGAGACTCACCCCAGCAGTTACAGAAAGAGGGTTGACAGGTTAGCTATGTCCAACAGTCTTCTCTTAAACAGAAAACACTTTGTTCCACCTTGTGATGTCATGTGGTTGTATAGGAAGTGCTCCTCTGGGTTTTTAAACTCCTTGTACTTTCACTAGAATCCTTTGGATAATTTCAGCCCCGGAATTGTCCATCTTTACTGAACAAAAGGTATAAAGTAGTAACTTGAAAACTACCAATGCATGACATCACAAGGTGGAACAGAGCATTTTGAGCTTTGGAGATGCAGACAGACTAATAATAAAGGGTTACTCAAACGTGTGAATGAAACAAAACGCAACTTCAGGTATGTTTATGATGAGAAACATTATAACATGACTTAAAGTTTGCAAGAGACAGTTTTGGATTATACAGGACCTTCAAATGAACTAGTTTTGCAAGAAAATCAGGTGCAGCGTCTTTCTTTCTTTTTTTCTTTCTAGTTTGGTTCCTTTTCCAGCTCCAAATTGAGACATCACATCAGTCCTTCCACTGTAACTATACCTGACACTGAAGTCCTTGTACGGCTGTTTTTGCGTCGATATCGGAGTAAAAACATTGGGCCGGCGTAGCCCCCAGCCCCACACTCATATCAGTGCGTTCTTCGGTCCGTAGGATGCCTATAGGAGCTGTGTGGGGGTCTGTGCCGTAAGCTGTAGAGTCGGCCTGTCACAGCGTATTACTGTGTCTCTGTTTCTCCTCAGAATGGACATGAACATAGAGAGCAGAGAATGGCATCACCGCGGAAACAAGTCAAGCGTTAAGAGGGCGAATGGGGGGGGGGTCAGAGGAGCAGGACCCACCACCTCCACAGCTACAAGCACGAACCAATATCCCAGAATGTGACATAGGATCATGAGCTATTCCCATATTACACAAAATTGAGCTTTAAGACATGATATAATATTTCCTCATCACAAACAGACCTGGAGTTGTGTTTTGTTTCATTCACACATGTTTAACACACAAATTCTGCATATTTAGGCTTCTCTCAAACAGTCTGTTCCACCTTGCGATATCATGTGGTAATACAGGAAGTGCTCCACTGTGTTTTCAAACTGCAAACACCTTCACTGGAATCATTTGGATGATTTCAGGTCCGGAATTGACAATCTGTTCTGAACTATATAAAGTAAAATAAGATAAGAAAAGAAAAGAAAAGAAAAGATAAGATAAGATAAGATAAGATAGGACTTTATTGATCTCGCAGTGGAGAAATTCAACAGTCACAGTAGCTCCAGGACAGTTTAGTGCAAAAAAGGAAAAAAGTGTGATGCAATGAAGATAAACAATAATAATAAAAATAGAAGTAATAATAAAAATAATAATATAAAGTGAATAAGTATATGTACAAAATTTACAAAGAGAATTGAAATATAAATACTATATATATAAAATAAAGAAAGTACAAAAACAGTGCAAGTTGTCACAGTCCAGTAGTGGCACAGACATGGTTATTGCACAGAGGAGTTGTACAGTCTGACAGCGGTGGGGATGAATGATCTGCGGTAGCGCTCCTTCCTGCACTGAGGGAGTCAGTAAGAGCCTGCTGACCTCTGCTGTGTCAGTGTGGCGCTCTTGCTGCACAGAGGTGGACAGGAAGAGACTGCAGAGGGTGACCAACACCCCACACAAACTCACTGGCTGCCCTCTGCCATCCATATCTACCATCTACAACTCCCAGTGTCCCAGCAGGGCCAGGACCATCATAAAGGACAGTACCCATCTTGGCTTCCACCTCTTCAGCCTGTTGCCTTCTGGTAGGAGCTTCAGGTCCATTCCAGCCAGAACAAACAGACTCAGGGACAGCTTCTTTCCCAAACCACTCACCATACTAAACTCAAGTTTGGGAGACATCGTTATCTGATTTCTGGAGTTATCAGATTGCCCAAATGTGAACAGATACTGATGGGAGTAATCAGATTTCTTTCTGATTGTTCACACATGTGCAGGTTTTGACAAGGGAAATTGTGCAAAAATGTCAAATTAATAATAGTTTGCAGTGAGAACTAATGCTCCGACCCACTTGGACACAAGTAGCTCTTATCTGTTTGCCAATTTGTAGTGTCAATGCCCATGTCCCACACCCATCGGCCCCTCTGACCACCAGCATCACTCACACACACACCACTTTCATACTAGGCAATGTGGGTGAAGAGCAACAACAGTTTTTGTGACTGGCGCCTCCCTGTGGCACCTGGTGTTCCCTGTGGTCTCCCATCCAAGTACTAACCAAGCCCGGCCCTGCTGAGTTTCGGAGATCTGACGGGATCAGACTTTGACAAGCTACTATGGCCCCATTTGCACTGTCACTGCTAAACACTTTGCTTCCAAGTCTGTTTCACTGTTATGTGTCTGTTTCACTGTTATGTGTCTGTCTGTGTATCCCTGGAGGGTTTTGCACAAGTTTTAGTAGTAGTTTACGTGTATTAGCTAATAATTTCATAAATTTTTGTGTGCACTTTGAAGGAGCTGCTTCTCATCTATTCTATTCTATGCTATTCTAACTAAAGGTAAAAAGAGTTGTTCACTTGAAAACTTCATGACATCACAAGGTGGAACAAAACATTTTGAGCATTGGAGATGTAGACAGACTAATAATAAAGTGTAGTAGTAGACACATCTCCAGGTCTGTTTTTGATGAGATAACAACCTTCTAACACGGCTTAAAGCTCTAATAGTACATTTTGCATAATATAGAACCTTTAACAAACCGTGTATTGTCTTCAGCAGTTTGTTCTGGTGGGAATCAGTCCTCCCGTTTAGAGGAAAATACTTTACCCTACACCGCCATTGCCTCTTTCATTTCCACTTCATTTCATCTTTTCATTTAAAAACCTCCATATTGAATCCGCATCCTCTTCTCCAATAGTCTCACCTGCAGTTTTATGAGAGCCCTGTGTGGAGCGTCTCATATTTTCACATTTTCATTTTTATTCACTTGTGGTTTAGTATTTCCTTACAAATCAATGCAAATGTGTGCATCGTCTTGTGTTTTGATGAAAACTCTGCAGGTGTGGTAAAGCCATTAAAGCGGATGGAGTCTCTGCATCTTATAAATCTATATCATTATCCGTCTGGGCTGTGTGTTCTCTGTGGAGTTTGGGGGAAAATGAAGTTTATGTTTCTGAAGTGAGCGGTAAAATGAGAGTGAGAAGACTTTATCTGATTTCTGGAGTTATCAGATTACCCAAATGTGAACAGATACTGATGGGAGTCGTCGGATTTCTTTCTTATTTTCACACGTGTACAGGGTTTGACGAGGGAAATTATACGAAAATGTCAAATTAATGACAAAAAAACTACACTGTGGAATGTTATAGCAAACTAAATGTCCATGGAAATAAGGAACAGGCCTTCCTCCAGGTTAGAGCAGAGTCAGGTTTGTGGAGATGCAAACCTATCTCAGAGCAAGGATGTTTTTCAGTGCAATATGAGGGAATACTTATAAATCAAATATTAATAACATTTCTCTATTCCAAAAGAAGCTTATTGGGATTATTAATCATACAAATTAATATGCACCAACAAATCCTCTTTTTGTTCAGCTAAAAGTACTTGAGTACAGACCTGAGTACAGCCGTAGTGATGTACAAGGCCTAGAACCATTTGCTTCCTCCTTGTTTACAGGAGTTATTTGAGCTGAGAGAGTCAGTATAACCTTAGAAGAACAGGTCTCTTTAAAAAAAAAAAAAAAAAAAAAGATAAGAACAAAGAAAAAAAGGATTGTATTTCTGTTAGAGGGGATATGGAACAATCTGAGTGATGATTTTAAAAAGTCCAACACTGTAGAAGCCTTTGAAAAGGGTATAAAGCGTTATGTTTTGAAAGATATAGAGCTAAATTATGCATTCAATTTAGAGATGTCCCGATCAAGATTTTTTGGCTTCCGATCTGCTCTGATTTTTTTGTTTTTTAAGGAGTGCTCTTTCCAATACCGATCTGTTGCGGGGGGAAATTTTCTTCGTTAGTTAGAATCAAGTTTTCAAAAATAAGATCAGATAAATACAATAAAATAAAAGATAAAAATAGTTCTCTCTCAAAAATTATTTACATTTACAGCTTACGTCATATTTACATCTATTCATACATGTGTGAGCTGTCCAATACTCATAAAAGAGCCGGATTGGAGCCGATACCGATACTGAATATTGGATCAGGACATCTCTAATTCAATTTTGTTTGTTTTGATTGTTATTTTGTCTCTTATATGCTGCTTTTCTTTTTTTGGCATTTGGCATTTTGGCATTTTTTCTTCAGCCTAAACCCTTTCGGTCATGATCCATGGCATTGTAGTCTATGTTTTTTTGTTTTGTAGTGCTGCAAAATGACCGAATAAACTACTACTAAACACAACCAAAAAATAAAGCTTTTGTTTTATTTTTTTCTTTTATTTTTTTGGCTTAAAGCTACAATTTGCAAGTTTTTATATATTTTTTCACCAGGAGATGGCAGATATGAAACCATTTTTTGGTTTGTTTTGTTTCCTTCCTTCACACACTTTACAGTAATCCTTTTTTGTTAGTCTGTCTACATCTCCAGAGCTCAAAATGTTCTGTTCCACCTTGTGATGTCATGAAGCACTAGTTTTCAACTTCCACTACCTTTATTTCAGTAGAGATTAGTAATTGCAGGTCTGAAATGATCCAAATGATTCTAGTGAATGTGCGCAGAGTTTAAAATCCCAGCGTAGCATTTTGTGTTTGACCACATGACATCACAAGACATCGAAATTTCATGTGTTATCTGATTTCTCGAGTTATCTGATTATAACTGGCCATGTAATGTACCCAGTGTTGTGATGTGTTGAGATGTGAGTCGTGCGGAGAGGAGAGGGTCCACAGGGAATCACAAAACTTTTTTTTTTTCTCAAGATATGGCAGTAAAACCAAATTACAGCCGGCGAAAGCAGAGGCCACTTGTACGAGCAGACAGAGGGAAGAGAGGAGGAGGAGTAATAAAAGAATGATCTACTTCTGTCATTATAAAGATCTACTCATGTGAACGTTCATTACTTCATAAAAAATAATAATATGTTTTGCTAAAGCTTGGGTTAGATGTTAGAACTGCTGTTACTTTCCGTGCATTTTTTTGTTTTGTAGTATAGTTGTTTTGGGTTCTGGGAAAATCAGATACTAAAACTAAAAGTAGATACTCATTTGAGCAGGTAACGATACAAAAAAGTCACATTTATAGAGGAATTTAAGCATTGGAACGAGAATAAAAAATCAGAAAGTCAACAAACAAGGTCCTTATCCCCTATGAATGCTTTTCTAACAGAGTCATGAATTTGTTGTAAACACAATTTGACTGTAGAATGAGACCGGTGACGGTTTGTGAACTTAAAAACAAAGAGAAGTCCAGAGTTTTACGTGTACAATAATTCAGGCAAAATGCAAACTGAGCATTTTTGAGTCATCTTGAATTGGGATTAATGGTTTAATGAAACAAGTGTGTATGAAGTAAAAATAATGCTCCAAATAAAAGTTTAAAAGCTCTCAGGGGTCAATTTTGTTCAATATTTTCAGACCTATTCTGTAAAATCGTCCTTTTAGAGCCTTTAGCCATGTTATAGTTGTGTCTCTTCACCACTGACTCACCCGAAGTTATATTTATAATAATTCAGGCATGTTTGAGTCATCTTTACTGATCACTAAGGATGTAACAGTAACTGAAATCTGGTGATATCGTATCGTCAAAGGTCTCACAATAATATCGTGGACCATCACAATATATCGAATCACAAGTCTCTTCACTTAAATGAATAGGTTTGATGCAGAAATAGCTAAAAAAACAGAGGGAACTACATAGACCATGATCCTTTGCTCCGTTTCAGTGCAGACGACATGAAGAAAAACTGTTCTAAGCACTTTGAAACCTTCATTCTTTGGATTAAGTCTTGTGGAGGCATTTTTAGAGGAAGAAGTAGCAGATTCACAGTTTTGTGCCTCCACAAAATATTGCAGTAAATCTGGTATGGTGAGATGTTTATGGTGAAAATATCTTACAGAGAGATTTGGATATCGTTCCATCCCTAATGACAGTAAATGTTGTACCAAATGACTGGTCAACATCTTGTTTTTATGTATATCGTAATATCATGAGTCTCCACCATATTGTGCTTTCCCATGATATCGCAATAAATATCATACCATGAGGTTCATCCTGTGACAATATCGTATCATCAGACTTGGATATCGTTACAGCCCTATTGTCACTTATTTTCAAGACGCCATATTGCCACCACCGGTACACACGCCCACTGCTCTGTACTTCATACTTCGTACTTCGTTCTTCAACTTTATTCTCTTAACTGGTGATAGACCTAGGATTTGGCCTCATTGCGTTGTCATTGTGGTACTGATGAAAAAAAATCCCCTCCTCACTCGCGTGATCTGCAGCTGTCAGAGGTGGTGTTGGAGGTGCCAACTCTTTCTTGTGATGATGTTTAAGCTGAAGCCTGTTCCCACTGTGCACCACAGTTTTCTAATGCAGAAATCTGCAGACTTGTTTCTTTTATTAAGTCGTTTTAGACAAATATTGCGAAAATGTGCTAACTCTAACATAATGATCCCTGGGTTTCACAGATTACAGCAGGAACAAGTACAATGTGTTCATTAAAGCTGTAATAATAGCAGTAAACAGCAATAAGAGTAGATTTCAACAAAACCTCTGTTTTGCCTGTTATCTTAAGGGTGCACTGTGTAACTTTTCGGTTGGGGGTCCGTCACCTGTTTGTTTCTATGGATATGTCATTACACTACCTGGAATGCTCCACAATAGACTTTAAACTCACTAGCAAAATCCACAGTAACAACATTACACAATGACAGTACAGCATTTATTGATAAATGATGAGAAGAATGAGGAGATGAAAGATGAGATGAAGTAGGTAGAGGTGGCTGGGTTGAGACTCAGGTGGGGGGCTCCGTCTCAATCAATCGGTCCAACCAGTACGGGATCCCCCCTTTGTCTGTCTTATAGATGTCTTATAGCTGAAAGACAAACAAGAGGTGGGAGGGTGAGGTCGAGATAACTGAGACAAACTGATTTGATGGGATAGGCTGAGAGGGAGGTTGAGGCATGGTCCTGCTTGTGAATCTCAGTCAGGCATATTAACTCGACTTTATTAAATTACTGGTGGTTTTGTAGCTCAAAATACTGCATTTTTTAGACTATAAGTCCGAATTTTTTTCAGGGTTTGGGTGGTCCTGTGACTTATACTCAGGTACGACTTACATATTACATTTTTCTCACTGACAGCCCATAGACCATATATATATGAATGGACAGAGCTAACATGCTTAGGGTCTTGTGGCCCGTCATTTTGGTCTTAAAATGTTCGTATTAACATGCACTACATGATCCTGAATTTCTTTTCGCTATTTGGTCCATCAAAAAAATCCTCTTCATAACATAGAGCCTGGCTCCAGATTCACTCCTGTAACCATGAGCACCGGGAGCGCTGTTTGAGTGAAGCTGAACATTTTATTACTATAATTTGCCTTTCAAGATGAAATGCCGATTCTCGGTCTCTGTTTTTTTTTTTTTTTTCCCAAAACCTGACTGTGAGTGGGGTTGCCTCTTCACAGATCTGACCTGAAACTTGGTCTAGTTTGGTCTCCATGAAGTACATACAGTGAAAATTCCAGACAAAGCAATAACATCTCCATGGAGAAAAGCATTTGATGGACCCTCCAGCAGAAAAGTTACACAATGCACCTTTAACACTGAAATGTGTTAGTGAAGCGGCAGAAGGTTCTTATACCACAATACCATAAGACAGTTAGCAAACGCACTTCTAACCTGTGATTTGTGTTTGAGAGAGCCGTGCGGTGAGAGTGGTCTGCCGGGAATTGCAGCGCTCCTATTCTTCGGCGGTAAAACCAAATTACCACCGACACCGATGAAGGCCATTCGTATACAGGCAGATGGAGGGAGGAGGAGAGGAGAGAGGGAGTGGGTAATAAAAGAGCGGAGAGCCAAATGACAATGAGAAGAAGAGTAAATCATTCAGCAGTTCGGGTGGTGTCTGAAGCCTGCTTTAGATTCAGAGGAGAGGTAGAGGAACAGTAACAGGCAGATATGTGGAAGATGTGGAAGATACTATAGGGCTGCAATATTAAGCACAATTGAATAGAGATGTAACAATAACTGAAATATGGTGATATCGTATCGTCAGAGGTGTCACAATAATATCGTGGACCATCACAAGATAGCCAATCACAAGTCTCTTTGCTTAAATGAATAGTTCTGATGCAGAAATAGCTAAAAAAAAATGCATTTCAGTGCAGACTACATGAAGAAATAACTGTGAAGGTATTTTTAGAGGAAAAAAGAGCAGATTCACAGTTTTGTGCCTCCACAAAATATCGCAATAAATCTGGTACAGTGAGATGTATATGGTGAAAATATGGTACAGAGAGATTTGGATATCGTTACATCCCTAATGACAATAAATGTTGTACCAAATGACCATACCATAGCATTTTAGAATGTCAGTCTTGTTATTATGTAGAATATCATAATATCCTGAGCTTTCCCACCATATCATGAGCTTTCCCACGATATCACAATAAATATTGTACCGTGAGGTTCAAACCATTATGATTTCATATTGTGAAACTTGGATATCGTTACACCTCTACAATTGAATAGAAAATCGCAATCTTTTATTTTGTCACTTATATATAGGTTAGTGTAAGACATAAGTGCTGGAATTCTGTCATTGTTTAACAGGGTTAGGCATTATAAGTACTAGGGCCCGACTGATATGGATTTTGTTGCAGCCAATTTGATACTAATAAAAGTAAAAGAGAGTTGGAGCTGCCAATAGCCGATATAATTGCCAATATATTTATGACGTACAGATTGACTGTAAATCTTCGATTGTTTATAAAACTTTGGTTTGGCTCTATTGGATTTTCAATTGGGTTTATTTGGGCGACATTTATGGTTATGTTTTTTCTAGTGCTGCAAAATGACAGAATAAACTACTACTACTACGCAATTAGCCAAATTTTAAAGCTCCTATATTATGCAAAATGTACTCTTATGAGCTTTAAGCCATGTTATAATGTTGTTACCTCCTCAAACCACAACCCAGAGTTGTGTTTTGTTTCATTCACATGTTTGAGGAACCCTGCATTATTAGTCTGTCTACATGTCCAAAGCTCCATATGCTCTGTTCCTCCTTGTGATGTCATGAAGTGGTAGTTTTCAAGTTAAATGGTCACATTTATCGAACACTTTTCCACCCTCAACTCTCAACTCAAAGCGCTTTAAAGCCCAGAACCACTCACACATTCATGCAGCGGTGTACGCAGACAGTGAGGGTGAGGTGGGTTAAGTGTCTTGCCCAAGGACACAGCAACAGCTATCTTTTACCTTACCTTGTTCAGTTAAGATGGGTCATTTAGCTGAAATTCTTCAAATGATTCTAGTGAAAAACACAGTAGAGCACTTCTTGAATTACCCCATGATGTCATAAGGTGGAACAGACTGTTTTCTCAGCCTAAATATGCAGGGTTTGTGTGTTAAACATGTAAATGAAACAAAACAAATCAGGTACTACGGAACCGATACCCGATCCAGCTGATTTTTCCAGTATCTGCACTGATATTCGATACCAGCTATAATGTTGCTAGGTCAACTTTAGTTTATTATTTGGAGATTGTGTAATGTCAGTCTAGTGTTGTGTGTGTTTTGAGCCCTTTATCCAAGCAGATTTATCCAAAACTAGTGATTTGCCCCAGTTTTATACAAGAAATGTACCTGGTGTCCCTATTTGACCAGCTGTGAATAGTAAAAGGGTAATATGTTGTCATTTGTTTAATTAATATACAAAAAATGTGCTTAAAAATAAGGCAAAAACAAAATGCATCAACAAAGGCCCCTCAGATTATGAGTAGGATGGATGCTCTTTTCATAATTTTATGTATACCAACCATCCCAACCCAGGTGTGTCCAAGTTTTTACTTTAGAAAATCTGGTTACCCTAAGCTTGGAACAGTTTGGAACAGACAACATACAATTTAAACACATTTTATTTCATTTTTTAGTCCTAATCTTTTTTCCAGTTGACAGGTTCATACTGAATCAAATCCATCATGTAAAGCTAGTAAATGATCCTAGTGTGTGACAGGGACTTAAATAATGACAAAAGGCACATGTACGCTCATATATGTGAGTGATGGGTGAGAGGAGACAGATGGAGGAGCAGATATGAGACACTGTAATCCACTCATGACTAAGTGTGTGTGGATTCTCCAGCTCTAATTATGCGTTGCACAGAACTGGAGACACTACAGTAAGACAGGGACGAGAAGATCAACTATACAAGCTTTAGTGCACATAGGCAGCACATTCCGATATACTTTTATAACAAAGACTACAGTTTGTCTTCTTTGTCTCTAACTGTCCTTGTGTTGTGCCAGGCGCGAGCTCCAACCAGAGCCATGGGGAGTACCCAGAGTGCAGGAGGGAGTGCGAGCCTATGGAGGAGCCCTCTCTGCTGGTGTCTCCTCTGGTGGTGGCCGGCATCGTCATAGGCCTGGTGCTCTTCCTCTCCTGCATCACCATCATCGTGGGCAGCCTGCGAAAGGACAGCCGCCTGCGCAACCCCCACCTCAGGGCCAGCTACGGTCAGTTCCCAGGGGCATGAGGGGCAAGAGGGGCACGGGAGTCAGGATGTGCATGTGCAGCCTGGTGCTATGGCAAAGAGAGATGGGAGAGTATTGAGGGGAATGTCATAAACATACCGATCTGTGTCCCCAGATATGAGTCAAACAAATATAACTCAGCTGCAATCCTGATTTATTCTGAATTATAATAAACAGACACGGTGGCCATGTTGTTTGTGCTATAATTTGGTGTTTGATTATCAAGATGATTATCCAATCAGAAAGCAGAATGAGCCTCATTTGAGTTGCCAGTTTCACTGCTGAAATCCAGTTGGTTTAAACCTAAAATGCCTCTCTCTGATCTGAATGTCTCTACCTGAACCCCAGCACCTGCAGATAAACATGAATCAGTGCTAGTGCAGCCTCTGTAGCTCAAAACTTGGCAACCCAGGTTGGGTTATGATCGTAGTTCATTGTTTAAACCAGTAAAAGCACTGGCTACTCGACCTTTACTTACTGGTCAGGTCCATATAAAACTCTTTTTACATAAAACCAAGATAACACAAACACTTAGACATAAAGGTGCACATCAGACCTTCTTCTGCTTTTATTCTGATCAATTCTAATGTAAGTTTAGATATTAATTGATAATGACAGAGTATTAAACTTGTGTGTAGTGTTCACCACTCTTCACATTTACCACCCCCCTGATCTTCTTTGGCTCAGATGACCTTTGAACACATCTGTCACATCTGATCATCCTCTGCCCCAGCCAACGGTCCTCAGTGCACTGTGGGAGTTTTATTGCTTTTTATAGCAATAATGCCTAAAAAAACAGGCATTCTGACTGTGAGCGGGATCACCTCTCTACAGATCTGACCTGTAACTTGGTCCAGTTTGGTCTCCATGAAGATAGAGAGGTTTAAAACCATAGTGTAGAACATTCCAGACAAAGCAATATCTCCATGAAGAAAAGCATTTGACGGAAAAGTTACACGATGCAGCTTTGACATGTTTATTTTCCAGCCCTAATGTAATGAGATGGTAACAGTTGAATTCCTCTGTCCAGGTCAGGATGGCTTCTCATACGGGGGCTCGGTCGGGGAGCTGAGGTCCACCTGTTTGGAGGAGTTTCCCCCGGGGTTAGACTTCCACTCGTACGGAGAAGGTCTGGACCAGATCGCCGGTCTGGAGCAGATCACCGGCCTGTACGCAGACTCTCCTCCACGGTAAGAGCTGCTGTGGACGTGAAGATAGGCAAAGTGGGAATGGTCGAGGGATCGTGACTTTGAGATCGATATTTTGTTGTATCTACTGAAAGAAAAAACCTGCGTCCTATGCAGCTTTTCTTTCATGCGTGTTCAGTATCGAGGAGAGACGACCAAGATTCAATAGATTCAAATTAACAAAGTTTAATCCCTGACAGTACAATTCTAAGCAGAGCTCTGGGTCTGAAGGGTCCCTAAACAGCACACAATCTACGTGCGTCTTAGGTTAGGCACAACTTCCGAACGCACACACCCCCTTCAGCCCAGCATTAAAAGACAAGCATTATAAATATTCATGAACCTATGACTAAACATTTCTCTGTGTCCAGCTGACTCTATCTCCTTCCCATATTTGGTGTTCCTGTCGTCTCCTCACAGCCAGACCTCACGTGACTCCATGACCTCGCAAGACATGAGTTCCCACACTGAGTCTGCACAGAAAGATATATGCATCCTCCCTAGTGATAAGCTCCGTGGGCCAGCTGTGAGCCAGCACAGTATTTCTTTGTTTCATAGGCACAATATGAATTTTATAATGACTGGTAGAAATGATTACATTCTTCATTACAAGGCATATATTAAAGACACACTATGAATTTATAATAAGTAGTAAAAAATGATTATATTCTTCACTACTTAGGTTTGTCACAATAATAAAGTTTAAAGGCAAGGCAAGTTCATTCGTCTAGCACAAATGTTACACAAAGTCATTCAAAGTGCTTTACAGAATAAGAAAGACATTAAAGTCATAGTATAAACAAATTAAAACATATAATCACCATGAAAATCACAATATATTGCTATAGTTGCTTTGGATCCAGAAGCATTTCTTCAATACTTTTACCAAGATGTGTGTTCGGGAGTCTGGCCACCGGTGAATCTCCCACTTTTCAGATGGATACACAGCAAAAAAGCTTGGCCAAAATTTAAGATATAAACATTTAAATCTATCAGAAAATGACTTAAAGGTAGTGAAATGATCTGTCCATGCAGCGAGATCATTTTACTTAACAGATGTTTCATTAGCTTCAATAGGCGAGCTTTATTAGTAGTCAGTTAGCAGGTTAAACTAGCATTAATTCATTTACATAGAAAAACGGGAGCTGGTCAGCACATATATAATGGGGCTTTATTCTGTTGGCAACAGTTCATTGTAGTCGTCTAACAATTAGGCTGGATTATAACACGTTTGCAAATGAATAGGTTTACATTGCGTTACAGCACAATAATATCAACCGGTTGTGGGCATACGACTTACTCCCTCGCTGATGAAATAACTTTTTATATTCTGTTTTTTGTTGGGGTTTTTTTGGGTGGTGGCATGATTGTTTTGCCTGATTCATCAACCGGTTTCACTACTTCATGGTTGTTTACCCGGCGGCACTAGCGGCCAATGAATAGCAGCATGAACCCTGTTGTCATATCACTCAATATATCTCAGAACATCTAATAAACAAAATGGGAACTAAAACATGTTAAATCAATACTATAGAGTTTGGAAAAATATCAGAATAAATGTATATTTTTGTTTATTAAAATAAAATATTGGGAGGGACTATTTTGTCTTCCCCAAATATTGGTTGTGACAGGTCCCCACTGTCCCTACTGTCCCTACGCAAATCTACACCCATGTTCTCCTAAAATAAACCTCTAGAATACCTCTAAGATGAATAACCTGATATAAGTTTTAAAATCTTGGCCAGATCAGAGAAATTTGTGGTGTATGATTGACAGATGGATTAGCCAATCAGAGACACACATGATCCGTCCATTTTACCCATCCAGCCAGAACCACACGCTCTGACAGAGTTTACAAAGATGAGTGGATCTGTCTCCCTAATTTTAGAGGGTTTGATTGACAGGCGGACTAACCAATCAGAGACACATTTCTCCATTTGCACTGAAAACAAACGTGACTGCTCACACATAAAAAATCTACATAAAGAACTGAGAAACAGTGTGGATTTTTGCAGAATCAACACCTGATCTAAGACTTATCTCAGGTAAAAGAAGAAGGTATATGGGTCAGTGACATATAAGGATTTTCAACAGACAAATTTTAAAATATAAAAAATATTAGTTTCTATTGACCTTTTTCAAATATTTACAGTGTCAGGTGCATAAATCTATGTTTAACATTTTGTTAGGGAATAATACACAAACAGTGTAGAATCAACAGTTGTTATCAAAATAAACCTCCAACCAATTGTGGATTAAATCACCAAGGTTCAGAAGAATTAGCCGAGACAAATATGAATTATTTTTGAAAGAAACGGACCTGATTGGACGACCACATTTGCTCAGACTTGAGACTGTATTTTTACTAATGCTGTATCCACCAAGTCTTGGAACACTCCAGATATGACTGTGGTGTTGTTATTCGTCTATGTTGTAATAAAACCAACAAATAAAAGTGGAAGCAGAGCCACACTGCAAAAAGCAATAACTAGGTAATTTAAAATGACTTAAATTAAGAACATTTTACTTTATTTGAGTAGATTCAACTTGACAAGTAAAAGTATGCACCAGAATAGTGTGTTGATTCAAGCAACAAAGAGCAAAAAGTTGTTGTTAGCAACATATATTTTAATATTTTAAGCACAAAAAGTCTTGTTCCATATTCCAGTTTTAGTTGTGTTGTGGAAAGCGACTCCTTTTGTAGACACTGATGAATGTTGAAGCAAAGACTTTAGAGTTTATTTCTTGCAAGAAATAAGGTCCAACAGAACAACCAGCAGCACGTCCCCCGATGTCAGACCCCGAATGATGCAAGCACCAAGTTTATATAGGTTGAGATGACCAGACTTAACTTAACTTAACTTAACTTAGATAGATTTGAGTTTTGGCAGTGCAGGACCAATGGTATAAACAGTATTATTGTTTTAAAGGCCAGACGTCCCTGCTCTGACCATTCCACCATTACAGTTCATATAATCAAAGTGAGATTCACCATGACGTACTATAACATCATTAATCTCACTGTTACAAGATTGCCCTTTATAAAACACATGCTGGATCTGGTAGGTTTGAAAGAGGAAATTGTATGCATTATTTTGACATAAATTTTTTTGGATATCTGCTTTCACTTGCCTTTTGAACACTTGAATTACAGCATGTCTGTCCTAGGGCTGGGCAATATGGACCAAAAATATATTTGGATATATTTTCCTATATCTCACTATTGCTATATCACCATATTTTGGTTATTGTTATATTGTTAATCTGGAGTCATTTCAAATAATTTCACTCCCTGTTGGTGACAGATGAGTGAGGGCAGACATATGCTGTAATTTAAGCGGTCAAAAGGCAAGTGAAAGCAGTGCTACTGGAGCTGCGTGAAGTTGGCCCCATCAAACTCAAACCTACACAAAAACTATGTCAATCGTTTGTGCTTTGTTTGTGCTGTTTTGTGCTGCAAAAAGATTCGTTTGTGCTTCTTTAGTTTTGGAGAAATTAAGGATTCTTTTATAGGTCAAATTGAGGTCAGCGACCACAGGAAGCTTCAAAATGCTCTGAAATGTCCAAAATTGAGTCAATCGTTTGTGCTTCATTTGTGCTGTTTTGTGCTGCAAAAAGTTTTGTTTGTGCAATTCTGGTTCTTAAGATATTTGCAGTTTTATTTTCGGCCGATGACGTCATCCAGCCCCTCAAAATGTGAAACAGCCTCAAAACAGCAGAAAATTATAGAAAACGTTCGTATTTCGTTTGTGCTGTTTTGTGCTGTGACAATTTTTATTTGTGTGTTTATTTCTAAAATTATTAATTATTATTTCTGCGGTAATTATAGGACGTCATTTCCGCTCAGTTGACGGCAGCGACTTTGGCAAAACTCCACAAAAGTAGTGACGATAAACGATCTGAGGCTGTGGAAAAGTCTATAACAGTCTTTAATCATTTGCTTTTGATTCATATTTTATATAATAAAACAGACTTTTCCACAGCCTCAGATTGTTTCTCTTCACTACTTTTGCAGAGTTTTGCTAATGTCGCTGCCGTCAACTGAGCGGAAATGACGTCCTATAATTACCTCAGAAATAATAATAATTTTAGAAATAAACTCGCACAAATGAAAATTGTCCCAGCACAAAACAGCACAGATTAAATATAAAAGTTTTCTATAATTTATAATTTTCTGCCTGTTTTGAGGCTGTTTAACATTTTGAGGGGCTGGATGACGTCATTGGCCCAAAATAAAACTGTGAATATCTTAAGAACCAGAATCGCACAAACAAAACTTTTTGCGACACAAAACAGCACAAATGAAGCACAAACGATTGACATAGTTTTTGTGTAGGTTTGAGTTTGATGGGTCGACTTCACACAGGTGGCTACTGGGGCTCAGCTGGTAGAGCGTTTGTCACTGATCTGAAGGTTGGTGGTTCAAATCCTGCTCTCGACATAAACATAATTGGTTGAGCCGTCAGAACCACTGACCCACAGGTCGCTGGTGTAATTCACAGATCCACAGATGAATGCTGTTGTTGGGTTCTTGGGCAAGACACTTACCCTACCTACCTTGCCCCCGGTGTCTGCGTACACTTCTGTATGAATGTCTGTGTGTGTGGGTGAGTGGTTCCTTGTTGTAAAGCGAGTGCCTTGAAGGTGGAAAAGCACTGTATAAAATGTGGCCATTTACCATTTATCAACATTTAAGATCATCTAAAAAGTCATGAAAAAAACACCAAATGGACCATGAAAATGAGTTGTTACTCAATGAGTTGTTCCTCATTTTCAGGAGCCAGTTGGAGTGTTCATGGTCCTGTTTAGGTGTTTGATTTTAGTGCTTTCAGTTAGCATCACACCTCCAGGGAATGTTGATGTAAAGTATAAATATCTGTGTGTGCTCTCCATCCGCACATCGCTGTTATATTATGAAGCCTGAATAGCACAACATCATGAAAGCCATTTCTGCATAATAGGACCGCTTTAAAACCGTTTATCTCAGGAACAAACTGGCGGTGAACCCACGCCCACAGAACCACTCTCCATCAGCCAATTATGTCAAATGTCAGCTGGGCCTCACTGCCCACTGCCCTGACCCTTCTGTGGAGCCGGTCATTTATTAAGGAGCTGCCCCTGCCCTTTGTAACTGTGGAGCCCAAGTGTTTGTGGGTAAACGCCTGAGAAGAGGGAGGAGGAGAAAGAGAAGAAGAGAGAGAGCTAAAGGCCAATGTCATGGTGTTTTGATCCAAATGTCAGCAGTTCTAATTGGCACCTTTAATAATTCACATACATCCCCCTCCTGTAGAGTGGAGGACCACCTGTTTCCTCCACACAGAAGACCTCAGAATGTGGAAGCGCTCTGCCAAAGAGGAAACTGGAGCATCAGTGTAAAATTATTTGAATTCAGAATCATGATTTGAGTTGTGAGAAATGGACTTAAAGGCCTTGTACCTGATTTTTTATTGTTTTAAAACGTGAAAAACAGAAGTAGTTCATTTTAGATGATTTGCAGTGGTCAAAAGTTCTCCTCACTTTATAGCATCATCATTATTCGCTACAATTTAGAAGAGTGTTTATTTATTTATTTATTTTTATTTGTTTCATTCATGAAAGATGAATATGGAATAATTATGTTCATACATCAATGTGAATGAAAAGGAGCAGAAAGAAGTAGAGACTCGTAATATCTGCCCCTTTTCACACAAACTAAAACATTTCTAACCCTTTAACAGTTCCAACTGCATTTATAAGCAACTTATTGACGTGACATACATAATATTAAATCCTTGTTAATTAACACAAAATGACACTTCATACTTTTTTAGCACATCATGTTTGACAATTCTTTTAAACACTTTTTTTTCACAGTTTTCCATTTAGCCTATTCCATAAGCTGACACCTTTGATTGAAACACATTTTTCCATTGTTGTTGTTTTGAACCCGGGTTTTTTAAAGATTTAATTTCCTTTCAAATTATAATGACTTTCTCTGTAAATTTTCTTTGGAAACTGGTGGGGAAGATCTGCTGGTTTCTTTTATACATAAGTTCTACCAGTTCATTGAACTCCAGTATCTTTAATTGTATAAATATAGGTTTGTTGAGTCTCTGTACTGACCATTCATAACTTTCAGAGACCAGATATCACAGTGTAATTCATGATTTTCAGACAATAAAGCGCTTTACTATTAGACAGCACACACCGTCTTATTTTGACCCCCAGAACTGATTTTACAATATGTATATCTCTACTGGGGTAAAATAAATTTAGCTCAATAACATGGAAAAAAGCAGTTCTAGCCACTTTAAGTCTGGATCATTTATGAGATAAGTTAAAAACAAACTGAGAATGTGTTTTTATGTTGTATTTAGACAGCATCGTCTCTGTGGTTTTCAGGTTAGTGGGTGAACTCCTGTTCCACTTAAGCTACTGACACAAATTAACTGTATTAACGTCAAACATGGAATTAGCTCAAACCATTTTAAACTGATATATGACAAAAGTACTGTTAAAACACATAGAACTCCATACAGAAAGACATACACTGGAAATACAATATCTAGGCAAGTTAAAATGACTTAAATTAAGAACATTTGAGTTTTGAGTTGATTCAACTTGACAAGTGAAATGATCTGACAGTGGAATAAGTGTTTTTTTTTTTTCTTAATTCAAGCAACATTTGATTTTATTTCTTATTTTAAGTGCAAAAAGTTGCTTTTCTTATTTTAAGATGTTTTATTTTAAGATGTATTTTCATATTTTAAGTACAAAAATCTTATTGCACTGGCAGATCATTTTACTTGTCAGGTGTAATTTACGCAAATCATGGTAAAACTTTCTTAATCCAAGTCATATTAGCTTGACTAGATATTGCATTTTGCAATTTACTTGGATATCGATCCGGAACCTTCTGGCTGTGAGGTGAGGGCACTGACCACTGTGCCAACACCAGCCGTTTGAAGCTTTTCTCTGGACGTCCTCCAGCCATATGTAACGCACACTTACAGCATGTACGTAAAGGCTGGATGGCTTCAGCACAGACAGTGTTGGCAGGAGGTGGTCCCCGGTGCATCGCAGGCAGGTGCCCGTGTGTGCCGGCATGTAGCGTGTGCTAGCATGTGCACAGATGGTTAGATACATAGAGTACCTGGATCACAGCCTCAGCGTGAATGTGCCTTCTGTAGGCTGCATGTCGAGGGCACAGAGAGGTGAATGCACAGGAATTATACATGAACATCACACGCGTTAATTGCTCATTGGAAGTAAAAGAAACAGATAATATTGTTTATTTTTAAGATATACTTACGATAAATGCAGATATATCCAGTCTTTGACCTCTGAGAAACGGGCATCTGATTGTTTGGTTAATGTTCATATTTTGATTTAGGGACAATATAATAAAAATACAAATGCAGGATCATGTTGAGCGAGTTGATACAGACTTTTTAAGACCAAAATGAGGAGCCCGACAGCAGCAGTTACAGAGAGAGGGCCCATGAGTCTTCAATACAAAGTGAATTAGAGCTGATGGTGTCGAATAGGTGTTTTCGTTTATATAGGCTATATAATCTGTTGGTTGTCGTTGAGCTCTGAAGGGAAGGGGGCTCGCGGCGACCACTTAGCGATTTGTCATTTTGTTTATTGGTCTGTACTGCCCTGACACTCCGAACTGCATTTTTATAAGAGTTTGGTGACAGTGAAGTCCATCATCTGGTTCTGGGGGCAGAGTCTGTGGAGGTGAGTGAAATGAGCCACAGCGGGACAGATCTGAGGTCAGCTGTTCTCACTGTGAGGATGACACTCCACAGACAGTCAGGGATCAGGCAATAAGGTCACACAGACACAAGAGCCCTATATTCCCTCGTGTGTCATTGAGTTCAAAATGAAATATCTCCAGGGAAAAGGCTCTGATTGTTTATAGTTACTAACTTTTATTTTGCTCTTTGTTAGTAATAGAGAGGTTAGTCTAATTCTGAATATTAATCTTAAAATGAGGCTCAGCAAGTGAAAAGCAAAAGAAAAAAAAAGAAAAAAATTTAAGACACCCCTCCCCAAGAAGCCTCTCGACGTGGAGGAGCAGCGGTTCTACTCCGAGCTCCTTCTGTGTGACTGAGCTCCTGACCCTCTCTAAGGGAACGCCTAGCCACCGTGTAGAGCACGGGTCACTAACTGTGTCAGATGTCATCCCATACGGACCTGTGTCAATATCCATGTGCGCTGTGTTGTCTTTTATTTTGGTCCAAAGGGAAACAGTGTTGCAGCGTCCTCCCCAGATGCAGCAGAAAACAGCTCCATAGGGACTTACAGCTCAAATATTCTAACAGAGGTGGGTTTTATCTTTCACTCCCTCTTTATTTTATATTGATAGGCCCAGAAATGACAAAGATATTCACTTTTAAATACTTAAGAATCGTCCGTTGAGACAGTTCTTTAGTAAAGAAATCTATATAAATTGCATGAGGAAAGATCGGTTAAGAGGACACTGTGATAGGCTTTATTCACGGTTACGTCACAAACCAGGAACAAAACGAACAAAGCGGAACACTACAATGACATGTAGGTGAAGAAATCTGGGACATTTTAGATTTTTTCCTTTTCCAACCGTAAACAGAGCCCGATGGAAGTTGTCACGGCATGATTCCGGTTGACATAAGCGTGAATAGAGTCTATTGGCCGAAAGTGACAGAAGGTAGAAGAGGAAATACAGTTTTCTGGTTGAACTGACTTGTGACAATGGAACAGTCTCTGATGATTATGGTGTCAAAATAGTTCCATAACACACACAGGATAAAACATGCATTCAGGCGTATCATATTATTTCACACACGTAGATATTAACTGCGAGCGAGCAAATTGTCTCTGCGCGCGAGGAGAAATCTGTGGCTCCCGCACGAGGTGGATTTGTGAGTAGCCCCTGGCGGAAGCAGATTGGGGAGTGGCTCAATGTGAGCGGAGCTCAACATTTACACTGGTGCCATTTAATATCAAAGATCAGGAACACACTGAAACGCTTCATGGCAAAGCAAAACTTATGTCGGTTTATTTTTATTTATAATAGTAGTAGTAGTAGTAGTAGTATTGGTAGTAGTAGTAGTAGTAGTAGTAGTAGTGTGTGCGCAGTAGTAGTTGTAGTAGTAGTAGTAGTAGTAGTCTGAGTAGCAGTAGTAGTATAGCGTGTGCAGTAGTAGTGTGTGTAGTAGTAGTCATAGTAGTAGTAGTAATAGTAGTAGTGGTTACATATACACTACTAGAAATAAGCCAACATAAGTTTTGCTTTGCCGTGAAGCGTTTTAGTGTGTTCCTGATCTTTGCCATTAAATGGCACCAGTGCAAATGTAAACGTGGAGCTCCGCCCACATTGAGCGACTCCCCGATCTGCCGGCTGCAGCCAGGGGCTACTCACAAATCCACTTCTCCTCATGAGCAGAGACAATTTGCTCACTCACAGTTAATATCTTCATGTGTGAACTAAAACAATCTACCCGAATGCATGTTTTATCGTGCGTGTGTGTTATGGAACTGTGCGTGTGTGTTATGGAACTGTACGTGTGTGTTATGGAACTGTACGTGTGTGTTATGGAACTGTGCGTGTGCATTATGGAACTGTACGTGTGTGTTATGGAACTGTGCGTGTGTGTTATGGAACTGTGCGTGTGTGTTATGGAACTGTACGTGTGTGTTATGGAACTGTGCGTGTGTGTTATGGAACTGTACGTGTGTGTTATGGAACTGTGCATGTGTGTTATGGAACTGTACGCGTGTGTTATGGAACTGTACGCGTGTGTTATGGAACTGTGCCTGTGTGTTATGGAACTGTGCCTGTGTGTTATGGAACTATCTTGACTCCATAAATGATGGGCAGATTGTGTTTAAGTTTCATGTCAAAGCTGTTAGCGTGTGCCGTGGGCAGAGTGCTAAGGACATGTGTTCGTGAGCTCTCTCTTTCTCTATCTTTTTTCTATCCCTCTCTGTCTCTTTCACAGTGAGGAGACCATATGTTGGAGCCAGGCTTGTACCAGCTCCAGAACCCACACGTCATAAACAAACAAGACCAGAGCCAGCCAGGTCCTCCTCACCACAGGCGAACTGCTCAACTATCACAGAACCATACAGATTAAATATGAAAACAAATGATATACCGTATTTTCCGGACTATTGAGCACACCAGTATATAAGCCGCACCCACGCTATTTAAAAAAAAAATAAGAAAAAAGTTGTACAAGCCGCAACTGGGCTATAAGCCGCTGATATCTATGTTGAAAAATGAGATATTTACTGCATATACAGAACGATTTTGTACTATAAATGTACATTTATGTACCTGAACAGATGCTTTCCGAACAGTGCCTTTTAACATGGCAGCAACTGTGCTGATTAAAACAGGTCAAAAACAGAAAAGAACCGGTACTTGACCTTCATTTCTTCTGTGCAGTGAAACCACAAGTCACTATAATCATCTCCGCTGACGCCGAGCTTATGTGCAGCAGCACGGTAGAGGTCTGCGCGGGACACAATCCCGCTCCCACCCGCTCCTGTAGTCTTCAGTACCGCTACCGCTCAGTACCGCTACCGCCCGCACCAGCAGCAGCAGTTACAGAGAGAGGGCCATTTTGTTTTGACGCAAACTGACCATGCCTCTCTCTGATTGGTTAATCCACCTGTCAATCACGGCAGAATTAGCAGAGCCAGGAAACAGTAGCAGACTATATTTGTAACGTCTGGGAAAAGGCTGAGCGTACAAACCAGTCGTGTAACTTCCCGCTCTAGTCTGATTAGAAATCCCCACATCAGCATCACCTCGCAGACACAGTGGTACCACCTGTTAGCGTACGTTAGCACCTAGAGCCCCCGCAGTCTGCGCTGTGAGCCTGTATCGCTCCCGAGGCAGAGGGATGCACCGTGTCCCCACAGCCCCGACGCCTCCCTCACTCCTCCAATTTACAGCTCCCCTCCACATTAGCGCTCGCACTTCACATTAGCACATGTGGTGTGGAGCTCTCCCCGAGACGCCTCAGCTCCTCACACCTGCTCCAGGGACTCCAGTGTGCAGGCATGTGGGACAGACTCAGGTGTTTTCCTCTCAGCGCATTCAATTAGACAAAATGTACCTGTCTGGTGTTAATTTAGACCTGGAGAATTGAAACAAGGAGCAAACAGCAACAAGCAGGATTAATATGAGGGACTAGGGTTGGGCGGTAATACGGTGTCCTGCGGTATCAAAAAGTAGCAACAGTATCAGTTTCATTGCCGTCATTTAAAAAATCTGCATAAGGACCTAAAACCACAGCAGGACTTTCTCCTCTCCGCTCTCTCTCCTCTTTAAACATCGTTACGCTCGGAGATTTTCATCCACACGCAGCGAGGAAGAAGAAAAAACCTGACTGACACTTCGTGTGTGATGTTGAGCCCAGAAGTTTGTGATGGAGACGTTTTATTGAAGCCGAGAGTCGAGAGGGGATGAGGCGCTGAAGAGGCGCTGAAGAGGCGCTGAAGAGGCGCTGAAGAGGCGCTTGAGGGCGAAGTCAGACTTTCACAGAGGGCGGCCTCTGCGTCCACCGCTGTGCACCTCTGAAACTTTCCAACTACACGTCAAAAGAACGCGGACAGCGAGGGGAAGCGATGCGGGCAATAAGGGCTGTGATTGGTCCGCTCCACCACTCTACAGTTCCAGTGTCCCGCTCATTATAAACTTTGAGTAATGTGTTTAATGCAGCTTTGTGCACATTTGTTTACATTTTACAGAAACGAAACTTAATACTGCACAGCTCATTTGCATACAGTATAAGCGCTGATAAAAACAGCTTGTGCGCTGATGCTGATGCGACCGGACGTGCTGCAAAGTTTGGTTTGATCAGAACGTGTGCCTCATCTTCAAATATAATGCTGCTCTTCTGTTTCTGAATGGTACAAAATAATTCCTAATTAGTCACAGTAATACTGTATACCCCGGTAAAATGTTGAGAATGTTTAACGGTATCAAAATCTGGATACCGCCCAACCCTAGTGGGATGTGACTAAGACCTTTGTGTGAGGCCCTTCTCAGATCCCCTCAAACTCTGTTCACTTTTGCACTTTTGTCCAAAATCTATAACTCTCCAACATGTTAATTATTAGCAGCCAACAGCAACAGCCATTCAGAGCACCCAGACAGCACCAGCACCCATCGCCTAGAGAAGCTCATAAACTAGAAACTGAGGACACCAAATCAGACGTTTGTGCAAACTTTTTCATTTATCATCATCATCACACACACACACACACACACACACACACACACTGTTAGTTTGGATTGTGCTTTTAAAATACGTTCCCTGCTTGAGCAAAATGGAAGTAACCACAGTGAATTTAACCTCTCATTTGGACTCAAACCACCAGTGAATCAGACCCATTGGACCAATCACAGCGCGGCAAACCAAAGGTAAAGCACTGAAATGACCCAAAACAAACATGGCATTTATGATAGATGTGCACAGGCCATTCCTGGCTCTGGTTTTAGTGAAAAAGAAAAATAGAGCAAACCTAGATTTATTATGTGCAGAACTCAAATATGCTACTCAATCACATACTGTATATCATGTCTGTGTCAGTGAGTGAGTGGAGAACAGCAGAAAACCTATAGCTTATTTAGGATGCGAAGTGATGACAGTTTTGTTTCTCCTGATTCTGCCGGTTGAAGGATGATGCGGCTCTTCTTTACAGTAAATATTTTGGCTTTTGCGTTCTCATTACTTACCTGTATCCTCCATGACTACAGCCTTTGACCACAGCGACTGCAGCAGCTCCAGCAGAGGTTTGGTAATCGTTTGTCAGACGCAGCACCCTCTCCACCCTCACAGACCAGTGCTGTGCTCTGGATCCTCTGATACGTTTACCCAGAGTCTGATCCAGTTACTCTGATTGAAGGCTTCCTCTGTCTCACACACACACACACACACATGCACAGAGCCATAACTGTGTTTTTCATTTAGTCTGATTTTATTTGAGATGTTCTCCTCTCCGTGTCCGGTGAAAGGATGACGCTCATCTAACCTCAGGCGAGCACTTTTAAGGCTGTGTCCATGTGGAAGAACAGAAGCAGGCAGGATGTGTCATGTTCCACTGGTTAAACTTAAAAGAACATGCAGTATTTAACAGAACGAATGTAATAGTATTAAAGATATTTGTGAAGTCTTAGAAGGCGACACAGATTTTGTCTTGAATACAGGTTGTACACATGACGTTGCAACATTTGGACAGTTGAGAATGGCAGAAGCTGTTTGAGTTGCAATCTGTGTGAGTGTTTATGTTAGTTTAGTAGTTTATTTGAACAGGGACCATGTACAAACGCTTTAATCCCATAAAAGAAGAGATGATTTGCACCAGATTTAGCTAAATCCAGTTTCCATCTGCAGTCCCTGGGCAGGTTAACATACAACTAACAAACATCCAGGTATCCATCTATTTACAATCAAACCACTCTCCATATTTAAAATGACTCAAATACAAATCAGATATTACCCTATAATCCTACTTTACAATTTACTCAATGTAAATACACATCAGTGTTGACCGTGCAGACCCTCTAGGACGGGGTCTCCAGCCTGTAGCTCAGGAGCTACCAGTCGCTCTCCACCCCCTCCAAGTAGCTCACTAAGGGATTTCAGAATTGTACCATTGTGCTGAATAACAAAAAATGTTTTAATTACATTCCTATTACCATTGTAAATATATAATTTTTAATCCCAACTTTGTGCACTAATAAATGGACAATGGTTATGTTTTATAGTTGGGGTGTAACATTATCCAAGTCTCACAATACGATATGGTTACGGTGTGAAGCAGTACGATATTTATTGCGATATCGTGGGAAAGCTCACGATATTACGATATTCTACGTAATAACAAGACTGACATTCTAAAATGCTTTGACCAGTCATTTGGTACAACATTGTCATTAGGGATGGAACGATATCCAAATCTCTCTGTATGATATTTTCACCATAAACATCTCACCGTACCAGATTTAGTGCAATATGAATATGTGAATCTGCTCCTTTTTCCTCTAAAAATGCTTCACAAGACTTAATCCAAAGAATGAAGATTTCAAAGTGCTTAGAACAGTTATTTCTTCATGTCTGCACTGAAACAGAGCAAAGGATCGTGGTCTGTGTAGTTCCCTCTGTTTTTAGCTATTTCTGCATCAGAACTATTCATTTAAACAAAGTCCACGATATTATTGTGAGATCTTTGACGCTATGATATGACCATACTTCGGTTACATTGCTATTTTACAGGCATCTAACCAAGGCTTTCTTCATCTCAATTTCTTGCAACCGCTAAAATGAGTCGCTCTCTGGCATATGCTTTGTAAAGGTAGCTCAGTGCAGGAGAAGAGTTGGACTTTTCTAACAGTTCCTGAGGTCAGAGGAGCGTCTCAGTCTGGAGCTTGGAGTCATTGTGATCTGCTGAGTGGAAGTTAGCTTTGTCCATTTGTACAGTCTATGGTAGTAACAGAGAAAATTACCATAAAATACCAAATAGTCGCCGGGGTGTTTATTTATTTCAGTCACTGAACAGACCAGGCTTTTATTTGACACCAGGCGGTAATTTGGGGCAGGAGATTAATTCCTTCCTCACAAAAATGGCCTGACAACTACTTACCTTGTCAATTGCATGATTCCTGTCTCCTGGCGCCCTGCCTTTCCTCGTGCCTTTGCCACAACTTTCCTCTTACGCCACAGCAGCTATGATGGAACTGCTGCTTCCTCCGAATTGCCAAACTGAAGTAATATTACCAAAACTCCTAAAAACTGTTGCGCCGTCTTTCTTTTTTACATCACTTTGAAATAGGGATTTCACAGCAATGTCACCGGTTCCACTACTTTTTCAGTGAAGGTGATCGGACGCACTGCAAAGAATATCACACAACCAGTCTGGTAAAGGCAGGACTGAACTGAAGTTAACCCTTTTAGCCTTATTCTTTCCATGCATCAAAATCCTGCCTGGATTTCTTTGTTCCTTTGACTTAAAAAATGTCAGAAAATGTCCCAGGAGTAAGTGCTTTTGCCCCGTTTTACCAGGATGAGTTCAGCTTTCAATATGTGGCAGTTGTTCAACAAGTATGTGTATTAATGCGTAATAACAGTTGAAAGAGAAGAAAAACACACACACAAAAATTTAAAAGCACCGAAAAACCACTTGTAAACTAGCGCTGCTCTCTCCAAATCTCCACCGCTCTGCACTCAATACTACAGGCTCTGTGCCGGGTGCTGCAGAAATTTAACATTTAACAACCCTATTGGAGTAGAAAGAGCAACTTCTCAGCTTTCAGGAACTGTTGGAATTTTTTTGATAGCACATGTAGTTCCAGAGATACAGTAATGAGAAGTCACAGGAGCTCCCGTCAGTCTACGAGGGTTAAACTTCTACTATGTCAGCCGTAAACATTGTGCTCTCTACGGTGTCGCTGGTTACTAATCGTGATATCTTGGTTAAATACAGGAAAGCGTGAAATGGGAGTTCGAGCATCCTCCTGCTTACTAATCAGGAAATCTTGGTTAAATAAAGCACGAAATACGGGGAATGGGAGTTTGAACTTCCTCCTCGGCAGCAGCCAGGATGACCGCTGGAGGTGTTAGCATAAGCCACTTTCTATACAGACGTTTGCTAGTTATTTTAGACTTTATTTGTAACTGGCGATTATTTATCAAAATATACACCTGCACCCGGTGTTTAAAGGGGACCCGAGTCTTATTTAGGATTTTACGGTCCATGTCTAGAGCAGAAACAACTGAACATCTTCTTGTCACTAACACTTTTCTCTCTCGTAGTTACGAAGAGTGCGTGGGCCCGGGTGCCATCGAGATCTACATCCCCACAGATGACCCGCCCCCTTACTCCCTATTGGACCCATGTCGGGAAGAGGCGGAGCAAGGAGGGGAGCCTAGCCACGCCCACCACAGCACCAGCACAGACAGCTCAGCCAGCACTTCCTGGTTCTCCCCCGTCGCCCACTGCCTCTCGGGACAGCACGTCGCCTCCATCTCCTACCCCATGGAGGAGGCCCCGCCCTACGAGTCCGTGCTGATGGACTTGGGTCAGCCCCTCCCCCTCATGCCATGTGACCTTTACAAACACTAATCGGAGGCAGAGGGAGGGCACGCAGAGCAGAGCAGAGGCAGATCCGGGAGTGACTTTGTTACCTGGACGATACAGGAAGGAGGACAGGAGCTCTGCATTTTCCGAAGCTTTTCAAAATGATTTTTGGGATCGACTACCAATACCAGTCTGTTTTTACCGGCCTCAACTCTGACTCTTCTTTTGTATCCTGTCATGAACTTCTGCTACAAAAAGAGAGCTTACATTAGGATTAAAGGTGATATATTATGCTTATTCGACTTATTTGAGAAAGTGAAATAATGTGTTTCCCCCAGCAGTAGCGTACCTGGAGTAATGTTTTTGTTGTCATTCATGTATGTTTGAGTGATCCTGCAATCCATGTCCACTGTAGTGATACTGTCCTGACCTATGAATCTGCCATATTAAACTACGTAAGCATTTAACTGAAAAAACAAATAGTTGAACGATGCCTGGATTGTGGATTCCAGGGCCCTTCGCCCACTCTCGCCTGCAGATTTCTTCAGTCCCCTGGACCTTGGAGTTAGTTAACTTACTACACGGACTAAGAGATCCTTAACCAGAGATACAAACCTATATCATTTTCCTACAAAGGAAAACATATTGACTGAATTAAAATTCAAAGAACACATAAGGAAAAACAGTCCATGTTTGAGAGAGAGGCTACGAGAGAGCCCCAAACTGGCTGTAAGGGACCATGAGCTTGTCCTGAACCAGTGTGCAAAATACTTTTTACCTCGGGGTTCTATAGTCTATCATAGACACCCCAGAGAGAAAGATAATAAAAATAACAATAATAATTAATTAATTAATTGTGGCCATACCGGCTTGTCAAAGCCTGAACCCGTCAGATCTCAGAAGCTAAGCAGGGCCGGGCCTGGTTAGTACTTGGATGGGAGACCACAAGGAATTCCAGGTGCCACAGTGGGGCGCCAGTTGCAAAAACTGTCGTTGTGTCCTTAGGCAAGGCACATCACCCACATTGCCTAGTATGAAAGTGGTGTGTGTGTGAGTGTTGGTGGTGGTCGGAGGGGCCGATGGCGCAGATTGGCAGCCTCGCTTCCGTCAGTCTGCCCCAGGGCAGCTGTAGCTACAATAGTAGCTTACCACCACCGGGTCTGGAGTGAATGAATAATGCTCTGTAAAGCGTCTTTGAGTGTCCAGAAAAGCGCTATATAAAACTGATGCATTATTATTATTATTATTAAAGCCGCTTGGGGGGATGACATCCTCAGCCAGACGTTAGCAGAAATAACTGGAAAACTCATTCCTGAATTTTGGGACAAAATGCAAAAAGCCGATCACACTGAACGAGAGTGCCAAATGTCCTCCTTGGCAAACATAACAGAAAACAAATCCAAGCAAAACCTAACACAGATGTTAGGACAAATGCCTATTGTAATGAGCCTACAATTAGAACAAACAAACAAGCAACTTCAGGAAACAGAAGAAGCTTGAATTGAAACTAAGAAACAAAATGGTCGACTTGTAACACAAGTTATGCACCTCAGAGAAGGGAATGCAACACTGTCAGATGACCTAAACCTCATGCACTCTAATCAAGAAGTAAAACATATGCTCTATGAGCAAGAGCAGGATCTGAATGTAACACATTCAGAACTTAGTTAAGCGAGAGAAACAATCTCTAAACAACAAAAGGAGCTAACAGCAACACATGCTGAGCTCAAAGTCACAACTCAGAACCTTATCAGGTGTGAGAACAAGCTCGACCGAGCTAATGTAGATATCAGACTATTAGAGTCAGAAATGTCAACTCTAAAACAAAACAGAGACAATGACAAATGGAAACTTTATCACATTCACTCTGAAATCGATCACATGATACAACAAGACATCAGTGATGAAGAAAAGAGCTTCAGACGAGAGAAAGCAGATCCACCTAGACAGGTGTCCTCTACCCCCCAGTCGAGAATAGACCCGACTCTCTCTGCTCCAGTGAGTCCAGGTCCCTTTCAGCAGAAGCAGTCAGACTTGCTCCCTGAGCAACGCTTCTCCCCGCTGGAAACAAACAACCCGAGTGAGAACAACAGGGGTAAATATGACATTATTTACCTCCTGTCAGTCAAAGACCTTAGCCGCATGGCACAGGCCATCACACACTTTGAGACAAACTTTGAGAGACCTTCTCAAGTCGAAAGCTATCTGAGAGAAATAGACTTTCATATGCAGAGGTTTCCACAGGCTACGGCAGAAGACCGAGCTGCTCTGATCAGACTAACATCCCATCGGGATATGAGCGACTTTATTGATAGACAGCCTTGTTACATCAGGGCTGACTATAATCTCCTTTACCGAAGTCTCATAGATGAATTCTCAGACGACCTAATATCAGTACTGCAGCTTTAGCCGTGAAACAGGCTCGACAAGAACCTCCACAAGTTTACTACTGCAGACGGCGCAACGCTTATTTTGGGTCTAGAAATTAAGTTAACATGGAGGAAGATTTGAACCTCAAATCACTCTTCATTGAAAACCTCCATCCCACCACAAATATCCATCTGGGTGTAGCAGCGTGTTCTTGTACCCAAACGAGCCGTCAGCTGCGTGAATTAGCCAAAAGAGCTTTTATGAAACACAAACAATGACAAAGCATCAGACGCACAATGATGACATTAATCTGGAGTCAAACAGCCTGACAGGTAAACACTCCAAATGTTCTCCATGCTTTCTTGTCATATGCAGACACACAAACTGTCCTACCACAGGGGCCGAGCGCCGAAACCAGCCTATAAATCCTCTCTGTCAGGTCAGACAAAAAGCCACACATGACATAAAGAAACCTGCTGTCCACATGCAGAGAAGCATGTGATAAAAGACACGAGATACAGGTTCACCTGTCGCCAATGTCAATCGAATCACCATAAGAAATGTGTGAAAACCACGGATCAAACTGACATCAGTCAGAACAATCTGCAAACGCAGAAAAGTAAAACACCTGCCAAACCATTTTATAGATAACCAGGTGAGTCACTACATCTGCTCCAAAACCTGAAACCGAGTCCCCAAGACTGAACTGATTTAGTGCTGCATCAGAGCTTGTGTAAATAAAATAAACATAAACAAATACTGAACGTTTTGTTTTGTAAATGAACTTAAAGTCAGCTCATAACCATGTTCTTAGGAAAAACTAGGACAGCAATTACTGAACTAAACAACCCCTTCTTCAACCACAGGGGGGAGCTATTTTACCTTTGAGTTTTTTAACTACCCTGTTGTCTAACCTTGAGTAAATCTATGCATGTTCTATCCTATTTACTGAGGCTTTGTCTTCAGTATGACTGCGGTTCAACTCTGAGCAACAGAATGAGCTCAAATCGGTCGGTAGTCTGTCAATAGTCAATGCTCCGGTATTGTCCAGGATGTTTAATTTTTTATTTATTTATTTTTGTATTATTATTATTATGATCCATTTTTTTGCAAATGATTTTTACTGTGATGTAAATCTTAGGTCGATGCTTTAGTCTTCAGCAACTCTGATGCTTTAGTCTTCAACAGACTTAGTTTTTCAATGGACTGCCTCAAGACGTGTTAGCAATAGCTCAGCATTAGCTTAGCATTAGCTTAGTCATAGATAGACCATCTTCAAAGGTGGACTCGATTCAAACATCTCAATGACACACTTAGACAGATTTTATTTTCTAAGTTTGTTTAACCTCTTTAGACTTATCGAACATGAGCCTGCCTACACGTTTTATAACCTAAGCACATTGAGCCTATTATTATCGCACAGTTAGACACCCAAAGCCGACTGTGACAACAGAAAACATCTTTCATCGGTCAGCGGACGTCAGTCATGCCATGCCTCACCCATTGGAGGAGACAGCCATGACGGATGTAGTGATACTGTCCTTGACCTATGAATCTGCCACATTACAAGGTTTCAGATACGTGAGCCTAATTTAACTGAGGAAACAGGGAATGTTTAACCCACAAATAGTTGGATGATTTCTGGACTGTGGCTTCCAGGGCCCTTCCCCCACTCTCACCTGCAGCTTTCTCCAGCTCCCTGGAACTTGGGGTTAGTGTCAACTTAAAGTGATAGTTTGGGTTTTTTGACATGAATCTGTACGTCCCCGTCAGCAGTGTCGCATCAACACTGACTTACCTCCCGACAGCATCTGGTGAGCCAAGTTCTTCCCCAGTTTTAGTGCTGATGAAAGTGTCCGGCAAGTAGGCTGGAGTCAGGAAAATAAAGCGTTTTTCTTCTGAAAACAAAGTGTTCAAAAGAGTGACACATTTGCGTCACAAAACTTGAACCACAAAAAGTCAGACCTCATAATCTCTTGGTACTATTTTCTCTCCGGTCATATCACTCCGCACTGCTTCCAGGTGAAGCCTCACACAAATCCAACAATTTTTCAGTAGTTCAGTGTTTACGTGCTCAGACCGATGACGCTGCGCTGAGCTAACGTGAGAGCTACAGCCATAATTATATAAGCTTGTATAAGCTATAGAAGAAATATATATAAAAATGGTGGGGACTTGTGATTCTCCACAACAAAAATCCTGGTTCAGCTTGTCCCACTCTGTCCCTCCTCTCTCTCTCTCTGCTGTTCTGACTCCATCTGGTGAATTTGGGCCTCAGTATATTCGGGTTCATAAAGATCTCCCCTTGGCTCTGTGCTAAAGGCCACGTCTTCATCGTTGGTGTCGTATTCAGACATGTTGTCGTGAACTTTATGAACAGGAAACACTGAAGCAGGTGCAGCACCACCAAGCGATTACAAAGTCTGACTTTTTTAAGTTCAGAATTCTTGATGCAAATGTGTCACTCTTTTGAACATGTCATGGAATAAAATCACAGAATAAGTGAAAATACTCGAAAATTTATAAATGCCAATCTCCTACCAAATTGAGGATTAAATCACCTGAGCCAGTTTCAAAAATAGGCCCTGGACAAGTCTTTTTACATGCATGGGAGAGAGAGCTAGAATGGCGCTGGCCAAGCACGTCCCACCCTGGTCCCGGACCATCTCTCTCCAAGATCATCTCTCTCCCCCAGCTATTTATTGAAGGCATTGTGTCATCAAAATACATCATGGTCAAAATATATCATGCGTTAGGTTTACATTTCATCAGATAAGTGCAGATATATGCATTTGAAAAGTCATTACAGCTGTGTCTTAATCCCAACCAGCACTCACCAACAGAGTGCAAGAGTTCACATGTTTGGTTTTCAGATATCGTGCTGTCATGCCACACAGATTCTTAACAACGGCTCATTCCAGACCTGAGCCTGGTTTATCTCTTCCCTTGAAGACTGCATTAGCTTTATGTACATTTTTAATAACTTCATCATTATAAACATTTTATTCTAACAGAACACATATTGTTTTGAGAAGAAAAACACTTTATTTTCATAACCTCAGCCAACTTGCCGGACACTTTCATCAGCACCGAAACTGGGGAAGAACTCGACTCACCGGACGCTGTCAGTGTTGATGCACGACACTGCTGACGGGGACGTACAGATTCATGTCAAAAAACCCAAACTATCACTTTAATCAAGCTTTAGTAGCTTGTAGTCTGTAGAGACAAATTCCTGTTCAAATTAAACTTACAAAGATACTCAGATTCTTAACCAGAGATACAAACCTGTATGACTGAATTAAAATTTAAAGAACATATATTAAAGAAAGAAAGACACAATTAAAAAGACTCAGACTTTCTCCAGAAAGAAGAGGAATGAAATGAACTATTCATTCTGTGCCAATTTCCAGTTTCTAAAGTGTTTTAATATTGATTTGTAAATGTGATTGTAAATATGAATTTCTTTGGTTTGTGTAAAACTTTTCTTTTGTTTCAACTTGTGTGAGTGGAACTTTCCGGCTTCTCCCCTTCACATGGCCTTCACATCCAGCCCCTGCTGGGCGCTCTAAAGACGCTCTTATCAGGAGAGCCGTCTCAGCTCTCACAGTTCATCCAGAAAAACCCAGAGGAGACAAAGAGAAAGCAGCAGTGCTTCTCCTTTAAGAAGTTCTCCTCCATAAAGATTTTGCCCGTCTTTGTGACACGATTTTATCCAAATTTCTGTAGCTAATCTGACCAAGAGTGAAGTTTTTACACTTTTTCCAAAATTTAAATATCAACATTTTTTAGACAAATAGTTGAATTCATTGTCTAGTGACGAGCTCTGTCAGACCTGTGACAGGAGGTTAGAGCGTTATCTGACGCTCGAGCTGGACTTACTTTAGATCACACGGCCTCTGTCTATTTCTGTTCATTTGATTCTTCGGATTCGACTGCCTGAAGACCAAAAACCAAACCCGCAGACCAGGACCTCTTTGTGACTGGACATCACCTCATCTACCCGGTCGTATTGTGCACACACAATGTCACAGACGGCTCCAATTAATCCATTTAGACCCAACACAGAACCTTATCTAACTCTTAAAGTGTATGTCAGACTTTTTACAATCCTTTGTTCACATCAGCTATAGGGTCATTTACATCCATCTGAATATTTATTCATTAAATGCTATTTAACTTGGTCAATAAATATTCATAAACCACAGTTTTACTTGATTATGTGATGACTTATTCAGATATAAGTCCCTGATACCTGAACCTTCAGATCAGATGTTCAATTATTTATTCATTCATTAACATAGGTCATTTATTATATAGTATTGGTAATATATAATAAAAGCCAGAACCACAAAGGCCACGTGCTGCTGCTGAGCTCAGAATGATCTAATTCCAGTCGATAACTGTCTTCACTACGATACACGCTTAACAAATGTATTAGAGCAATGTCATGAAAACAAGAACACATAAATAACTTCAGTTTATCCAAAACCTGTTTCAAATTAACAATTTCATTGTTACTCATTTAGAAAATGACCAGTTGGAAGAACAAAATAGTTCTTGTTGAGAAATAATAACCAAAAATGTGAATATTTGGAGCAGAAAACAGCTGCATTCTTGCTGCATTGGTTTTCATGTTGTTTTGCAAAGTCTCTTTTGTTATTGAGTTCCAAATAGTTTCTCGCTGTTCCCAGAGACTCGCTTTGGATGAGATTTTGGTGTCATTTTTGGAAAACATTAAACTTGAAAATATTTGGATAGTAACAACAGTTAGTTTTAGCATTAAAGAAATGGTTTTGATATAAAGATCTTGCATATACTGGAGGATTAACCATTATAGAAACATAATACGATATTCTGGTAAAAGAAATACTGTTAAATGATGAAGCAGCAAACACCTTATACTGGGGGTGGTTGAATATATTTGTTAAGCTCTGTAACACTCAACTTTGAAAATATTAGTGAATAGTTTTAACCTAATTTCCACAGTTTAATTGTCCAGTAGCGCCCTCTGCTGATCAAATTAGTTCTTTTGCATACACAGAAACCAGAACAAATTTACTTTTCACTGTTTTCCATATTTATGCATCATTTTAAGATGTGAAAGTGGTCAATCGCTAATGCAAAATTGCCAAGAGCAGCTAAATCAGGATTAAGAAGGGACTTTTAAAGAAGACAGTGTTTTTCCATGGATTTTGTAGTCAACTTGTAACCTTGTGAAACATAGTAAAACTCAAATATTGCACTATATTTTTAAAAACTGTATGACCTGATCTATTACTATTTGCAAGTTCATGGACGTGGACGGAGATAAGTGACAGGAACAAACTAATTTTGTCAAAGTTCAACTGCAGGACAATGCAGGACGACTCAAACATGCATGAATCACTACAAATTATGGTGACCAACTTCAAAATGAAAAACTGGGACATCCTTGGTTTTTTGGTGGTTTGTGATCATAAAATTGCAAAACAAGTGCGTAATTAACACTGTTACACAGAGACTATTCATGACCAACGGGTGAGTCAGTACAGTCACATTTTCTTTGTGTTTTGGTCGTTTTTAAGTAGATTTTTTGCATTTCACCTAAAAAAAATGATGCCTCTCTTTACTGTTGGCAGGTATCAGACATTTCTTGTATAAAACTGGGACAAATCAGTGGTTTTGGATCAATCTGCTGGGACAGGGGACACAGGGCTCTAAACTAGGACTTTCCCGGGTAAATAGGGACGATTGGTCGCCCTACTCCAAATACAACTCTTGAGTACCGTATTTTTCGGACTATAAGTTGCAGAGTTTCAGGTGAGACTTATATATTACATTTTTTACTACAAAAAGGATTTTCTAGCATAGTTAAACTGACTTGAATTAAGGAGATTCATGTTAAAAGATCAATTTTAAGATTTTTTTACTTAATAAAATGAGATTTGTTTTACTTGTTTCAAGATATTCCATCCTGATTTATCTTATCTCGATATTACAACTTATTCTAAGCAGTTTTTATATTAACTCAAGCCAGGTTAAGCCTCTTTAACTTCCTTCTCAAACCAATAAGGTGAAAAATCTTGCCATAAAAACTTGAAACTAGTGTTTTCTGCTTAGAACAAGATTCATATTTTGTCTTGTTTTAAGAAAACTTGGTAAGTGTTCTTACTGCAGTTCTTACTGCACTGGCAGATAATTTCACTTAAAATAGGACATTTTTACCTCAAAATTTTTTGCAGTGTACACGGATTCTTCTCTATGTGGTTGTTTTTATTACTAGAACTTCTATAACTTGCCTTTCAAGATGAAATTTTGGTTCTTGGTCATTTCCCCAAAAAAGTGCAACTTGTAGCCCGAAAAATACTAATAATGAGGGATTGCCATTATTACAACATGCAAACACTCATAACGGAGTTGGATTTTAATAATATGTCTCCTTTAAAGTGAAGGTAACAAGCACAGTGTTCTTCCCTGTGTCACTGCCCACATGCTGTATCCGTCCAGCATGTTTTTCTCCTGTTCTGAATAAGTTTAGCAGCTTCTTTTGTTTGTGTAATGTTATGCTTCTTACTGTGGTGGAGTAGTGAAATAGAAGGGACCACCACACCATTCTAAACGTGGTCCAGTTACTAGTAAGAAGTTGGCTTTTTTGGCGTTTTTAAGTGTCATCATGTACAGTTTGGGTAGAAAAGTTGCACACCCTATCATACTTTCTTTTTGGTCTTATAAGTAAACCAATCTGTAAAACCATGTGTAAAAATATTGTCTCTCCAAACAGACTCAGAGTGTAAGGTTAAAGGTGACCTATGTAACTTTTCTGGTTTGTCTTCATGGTCGGGTGAGCAGGAGTTTCAGATGACGTCACATCATTCTATACACCAGTGTTATTAATCCAAATGGGGGCAAGTAAAATTAATATTGTGAGTTCTTGTGTCCAGACACTGATTTAATGTTCAGGCTCAATATTTGTGAATTTTGGATATTTCATATTAAAGTACAATGTAATTAATAGGGAAAACTTGCCCCCATCTGAGAGTATGACATCATGTTCTAGAACCTAAAAACCACCCATTTCAAAATGAAAAACTGGGGCTTTTTGGTGGTTGGTAATCATAAAATTGCAAAACGTGTGCGTAATTAAGGAAAATTGTTACGCAAAAAACATTCACGACAAACATGTGAGTCAGTATAGTCACATTTTCTTCGTGTTTTGGTCATTTTTAAGCAGATCTTTTTGTATTTTACCAAAACAAATTACAATTTATGTCTCTCTTTACTCTTGGCAAGGATCAAATTGGTCAAAAATAGAGACACTTGGGACATTTCTTGAATAAAACTGGGACAAATTTTGGAGTTTCGTATAAATCTGCTGGGACAGGGGACACGGGGCTCAAAAGTGGGACTGTCCCGGGGAAATCGGGACGTCTGGTCGGGTCGCCCTACTGCACTCCATGGAGATGTTATTGCTTCATCCAAAATGTTTCACAGTACGTTTAAACCTTTCTATCTCCATGGAGACCAAACCAGACCAAGTTACAGGTCAGATCTGCGGAGAGGCGACCCCACTCACAGTCAGATGGCCTGTTTTTCTCAGTATTTTGGAGCTATAAAATCATCTGTAATTGAATAAATATAAAGTATAGCTGTTTAATGTCATACTGTGGAACATTCCAGGGAGAGCAATGACATCGCCGTAGAAACAAGCAGGCGATGGACCCTCCACCGAAAAGTTACATAGTACAGCTTTTAAAATTACAGCCAGAACCTCTGCTTTATATTTAAACCAAATTCTTGTTCCTACTACAGTATCGATAAGATCTACATTGGTGAAATGTAGGATTTTGAAGAACATCGAACAAACCAAATTCTGATCTGTAGCGCAGGACACAGCACACTCACAACTTCAAACTTGTTCCACCACCCCAGATGGCTTCAAAAGTGACTTGCTGTTTGTGGAGATGAGAAAGAAATGAAAGATTTGGGTCCAAATGTATTTATTTTTTGTACAAATCAACCATCCATGTTCCCTCAAAGGGTCCATATGACTCTATTTTCCGATCTCTCTTTCTTTTTTGTGTAATCTAGATCCTTTATTAGAATATTCACAACCAATTTAATTTTAATTTACCCAACAGCCTCATGTAGCATAGAGGGTTAAATGAAACAATAAAGAAGTAGTGAGCAGAACTTATGGATGCTAAGAAATCCACAAAAATCACCACAAAAATCACCACCAAGTTCTAGGGGTGTAACGATATCCAAGTCTCACGATACGATTTCATCACGGTATGAACCTCACTGTACGATATTCATTGCGTTATCGTGGGAAAGCTCACGATATTACGATATTCTACATAAGACTGACATTCTAAAATGCTTTGCCCAGTCATTTGGTACAACATTTATTGTCATTAGGGACGGAACGATATCCAAATCTCTCTGTACGATATTTTCACCATAAACATCTCACCGTACCAGATTTATTACAATATTTTGTGTGAATCTGTTCCCTTTTCCTCTAAAAATGCCTTCACAAGACTTAATCCAAAGAATGAAGATTTCAAAGTGCTTAGAACAGTTATTTCTTCATGTCTGCACTGAAACAGAGCAAAGGATCATGGTCTTGGAATGCTCCACAGTATGACTTTTAACAGCTGTATGACGTCACTGCTAAACAAATATGTTGAAAGACATGCAGACTCACCTCTCCATAGATCTCCATAAAAGGGCGCATATTACACTGTTTTCTGACCTGTTATAATGTTGTTTTCTCATCACAAACAGACATAAAGTTGTTTTGTTGCATTCACAAATGTTTAACACACAAACCCTGCATATTTAGTTCTTCTCTTAAACTGAAAACACTCTGTTGCACCTTGTGATGTCATGTCGTAATACAGGAAGTCCTTCATTGTGTTTTTAAAGTCCAAACACCTTCACTAGAATCATTTAGATAATTTCAGCCCTGGAATTCCTGAACTGAAGGTAAAAGAAGCTGTTCACTTGAAAACTACTAACCACTTGATGACATCATAAGGTGGAACAGAGCATTTTGAGCTTTGGAGATGCTGACAGATTAAAAATAAGGAGTTCTTCAAACATTTGTGAATGAAACAAAACACAACTCTAGATATATTTTTGAGGAGGTAACAACATAATAACAAGTCAGTTTTGTGTAATTTAAGACTCTTAAGGCTGATCAATTTAATGCCATACTGTGGAACATTCCAACTGAAGCAACAACATGTCCATGGCAACAACCAGGCGATGGACCCTCAACACCAGAAAAGCCCCAGAGTGCGTGTTTAACATAGGAAAAAAATAATAGTCAAATGGATCTTTATTACTACAAATGACAAATTCATGTTTTTATTTTGTCTCGTTAAAATGAAAGGAAAGAGGAAGTTGATATTGTTGCCAGGCTGGAAACACCACTCATCGAAACACATCTCCTCCAAGTGTGTCTGCTGCACCAAACAAAACGAGTCCGATTCTTTCATTTAAAGGGCCCATATTATGCTTTTTTAAAAATCTCTGTTCTAATGTTGTTTCCACATCACAAACAGACCTGGAGTTGTGTTTTGTTTCATTCACACATGTTTAACACACAAACCCTGTATATTTAACTCTTCTCTTAAACAGAAAATGCTCTATTCCACTTGGTGATGTCATGTGGTAACACAGGAAGTGCTCCACTGTGTATTTAAACTCCATACACCTTCACTAGAATCATTTAAGACCGCCGCACGCTACAGGAGAATTTGCCCGATTTTGGCTGTGATTTCTTCTTCCCGAGTTTGTGGAGGAGTGACCCAACGTTTTGTCTCCGTGTGCGATTTTGAAGCCGCTGCTCCTCATGTGTGGAGTTAGTGTCAGATCAGAACCACCAAACATCAACAACGTGACAGTAACAGACGATAAAACAGAGCGTCAGGGGCAGAGGAGCGATGGACACAGAGACGCAACAAACAAACTCAGGATATAGAGAAAATAAAGACTTTATTACTCACTAAATTTAAAGTGCAGCATCTGATCCACATTATCCATAGAAATTGTCCTCCACAAATAATGACCCCAGTCCACAAAACTGCGCTATTAATCCAGTTTGCAGATTAGCGATCGAGACTCTACTTCCTGTGGACTTTATCACCTCTTTTATGCTTTAAAAATCCTGTATCTGAAGTATTGCACCACATTTCACAAATAATAATAACACAGGTTTGACTTGTGTCTAAACTGGAAGTGCAGAGCTCTGATCTTTGAACACTTCAGAGTCTCAGAGCGACTTGTTTTACTGTAGACAGGAAACAGCTGACGCCATCGTGCTCACAGTTTTATATCCTGTGGTCCACACACAGATCCTGCTGCAGTGTTTGTGATCAGAGATTTGAAGTCTCATAAGTTTCTCCTCATGTCTGTGGTGTGCGCAATTTGTCGCATGTTTAAAAATCATTTAAGACCGAAAAATCCTGTAGTGTTGCATCCTTTAGATAATTTGTGCTCTAGAATTGCCCATTTCAGCTGAACAAAAGGAAAAAGGTTAACTTGAAAACTGCCGCTTCATGACATCACAAGATGGAACAGAGTGTTTTGAGCTTTGGAGACATAAACAGACTAATAATAATAATAATAAAGAGTTACTCAAACATGTGTGCATGAAACAAAACACAACTCCAGGTCTGTTTTTGAGGAGGTAACAGCATTCTAACATGACTTAAAGCTCACATGACTGAATTTTGCGTAATATAAGAGCTGTAAACATTTCTTTCTAAGTTTTGTGTATTCTTTGTAACATCTTGTACAAAAACCTCACCAAAATGTTGCGTTTTTAAGTGATACCAGCAGTTTTCCCTTTAAAAGTGTGACATAAATAAATAAATGTTTGTATGTTGGAGGAAAGCCTTCGGGGTTTCCATGGAGACACTAGACCTGTAGAATCTAACACAAAAATCACCATTCCCATCAACTCTACACATCACGGCGGCCATGTTTGTAGTTTTAGTAGTCCTTTCTCAGCGTGTTTTGTGTCACTTAAATATGTGCCTACCTGCCCTCAGACTGTTAGTTTGATTGTTGTCGTAGCAACAATATCAATGCAAAGGTTATATTTTGGTATTGTTGATTCATAAATGTTTTCATTTTTTTTGGTGGTTGGGGTCCATCACCTGCTTGTTTCTATGGAGATGTCGCTCTGCCTGGAACATTCCAGCGTATGACTTTAAAACAGCTCTGGCTTACATTTATTCAACTACAGGTGCTTTTATAGCTCAAAAATACCTTAAAAAAAACAAAAAACAGACATTCGGTCACAGTTCTGACCTGTAACTTTGTCTGGTTTGTATGGAAGCATCATAATTATGAGATTAAAAATTATAATTATGAGACTAAAAGTCTTAAATTTAAAAGTCCTAAATACTGTATGAGTTTAAAAGTCATAATGATGAGATTAAAAATTACAATTATGAGATTAAAAGTCTTAAATTTAAAAGTCCTAAATGCTGTATGAGACTAAAAGTCATAATTATGAGTTTAAAAGTCATAAATTTAAAAGCCATAATTTAGAGTTTAAAAGTCAAAAAGTCAGCTTTAATTTTTATTTGCTGGCGGAAATGGGCTTCCATAGGTTTGGTCTCCCAGAAGATAGAAAGGTTTAATGCCGTACTGTGAAACATTCCAGACAAAGAAATAACATCTCCATGGAGAAAAGCAGTTGAAAAGTTACACAATGCACCTTTAAGTTTTATTTTTGGTGGAGTTTGGCTCATGGATGTTCAGGACAGAGTTAAAATGATTCAGGCCTGAGCTGCAGACAGAGGTGTGCAGAGGAGCCAAATATTCCACCCAAAAAAGCAAACGCTTCACTTTTGTTCATATCTTATTTATGTGCATTTCTATTTCAAGCTCATTCCCATGTCACCACTTCTACTGTAACTGCACCTTTAAATACTTTGTGATCAAACTTTGTGATCGGCTTCTGATTGAAATTCCTTCTGTCAAATATTTAGAAACTGAGCACTGTCCAAATGTAAAATAATATAAAAAGTACTTAGTAATTTAGACTTTAGACTCTAGGAGGAGTTAGAGATGTGTTGACCCAGATTCAAAGGTGTAACATTAGCTGAATATGTACAAGTGTGTGGCCACTAGATGGTGCTATGGGCCCTGGAGGAGCATTCAAGTCTAAACCTGAGCAAACATGGCTAAAAATACCACTACGGATTTGTCTTTTCTACACTAAAGCTCAAAACAAGTGTAAGCCCACAAAAATATAACAATTAATAAATAAAACAAACCGGGTTAAGAATAATTTGACGACAATTAAAGGCAAACAAATCTAGTTCTTTTCAAAATTTGCATTGCTTTATAGTTATTCATTTTTAGCATCCTAATTACTCACTGTGATGAGTTTCTAACAACTTTCAGAGGCCAGAGCAAAGTCTAGAGCTAATCAGAGCTAGCATGCCAACAGCGCACTTCCTGATTATAATAAAAACAGTTTATAATTGCACACAGCGGACTTACTTTGATCTGAAGAGCTGCTTATACCATATATCTGTACTGGGCCAAGGCACAAGACACAATTCTTACTGAACAAATAGTTAATTGCGAATGATTCAGGCTTAATTAACAGCCTCCCGCAAAAACCCACCAAAAGTACAGGGGTAGATTGATAAAACGTGTACGATTTACTAATAAAATGTAATAGTGAAAGATAATAGCAGATTTGAGATTTGTTTAGAATTTAGAACCGTGAAAGTTGAAATAGCGCTGTTTGTAGGAAGTCCTTCCTCATGCTTTTGATTGTGAATATTCAGATCATATTTTGTATCTTGTGTGTGAGCTCCATGTTGTTTTGCAGATGTCATGTACATAGTAGAAAGAGTTAAGTTATGGTCTTAGAGGTCGTGTTCTTCTGTACAGGAGAAGGGAATAAATCTCAACTACACTGAATGACTCCGAGTGAGTGTTGTTTGTCCATATTACTTTCTAGATCAGGGGTCATCAAACTAAGGCCCCTTTAACCGGCCCCCAGCCCATCTGCCCCCTCCACTTGAACGGGCCCTATGAGGCAATCCTCAAAAGTTTTTTTTTTATTACTTTTTGGCAAATAATAACTTGTCTGCATCTTGTATTTTGTTGATTTTTTCCCAATAAAAAATTATATTAAGTATTTAGATTTATATATAAATAATTATATAGCGCTTTTCGCATTTGCTGCCAAATTTTCATCACCTGACAAGCTCGAGATCAAACAGTGACAGTCAACGCACAGGAAAGTAAATAAGTGAAATATCTGTGGGGTTTCAAATTAAAACAAAGTGTGAAGTATTTACTACTTTTGTAAAGTACTAGTAACGATAAACAAATGTGCCATGTAGTTTTGTGAATGGCAGTGTCAGGCTCATCATTTCTACTACACAATGAGCCCTGCTGGTCATTTTAGTCATTTTAGGTTATACAATTCTGTTATACAGCCCCGAGCCCGGCCCCTATCACAGTCAGGAGTCATAATGTGGCCCCCAGTGAAAAAAGTTTCGTGACCCCTGCTCTAGATTATTGGGGGTGTTTTACATGTATCTCTATTGAAGGAAAGTTAGTGACATTCAACTTTATGCCGATGATTCAGTTATTTATTCATCCAAAGTAAATATTACTACTATTCAGTTCTCAATTCAACATGCTTTTAATATTGTTCAAACCTGGAATTGTGTTTTGTTTCATTCACACATGTCCGAGTAATCCTGCATTATTAGTTTGTTGACATTTCCAAAGCTCAAAACACTCTGTTCCACCTTGTGATGTCATCAAGTGCTAGATTTAGATAGGCAAAGCCAGGAGTGAAATGATGCAAATGATTCTAGTGAAGGTGTATGGAGTACTGTTGTAGTCAAAATCGCACTAATCAAGACCAAGATCTCTGAGGGTCAAGATCGAGACAAGACCAAGACCTCTGAGGGTCACGATCGAAACAAGACCAAGACCTCTGAGGGTCAAGATCGAAACAAGACCAAGACCTCTGAGGGTCGAGATCGAAACAAGACCAAGACCTCTGAGGGTCAAGATCGAAACAAGACCAAGACCTCTGAGGGTCGAGATCGAAACAAGACCAAGACCTCTGAGGGTCGAGATCGAAACAAGACCAAGACCTCTGAGGGTCGAGATCGAGACAAGACCAAGACCTCTGAGGGTCGAGATCGAAACAAGACCAAGACCTCTGAGGGTCGAGATCGAAACAAGACCAAGACCTCTGAGGGTCGAGATCGAAACAAGACCAAGACCTCTGAGGGTCGAGATCGAGACAAGACCAAGACCTCTGAGGGTAGAGGCCGAGACAAGACCAAGACCACTGCCCATCGAAACCAAACCAAGACCATCTTTGTAATTTCCTACATTTATTTGTATTTTACAGTTATTTTGGCACATTTATATCAATAAATCTATCTCCATTTTATCTGATTAATGTTAATGTAAGTTTAAAATAAGCCAAGCAAACTGTACTGCACTGAAACACTGCGCCCCATTTCTGGACCCTCACCCAGACTTTAAGAACCCATCTTTAATCCCACTTCCACTGGCACTTTACAGAAAACAACTTCAAAGTGAATCAAGTGGCTTTTTTCCAGTTCATAACATTTACAGGTACATTATCTTACTGGTTTTGCATTGATGAAACATGATCGCACTCGTTGAGCATCAGACCTCGAGTTCAAGACAAGACCGAGACCAAGCGCCATCAAAACCGAGTTCAAATGCGCTCGAGTCCGAGACAAGACACTAGTATCGAGTTTAAAAACGCAGTGGAGCACTTCCTGTATTATGACATGACACAAGGTGGAACAGAAGCCAGGTGTTTTCTGTTTGAGAGAAAAGCTCAACCTAAATCTGCAGAGTTTGGGTGTTACTGATGTGAATGTGTGAAGGAAATAAAACCCAGCTCTAGGTATTTCCTTATTGAACCAAAAATAGCTCTAAACATCGCAAACCACCATAATTTGTTTCCCGTCAGTCCGAATGCAAACCAGACCGTTCACATGCCGCCCTTTTCTCTCGTACCTGGAAAACCGGTCGGGTGAGTTCATTTTCATCACATATACTGTTGTCTATTCAAAGCCAAGTTCAGACCGCAGCTTGTTTTGGACTCTGCTCGGCTCCACTTTGATCCTAGTTCACGTCGTGTTGGAAGCTGCTTCTGATTCCGCGAGACCATGAGGACACAGCTTATTATCCTGCTCGTGCTGGCCGTTCTGGTGCTCCACATCACGGCGGATAAGCCTGCGGTGATCATTGGAGATGGCCTGGGTAAGAAAACTTTTTATTTATTTATTTTTTTTGTCAAGTTACATGCATTTATTGGTACTTGGCAACAGTAGCTCGGTTGTTAGAGCGTTTGTCCACTGATCTGGATGTTTGACAGTTCGAATCTCGTTCTCGATATGAACATTATAAGATGAGCAGTCAAGATCCACTGAAAAATCATGACCATTTGCAGCTGACGTCATTGATATTCCCTGGGGGTGTGAAGCTAACTGGAAGCACTGCTCTGTTAGAAGCTTTGTTACTCAAGTTAGAATTAATCTGAGCTTTGTTTGAACACAGTCTGACCAGAAAGAGCTGATTTTGTTGGAAATACAACATGGGAAAAGAAATGATTTGTGCGCTTAAATAAGGCTTACACAAAATTATACATAACACATAAACAGGACCATGAACACTTGTATTGATCACAAGCTTCTGAAAATGTTTTTTAAATCCAGTTTTCAGTCTATATCAAACTTTTTCAGCAGTTTTTGCTAATGCGTACACGGTTGAACATTCCAAGCAGTGCCTACAGTTAGCGTCACACTTACAGGAAATGCAGATTACATCAGCTGCGAAGTATCAATAGTTTTTCCTTTTTTTAACACATAAAAAGAAAATAAACAAAAGCAAGATCTGAAAGAATGTATGGTGTATGGAGAGGGAGTAGACAAGTATCCAGTTAGTTTTTATTATTTATTCAATTTTTTCCATTTTGTTAGCGTGTTAGCCTGATTGTCTCCAATGTATTCCAGAAAAGAATCTTCAAAAAACACCACTTATGTCTCCTTTAAGTGTAAAAGTAAGTCTTTCCAGTGGGGAAAGATAAAGTAAATTTTTAACCAACCAACTTAAAGTTGAACTCCGGCAAGTTTGAAGCTAAAGTCGGAGTTCCACTTTAAATTTGGTTTTGTTTCATCATATCAATAGGTTTTGTACTTTAGAGTAGTATTTTTTTTAAACCATAGTCACAAAATAATATAACTTTTCATCAACTTTAACCTTAAACCACAAGTCTATAGAAGCTGGAGCCTGTACATGTAAATCATTTGCAAAGTATTCTGTTTTTATAGTGCTGAGTGACGAGGAGGAGCTCAGGAAGCAGATCTTCCGTGACGATGAGGACGAAATGTCCAGTAAGCCACACGGGAACATCGGCAAAGGTAAAGCTAACGTCATACTTACATACGTGTGAGGAACGTAAAATGTTAAAGGCACAACAGAGGCTAACCGGCTATGCAATAACTAGTGTTTATAGCTTTTTTTCAGTCTAAAAAAAAAAAACCTCAACAAAACATGCAGCTAAACTTACAATTCTAGCAGTTTAGGCCGATTGATAAAATAAAATAGAACATTTACTGTCAGAATTTGGATTATTTCATTTCATTTGGATAATTTCAGCCCTGGAATTCCCCATCTCTACGGAACAAAATTGAAACTGCCACTACAAATGAATGAACAAAACCCACATTTTTTTTGGAGAAAGTAACATTCTAACATCACTTAAAGCTCACAAGTCAATTTTGCGTAATATAGAACCTTTAAAACGTAGAATTCTGCTAAATATTTTGTTACATGATCTTTTTATGAATTTTTACAAATAGAAGATTCACGTTCAGAACTCCACTGTTGAGCTAAATCGACCAAGAAACGAATAGGCTTCTTCTGAGATATTTTATACATGTGTGTAATAAGAAGATAATTTGAAGTTTTATGTTGCAGGTTTCCATCCCCACCCCCCACCACCAGGGGCATTCAACTGAGCTACAGCACATACACGCCAAAGGATAAACCCTCCTGCTTGAGCACTAAATTAGTAAATGCTAAAATCACAACTTCCATTTATATTTTCGTAAGAAATTGTTTACTTTCTAATGTATTTTAAAGTAATAGAATTCTTGATTTATATCCAACATAAGAATCTCCGTCTTTCTACACAGTTAGAACTGCAGAGGTGGATCTAATAATGAATGAAGAATTAGAAGGTAATTTGGGATTAAAGTCATTTATAGTGGACCTATAATGCAAAATGGTACTTTTTAGCAATTTTACAGTTATTTCTCCATCTCATTGACCCTCTGAAGTCGTATTTAGAGTGATTCATGCACGTTTAAGAAATCTTTATTCTTCTGTATTCAAGACATCATTGCAACCCCTTCTCTTCTGTTCTTCTTTCTTGAATTGTATTTAATTAAAGAGTCCATATTATGCTATTTTGTGATCTTTTGTTTTGTTTGAATCATACATTTAACACACAAACCCTGCACATTCCAGCTGTGTTCTTCTCTTCAACAGAAAACACTCCACCTCCTGATGTCATGTGGTGTGTACAAAGCGTCTTCCTCTCTTATGTGATGCATATTTATACCAAACTCTTTTAAGTTCTGTGCTGAAAAAACAAGAATGTGGCTGTTTGCTACAGGTCAGTGAGTGCAGGTAGAGGGCGCTCTTGGGAAAAAATGGGGCAAAACCTTTAAACACAACCAAAATCTAGACACTCCTAAAAGTATAAAACGCACAAGGAAAAAAGGAGTTAAAAGGCTTTTATTAGGATGGTCAAAGCCGACATGTTTCGACCATGACAGGGCTTAATTAAAAACTTGGGGCATGAGAGTCGCCTTTAAGAAACACACACCGACCAATGGGCTTTAAGAAACACACACCGACCAATGGGCTTTAAGAAACACACACCGACCAATGGGCTTTAAAAAACACACACCGACCAATGGGTTTTAAGAAAAACACACACCGACCAATGGGCTTTAAGAAACACACACTGACCAATGGGTTTTAAGAAACACACACCGACCAATGGCAGTGACTGGAATTGATTAGAAAGATTCTTTGTGAAACCTATTTTGAAATAATTTTTCACTTTTTCATTCATCCATCCATACTTTTTTATAAAATAGCTAAACTGTTTCTATGGATATGTTATTTCTCTGTCTGGAATGTTCCACGTTAAAATGTAGGACATTAAAAATCTCTACTATACATTTATTAAATTACAGCTCAAAAATATCTAGAAAAACAGGCCTCTCCACAGATCTGACCTGTAACTTGTTCTGGTTTGGTTTCCATAGAGATAGAAAGGTTTTAATGCCATACTGTGAAACATTCTATTCCAATAACATCTTCATTTGACGGACCCTCCACCAGTAAAGTCCCACAATGCACCTTTAGCCTCGTAACTAAGACGCGCGCTCCTGTTTCCCAGTCTGTTGTGCCACACCTCCACCTGCTGGCCGTTTGGGGGAAGTGCACGTCCAGAATAGAAACTGCGGAGCCACTTTTAACTTCTGAAAGAGACTAAAAATAAACGGGATTTAACTCGCACAGACTCGACATGGACCACTTCGCAGGTTGTCCACTCGATATTTCCGCTTGTCCTGGGTAAGAGTTGGACATTTTTGACTGATCGGGACAAATGGAGCTCCCGTCAGCCTGAGGGAAGTCCGGCTGCTGCCATGTCACTCCCCCTGAACCCGAGCCCCGTGCGGTATGTCAGCCGTCATGTGGAGCCCGCGCACCGGTAAGTGACACCGTTTGCGCCCGGTGTCGTCCAACAGAGCAGCTACACGTCGACTTTCCTGCTCCTGGGGTTTTTCCCGTTTCTTAAATCCAGACACGGGAGGTAGGCCTAAAGCTTGGACTAGACTCCAGAAAAGTGCGTTTGGACAGCGGCAGGACGGTGCGCTTCAGCCGCAGACATGCGCTCTTTGGTGGGACTCGCGGTGATCATGGCGGCTGCGAGCGTGTACCTGTACCTGCTGTCCACAAACCTGCCCCGGGGAGTGAGGCCGAGCCAGCCCGGGGCGGAGCTGGAGGACCATGAGTACAGGTAGGACCCACACAGGGGAGGCTATACATGCAGTCTATGGGAGAACACAGAGACAGGCTGCAGCGGGCACAACAACTATCCAAAAGATCCAAGTCAGTTTGACTGTTACTTATGTTTGAATTGTTGTCCCGAACAAAGACATAATTAGTCTTTTAAGTACAAATGAGAGAAATGTCAGAAAATATGGTGTGCTTTATTAACTGTAGGCGATGGTTTAACATGGCTTTGTACAATATACAGGCCTATAGGGCAATAATATGAATAATAACAGATATTATATCCACCTGTTTGATCATGAGGACTGAGATTAATTGTGTCAAATTCAAGGACTGGGCTGAATATGATTTCAGATAGTAGTGGCTTCATGATATAACTGATGCTTAAAGAAAGAACATAGAGCTTTTAGAGTTATGTACTTTAGACTAGTTAACTCACATTTGGATTTTATTACATTAAAATAGTACAAAACAAACATACAAATAATACAGATGACTGGTGTTTGTGTAACTTTTTTGGCAGAGGGTTTATTACTCACTGGTCTCCTTGGAGATATTGTTTCTTTCCTGGAATGTTCCACAGTATGGTATTAAATGTATCTATTTCCACGGAGACATCAGGTCACGCCAACAGACCTAGTCAGGTCAGATCTGTGGAGACAAGCCCACTCACAGTAAGAATTCATGTTCTTCAAGTTTTTTGAAACAAGATAATTGAGTGTAATTCAGGTAAATGAGTGAACGCCACAGTGTGGGAGACACGCGGGACTGAATAAAGAAGTGGACTGAGGGAGTGTGATGCCACCCACAGCGTTCAGCTTCAGGGAAATGAAGCTCATGATGATAGCCACAAAATAGTGAAATAAAAGCACCAGGATCATGTAGAGCGGGTTAATGCAAACATTTTAAGACCCAATGAGCAGCCTGACAGCAGCAGTTACAAACAGTGGGGTAACAGTTTTCCACTGTTAAGTGAATTGGACACAGAGTTGATGGAGCCGAAGCGCTCCCATGAACACTTTGTGTCTGGAACATGACAGCTCACAGGTTACCTCTCTCCATTTCTCTAAACAGCCTGTGGGGACATACAGCAGTGTAACTCACTTAAGCTATAGACATGGACCCTCTAAGAAAGTACCTCAAACCTCCTGTGAGTAATGCGATCTGAGCAACTTCCCCGAAAGTACAGCATCTGTCATACTCCACACAGCTCTGTACTGTACTGTACTACCCGGGGTACTGCACACTACTGCAGGCTGTGGTAAAGCTCTATATAAGGTGCTCCTCCACACTGTGGCTCTTCTGGACATTCTAAACTCCAAATCCTCCATTTCTGGTGGTGGTCATTTACATGAATGTAAAGGCATTGCCTTGATTTAGACCAGTTGTTGATTTATATAAAACTAATATATGAATATATATATTATTATATTATACATTATTATACATATATTATTATTATAATACATGAATAATGTCATTTTGTATTTGTGAATAAACTAACAAAAGAAATGACCTTTGTAAAGAAACATTATCATAGATAAGTTAATTTCTAAAGTTCAGTGGTGCAGGTTATATAACGTCCTGATCTGATTTACAGTTCTGAGGAGAACAGGGCCCATCTTTATCAAGATTATCACTGTCAGTACTCTCTGTGTGTGTGTGTGTGTGTGCGTGTGTGTGTGTGTGGGGGGGGTGTTTGAGGCATGTGTGTGTATATGTGCAGTAGTGTGTGTATGTGTGCAGTAGTGTGTGTATGAGTGCAGTAGTGTGTGTAGGTGCAGTAGTGTGTGTATATGTGCAGTAGTGTGTGTATATGTGCAGTAGTGTGTGTATATGTGCAGTAGTGTGTGTGTATGTGCAGTAGTGTGTGTGTATGTGCAGTAATGTGTGTAGGTGCAGTAGTGTGTGTATATGTGCAGTAGTGTGTGTATATGTGCAGTAGTGTGTGTATGAGTGCAGTAGTGTGTGTATAGGTGCAGTAGTGTGTGTATAGGTGCAGTAGTGTGTGTATAGGTGCAGTAGTGTGTGTATGTGTGCAGTAGTGTGTGTATATGTGCAGTAGTGTGTGTATGAGTGCAGTAGTGTGTGTATATGTGCAGTAGTGTGTGTATATGTGCAGTAGTGTGTGTATATGTGCAGTAGTGTGTGTATATGTGCAGTAGTGTGTGTATAGGTGCAGTAGTGTGTGTATATGTGCAGTAGTGTGTGTGTATGTGCAGTAGTGTGTGTGTATGTGCAGTAATGTGTGTAGGTGCAGTAGTGTGTGTATATGTGCAGTAGTGTGTGTATATGTGCAGTAGTGTGTGTATGAGTGCAGTAGTGTGTGTATAGGTGCAGTAGTGTGTGTATAGGTGCAGTAGTGTGTGTATAGGTGCAGTAGTGTGTGTATGTGTGCAGTAGTGTGTGTATATGTGCAGTAGTGTGTGTATGTGTGCAGTAGTGTGTATATGTGCAGTAGTGTGTGTATATGTGCAGTAGTGTGTGTATATGTGCAGTAGTGTGTGTGTATGTGCAGTAGTGTGTGTGTATGCGCAGTAGTGTGTGTATATGTGCAGTAATGTGTGTATATGTGCAGTAGTGTGTGTGTATGTGCAGTAGTGTGTATATGTGCAGTAGTGTGTGTATGTGTGCAGTAGTGTGTGTATATGTGCAGTAGTGTGTGTATAGGTGCAGTAGTGTGTGTATATGTGCAGTAGTGTGTGTATAGGTGCAGTAGTGTGTGTATAGGTGCAGTAGTGTGTGTATATGTGCAGTAGTGTGTGTATATGTGCAGTAGTGTGTGTATAGGTGCAGTAGTGTGTGTATAGGTGCAGTAGTGTGTGTATATGTGCAGTAGTGTGTGTATATGTGCAGTAGTGTGTGTATGTGTGCAGTAGTGTGTGTATATGTGCAGTAGTGTGTGTATGTGTGCAGTAGTGTGTATATGTGCAGTAGTGTGTGTGTATGTGCAGTAGTGTGTGTGTATGCGCAGTAGTGTGTGTATATGTGCAGTAATGTGTGTATATGTGCAGTAGTGTGTGTGTATGTGCAGTAGTGTGTATATGTGCAGTAGTGTGTGTATGTGTGCAGTAGTGTGTGTATATGTGCAGTAGTGTGTGTATAGGTGCAGTAGTGTGTGTATAGGTGCAGTAGTGTGTGTATAGGTGCAGTAGTGTGTGTATATGTGCAGTAGTGTGTGTATATGTGCAGTAGTGTGTGTATGTGCAGTAGTGTGTGTATATGTGCAGTAGTGTGTGTATGTGCAGTAGTGTGTGTATATGTGCAGTAGTGTGTGTATATGTGTAGTAGTGTGTGTATGTGCAGTAGTGTGTATATGTGCAGTAGTGTGAGTCAGATGAGTGGAGGCCGATAGAATAACGCAGAGCCAGTCCCTGTGAGGCCAGACCAGGACCACCACACACAGGTGTATTTCCTCCCGTGTACAGCAGGGGCCCCGCGGAGCACAGGGCTTCCTAATGACGTGATCCACAGAGGAGCTGGTGTCTTATTACTCAGGACAAAACAACAGCTTTTGGCTGGTGCCCCACTGCGGCACTTGGAATTCCCTCAGATCTCCCTTCTGAGTCCTAACCAGGCCCGACCCTGTGGAGCTTCTGAGGGGATCAGGCTCTGCCAGGAGGTTTGGCCAGAACTGATCCACAGAAACAAACAGGACACACAGGACATCAGCTGCACTTTAAAGAGTCAAGAGTTTAATCTCTTTACATATAGAGTCTTTACATGTGCCATTTCTTACTTCAGTCGACTCTCCTAACCCACAGCACATCGCAGCCTCAGCTCAAGACCTTTAATAAAAACATAGGATAAAATTAGGGTTGCAAAGGGGTGAAAAATTTATGGAAAATTTTCATGGAAACATTTGTGTGGGAATTTTGGGAATTTTCAAATTGGTAACTTTGCACAGGAATTTGGGGAATTATTGTATATAAACATTTTATTTTGTCATCAGCAGGCATTATTGCAAAAGGGAGATAATTAACACACATGACTGATTTATTTGTCAGAAGAACTTATGCTTATTTCTTTTATTGAACAACAAAACGTGAACGTTTGCTAAAATGTTGCTTACAGCTCCCACTTCAAAATAAAAAAAACAAAAAACAAACTCAAAGCCTTATTTCTAGTTCTTTCTAGTTTCTCAAGCCTTATTTTTCTTGTTCTCCTTTCCATAGAAAGTTTACATTTAGCATATCTGGTTTCCCATTAAGCTTAAGCTAGCATTAGCACATTTTTCCAATAACTAGCATCATAAGGGGGTCAGCCCTATGGTCCCACGGCCCAATGGTCCCACGGCCCATTAGGGTTAGGGTTAGGGTTTGCATTTATATACGTATTAGTGCAAGTCTATTGGTGTTTGTACGTGCATTCTATAGTGTGTTTACTCAGAAATGTGGGAACGGAGTTGTGGAACATAGGGCCTGAATTAGATTTTTTTCTTAGAAATGTGGGAACATGGAACATTGGGAATATGCTGTGGGACCATTGGGCTGTGGGAACATAGGTACGCTCCCCATCATAAGCTAACTACTTCAATGACATGGGACAAGATCATGTTTTTTATCTGTTTATTGAAACTATTAGGGCAGCATAGCTAAAAAAAAAAAGCTTTTACATTTGCGATATATTTATTTATATATATTATATATATTCTATATTAAAAGTGGTATTCTGTCCATAATGCACATTTCAAACAGGCCCAGAAACATTAATATGAACTTAAAATAATTCAGTTCTATGAATTTCAAAACATGTCGAGGTCTGAACACTACAGGATTTGTAGTTTTTCAGTGTTTTGTAGTTTACAGAAGTCATTCTATATCTAAATAATTGTGATCTTGATATCTGACTTGATAAATGCACCGACTCAGACTACAATTGTGATTCAAATGCATTTATTAATTACTAATACTGTAGCGCCTCAGACTGCATACACATTGTCCTATGGGGAGATGGGTTTTTTTTAATACTTTGAATCTTCATGCAACCATTTAAAAATTCTTTATATGACTAAGGCCACAGCAGATTGTGACATTAAACCTGATCCTCCTTCAGCACCACACTGTTCCCGGGCGACTCGGGGGGTGTCTGGACTATCCCGCGTGCAGTGACATCAGTGACTTTCCTCTGGGGGTTTGCGCACATCCAAAAGTGCCCGCTCCGCACATTTTACCCCCAAATACTCCAGGGTCCAGTGTCCAAACAGCCCACTGCCTCTCCACCAATCGGAGCGCGGCATGTTCTCCCGTCAGCCAGTGAAAAAGAGGAACGCTGAGGAGTGCAGCAGGTGCCTGGAGACGGCCCTCTTGAGTTTCAGCGGGGCTTTTAGTGCGAGTGAGAGTGGTATTTGAGGAGTGGTTTCGGTTTTCTGTTATTTTAAGTGTCAATCAAACATATCCCATGACTTTCTTAAGATAAATATAGGGTTAGGAAATCACCTTTGGGAGTCAGTGTGATCTGGTTGGCCGAACATCTAAGTATTTGTGCACTGTAAATTTTGTCAGCAACTCATTAGTGATAGTGTAATCCATCTGCATCAACTAACATTTATTTTAGAGCCAATCTTTTTGTGTTTTGTTTGTCTTCTGACTCAGAACTCAAGCTTAACCCTCCTAAATCTGCAGGGTTTGTGTGTTAAACATGTGAGAATGAAACTAAACACAACTCCAGGTCTGTTTATGATGAGGAAACGACATTAGAACATAGAAAATAAAACGGCGTAATATGGGCACGCTACAAATAAAGGTTGAAATATATTGACCGAGGGCATCTAGATTGAAAATATTCACAAATAAAATTAAAACATTTATATTTAATACTGCCTTTTTGCTTTGTTTTTGTTAGTAAAGGACTTTTTGCATGCATTTTACTTGATTATTTTGATGACTTGTTGCAGCCCTGCTTAATAGCGTTAGTAGAACACAGAAATCACATGCCTGTTTCTGTACTGCTTGTATTCTCATTTATTTCTTATTTCTCATACACAGTCTGAATCCTGTGACATCTCTATGTGTCTGCATTGTTTCATTCATATTTCTTTGTGTGTTTGTGTCAGTTTGAAGTTCCCCTCGGACCTGGATGAGCTGAAGGAGTTGGCGTACATGCTGAAGCTGTATAAGAGAGAGCACCATGGATACGTGGTGCTGCTCTTCTGCTCCGCCTACCTCTACAAACAGTCCTTCGCCATCCCCGGATCCTCCTTCCTGGTCAGAACCTCTCACTGCATGTGTCTCCTGCCTCATCAGTAAAGCTCTTAGAAAACTGTAGTGTAGCGTTCACGTACAGACTGGAGCTCAGACTGATCTGTGTGAGGCT